>OY997590.1:12419687-13619687 GCA_963921825.1 Erodium maritimum
AATAAAGCATCCACGATGGTTATAATGTATATTTGTTTTATGGAATATTTAAATAAGTTTTGAATGAAATCAAGTGGGAACTTAAAATTCCTAGGAAACTAGTACCGTACAAGTTGATTGCAGTTTCATGATGCATTCTAAAACATAATTAAAACACGTTTTGGTGTTAGGCCGAGAATATTATATTACAAGGTGTCATTATAGTTTAAGTGCTATGATGTCGTATGAGTTACACTTTAATTATTGCGATTTGTCGTGTAGCTGTCTCTACGTCCATCTAGTGTCATGTCATAGTTTATTTAATGAAATTGAGTTGATTATGAAAGCCTTACCAAATGAAACGAATCATTGATGGGCATCGCATAGGCATAGCCTGTAATTCTTATCTTTTCTTAATGCCGAACCAAGCCATAATAAGAAAAATTAAATAAAAACAATTTAAATCCACATGCACACCATCATTTCATGATCAATCACAATCAAATTCATATCAAGATCAGCGGCTACCATCTGGCTACCTGATTAGCTATTTTCCCCTCTTTACTTTATCATCATATTTGTTTTATTTATTTATTTATTTATTTATTTATTTTCTACTATTTAATAATTATCATCTTGCAATATATTTTTGTTGGTTGTTATGGGTAGTTTTGTTCTCCCGTACTATTGCAGTGAAGACCACTCACATTGAGTCGGTTTTCTACACCAAAAAGATTAATCGTATTGGTGTGGTGTGTTTGTTTTTTTACTAAAATACATAATATTATTAATCAAAGAATCAACTTCAGAAATGTGTAACAGAAATATTATTGTCCACGAAAGATAAGAACCGGCTTCGAACAATACGTTCGTTATTCTTTTAAAGCTATAATAGTCGTTGACGGTATTGTTATGACACGTAGGCAATAAAAAAGAAGGGGTTGAAAATGTGAAACTGGAAATCCTGCTAATAAACTATAATAAGGACCACTTCAGTAGAAGAGGCAAGACTTGAACCAAGGATCTCTCTCGGATCTACTCTCTGAAGCCCGATGACCTAACATTTCTCCTAACGGGGCTGCTTAACAGCCCTCGCCTGATCATCCCAGGGTAGACCGGCCGAACCCCTCTTCACTCCGTCGCTACTGGCTGTATTTCCATAACCAGCTCCAACTCCAGCCTTAGGTCTGGCTCCAAGTCCAGGCCCGCCAATAAATCCAGAAAAACCTAAAACTTCTATTTTCTTGCTCCCAAAGAGCTGGTCGGTCCTTTAGTTACCCCACCGGGATCCACCGCCCTAACTTGGGTAATGCCACGAGCCCTATACCCTTAGGTACAGTGCCCGCAGATACTATCGGGGCCTTGCCTTAAGACCAAGCTCCCTTATGTACAATGCCCGAGGATACCGCCTCGGTCTGCAACCGAGGCCCCTGGGTATTCCAGTCAGTCGCGGATGCCTTTTCCCCTTATCCCATTGGAACTCCAAGATAGAGGAGTCGAAAAGCGGCCAGTTCACAATTTCCAGATCACACTCCTGGACTATGTGGCCAATTTTCCCATAATTGTAGCAGAAGGATGGCAACTTGGTGTACGTTACGGTCCTGTCAACACCGCCTCCCCCAACGCCCTTCTGTGATCCACCATTGGAGCCTTTCCCCGGAGAGGGTCCCAACACGGTGGGGGTATACCAAGGGATGGTGCACTCGGCAAGGAAGACGGGAGTAAAGCAGGCCTAGGGCTCGGAGGCGAAGACTCATTGGGCCTAGGGTTTTCGATCAGAGACAACGATGGAGTAGGACCATGGTAAATAGGAGGAACATGAGAGGAGGTGACCCGAGACGGCAAGGGAAGAGCCAAAGAGGGGTTGCTTGTAGATGAAGAAACGGCCTTAGCCTTCATCGGTCGACCCCAACGCGGTTTCACGATAGGGGACGACATGGAGGCTCCCATCGTGAAGGACGCCAAGGTCGTAGGGATTGGAAGCATTGGTGGTTCCACCGAGAGAGAAGGAGGGGCAGGGAGAAGCCCAACTAGGGTTTGGTTCGGCTTCCTCATGCGTTGGGCTTTTAAACTCAGAACCACCTCGGGAAGGCAGAGCGAGGTCGGTAAGGGAGAAGGCAGCACCAGAGGTGACATGACAAAGCCGACGGGGACAACAATAGCGTCAATGACGATGTCGACGACAAAGACGTGACTGAAGAGTTCTATAATCGTAAGAATCTAGGACTAGGGTTTGCTCTTGAGACGCAAGAGAGATGTGGGATTTGGTTGTCAAATTTGTGTGGTGTGGTCTTCCTCTTTATACGTAACACTTTGTTTTCATATTTTTCTGATATAATTGTTTAAAAAGGATTACAACACTTCCCTCTATTTGAATTTCGTATTATAGTGTTGAACTGTGTTTTGTAAGAGCATGTACAACGGGTCGCACCCGCGCCCCACTCCGCGCGGGCCGACCCGCTGTGGAGGCCCAAAAAAGCGCGCCCGCGCCCCAATTTCGCGCCCGCGCCCCCCGATACGCGTGCCGCGTGCCCCGTGTGCTTCCCGCTGGCCGGTCCCGCTCCCTGCGCGTCGTCGCTGGCGTGGCCGCCTGTGGCTGCGCCACGTGGCCAGACCGTTGGCAACGGTCATGTTGCTAACGACTTTTTTTTTTAATTCAAAAATCAACTAAATCTAACCCTATAAATACTCATCTTCACTCTAATTTTTTCCACACCACTCTATACTTTCACTCTTTCATAATCAATTCCTACTTGCTATTTTTGAAAATGTCCGACGAGGAGGTTATGTCCGACGCTGAGGAGATGTCGTACGAGGAGCTGGCTGCCCGGATGCCGACGCATGCGGAGATGGCAGCCCAACTGCCGACATATGAGGAGATGGCAGCCCAAATGCGGCCAGTTGCGCGACGATTCCAGCGGATGATGGAGAGGCAGATGCAGAGAGTAATGCCAAGGGTCCAGAGGGCCATGCGTGGGGAACCAATGCGCCGAGAGATTAACAGAAATCGTGCGGAAGCACACATGCAGTTGATGGCGAACTATTTTGACGAACAACCCCTATATGGCCATGAAATGTTCAAGCGTCGGTTCCGTATGTGCAGACCACTTTTCCAACGGATTATGAACGCGGTGAAGGCTCACGACCCTTACTTCGTTTCATGGAGGCTCGACGCTGCCTCACGGCCGGGCTTATCAACGGAGCAGAAGTGCACCGCCGCTATACGGATGCTTGCGTATGGGTCCTCGGCCGATTCATTGGACGAAACTCTGCGCATTGGGGTAAGCACCATACTTGAATGTTTACGTAAGTTTTGCAAGGCCGTCATTCAGGTATTCGGAGCCGAGTACGAGCGTACCCCGACACCGGCGGACATGGAACGCTTACTCCGAGAAGGGTACAACCGAGGGTTTCCCGGAATGGCGGGGAGTCTTGACTGTATGCATTGGAAGTGGAAGAACTGTCCAACCGCCGAGAAGGGAGCCCATGGACGGGGAGATCACCACGGGGACAAGACGATTCTGCTTGAAGCTGTAGCGTCCCGTGATTTATGGATTTGGCATGCATTTTTCGGGATGGCTGTATCGAACAACGACATCAACGTCCTCAACCACATCCACCTATTCCTAGACGCTTACTACGGCCATGATCTAGCTGTGGAGTACGAGATCAACGGGCATCGGTACAACCGACCTTATTACTTGGTGGACGGCATTTACCCATCATACGCACGGTTCGTGAAGACTATTCGGCATCCCTTCGAGCCCAAAGAGAAGTTGTTTGCTAAATGTCAAGAAGGTGCTCGAAAAGATATTGAAAGGGCTTTTGGAGTACTTCAAGTAAGGTGGCACATCATTTCTCGTCCCGCTCGGTCTTGGAGCGCAGACTTTTTGGCTGATATCATGCACACTTGCATAATTCTACACAACATGATTGTAGAGAATGAGCGCGACCGGTACGAGTATGGGGAGTAGGAGTTGTTGTGGGCGCAACCTCCCGAAATGCCGAATTGGACACCACCGGAACGATGGCACCACGGAGGGCCATTGGAATACCAGGGACTTGTGGATGCTCAACAAAGTGTCATAGATCCTGAGATCCATCATCAACTACAACAAGATCTTATGGAGCACTTATGGGATCGATTTGGAGCTGGTTTCCATGACGACGAGTAGTCGTTTGTGCTCTTGGAGCTGGTTTTTTTGGTGTTGTATTAAAACGGGGTTGAATAAAATTAGAAGTTCATTTATATTCGTGTTGAATTTATTTATTCATTATTGATTGTCAATACTTATTTTTGTTCCAAAATTGTTTAAATTATGACTAAATTAAACGGTTTCTGATAACGAATTAAATAAAACAGGAAAATATCAAATAATAATCCAGTCAGCACTGTTCTGCACTCTCAGGGCCTCAGAGGTCCTTTCTGTTGTAGAACACCCCCTTTTCTGCACTCTCACTCCCTGACTTTTGTCCAGTCAGCACAAGGGCCTCAGGGCCAGGGCCTCACGCAGGGCCGACTCATTGTACATGCTCTAACGGTCCATATATTGCCTTTACTTGCTAGTTTTCAATAACGTTACCATCTGTAGAACTTAAATTCTTTATTATTTCAATTGTTCTCTGATACTAGTACAGTTTTTTTTATAAATACCCGTATTAATTTGCACCATTACATATCATCATCCATGTCCATGTTTTGTATGGTATTAGAATTATAATTAGTAAGACAGGACTGACATGTATTGAAGACCCATTTAGGCATTTACCTGAACTATTATAATGGTATTTGAACGATCTAACTATATATACTTGTATTTTAATCTAATTATCAATGAACTACATTATATTCTGTCAACTCACTTAAATTAAAAATATGTATCTATGAAAATAGTTAAAAATTGCCAGTTGAGACTGTAGTTGAATGAAGAGGAATCTTGGGGTGGTGGGAGAATCAAGACTAGGAACAAAAATGGTAGGTTGTCATAATCAAATAGAAATAATAAGAAATATATAGTAAGCAATAAACGAGCAATGATTGATCCATTCAACTCTCTTCCATCTCTGAGCTCTGTTTTATTATGTTCTCTACTCTACTTACGATCTTATCCACTCCCTCCTCTAATTTTGGATCCCATGGATCAATCTCAATATAATTATTAAAATTAAAATTAAAATAAATAAGAACAAAGTAAGTAGGAGTAGTAGGTGATTGCGGATTCACGGCGATGGATGGATAATTCAGGAAGGGAGGAGCGCACTACATCGGGAGTGGTGGGCCCATATGGGGATCAGTCAAGTTGGTTGACTGGTCAACTTATTGTTAAAAATATGTGAAAAAGAGAGAAAATAAAGCAGAGAGAGGCTTGGTTGGGTTGGGAAATAGATACGAAACTGTACCCGACACACACATGGTATTTGTATCGGTATTCGGAGCATCTTCTTCTTCTCTTAAGAAAAGAATCTCTCTCAGAGAAGAATCTGACTCTTTTCTGACAGATATAATGTTGTTTACAAACAAATAAATATTATATATGCAATAACGTTGGATGTAATGTAATAATATTGTATTTTACTATTTTATTATCATAACATTAAATTTCATGTCATGCAAAAAAAATCAGTTTTGGTTTTGAATTTTTGGGAGCGGGACGAGGAGAAAAGAAAATCGCGCCGAGGGAGGGGCAGGACGGGACAGTTGGTGAGTCATTGGTCGGTGGAGAGTGGGGCCCAAACCAGTATATACGGGATGTCTGGCCTAACACGTGGCACCTAAAGTGCGGCAAGGCGACGAATATTTCAGATTACGAGGTAAGTAATCCCCTATCCCTGTCCCCACCTCAATTCTCATTCAACGACACAGATTGAGCCGATCATGGTCTCGGCTCGGCTCGGCTTAGTGGGTTCATACTAAGGTGGGACCCTTTTTGTCCGCATCGTGAAGCAAAGGATAATCCGTTACACACTGTTTTGTATTTTTATTTTGGAAAAAAATGAATAATGGGGAAAATTAATGGGAAGTTGGACACGTGGTCCTGACAAATGATGGAGAGGCACGAGAGTTGTGCAGGGGTTTGGTAACGGTTTGGTTTTGTCTTGTTTGGAAGATAAACCGGGACGAGGACGTTCTCGATCTGCATGTAACCGGGATAGGACTGCTGCTACGCTCCAAAATCCTTTGTTTGGTAACGCGTTACGTGGAGTTATATCTGTTTCGTCACTCATCAGCATGATATGTGCGTTAGTGCTGGCTTCGATATCTCGGCAACAAACAAAACGCTTTGACCATTTGGTCGTTTTTCTTTCTTTCTTTTCTACTCAACCTTTAATTTACTACTCAGATTATATTTATTTGTTTTTTAGCTTAAGTTGTAATATTATAAATATTTATATCAAAACATCGATGTGAGGCAGGAAATATGCTTCCGGCTGCTAAGGACAGATAGAAAGAGCAATGGCTCGCTGAACCTTTTTTCATTAGAATCGTCACACACGGTGGGATGCCATAAAAGCGACATACTAAAACCAGACGAAGTTGACTACGGCTGCTCGAGGTCTTACCTAAATGTTGCATGCACAGTAGAGTACAACTGAACCTCCTATCATCCATTTTTTCGGGAGGCATAGCACTTCCAATGGACCCTTCCCAGGGCCATTCCCTATAGCACAAGTCCCTGAATCTCTGCGTACTAGTTTTTTACCGTGCAAAAATGAAATCAGAGAAAATAAAAAGACCCACTCGATTAGCCAGATCCATAATCGAGAGAGGGTTCGAGGAGGGTGCGGTGGTGGAGGTCAGGGAGAAGGACGTGCCAACAGCGGCGGCACCAGAGGCGGCTTCAAAGGCGGCGACTGATGCGACTTTAGAGACGGCGATGGAGGCTTCAGAGACTTGCCGCCGTATTCAATTGGGGGAGAGGCAGTAGCAGACGAGACCCGCCAAAAACAATTGGGAAATGGACAAGAGATGTCGGCGGCGGCGTGATCGTGGTGATGAGAGTTGGGGGTGAGATTGGAGAAATCGGAGAAGATTGGAATTGGGTAGTAATGACCCTCGTGGGCAGTGGATGAGCAGGAGAGGGTGAAGAGGATGGACGTCATATCGACAGAGCAGCAGTATCAGATTGAGGTTAGGAGAAACGACGCAACCCTAAAAAAAAGTTGTCGCCTGGACTAGAGGCTCTGAAACCCTAATAGAACTCATTGGGAATATTTATTTGCTTTAGAAGTGTACCATAGTGGTTTACATACATATCTTTTCCCTATGTTCGGTATTCAAGTTATTATAATTAATTTAGTAAAAATATCAAATTGGAGTAAAATAACAGTGACGGGTTGGGTTGAGTTTCTGTCGTCACAGGGTGGATTAGCGTTTGATCACTATTATTGTTCCATGTGCTTGTATATTGGTTAGGTGCGTGTTCATGGGTTTTCTGCGGGTCGTGTTCACGCGAAAAAGAGGTGGGATTGTGGGATAAGATACTTTTCCTCCAACGTCTATATGAGCTCTCTACAATCCCACGTACAAAGTGGTTGTCGCCAGTTTTGTGGCACCCTGGCGGTGGTTGGTCTTGTCACTAGTGATCCTCGCCGCCACAAGAAGGATTTATGTTGTACATTGTTTTTGCATGATGTGATCGACGTGAGGATGAATTCAGGTCGTGTCTTCAGCCGTGACAATTGGAGGAGAATATTGACATCCTACGTACAGTATTGTCCTCGTCAACCCTGCGGCATCGTGGGCATGGTCATCAGGGGTTGGTGTTTTGTAACCGCGATTGGCAACGACAGAATGGATACGGGGCGGAACGTCGCAATCGGTGGTTAGACGTTCTTTGGAGAGGCTTAGAGGTCAACAGCTGGTGCGGCAACAATGTAGTATCTTCAAGGAGGCGGTCTCGTCGAGGATTATTGAGTACCTACCGCACACACCAAGGTTGTGCCTCACCTTCATTCTGAGGGTAGGGGTTGTGTGTGGTACTAATGGCATCACATATTTAGAGGCATTTATAAAATTCGATGAGCCATTTGGAAAATCGACAAGGGGCATCATGCTTCATCGCCTCTCCCAATGAGTCATCGGGAGACGATGAGTGGTCCATGGGTACTCCCCCCCTCATCGACCATATGGTGGCATCGTGCCGTCCGCATTCTTTAGTTCTATCACTTTGTTTATTTTCCTCCATTGGGAGGCGGATGCTTGGAAGAACTTTGTATTACGGTCCCCGTCCGTCATCCAATGTTGTTTTCCCTCTGTCTCCATAATGCCTTTTTTTTGTCTAGAGCCTTGGTGTACAAGATTTGTGAAGCTTTGCATTTTTGGATACTGGTGCGATTTCCCTTTCCATTCATCCATAGTATATCCCTTTCATACCGAAAAATCTTTTGAAGAGAGCGTTGTACACTTCCTTACCCTACTTTTCCAATGCTTCCCTCGTCTCCTTTGTTTTAACTAGATGACCGCATTCTGGATCCTCCACCCAGATATTCTCGAATCTCAAGTGACGAGAGCTCATGGGTTAAACCCTTCTCTTTGTGTCGAATAGAATAGGAAGATGATCCGATGTGGAAATACCCAAATTGTCTAAGTGCGCTTGATGCCACTTGTGTTTGAGACACGAAAAGGGGATGTCCCTATCTAGTTGTACCTTTGTCCGTGTAGCCGGTTCACTACCGTTGAGCCACGTGTACTCGTAACCCTGTAATGGCATGTCCTGTAGTAACAACAGTTCACTAAAGACGTCCATAAATGAGGTGATAAGCGCTTCAGAGTATGGGTGACCTCCTCTCTTCTCCCTTTGGTGGAGAATGTCATTGAAACCCCCCATTAAGAGCTAATCGTCCCCTGAACCATTCGATCCACCCAGAGACCTAAGTAACTCCCATGTTGTCTAGCAGAGCTCTCTATTAGCCTCCCCATAGATCTCTGAAAAGTGAAACTCGTCCATTCTCGCCCCTCTAATGAGGACATCTATAAAATGAGGGCCCGAGTCCCATACCGAGATTTCCACCTTATCTGTCCAAAGAAGCATGAGCCCCCCTTAGTGCCCCCTAGCCAACACCTCATAGCTATTCGAGAGACCCAATTGTAGTTTTATAGTCTCCAAACGGCCCTCCTCAACTAGTGTTTTGTAGAGAAAATGATGCGGGGTTTACGACGTCGAATTACTCCCTTCAAATACTCCAACGAGGCTAGTTTCCAAAGCCCTCTGCAATTCCATGACATCACTCTCGTGGTAATATCGCACCTTTTGAGGATTGTAGGTCCTTTTGAGGTAGATTGACTTGCACGAGACCTTGCTGCCGCTTTGTCTACCCCTTGACTCACTGGTCACCGCAGCTCAAATCATCTGATACATCACCGCCAGACTACATTTGTTTCCCGCAACTCAAGTCTCCCATGTAAAGATGAAACGTAACCTGCTTCTTTACAATTAAACCCCAGAATTGAAATTGATCTGAAAATGAGTTTGTCCCGGCAACGACACCGTCTCCCTCACTCCCCACTTGAAAAAACTCCACCTATGAAACTTCGAGGGACCAGAGATCACCGAACCGGTCGAGAAGCACAAACTCCCCACTCCCGTTCCGACACTACCCACAGTAGCACTAGCAGAACCACTCGGGAACGACTTTCAAAAAAGGTGGGGCTACAAAGATGTTGGGTTCACACCGACCGAATCCTTCATCGAGACAAGTTCGGACACAAAATCAAACTACAACTAATCGTAGAGAAACCAGATCAAGGAGGGAGGAGGGTCGAGTACCTTTCTTCTATCGATTGCACTGGAAAATTGGCTCCATCACCACCCTTGAGGCTGCCGCTAGGGCTGGGCAAATATCTGACCGTCACCGAAAACCGACCATCACCGGCCGTCCCCATCACCGGAATCACCCGAACCTGTGTCACCAGCAACGGTTACGGTTAAAAAAATACCAAACCGACAACATTTTGGGTGGGTACGGTTTTTTATCTTCCAAACCGGTAAAAAACCGACCGACCGGCTTTAGGTGTGTATATAAAAATGTTTATGTTTTGTTTAGTAATTTGATGGTTATAGTATTACAAGAGGTTTAAATTAAATGTTGACACTAATATTAGATTAACAGTGTAACAAAGGTAAAATGTATGAGATTAGTTTACTTTTAATCATAAATTTGCCTATAAACAATCATGTATTAAGTTGGTTGTTTAAGTTAAAATAAATTAAATGTTGACACTAGTATTAATGAATTTATTTGATTTTAAAGTTCAAAATTTATTTGATTGTAATGAACTTGAATTTAAATCCTTGTATTTGAATAAGCATACATTTGAATCTTTTATTTATTGCTTGTGGCATGTATTTAACTTGAAGGTTTTTGTTTTTAGAGACTATTAAAGATTTTTTTTAAATGTTTAGTTTTAGAGAAATGACAATATTATTAAATAGATAATAGCGTTTTGGGACCATCGAACGACAGATCCCTTACAATTTCATAACAGAAACCGAAACATAAATACTGAGAAGTAAATGGTGCTCATATGCATAGAGGCGGTCGGGGAGTGAACTGCTGTAGCAACCGGAAATACTGATACAGTATGCGCCAACCATAAAGTACTGGTCGAGCAGACCAGGAGATAACTGAAAAATGGTGGACCGATGACATCCCCGGTAAGTCAGCGTGCGTCGTCCTCCCTTAAATGATAGCAGTAGGGCTCCTGAACGCGGGATTGCTGACCCCGAAGTGGTAGGGAAACATCTTCTCGACTGTTGGTAGAACCCTTGCCACCAAGCTGCCAGGAAGGGTAAACAGTCGATCAAGCCCTTCCTGGGGTTCCAGGTACTCATTCCTGGAGGCGGGGGTGCTTATAGCCCCCCGCCACTGCTTGTGATGACCCCTCAGACTCCTCCGAGGGCTCCTCCTCCTCTGGTTCCACCTCCCTTTCCAGCCGTTTCTTGCCCGACAAGGATGGTGACGTTTCCCTCAGAAGCCACCCAACTGGGGTCTCGTCCTCCCTGCCCTCTGGCTGCCTCTCCTGCGGCCATACCTCCTGGGACCTCAGTGGAGTGTGTGGCCTGCTCCCCTTAATAGAAAATTACTAGTAGTAACTGATTGTGTTTTTGTTGTAAATTGGTTTTATTGTTATAGTTGTTTCAGAAATTGATGTTTTTTTCTATTTTGGGCTTTCATTGAAAGCACAAAAGAAAGTCCAATGGGTCGGTTAAAAACTGTAATCGACCGGCTCCGTGACGATCGGTTTTTAAGTATTCCGTTGGAACCCGGTATTGTGACGGTTATGGATTTCAAGTAACTGGTCCTCCCGGTTTGGGTTACGGATAATGAAAATATTGCCGGACCCCGGCCAATGCCCACCCCTAGCTGCCACGGAGAAGATCTTAAAATTGCCCAACAACTAGTTTGATCGTTTAATCAAGCATAATTTTGTGGGTGAAAATCATAATATATAAAATCGGGCATGCTATTGATCTATTATCTCATATTTTAGCTTGTAATGTTTGTAATTAGAACATTATAGACGGGTGTATTATTCTGATTCTGGATGTTTTGAAAGACACCATTTCGGGTGATCTTCATTAATACTATAAACATATTTTTTTTTATAAAAAGTAATTAAATTAAATAATAAATAATTGAGTATTTTTTTGAAACGAGAACATAGAAATTTTATTACTCATGACAATAAATCATAAACATAACTTGGGTTCCAGACCATGGGTTCCAGTATATATCTGAAACCCCCGTAGGGATTCTGGCGAACTTGACCCGTAATGGTGATCGCTTTTGTATAGCTGATCTTGAATAAACAAAGATAAGTACACGAGCGAAATAAGAAACTACAAAATCTGCGATGCCAGTTCTTCTGAGCCCCGTGCCATTGGGACGTTCTGGTATCGTCAATTCGTCGTCTTGAATCGGCCGGATCTTTAAAAGTAGTGTGGAGGACGGGGTATGCCCGGTGCTCCGGATGTGACTTCACCGATACTTCACGCATAAGCAAGTTGATCATCATCGATTCGACCCACAAAGGTTTGTTCGGGGTCGAGAAGCCCGACTTTGGGTGCCGTGGAAACAGGCCCCAACCTATCGCCCCTCATCCCGGATCCCAAGTCCATCGAGGGAGCGGAACCATGCAGGCCAGGGTTTTTCTCTTTGATGGAGATGCCCAGATCTGGTCGGCGAGAGATGGCCATGGGGCGGGAGGTAGCTGCGGAGGGAGGTCGGCGAAGGGAGCATGGTTCCCAGTAGACGGCGGTAGGAGAGACACGGTGGCTACTGGCACGAGCACGGGAGGAAGGGAGTACCGGCGAGGAGGAGAATGGTGGTCGGACATCGTGGAAGTGAGATCGGAAAGGATGGAGGTGGCTGAACGCATGCAGCCCTGACTGGATCGGCGACGGGCAGAGGCGGCAATGGTGTCGCGGTGACGACGACAAGGAGCGGACGAAGATGAAGTATGATCTGGATCAGACCCACGGACGATCTGCAGGCAATCGAGGACGATAGTATTATATCCCTGAAAGGTTGTGGAGGAAACCCTAAGATGGTTCCAGGGAGAGCACAGTTTTTTATTGCTCGACTTAATAATAATTGAGTATTTTAATTCTCGTGAATAATGTAACAGTAGACTTCCTTTATCGAGTAAAGAATCATATGTTTATATTGTAAATTAATGTGAAGTTATATGAGCTATAGATATTAGATATAAGATCTTAGTCGTTCAAAAAAAAGATATAAGATATTGGATATTATACTTTCACGTGGGCAACCATCATACAACTTAGGTAGTGGGCCATGGGCTTGAGCATATTGATGCTTGCATCTAAAGTGGGCCTACACGGTTCATCTTTTGTATATTCGACCCGATGCAGCCCATGTGCTTACTGAAATCTAATTGTACAGTTTAAACCCGGATTTTTGTGTATCATAACTCAACCACACATATTATTATCCTATATTCTATTGCACATTCAATCTCATTATTTTTCCGGCCAAACTGGCCTAGAATATATTTTTGGGGGCCTTTAATGTCACACAAAAATTCGTATTCATCATTGTATTTGATATTTGATATGGGCTAATGAATATTCAAATAATACATTGTCCAGCCCAAAAGGCATTGGGCTTGTTCACCGATAAGAGAAAGATTGACCGAAGAAAATACTTAATCCATACCATGTCATAGATGTGAAATCAACAAATATTACTTTTCATTCAATACAAAATCCAATGATATTCCTACCATTAATATTGATATCATGACTAATACAAGAGCTTATAACAGGCCTTTTTATAGGTTCCATCAACATATTCTCAAACACTTGCTTCCTTTTTAAGTCGTTTGAGTTTTAAAACCTCACTTGGAGGCCATGAGACCTCTGATTAGTAGCAGAAGTTCATTTCTCATCGCAGAAACAACAGATGGACTGACCTGCTCATTCACTGCAGAAAACCACAAAGCATCAGTGTCTCTATCTTCCGTGTTTACATACCAACTGCAAATGGTTCTTGCAATGGCTGTAACAAACAAGCCACAATCATAACCATTCTCCTGCTGTGGTGAATCAGTGAGTTCCTGATAAGCAGCATCACATGGTGAACCAGACACGCCCATAAACCCTGAGACGGCCTTAAAGAGCTTTCTGGCATGCCATGCATTCATCCCTCCGAGGCTGTCATGATGCACAAACATGTTTGTGTTCCTCTCGAATGCAAGTAGACTCCAGTGCGTCCCACCTTCTGCTTGGCTGACATCATTGTTGTTGTTGACTGGGAAGATGACTAGCTTTTTATTGGCTAGTTTCATGGGTTCTAGGAAATCTTTCAGACTCGCCACATCTGGGGAATTTGTTACCCAGAAAGCAATGGAGGGTGGAACCAGGAGGATGTCTTCAGAAGGATACTTTGAGGAAAGATAGCTGAAATAAAACTCGATGATCCGATCATTGAGAAAATATGGGTTGCTGAGGATGTCCAGATCTGATCTTCTGAGTACGACATCATTGTAGCTGAGAATTTTGTCATCTGACGCCGATTTCCTCATGTTGTATTATCTACTAAAATAAACATCAAACATCTTAGGTTCCTATAGAAATATAAAATATAATCGATGAAATCGGAACACTGAAATACAACTTACTTATGATAGGTAATAGTCCTTCGCTAGATAGGAAACAAAGTTCTATACTAAGTAGGACACCAATGTCTGCATTTAGGATTTTTCTTCAACCCCAAAAGACTGAAGTATATCACAATATCAGTCCACAATAGATAGAGAATATAAAAGGGTAGTAAATATATAAGAAACCATATACAGGAGCTAAATTCTTTCAAACTTTGTTTGGATTGGAATGGCTAAGCAAAACTATTTTGAACTTTGCTGCTGCTATTCCCCATAACTCTAACTAAAACCATAGCAATCTCTTGATCCCAGCAGTCAAATCTAAACACATCAGTTCTCTCTGCAGGTAAATCACTTTCTACCTCAGATAGGGAACCCAAAAGAATCCAACCACGCAGACGTTCAATATATACTTGATTTTCTAGATAAAGTCTTTCACAGTTCACAGGTAGATAAAAAGGCAAAAGAAAGTTACGGGGGCGGTAAACTTACCGAAAGTTAAAGCTTCAAAGTCAAAGGTCTACCCACACAATGTATTATCTCTACCCGACATAATACCATAAGAACATTGCAACTATTCCTCCAAGAGGAAAGCATTTATCAGCCAAACGTATTCTCTAAAACAGTGTGAAGTATTTATCATTCCCTCACAACAAACCTTACTTTGTAGTCTATTTAATTACCATCTCTCCCTCTCATCGCAGATTTCCAAATACATGCACCATATATGAAGATTATGCCCGGCGTGAGACACATATGAACTATCAGGTACACTGCAACTCAACTAACCACGACAAATCCTACTCCATCCGACTCAAAATAAGTGTTGGTTTCCCTTTTCCTTAGGTAATTAAGCATGACTTAAGTTACCAAAATTATAGAAATTCAAGCCCTACACTTCAAATGCTTGGTTTACTTTGGGATTGATGCATTATTATCCTAGAGCCCCTAATTTCCAAACCCAACAGTAGCGAACCTCTCAATTTTGGAAATACTTTACATATAAAAGAATCATTGCACAAACCATATGTTCTGTATGAATTATTCCTCTTAAGAAATTTCGTTTGCAAGTTGTTAGGGTTAGGTACAGTGATTCTTGTATCAAGTAAAAGCAACATAGCATCACGCATCATAAAAAACAATATTAGGCACCGGAGATCAGATGAACAACTTACTGAGAAGACGAGAGCTTCCGGAGATGGTGTGTCGCTGAGCTGACACCGGCGACGAGCTATTGCTCTGTCAAACGCAATGTCGATTCAAATATATACTGAAAGTGAAACTGTTAACTGTGTTGGGTGCTGGACACCAGGCCCTGATTACGGCCATTGGACTCTGGTGAAGATAAATCTTTCAATCACTTGGGCTTGGGCCTAAACAGGGGTGTGGAAGTCAAGCACTTCAAATTTTGGCTCCAACATACAAATGAGTTTTTCTCTACCGTTTAAGCTAAATTGTTAGTGTATAGGCTCAGCAGCCTGACTCAAGCAATTATTATTACTAACTAACTGTTGATCAACGCTCGACATAAATGTTGTTTCTCCTGAACGCTCCATTTTAGCCTCAGTAACCTTGCGGTTAGGGGTGCTCATCGGGCGGGTACCTAGCTCGGTGGCCCAAAACCCGGACCCGCCCGGTTGTAGGCGGTAAAGGTATATGCGGACCGGACCCGGATCCGGGCAGAGACGGGTGGTTCGGGTATGTGTAGTCGGGAGGGTGAACGGGTGGGCGGGTATGGGCGGGTCTGAACTGCCCAGATTAGAATGGGCCGAAATATAAGCCCAAGAACAGTTTTTTAAATTTCAAGCCTGATTTATTTTATTTTTAATTTCGGCCCAAAAGTCTATATTTCAATTTTTTACTAATTAACTTCATTTCCAAGTCAAGAAAATAACAAATGAGTAAATTTAAATTTCATAACACGTGTAAATATAATAAGTTACAATGATCTTATTCATTAAAATCAAGCTAGAAAAAAGATTAGAAAGTTAAAAACCCATGCTATTTAGATTATGACTTGCACTTACCTGCAAAACTATTTAGATTAGGGATTCTTAATTTATTAAAAATAATGATAAACAAAACAGGTGTATACTGGTGTAGTACATCCAAAAGAATAATTTGTCTATTATCTTGGTTTAAATATTAATGTTTCCTACAACCATTTCATTCACGATAAAAAGGAAGAACATGCCAATAAACTGTAGAAAATATACATCCACACAAGACTTAATACAACTTCAATGCCCTCATTGCTTTTTTGCCTCTGTTCATCCATGCTCACGAAATTGAATATCTTTGGTTTTACTACTCTCAGTGGTATAATTTCTCAGTGGGAGAGTCATGGGAATCAAGCAATATATATTCTCAGCTCTCCAATCTGATTTCAAAGTTGATTTGATTTAGGAAATCACAACAAGTTTTGAAATTTGTTCACATTTAGGAAACTACTATCAATCTGAAACCTAATACAACTATACATCTGAAATTTGTTGAACATATACTTACCCAATTGATTTTGTTCCTTGCCAAGAGAGATTCTGCGCAATTTGCCTCCTTCCCTTTGCTGCTGCGTTTTTTATTTTGCTTGGAATATCAGAGTTGTTAAAACTGAACCTAATTACTAATTAGACTTTAAGGGCCTGAGGCGTGAAAGGGGCTGGCCGGCTGGGCTTGTGGGGGACAGATGGGCCTATGGGCCAATATGAGGCTCTACCGGGCGGGCCGGGTATAACCATCAGTAACGATGGCTATACCGAGCACCCACCCGGAGGCACTCGGATAACGCAAATACAACACCGACGCCCAGACCGAAAACAGGCGGGTATGTCTCCAACGGGTCGGGTGACGGGCGGTTCCGGGTGGATCGCCGGGTTTCGATATCATTATATGTTGTGGGTAGTCACTTTTACTTTTATTTTTTGTGATGCAAATATTTTTTAATATATTTTTTACTGTATTTAAAATTATAATAAAAAATATACTCATACCCCACAATCAGAATGCTAGATCCTCCGCGTGATGGAAGAGTGTAAGAGTTACGAGTAGTCAAGAATTACTAAAACTTAATTTATAGGAAATTTAAAGGTTAATTAGGTTTTTTCGATGGTCAAAATAAGTCAATTTTTTATTTCGCTGAGAAAACATCAATTTCTAACGGCTTATAACTTATGAAAAAAAGAAAATAAACCAAAGCTATTGGTTGGATCTTGTTAAAAATTTCCTATCAACAACCTAGAAAAATTGATATTAATGATGTGCTTATCCACAAATGAGTTAATTCTTTACTATCAAGTAAATTGAATCAAGTCGGGTATTGGTGTTCGTTATAAATTGAATCCCAACTATTCATTTTTATGAATCCGAGTGATTTTCGGTGTGAACTTTTGTTTATCATTTATTTCATTGTAAGGTTTACCACAAGTGGTATAAAAGATTTCTAGTTGGCTAGTGGATTGGTTATTGCGTTTATAACAATATTTGTGAATATGTTTGATAGAACATGCATAAACCTAAGGGTCATACCTAAGGAAAGAATTCATTAACACATCGATGGAGAAATGGCCAAACGGGAAGTTAACACGGGGCATGACCAAAACTGGATTTTGTGTCATAAGCCGTGAGTGATTAGGATATAAGAGATCGAGACAAGACTTGGAGTCGTGTGATTGATCTCGTCGGATAATGTTGGACATATCCGAAGTGGAAGGCGTTGGAGACGATTAAAGCGTCATGGGACCTCGATGGGCTTGGGCCGTGGGCCCCACCCACGAGGCTCATGGGCGGCCCAAGTCTCTAAAGACCCATGGGATTATCTAGTTGAGTCTTGACTAGATGAATCAAACTAAGTTAGTTAGTAACTAGGTGGGACCTTGTTTCCACTAACTAACTAATTAGCTAATTAAATAATATTCTTCTATCCTAACTAACTAAGGCACTTGGATTGTGATGGGGGATTAATGAGGTGATGGTAACCAGTTATCTCTACATGTAAGACACTTAGTCACTCAGCTCATGCATAAGAGGGTTGTAACAAAGTGAAAAATCAGCATATTTTCTTTCTTCTTTCCCCTTGGTCGAATTCCTCATTAAAGCTTCATTGTTGTTGTGTTTTGATCTTTTCATCAAGAACTACGTGGCTTTGATTCCTTGGAGGATATGTAGGCGTCTTGGATACTCAAGCCAGTCATATTTCCTTGGTGTTCTCTTCTTCTACTTGTGTTATTGAACAAATTGGTAAGAAAATCTTGTGCTGAAAATTTTCTCTTCTGATTCCATTCTTCGGTAGTTGATTCATGGTTTAATGGTCTCTCTTTGTTGTTGTTCTTAATGCCCGTAGTATGTTCTCGATCTATGCCCACTATGCGAATAGAAACATAGATCGAGATGGATCACACTTGATGGGGTCCCTAGTTAACAAGCTTCACTAGAAGCGACTAGTGTGAAAGATTACTCTGTTGAAACTCGGGGTCGTGGACAAACAAAACACACACAAAAATGCAGCGGATTGACCACGAAACTCACGAAAAGAAGCTACCAAAATATGAAGAACAAGTATGAAATTTCAGCTTGAGTTTTAGTACATTACCTATTAGTTTTGTTGAGAATTGATATGAGAAACATCAATATTTGAATGTCTTGAATGGCTCGGACGCCTACGTATCCTCAATGGAATCAAAGCCAACATAGTTCTTGAGGTTGTAGACTCAAGAACATGCAACAATGGAGCTCTCTTGCCTCTTGGAGGTTTCGACTAATGTGAGAGGAAGAAGATGAAGTTGTGTCAAGTTTGTTACTCACTTGCATGTTATGAATTGTCAACTCTCTTGCATGTAGAGTTAAGTGTGTTGTTACATCTTTATTGGCTACATTTGAGTCAAGCCAAGATGTTATCAAGGATGTTAGAAGACATCATGGTGGAAACCGGAGCAGAGCTAATAGAGGATGTCAACGCAACATATCACTCCCAAGCCCCCACATCTATCCGGGGGAAGACACAAAAGTTATAATCCAGGACATGAGGCAATCCACTTACGCCAAATTGGTTTTTCAAGGACGAACAAGCTAAGTCTCTTACTCGGTCTCCCATCAAATATTCTCAGAGTGGCCATTACTCATTCGACACTATTCATCTCACAAAAGTTTTTTTTGGATTTCTATTAAGGGTAAACTACAAATGCATACCCTAAAGTTGGAACGTTTAACCGATGATTACCCTGAAGTTCAAAAACTACTGATGCATACCCTGAAGTTACAACTTGTAACTAGAAACCCCTTCCGTCAGCTAAAATGACGAAAATACCCTTAGTGGTTTTCAAAAATAAAAATTTAAAAATAAAAATGAAGTCATTTAATAAGTAAATATATATATATATATATATATATATATATATATATATATATATATAGGGTTGGTATCAAATACAAACCACCCCTTATTGTGCAAACTACGAACTCACCAGGTGCTGACACGTGGGCGCGCGCGCACAGTGCTGACACGTGGCGCGCATAGTGCTAATAGTTTGGGCGCACAGTGCTAATAGGTTGGCACTGTGCTAAACTATTAGCACTGTGCGCGCCAAACTATTAGCACCGTGCGCGCGCGTGGTCAACACGCTCACGCGCGCGCTCTGCTGACGTCACTTTGACCGCATCCTGTGGCTTAGATTGGTTCGTAGTTTGCACAATAAGGATGGTTTTTACTGGATAGCTACCATATATATATATATATATATATATATATATATATATATATATATATATATATATATATATATATATAACAAAAGTGATTTTAAAATAATTATTGTAGTGTAGTTGAGGTTATTTTCGTCATTTTAGCTGACGGAAGGGGTTTCTAGTTACAAGTTGTAACTTCAGGGTATGCATCAGTATTTTTTGAACTTTACGGTAAGAATTGGTTAAACGTGCCAACTTAAGGTAGTCATTTGTAGTTTTCCCTTCTATTAACACCTGATCCGTTAGGAGTGCCTGCTTCAGTTTTATGTTATCTTCAATTATGTTTGGGTTAGTTTTTGTTCTTTGGTTAAATTTGTTGTAGCCTTTAAACAATTTACCTTATATTAATCTGCACTTGTACCTTCAAACAAAAAGCAAATATATTTTTTTTGATAAAAAAGTAAAGAATATTTGTTCAGTTCCCATTACGAGGTGATATTTTATAATAATATAGTCAACGAAGGAGAAATAGGAACGCACACCACCAGACACCAGTACTTAGGGGTGGGCAAAAAAAACCGAAACCGCTAAAACCAACCACCACCAACCGGAAACCGCACCGGAAAACCCGCAACCGGAAAGTTAACGGTTGGTTGCGGGTTCTTGACGATCAAACCGGAAAGTTAACGGTTGGTTGTCGGTTCTTAAAACGTCAAACCATCGGTTAACCAAACAAACCAGTACTGTTCATCATATACATGTGGCTTCATGATAACCAGTGATCTAATATAGATGAATGACCCATGAGCACTCTTTTGTGTCACACATATTGCTAACATAGAACACGATGACTTATATGTAATTTTTCTTTTGTTTTGGAGAATGTGGTAATATGTTTTGGCTTAAAATAGAAATGTGTATGATTATTGGTATGTACTTACATGTAGTAAAGTGGTTGGTTGGTTAAAACCACTAACCAACCGGTCAGTGAACTGGTTGGTTTCACTGTAAAAAACTGGTTTTTGGGTTATGTCTGGTTCTAAGATATGTCAAACCAGTAATATCGGATTGGGTTCGTAAAAGATTCCATTGGGTGGTTAACCACCCAATGCCCACCCCTACCGGTACTATTGGGCCTTCAATAACCCAACAAAGTATATATTTAAGTAAAGAAAAGAAATAACCGAATTTAATTATCCCACAAAATGAGTTTCTCCATTGTTTCGTTTTTCCACTTATATCCCGACGCCCATGGCAGTTACGAGCAACGGCTTCTTCATTTTGCCGAACACCGTCAACCTCGTCGTCTCCTGATTGATTCTCAGATCTGAATAATCCCCGACGACCCATTTCCTTTTCTGTTTGGTTCGCGAGAAATGGACAACTTAATTGACAACTTGCCTCCCATGGATCTTATGCGCTCTGAGAAGATGACCTTTGTCCAGCTCATCATCCCCGCCGAGTCCGCGCACCGAGCCGTCTCCTACCTCGCCGAACTCGGCCTCCTTCAATTCCGCGATGTAAGTTTCACCGCCCTTTCGTGTCCGATTAGCCATTGATTTGGAAATTTTGCAATGCTTGATCGACCCTTTCGAATTGGGCTTCTGAGTTGAGAGTGGGAGCGTACTGTCCTTTTTTTTATTTGTATTCGGTGCCGGTAGTTGAGGAACGTAGGATTTAGATTGCCATTTTCTTTTGTTTCCGGAATTACATCACTGATAAGATTGTGCATTTTTTAATTGCTTTCCAGAGCGTCAAGTTTTGATGTCATAAGGTTTTGCAATTGATGTTCTTTAGAATTTAGCGAGCTTTAGTGCGTATTTTGGATGCAGTCATGATATGAAAATGGGCCAGACATTTTTTTCTAGATGGAACAGGGTTGCATTTGAATTTGCATCATCCAGGGAATTGTAAGATTTTATCTAAATTTTGAGATATGCCTATAGTTATGATTGAATGCATGGCAAACTGCACTCTCATCTATATGTACATGATTCATGCAAGTGAAGTTATGCATTTTTTTTTGTAGAATGATGCAAAAATCAAGTTTTATTACTTATATAGGATGATGTAAGATATCTATCTATACAACCACCCTCTTCCTGCATGGCATTGAGTTTGATTTAGACGGTTCAATTGTATGTGCACGTAGATGACCGCCCTCTTCCTGCCTGGTATTGATAGTCAAGGATTTCAAGAATGCACTCTTTTTCCTTATCCAATTTTGTGATTAATGGCTGTATATTGGTGTAGCTATATACTGCTCATTTTTTTCTCTTGTGAATTGTTGTCTTGACCATAAAGTTAATCTAGTGAATTTAATTTATGTAGTTCTTTTTCCTTCCTCTAATGCTTTGCAACTTTAAGAATAAGCTTACTATTGGAGCTTTACATCATGTATATTGGTAACTGATTTCTGAAAGTCTTTATTGGCAGTTAAATGCAGATAAAAGCCCTTTCCAACGAACTTTTGTTAGTCAGGTATAGTTGAAACACTGCTTTTACTTTTGGAGTCTGTATGCATGTGATTTTTTTTTTCTCAAATGAATAATGGTCTTTGAATAATTCAATTTGACAAAAACCTACCGGTACACTGCATTACTAATTACTGAAGACTCTGTATGCTATTGGATTCAAGAAACATGTACTGTGGTGTCGTTTCATATACAATTGAGTGCCCCTAGTGAATTGTATGGGATGGATGACATCTTCTACTGGCTTTTACTGGGATTTCTTTATAAAATTCCCAGATTATTTTATTCATTACTCACTAACTTTTGTTTTCTATATCCCTTCCTCTTTTAGCAAGTAAGACAAAGATATTCTATAACTTAAAATGTAGTTTTATTTATAGTCTTTTATGCGTAATGTCACTGACTTAAACTTGTTTACCTATTTGTATATTTTTCATTAAATTTCATAATTAGCTCAATACTTTCTTGTTTTCTGTTGCTGATCGAGAATGAAATTACTGAATACCCACCACCCATTAATACAACACCAACGTTATTTGTTTCCAAATTCAGAGCATGTAGCTTGTTTTATTGTTTGAGTGGTTGTTGATAGGTGAAGCGATGCAGCGAGATGTCCAGAAAGCTGAGGTTTCTCAAAGATCAAATCAATAAAGCTGGTCTATTATCTTCTGATCATCCTATTTCGCAGCCAGATGACGAGTTGGAGACTCTAGAGGTCCATTTTCACATCATTGTGGTTTCCTTACTGACTGCTTAAGTCCTCTTTAATCCTAACTACTTGCGAATTTTATCATCTGAGCATGAGGAGATGCTGGGCAAAAAGGGCGTCCCACTTCTTTTTCCACCTCTCCCATCTTCTCTTCGCCATCTTCCAATATGCAGCTATTACTTATGCTGTCCCGTATTGACAAGTATTCAGTCCACAGTCATTACTCTGCTGAAGTTTCTTTCTTTTTCATCCAAATTTTCCATTTCGGAAAAGAGAGGTGGACATTCATCAAGAGTAGTGACTGCACTTTGGATGTAAAAGACTGAAAATTAGCCAAAGTAGTGCAGCACAGTGCGTGCAATTTGGAAGAATATGAAGAGAAGAGAGAGGAAGAGCCTGGAGATGGTATGCCTGCTTGAATGTCCATGCTCTCCTGTAAATTCTCTACTTATTATCTGGTAAACAAGAGCAGGGATCTTATTCACATATTCATTAATGTTAGTTGTGAAGTCTAAAATTAGTTTGAATTGAATGTTATTATTTGCTTTTTTTGGAGGACATTTATACATATGCTGTATGCAGTATGCAGTGGCTGGTAGTAACCAGCTCATCACTCATGTGCTAATGCAGATAAACTGACCATTTTACTTTATGATTTATATATGTATTTTTTATTTTTTGCCCTCACCTATGCGAGTCATGCTCCTCGCATCTCAGATTTGAACCTTTACTAACCATGAGTGGAACCAAAATTGTTTCTACTACCTTCTACAATTCAATTGTGTGAGTTACTATTTTTGTGCTCCTTGTGATTTCAGGCCCAACTCGCTGAGCATGAACATGAACTACTTGAAATGAACTCTAACAGTGAGAAACTTCGAAAAACTTATAACGAGCTGCTAGAGTTCAGGATGGTTCTTGAAAAGGTAGGTTTCTCTCTTCCCCACACAAGAATACCTATTTTCCAACAGGAAAGCTCCATTGTTTCATTTATTGCATTGTAGTTGGAAATCCTTTATTCCCCTCGTTAACCCAAAATCCCTTATATTTTTTGGGGTGGGGTATTCATTCTTTGAGTCTTAGCTTGAAACCCTCATGAAATACTATAACTAGCAGGGTTCCCAGTACACATGCAAAGTCTACTTCGTCGCAGAGTCACTTATTTGTAGATCTTAGAAAACCTTAGCCCAGACTACTATTTGGCTGTCTTCAAACAGGCTGTTTATTTAACGATGCTATATGAGCCAAAGCATTTTCTTTTCCGGTGGTAAAACAAGGTCAACGTTCAATGATTACACAGCGAAACTAGTAACGTTTCTAACATCGCTTTATCCTGGTTTGTAAAAAGCGGAATGTGGATGTTTCCCGTGAACCTTTCAAATTTTGAAAGTGGTTTAGTTTGCCAAACGTCCTAGTTGAGGGTAAATGCGGAAGTTGATACCAAGGATAACCTAAAATAGAACTCAAAGGGGGCGGGCGGGTAGGTGCTGGACAAGGATGCTCTGCCATTATTTTTATCACTTTCAAGTGATGTTCTAGTGGTGAATCCTGAGTGTTCTTGCATCACTTGGTTCTTATACAAAAATTTCCATTCTCCTTGTGTGTAGATTGATATCCTGTATCTTTTATTTGAAAGGGTTAATTACCTTTAGTACCCCTTTCTATTGGTAACACTCTTTTAGTACCCTGATGTATTAGTATCGCGCTGAACAATATTTTGGTCAAGTTTACGCCATTTTGATGATCTGTGACCAATTCATAAGGGGTATTAATGTTATGTTATCAATACATAAGGGGTATTAAATGATCTGTGACCAATTCATAATTTTACGTATCAGTTTGCTCTTTATGTCCATGATTTGAAGTATCCTGTGCTGGAAAAGTTCAAATTATAGACCTAGCATCATTTATTTGCAGAAGCTATTTCCTTTCTTCTTTCACACATAATTTTTGTAGGGCAGGCAGTTGGCTTTCTATCAAAAGGCAACTCAGTCCCAGAAGAGAGAGAGTTAGAGGAAAATGTGTACTCTAAGGATAGCCATAGGCATGGTGATATATCATCATTACTTGAACAAGTACTCACTCATGAAGCCTTTTCACTAATCTACTTCTTTATTCTGCAGACCTATCAATTTTGTTTCTAATTTAGATTTGTTTTAACAGGAAATGAGTCATGGACTGTCAAGCCAATCTGGTCTGAGATTTATAAGCGGAATTGTTTGTAAATCAAAAGCACTTAGGTTTGAGAGGATGTTGTTTCGTGCTACAAGGGGCAATATGCTTTTCAATCAAGCACCGGCTGATGAAGATGTTATGGATCCTGTATCATTTGAAATGGTTTGTTCCTTCCGTTATATATTCTAGCTTTGCTTCTATTAACATGCATTTAGGAGAGTATGGATCTAGCTAGGAGTCTTTAAGAGAACACAAGGACGGCCAAAAAAGATGTGGGCAGAAGTTTTTCGTGAGTATTTGGAAGATAAGGGTATCACTAAGGATTTGGTAATCGACCACAGAGAATGCAGGACAAGCATTCATGTGAATGACTCAATGTGATCTGCATTTGCTTCATGGAGCCTACCCCAATGGATTGGGAAAATGGCTAAGTTGTTGTTGTATTAACATGCATGTTTAGTCAATTTTGAAAGCCATCAACTTCTTAGCGTCTAGCTCGCTTAGCCCTGTTGTGTTTTATTTCTTGGAGAAAGGTTACTGCATCTTGTACTCCCAAGTATATAATTGTATTGGTATTGTTTCCAGGTTGAGAAAACAGCATTTCTGGTATTTTTTTCTGGAGAGCAGGCAAAAACAAAAATTCTGAAAATTTGTGAAGCGTTTGGTGCAAATTGTTATCCTGTATCTGAAGATATTACAAAACAGAGACAGATAACTAGAGAAGTAAGTATGCTGTTGAGAAGGTTGACTTTTTATGCATCAATTTTTTGCATTCAAGAGAAGTCTCGATTGGTATTTCGTCACACTGGCTTTCTATCTAGCCTAATGCTGTGTAATTCCCCCTCATGTTATATATAAGGTTCAGAATTTCTCTTGAAAATATGTTCTAGTAGTGTATGAATAATAGTTATATGTTGATTCAGTTAAACTTAATTCCAGTTTCATACTCGATACTTTATAGAATAGATATAGCCTATGCATCGTGCCTAAAGTGGATTTTTTTTTGGTTAAAGGTTATGTCACGTCTCTCTGAATTGGATGTCACTCTGGAAGCTGGATCTCGTCACCGAGATAAAATTCTTTCTTCAGTTGGTTTCAACCTAACAAAGTGGATAACCACAGTAAGATGCTGCAACTTTATGTCTCGCATTCCCTTTTGTTTGATCAATGAACAATATGGCTTGTTCGATTTTTAAAGTAACACATGATGATTTCACTTCCTAATCACCACCCTTTTTCTAGGTACGAAGGGAGAAAGCCGTGTATGATACTTTAAATATGCTGAATTTTGATGTTACAAAGAAGTGCCTTGTTGGAGAGGGCTGGTGCCCCATATTTGCAAATTTAAAGGTACTAGAATTTGTTTTATATTTTTTGTCCGTTTTGAAATGTACTTGGACAATAGTTTCCATTAATTTGGTTTTGTTAAAGATCTTTGCAAAACTGTACCGTGTTAAAGATTAGGGGAAACTCCTTAAAACTACTCAAATGGATATTGCCTTCCGAAGGAAAACTAACCCATTGACAAAATGTGAACTTTAAACTACCCTTTTGTTTTAAAACGTTACACATGCTTCAAAATTCCGTTAAAATGGATGGAAATGGCAAAGTACTCCATTAAAATGGAGAGTTTTCTCTCTCTTTGACATGTTTATTATTTACCCATTGAAAACAAATCTAGATAAAAATTATGGAAACAATGGGCAGTTTGAATTAATTCCCCTAAAGATTATTTTTCCGCCTTCTCATGTGGTATTCATTCACTATATTGTGATTTCTTATTCAATAATTTTGCAAAAATACAATTTTAGTTAAAGGAGGAACTGTTCATGATTCAACAGATTCAGGAAGCACTACAGCGTGCAACAGTTGATAGCAACTCACAAGTGGGTATAGTGTTTCGCATTATGGATGCCATGGAATCACCTCCTACATATTTCAGAACCAATCGCTTAACAAGTGCATATCAGGAAATTGTCGATGCCTATGGGTGAGTTTAATTATGATAAGTTTAGAATTTGCATGGCATTCCTTATTCTTCTTTAGTGAAGAAAAAGTAGCTTCATATTAAGCAACATTAGCCATGTTATTACTTTCCGAGGCACAGGGTACTTCTGGAGCCATTGGGCTAGGTGCCCACCTTTTGAAACTAAGGCGCAATAATTTATTATTACCAATATGAAAAATATACAAAAATACCCCACCTAATTAAGTTAGGAGGATTTATTTACCACTTCATAGAATAGTTAGACCCTCCTCCTATCAGCTTAAGCTTATGGGTTGGACTTGGAGGAAAGTATAAACAATACTTATGCTAAAAGTAGAGAAAACTCTACATAATCAACCTAAACCAAATAATCAGGTCTTGTGAAATGTAAATGGTACTCTAAATGGCATATTCTTCAATCTCCTTCAGTAGAGAATCATTATTTCCATCCTTACCATTGAGCATGGGTTGTTGTTAAATGTGGTGCTAGGAATTCTTCATGGCTGGGATTAAGGTATTGTGGCATAGAAAGGGTTTGGAACTCGAATGCTCAAAAAGACATAACATTATGGGGTCTGAGATTTTATTGGGAATACAAAGGTCTGAGTTATCTCAATTTTAATTATGGGTGCTTTAAGCAAAGCGCCATGCTGTGTGTGGCTCTAGGTTAGAACCCTGTGCATCTCTGCTTCTTTTGGCATGGCATGATATAGCGTGCAAACCCTTAAAGTGGCCATGCAGATCTATTGATGAAAGGATTCAGATCATTAAGTGCTAGAAGATGTGCAACATATCATCATTTGAGTAGAATGTTCTTACAGTAATTGAAGTGCATTAGGATAGGTGATTGCCATTTCCTGATAAATAGCTAACGCTAACACATATTTATGTTTATATATTGACAGTGTTGCTAGGTATCAAGAAGCAAATCCTGCAGTGTACACAGTAATTACATTTCCTTTTCTTTTCGCTGTGATGTTTGGGGATTGGGGTCATGGGATATGCTTGTTATTGGGATCACTAATTCTTATTGCTCGTGAAAGTGAGTTTAGTGGCAAGGTATCTTCTTTTTCTCTGCTTTTCCATTGTATACCATCTATTCCTGCTTTCTTTGATTGAAAGTGAGGTATCCTTGTTAAGCATGAGCATGAGGAAAAGTATAATGTCTGCTTGAGTTACTTATTTGATTATTTAATTCCTGCCAGAAACTAGGAAGCTTTATGGAGTTGCTTTTTGGTGGGCGTTATGTACTCCTTTTGATGTCACTCTTTTCTATATACTGTGGACTTATTTACAATGAGTTCTTCTCAGTTCCGTATCACATATTTGGTGGCTCTGCTTACAAATGTCGAGATGCTTCATGCAGGTATCTGCTTTTATTAGTTCCCTATTAGATTTTTAGCAATTTTAGATTTTCTAAAATATCTTTTGACAAAATTATAGTTTGCTAATTATGACACGTTTTTGTGCAATTAGTGATGCTCGGACAACTGGTTTAGTCATGTATCAAGATCCTTATCCATTTGGCGTGGATCCTAGTTGGCGTGGAAGTCGATCAGAATTGCCATTTTTGAACTCCCTTAAAATGAAAATGTCTATTCTTCTGGGCATTGCCCAGATGAACCTAGGAATCATCTTAAGTTACTTCAATGCACGTTTCTTTAGCAGCTCACTGGATATTAGGTGTGCATGTCCTCCTTTCCTTTTTTTCCCCTTGGTGTGTCACATAAATGGTATGTAGATAAGATTGGAACTCATTCTAAATCTTGTTTTTTAGGTATCAGTTCGTGCCACAGATGATCTTTCTGAATAGCCTTTTTGGGTATCTGTCACTTCTCATTCTCATCAAGTGGTGCAGTGGTTCTCAGGCCGATCTCTATCATATAATGATATACATGTTTCTGAGTCCCACTGATGACCTTGGTGAGAATGAGTTGTTCTGGGGTCAGAGACCACTTCAGGCATGACCTCCATTTTTCTCTACCATTGCAGCCCATGAGTTGATAATTTTTTTTTCTATCAGTCATTATATTATATTATGCTTGTCTGTTTCAGATCCTGCTGTTGCTTTTGGCTCTAGCTGCAGTTCCATGGATGCTTTTTCCAAAACCTTTCATTTTGAGGAAGCTTCACATGGAGGTATTTTCCAATGATAATAAATATCTCTTTCTTTCTTTGTTATGCTTACAGCTGTTCTGTTTGTGCACATTGCATGGGCAACGTCCTTCCTCCTTTTTATGTATTTTTATTTGGCTCATGCTGCATGCTGTTCTGTTGAAAACCTGTTCAAACCAAAGGTACAAACTTCAACTGGTGGAATCTATTGTAGCCTTGTCCGAGTTGTTATCAAATTATACCTTCATTATGGTTTGGGGAAGACAAGATGATCATGTATAGGAGGAGTTTAAGGGCCTTCTACAACTGCTCTTTCTTTTGAACTTCGAATGCTCTAAAAATTTGAAGTTGTGCTCTCACTCTATTTTCTATTGCTCAAATTGAGTTGACATGAAGGTCTTACGTTCTTTTTTTGATGATATTTTCTAGAGGTTTCAAGGTCGTAACTATGGGATGATAGGAACCTCTGAGTTGGATCTTGAGGCAGATGAAGAACCTGATTCTGCACGGCGACATATTGAGGAGTTTAATTTCAGCGAAGTATTTGTGCACCAGATGATACACTCCATTGAGTTTGTTCTGGGAGCAGTTTCCAATACGGCTTCTTACCTGCGGCTTTGGGCTTTGAGGTACCATACAACATTGGTTTAATAATGATGTCAACTAATTTCTTCTTCTACATGTAATTGTTCTTTCTAATTGTTATATGTTACTGTTACGCAGTCTGGCCCACTCGGAATTGTCAACTGTTTTTTATGAGAAAGTACTACTACTTGCTTGGGGGTAAGTTATATTATAAGTACTACAGTGTTACTTTGCCTCTTTGAACTCTCTTAATTTGCTTTTCACTATCCATTTACTCTTCATTTCTGGTAGCTTATATGAATAGTCAGTTTTGCATTGAAATTGAAACCAGAACACGATACCCTTGCATTTTCTTGAACACCAGAAACAGTATCAATGCTCTGGCAACCAATTTCAATGGGTTAGACCCATATAAATATGATTTTGCTCTAAGCTAGGACATAACATAAAACATGGTTTTTGGTTTTTGATCTACTAACTCCCGACTAAGTTAAAGGGGTCACACCCAACTAACGAGGTTGACCTTTTCGTTGTGAAGCTTGACCCGATATAAGGGACATGTTTTAAATAAAAGTTATATCAAAAAGCTAACATGGTTTGGCCCACGTGATAGATGTTCATGCCTACGCAACACATCTGGCCGATTGTCATCTCCGTCATGCGGCCTCTGGTCCATATGCATATCTTCAGTTCTACTATGCCCCAGGGTGTAGATGTGCGGCCCTACACATAAGGGACAGTGTCTACACATGAGGGACAGTGTTGAAGTATATTGAACCCATATCGGAAAAATACAAGAACAAAGAGCCAAGACTAGGGTCTCTCCAAATTAACAAGGTTGACCTTGTAGTTGTGGAGTCCGACCGGATATAAGTGGGCCTGTATTAAATAATATGTACAGGCTAGGCCATAACCTAAAACATGGTATTTGGCTTTTGATCTACTGACTCCAGACTATGATAATTCTACCTGACAGAGGTGCTCTCTGTTGTTTGTGAATTCCTGGGGCACAAATTAGTTGGCTAACAAAATTTTCTTTTCGTGTCATTTGTTGGCCCCTGTTCTTTTTGTGTTCATAATAGGGATCAGAGTCAACCCCTGGTCTGATCTGATGGCCAATAAGGCAATAACCCAATTGTCTGAACCATTAAAGTGGTTAATTGATCTCCAAATTTAGTGATCAAGGACTCTTAATGTACTGTTTTGTGAGTTGCTGAACCTTTATTGTGCTTGTCACAGGTACGACAACGTGATCATTCGGTTGGTGGGGTTTGTTGTATTTGCGTTTGCAACTGCCTTTATATTACTTATGATGGAGACCCTGAGTGCTTTTCTTCATGCACTGCGTCTTCACTGGGTTGAATTTCAAAACAAGTTCTACCAGGGTGATGGATACAAATTCAGACCTTTGTCGTTTTCGACAATAGCTGAGGATGAAGATTAGTTCATTAACATCTCTGTCATCTCTTCTGGGAGAAGACAATATAACATCAAGGAACAATGTGAAAAAGGCCAACTATGAGCACCATTGATAAGAAAAATGGTGCCTTTACCATGGCCACATTTTGACATGTGAGTGTACAAGTCCGGGTTCCGACCATATTTGCTTACAGTGGACCTTGGTGACCTTGCCCATGAAATACGTATTTGTATTTTCTTTATTTTTAAGAAAATATATAGGGTGTTAAATATTGTAAAGAGGAGTTTTGGGGAGTCGCTATAGGAGGTAGCTTTTCCTGAATTGTTAATTTTTGGCAGCAAATATATCAAATTACAAAGGGCCTCCTTTTTCGTCCTCATCACTGTTTTTATTTCTTTTATTGCGTCATGTAATGGATATTGACAATGTCACACGGACCAATGTTCCATTCCTGTAAGGATCCGATTACCATAATTTGAATAAAATGCTCTTTTCCCTCGTTTTTTTTTTGTTCTATATGTGTTTGGTAGGTGGAAGAAGTTGGAAAGAATTTAAAATCAACAGTTGTTAGTTTTTCGTTTTCTTCAACCTAGGGCTGTCCACGGGCTGAGCCCCGGGCCCGTTGACGTGTTTGTAATCCAATCCGGAATGACCGGATTGCTCAAATTAGAACTCATCCCCAACCCCATGCCTATTAGGCCATATAGAACCCACCCGTTCAAATTAAGGGGCGGGCCACCGATTTGCACCGGCCCAACCGAAATAGATTTCAAGCCTATGATTAAGAGCTTCAAATTTACATCATTCACCATACTAACACACAATTTTTCAAAAAAAAAATTCATTGGCCAATAAATCATTAAGAAGTGATCAAAGAGTGCTTAAAAATTCCGAATTTGGTCACTTCTTAACGATGAAAAAAATGTTATACCCTATTAAAATTTCATCACATACTTAAACATCATACCATACCGGATGGGGCCGGGTCCCGGTGTTTTTTTTTTCTCAATCCGTGCCCCAACCCAGTTGTCACCGGGGATCTAATTCCAATCCACTACCGCTCCTATAACCCATTGAGTGCAATCCTATAAGGTAGGGGTAGGCCGGTTTGACCGGTTGGACCGGGTTCCGAATCCATTTTGGACACCCTACTTCAACCTTGGGTTTTAAATCTCAACCAAAAAGATAATTGGAGTTTTCAATATGTTTGTTTACATTGTCGGTAAAAAAAATGTTTATTTTAAATTGATATATTTGCCAAAAAAAGTAATGGTTTTTGGTATCAAAATGAAAAAGAAAACACACATAACAAGGATTATATAGTAAAATAATGATTTAGAACAACTTTTTTTTGGCACAATCAAAGTTTTTTTATCGCTAACAAAGTTGTATCGTACGATAAAGGTCCAAGCACTGAGCTAGAAAAAAAACAAATTAAGTTAATGTCTAGGTAAATTTAGAGCCCAAGTTCGATAATATAAACGTCGGCTCCACAAGCCCAACGGTAGACGGGGAAACAAAGCATAAATGAAAACGTAAAGACACCACTGTATGTTTCGACTCAGACGGTACTAGCTTGCTTGGAAGCGTAGTGAGTTGATGTAGGTGCCTCAAGTCGTGTTGAGGTGAATGCTTTAACTAACTAAGGAGCAACCTACGGAGAGGCGGAGGAGGACAACTGATAGAGGTCAACCTACGTGGGTGCGGGGTAGTCCTCCTCACTAAGCCCCCGCTGTCCTTAAGGTGCCTTGTTTATCTTGACAAAGATGCTTACTAGCCATTATCATATCATCCTAGGGGTTTTCCTCTACGTTGCCTGGGTGGGGCATGTCTAGAGTCCTTTTCTTCATGGGCCCTTGTTGGTTCCTAGGTCGTAGGGTCGAGGATAAGGCTTATTCCCTCGCTTATCTATCTCTGTCTTCCCATCCACGCTTACAGTCGTTGAAGTTTCAAAGGAAAAAATATCCTCCGGGTGTTAGGCGGTTGGTAAGGGTTCCTTGGAGAATTGTGGAGCTAAGTCCTCCTGGCCCTAGTTAGGCAGGAAATACGGCGGGTCAAGCTATCGTACCCTTGGAGTCTACTTCTAGATGGTTGGATTCTCTGATTAGGGTGCCCTGGTCAAATCACTAGGGCTTAGGCAGAAAATCTTGCGACATGTACATGGGCGGATGGCAGGGCATGTGGTGACATCGATCAAGGCAGACCTAGAGGCCGAATTGTTGGAGGGATAGGATACAGGGCTATAGAGCAGTTCATTCACATATTTTGCCTGAGTGCACCATGTTTAGGTGCTGAGTGGGAGGAGCCAATCCCGGGGGGAAACGAACCTCCTCCGCCTGAGGGAACGGGCATTCATGGTCAACGTGACCTTATTGGCTGCACGCCAAGCAGAGGAGCGGAAGTCACTCATATTGCAGTAGAGCTTTGATAGGCTCAACATATTATGTTCCACGAACAACCAGAACCGGATCCGAATCAGAGTCCCTATTGGTCGGAGGCCACCATCACGCAAACCACAAGCTCGAGTGCCATTCCGATCGCCCTCCTTATGGTGACTGTCCATCGGATGTTTGGTTCATGTGGCCAAAGCTAGAGACGCTCGAACATGAGGGTCGGACCCACCACACGCGGTGGTAGCTCCATAAGGATTAAATATGCTCTCTTAAAACAACAAGGTTCTCCCGTCGAACCCAATCCAATGCCTCCTCCTACATCCCAAAAATCGGCCATAACACCGCGGAGCGCCATGAGATCATACAGTTGGGTCGTGAGGAGTCGGCCTGTATATTAAGCCCGTCGTCCGTCAGTTCAGTGGGGACCTCTATCACTAAGGAGATAGACCCGATGCCCTGTTGGAGGTGTAAAGGCTATCGATCTGGATGAAGCAGAGACCATTGCTGCAGGGAGGAAGGCTGATTGTGGCTGTGAAGGAGAGGGTCGGGATAAAAGAGGGGAGGATGAGTAGTTTTCTATAGGGGAAAAGGGTTATGCCTCGAATTGGTGATCCTGTGGGGTGGTCTTCGAGGCATCACCAAGATTAATAACCCAACTTACGAGATGGAGACACGCTGGGACATATTGGTGGGAGTTTTTTTTTATCAGCAATTTTTTTTTATAAATACCAACGGTTTCAAAATGAAACCGAAAGCAAAGGGCGAACCCTCAATACTACAAAACAGAGGACGTATCCTCGAACCAACATTCCCAACAAGGGGAGTACAAACAAACAGGTCTAAAAACCTAGAAACCTAAAGTTAAATACGAACCAAGATCTAAACCACATCCCAACAAGGGGATTGAACCTATCCCACCATGTGGATTGAAACCGAAACAGGTCAATACCAAGATTAACTAAAATGAAGAACAAACCAAAGATAAAACCAAATCCCCAATCAGGCTCGAACCGAAGTCCATGCCCAACCGGGGATTAAACAGACCAAACCTAATTAGAAACAAAAGAAACACCTCTCCCACCACGAATCCCGTTCCAGCCACGCCTGTGAGGCAACAAGTACCACCCACTTCAACGAGCTTCAACGAACACTGCAACCAGCCGACCACCACCGGCCGAACCAAACCAACTCAAACAGAAGCACGAAGAAGACGAGCAGAAACCACAAAGCCCCAGCAGCACCACCACACACCACAGAACGCTAATTCACCCAACAACCAACCCAAACAACACCTTGTCCCCAGAGATCAGAATTCCAACTCTCTTCACAATTACACCACCCACATACCCAGGACCCATAGGAGGGAACCCAGGTCAACTTCCCCTGCTCCTGTGACTCCCAGAACCAAACCTTCAAATCTCTACCCACTCTCCTATACGCCGTCAGGCAACACCCAACACTGGCCAACCCCAAGTGTTGAGCCTCATCCTCCAGTCGAAGATGAGGAAACAGAGAAGTGGATAAAGAAAAAGGAGAGAGGGGAGAGTACAGTACGGATTAAGGGGAAGAAGAGGTAGGCCCGATCTATCTCTCAAGTCTCAATCGAGACCTCGCCGGTGGCCAGCACCAACCCGACGACCAAAGGGAGAGGTCCAAGCAAGAGCTAGACTATAGATCTGGCCTGGGAGGAGTAAAAATGAAGAAGAGAGGAAAGACAGCAGTAACCTTACCGAGGAACAACGTGAGAAGGTCGGTAGAAGAGTCACACCGCAACACTAGAGCTTGACCGCCGAAGAGACACAACCATCCCCGAGCTCCGACTCCTCCAAATCGAGACCAAAAGAGGCCATAACACCTCGTCGCTGGGTCGACGAGGCCCGGATCACCGAGAAACATAAGAGGAGGAAACGAAACCAGAGCAAGGTGTGCCACCTTGAGAAGCCAGATCTGAGGAAGACGAGAGACCAAGCGAAGCTCTAGTCCCAGATCTCGCCATCAACAAGATGGAGAAGAGCGTCCCACTAGTTCTGGAACCGTCCTCACCGGAGAATAGACCACGCCGTTGCATCGGAGATGGAGGCCAAAGAGAGTTTCGCAGGTGGGAGAGAAGTTGAAAAACCGATCTGAGAAGTGAGATAACAAGGGGGAAAAGAAGGTGAGGAGGAAGGGGAGGAAGAAGAGAGGCAGCCATCGTCGACCGGCCAGCCACAAGGGCCAGCAAGGCGACGACGACGGCCAAGAAGGGCGTAGATTTAGGGTTCGGTTTTAGAGAGGGAAGAGCGAAGTTTAAGAGAGAGACAACTTTCCTTTTTTTAACATATTGGTGGGAGTGATAGACTCTATATGGTTGTAGTAATAATAAAGAGGGGAGGCTGTAGGCTAACGAGTTGGGGATGGTGGCTGTGGTATAGAGAAGAGAGAAAATCATAAAGCCAATAAAATTTAAATTTAGTGATACATTTGAATATACAAGAATTAGTTGAATTATTTGTTTAATCGTGTAATAAAATAAATGTGATCTTTAAAGTAAAACTCTCCTTTATTTTATTTTATTACCATTATGATCCTACCCATTCAAATTATGTTGCTCTTGTTTGAATGACAATACAATAAAATATTATAATAAATATAAATCTATTCAATGATTGTATTCAAGACCTCTTCTTTGAGTTTTAACAGCTATGCTATCTAATTGAGGGAGGAATGATACTACTTTGAATTGACCTAAAGAATTCAAACATATTTTATATTACTTTAAAAATTAAACTTTCACATAAGATTATAAAAGACGTTAGGCGCTAATCAAATAATGCTTTCATTTTTCTTTTACTTTTTATTTTAATAAAAATATAAATTATGATGATAAACCACCAAAAAGGGACACATGTCATATTCTTTTTATTAAGAAATTTAAGACCATTACAAACATATTTGTTTCTCACATTTTCATCTCTTTTTCAAAGATCCAATTTCACAAACCAGAGTTTCAACTTTCCGACTAATCGAATGGAACGGTGAATCAGGTGGTTTTCAGATTTTGGGGCTTAGGCGAGACGACGAGTCGGAGGTTCTTATAGATTTTAGGGCCTAGACAAGACTTTTACAACAGTGCTTTCACACAATCAAACATGATAATTATTGAGGATTGACTTGCTTATTCATCTATTTTTTAACAAAAATATTAGTTTAATATTCTATTGGTTCATCCGATCTTTATTAACCCCCCAAATTGTAGAAAATCATTTTCAAGCTCTATTGCAGATTTGCCCCTAGGCCTAACCAATCCAATCACGAAAAGTTGGATACCGTTCCATTCTGGTTTAAAGTAGTCGAGTACTGAACCGCAGGTCCTCCCCTTGAGACCTGATTGGTGATATAAAGTAAATACAGATCTTTATAAAGGGTATTATCGTGATTCAACGATGATATTAGTAATCATTGATTCCGATTCGATGTGTTACGCTTCCCGCTCGCCGTTTACCTTTTGAAATTAAACGAGACAGAGACAAACACAAAATTCGAAAACCAAACTCAACGAGAGATCCCAAGGAAACTGCTAGAAACTTCCTCCTCCAGCACCGCCGTCAACTGTTCTCCCCGGACTCAGGACCGAGCAGGAGCTCAAGACGAAGAAGATCGTGGTTTTGATAGTCTGAGATATGGATACAGATCTCTCGCTCATCGAGATTTCTGGCCAAGACGAAGACGACGGTTCTCTTCTGCTGCTTCAGCAGCAACAACAATTTGCTCCCAGCATCGAATCTAACGCTAACAGTCTGTTCTCGTGCTCGCCTCTACAGATCCTCAGATCCAAGACTTCTTCTCACTCTTCCCCAATTCCAATCCCAATCCCAATCGGTTAGGGTTTCGATATGCATTGCCTATTTTCATGTGGGATTCATTTCTAGGGTTTGGTCCTATCATGTGCGTTCTTCAGTTTGTTCGAGTTTATTTACACTTGTTGCTTTGGATTTGCCAGCCACATTGCAGTTTTGATTTTGGACAGTTGCTGTAATACAGTTAACTTGATTTTGTCTCTGATTTCCTAGTATGGAATTTTGTGGCTCTTCGTATCAGCTAAGTGGCCTTAAAACTTCACTTGTTTGCTGCAGTGTAGCTCTTATTGATCTCTTCTGCCAGTCCCAGGGGATGGAAGTGAAGAGATCTTTCTTAGTTTGGCTCATTTCGTTCAATAGTGGAATTAGTTTAGTGAAAAATGAGTAAACTTGGGTTAAGTAAGCTAGAAATGTTGCATCTCAAGCAAATGTTTTGTTGATTTGTAGAGAGTAAGAAGGAGGAGGCAGAAACAGCAAGTTGTTCATACCATGCAGATAGTGGTAACAAAGAAAATAGTAATGCTAACAAATCGGAATTGCCAAAACTCAGTTTGGAACCACAACAAATGAAGAGGAAGAAAAAGGGTGGAGGGTGTAATCTACGGCAAAGCTTAGCTTGGAATAGAGCTTTCTTTACTGAAGAAGGTATATTTGTTAAAAATTTGGAGTTCTGTTTGGAAATTCAAGCTGTGAACATTTTGTAGATAAACATATTTGCTCTTCTACTTTGTTCAGGCGTTTTGGATCCGGTAGAACTATCCATGATTAATGAGAACTTTGGCAAGTCTAGCGGAGAGTTATTATCAGGTATCAAAGAGAATGAGATGGAGTTGTCATCTGGTAGCTTGGACCTCAATAGGAATTCATCCCATTTACAAACACCAAGAAAAGGTAGAAAGATCAATGGTAGTCTATTGGCAGAACGGACTCCAAGGAAAGATAGAAAGATTGAGGGTGGTTCATTGCCAAAGCCCTATTTATCAGCTAGAGCTAATATAGCTCCATCTCCTTCAGTTAGCTACTCTCAACTTTCTGCAGCTTTTGTTTCTTTGTTTTTCTCATTTTCGAGTTCCCTCACCAATAGCACTGGCTTTCTACAATTGTTTCTGGACATATTTGGATGGTTTAGAAATTGGGTGAAATTGTGACTTACTTTGTATTGGATACTTGTTTTACAGGCAAAAAGAAAGGTTTTTTCACCCAATGATGTTAACAAAAGTGGCTCAAAACGCAGCAGTTGTCCACCACCTGTGGCTTCACTATCATATCCTTTTGATTCAGCCAACAACATCAAAAACATGGAAGCGGCTTCTTTGTTCTGTTCAATATGTAATCTTAATTTATTTGACAATTGCCCTTAACCACCTCGAACTCAGAAATATCTTGCAAGTGTGAGTGCCACAAAAGCAACAATGAAGGAACCAAAAGTCTCAAAAGTGCCAGTTCCAAAGCAAGATCCTCAATTGCTTTCTACGATTGCTAAGACTGTTGTGCGTGGTTTAAGTTTCTCAAAGCACAAGCCTATTTCTGAACCAGGTATGAAATTTACATTTATGTTCTTCAAGGCTTTGTGAAATATTATAGTTTACTCACTTGCCTCTGATAGAGTACATGTATAAAGTACAATCATATTCCTCAGCAGATTTTTTTTATAGCAAATTTATTCTTTTCTGTACAGCTAGTGTGCAGAAAAGTGCTAAGCTAAATGGATTTGCAAAGAATTCGAAGGCACAGAACAATACAAAAGCTGGTCCTGACAGCCGACCTTTGATTGCTAAGCCATTGACTCAGCAACCAAGAAGAAACTTGGTGAGAACTTCAAATATATGAAGTCATAGTCTATGAATTGGAAATTTAAAAATTTGTCAGGCTGAACATGGCTATCAGTTAGTTATAGTATTTATTAGCAAGGGAAAATAAGATTGGTTTGTGATTTTCCTTCACTATGTACAGGCTACATCACCACTGGAAGTACCTCTTCCAACCAATTTAAAGCAGCCTTTGGTATCTGATGCAAAAAATACTCCAAAAATGATCCGAGATCCAGTGATTCCTGCTATTAATCATGCATCAACTGTCTGTGCTGGTAAATCAAGCAAAAGTGTGTCTTTTCTCCCTCACAGTGTGAATTGCACTGGCGGGAACAAACAACCAGAACTACTAGCAGTGAAACCGTCAGGCTTACGGATGCCATCACCATCTCTAGGATTTTTCGGCCAGGTCTGATCTCTTGAGTTCAATTTTACTCTCTGTTCAACTGGATTATTTGCATAGAATTCATAACTTTTTCTTTGTGTTAAGAAGTATCTAAATGCATGTTTCTTTTTCATCTATTGATAATTGAATTGCAGTCAAAAGCTTCTGCTTCACTTAGGACAGCACAACCACATAGCCTTCCAGAGTCAGGTATTTCTAAAATGCAGAAGCCTGGTGCTTTAAATTCTAGTCATGGGCTAAGGCCCCCACGTCCACCTGGTAAAATTCATGCAAACAAAAATATGAAGCTTCCAAGTTTGCGTAGTGGCTGTCCCGTTTCTACTACAGTCCCTGCTTCACACGAAAGCATAAAATCTAACTTTGAAGATGGTAATATTCAGAAGGTAGAGGTGAAGGTCCTCTCTGACCTGGACAGTCCGCAAACATGTGAAATTATAGCTAAGCAACAGTTGCAGAAGACTCCTTGTGCTGTTGACAACTATTCTCTGGAACTTGGAGAAGCATATAAAACTGAGATGCTTATCATGGAGAATAGTGAACTTCAGAAGCATGAAAACAAGCCAGTTTCACAAAGTGAAGAACAACTGGGAACTGATATCAAGGTTGCTGATGCTTGTCAAAGAAGTCAAGATTTGGGTGGAGCTAATTTGGAGAATGTTAATGCAATCCGACTTAGCTCTGCAGTGCAAGTTAAAGTTCCTGTATCAGAACCAGGATATACCGGTGTCACTGTGTGTGATGACAATGGACAATCTCAGTGGCAACATGGACTATTAACGCCTTGCATAGCTGAAACTGATGGAATTTTATACGGAAGTCAGAGGCTACAGATGGGCAATGGTATATTGTCACAGGAGAATGGATCTTTAGAAGATTTTCAAAAACATAATACTGGAAATATTGTAGATAACAGTTGGAAAGCAATTGAAGTGGACAATTCTGATTTTCTTTTCGACAAGAATATAAAACAAAAAAAAGATTTCGTTCTTGGAGAAAAAGACATGGATAGAAAACAACAGACAGGGGGTGCTCTTGTGCAGTCTTTGAATATGAATTTAGCACTAGAAAGGGACTGCAGTGTTCTAACCACTTCAGCAGTGCATAATCATTTCGTGTTTGTTGATAGCCGAGATAGTTTTGAGGAACTGACAGAGCATTCCAGCCTCCACCTTGAAGTGGTCCAGAGATCTGAGGATAATTATGGGTCACATTTGAAAGATCACTTATTGAAAGGGAGAAACTTTTCTTCTGAAGAATCTCAGAAGGAAAATTCTCTTGAGAGTGTTAGATCTGTAAGCCCAGAAGGAAGTTGTTCTCATGTAAGTGAGTTGAAAAGTTCTAATGCTCCTTGTCATGCGCAACCTTCAGTTGAAGATTGTGGTTTTTATGAGGCTGAATACATGAAGTGCCAACCTGATGAAGATGTTCAATCAGGTCATGTTGACAGCAAATCAGAAGCTGAAATTGAACATCCACATATAACATCCCAACATAAGGCTGCAGCTGAAGTTATAGGTGGTCTTGCGATAAGCCATGTGGTTGGTCACATTGATGCACGAGAGCATCAATACAGCCTGCCGGTTGAAGAGCACCAACTCATCTCTGATTTTCATCCTGGAGAAGAAATTGTGTGCCGTAATCAGGTTAGTTTAAGAGTGCACACTGGCTTATTGAGAAGTGAATGTGATGTCACTGAACAGTCAGCAGAACAGCCTGATATGAAAAATATATGCTATCCTGAAAGTGATAAGAGATATCTTGAAGAGAGCCAGAGTGCCCAGATGTGTCATGACCTTTTGTTTATGGGAAGCTCGTTATTGGAAGAGTCCCAGATACCTGATAATGGGAGGGATGCAGAAGGTGGTGGAAATGAAGTTCAAAGTTCCTTTGGACTATCTCAACCGAAAAACACATATCAAGCCAATGAAGAATTTGCTGGAGTTAACAATGCAATGAAGGAATTACTTGCTAGAGATGGACTAGTGCAATGCAGAGATCACAATTTCTTGGTCGGGAATGGACATGGAGAGTGTGGAGAACATCCCCAGCTTCAGTCTACTAGCAGTATTGACAAAGTTTCCCAGGAAAATCAAATGCTGAGTTTGAGCAACCCCTTGCCACTTGCAGACAGCATTTCTGAAGAACTAGAGAAACATGTTGTAGAGACTGTCAGTCAAGCTACTTCAGAGTGTTATTCGTCACTAGCTTTGGAGGACTTAAGCCCTAATGGTGAAAATCAGGAGAAGCTGGACAATTCAGTGTGTCCTATACAGGATAAGGATGCGGCAGTATCAGTGTGAGTATTTTGTTGCATCCTAATATATGCCTGTTATTCCATGTCTGTAGAGCTATTTGGTCTTTGACTGCTAACGAGACTGGCATATTTAATGGCAGGAAGAAGTCTGGGAGTGATAAAAAGCAAGGCGCACTCACGATAAAGCCTCCACCTTATGCTGTTCCATTTTCTGACGAGTGGTTAGCTGCATTTGAAGCTGCTGGAGAGGTATTTATTATCGAATATCACACAGTACATTAGCAGTTAGTGATTCACTGATACCATCAGATATTCCTTGGCATCAAACTTTTTTATAATCTTGAAACCATGACTAGCTTATAGTTTGTAGCACATCAGATGGTGTCTAGCTGGATAATGTAGGGAAACAGTTACATCCTAATCCAAATTACAATTATGCGTTAAAAGATAGAACAGAAGATGTCACTTACACCTAACCATGGGAATTCATGGTCAGAGATGTGTTTATCTCTCTGGATCTTTTTGAAGCTAATTTATACATTCAAAAATGACTTGAGTGATTATTCTGATGTGCTGATGCGCAAAGTATAACCCTTTGAAATATGAAATTAACACAATACTCATTTGTAATGAATGTGCAATTTGTGACTTTGTAGTAAGATGATGGTTGAAGTTCATCTTTAGCTGGCTATCTTACAAAGATTTCTTTTTCCAGGAAATTCTAACCATGAAAAGTGGTGCTGTACAAAACTCACCGCCTGACAAGGCTCCAGCTGAACCGGGTCCATATTCTCCTGTAAGTTCATATTTCGTATATACTCATGAAACTCAGGCTATTATAGTTAAAATTGAATTCCCCTTCTTCCCAGCAGAGACGAAAGAGACCATATTTATCATCATGCAATGGGCTTCCATATGGGCCAATATTTATCTCAATCCTCTATTTCAGGCTTTTAACTTAAATGAAGTAAAATAGTTTCCTATGTTTTTTTTTATAATGAATACGGATTAACCATTTTATATTATTAAGCAGCTCTGATGTATAGACCATCCTGTTATTTTCAGGTTAAACGGAAAAGGAATCAGTCGATTGGACCGTATGACTGTACAAAATATACGAATGTTGGTGATTCCAGTCCCCAATAACAACTATCACACTTTTTTTTTCTCTCTAACGAAAATAACTGATCATAGAATCATTTTTTTGCTGTGAAAGTAACTATCTTTGCTCATGAAAAGAAATTCTGTTTTCAGGTTTATTAATTACTAGAAACGCCTCTTCACCATGGAACTTGAATTTAGTGCCCTTGTTCTTTTGAATATTGCTGTGCCTTTGATATTTATGCAAGTATAAATATGATAGCTTTTGGCCGTTTCTAGCCTTGAGTAGCTGGATTATCAAGGTTTGAATTCAAGATCTCATTTAGATGGAAGTGGATTCCTTTTTTCCCATGTATAATTTATCCTACCTTTCAGTTTCCATATAAAACTTTAAAACATCTTTTTTTTTTCATATCAATCCTATAACCATTTTGAATTGGTGCACAATTATCGTTTAAACAGGTCGTTAGGCTCTTTAATTCACAATTAATGTTTTGAATTGGCGCACAACAATTAAACGCATCCAAAACATAGAATTACTCATCATCAATCTTCTCAACAACACAAAGTTGAGCCCTCCCGTCATATATATCATTAGGTAACCCTCCGGATGAGATCTGTCAAGGCCGCCCAACATAGTAAGCGGGCGCAATGCTTAGCAGGGAACTCCTGATAATACAATGCAATGCAGTTAGCCTAGGAACCAGCTAAGGCCAACATTGGTACCAATTTGGTGTTCCATGTCATGGAAAGGAGCTACTTTGAGTCTCTACTCCCCACTACTGCGGATGCTCAGCACAGTTGCATTTAGAATGGAATGCGAGCAAGTTGAAGACCACATAACTGCAGTTAAAATTTCATGCTCATAAAAATGTTTTCAAGTTATTTCTATTTCCTAGCTAGTGTATCATCTTTTTGTGATCCAACCACCACCTGGACCTGGTTTGCTACCAGACAGGACGGTCTTGTCTTCTGCAAATTTCGCTGCAGAATTGTATCACGCTCACACAACGTTGCTGTTATAGTTATAGCAAATCGTCATGTCATGATCTCTACTTTTGACTATAACAAAAGGTATTGTTTTTGTTATACTATTAGGGCTACACTTCGAATCAATTATCAGCTGGGAATTTGGATGTCATTGATTTGATTTTCATGTAGGGATCAGAATCCATGACTTGTTATCCTTATTTATTATAGTATCAATAGGTAGAGGTGAAATCGGCTACAAACCACTCTTAACCTAAAAACTAGAGAATCAATCCTAGCCACACACACCTAACATCCAACATTCCCCATTATGTCACATCATCACCCCAATTTCACCCAAGTTCACGCCACTTTCATCATTTTTCACACAAGCAAGGGCATAATTGTAAAAGCATGGTGCCATGTGGACAAGTGTCTATTTTTTTTCTTCACCAATTCACTAATTTAATATTTCCCGATTCGTTTGAACTCCGATTAGCTTCAAACTTGCGCCAATATTTTTATTTTTTCAAGGGCTTTGAATCAAGATCAATCATGAATATATTTTGAAGCACGAAAATAAAAAGGTATATCGGAGTGATAAAAAAATGTTGAGTGTTGATAAATCTTCACTAATAAATGTTTTATATCGGAGGTATCAAACTAGTGCTAAATGTTGATAAAAACATGTACTGAGGTGATAAAAACCATGTTCAATTTTGATAATAAGTGTGATAAACTAGAGTTTAGCGTTGATAAAAAACATGTGATGGGGTAATAAAAACACATGTAATTTAATGATAAACATAGAATTTAGTGTTGATAAAACTGGTGTTCATAAAAAGCACGTGATGAGATGATAAAAATCATGATCAGTTTTGGAGAATGGGGTGATAAAACCAGTGTAGAGTGTTGATAAAACCAGTGTAAAATGTTGATAAAAACAGAGCAAAGTGTTGATAAAAATTAGCCAGATATAATTCTTTAAAAACCAGCCCCGAAATAATTTTTTTTCGTGCTTCAAAAAAACCATGTGATGGGGATGATAAAACACACGTAATTGAATGATAAAACCAGTGTTCATAAAAAGCACGCGATGAGGTGATAAAATCATGATCAGTTTTGGAAAATGAGGTAATAAAACCAAAGTGTTGATAAAACCAGTGTAAAAGTGTTGATAAATCCAGAGCAAAGTGTTGATAAAAATTACCCAGATTTTTTTTTAAAAATCAACACCGAAATAAATTTTTTTTTGTGCTTCAAAATATATTCATGACTGATCTTGATTTAAAGCCCTTAAAAAAACAAAACTAATGGCGCAAGTTTGAAGCCAATCGGAATTCAAACGAAGCGGAAAAAATTAAATTAGTGACTTGATTAAAAAATATATGATAGTTTTACTAAAAAGCCCTTACCATTTATTAAAAAGTGCTGTTTTTTTGCAGTCAACTACTCAATTGCATCTCATCCATCCATTCTTAAAATAGATGGCTTAGATTGGTTCTCTAGTTTTTAGGTTAAGACATGGTTTGTATTTGATTTCTCCTTTCAATAGGTAATACTCAATTCTTCAAAGAGCCTTAATTATGGGGTCCTTGATTAGTTGGTTTCATTATAGGTAGATAAAGTGACGTCTGTTCATGAGAACAACATCATTGTTTGGTAGATCTCAACAGTACCGTCTTCGTGGAGTGACTTGGGGAAGATTACATTAATATATCAAATAGTATTGAGTTCGTTTATATGATAATGCCATTGTTAAGGAATAAACGGATCAACAAACAAAAAAAATAGAATTTTCAGTGAAAGGTTATGTTTAAATACGACCATCTTTTTTGAAGATATAAATGTAGATTAATATAAACTGAGGTCGTTTATGGTTACAATCAAATTAAACCAGAAACTACAATCAGAATCGAAAAAACAAAAATATGATTGAAAATAACATAAACTAATACATGTGTCAATAGAAATCCAAAAGGTCTTCCGTGAGACAAATAATGTCTGCTGAGTGACGACTATTGTGGGAGTATTCGATAGAAGACCGAGTAGCAGACTTGACTTGCCTGTCCTTAAAATACCGGTTTGGTGCATATGGATTGTCTCATATCCTGGTTAATAGCTTCTGGTGTCCTTCCTCGAGTAGATGTGATGGCACCATCCAACCTGACAGGAGATGAACTGATACTTGGGGGGGGGGGGGGGGGGGGGGGGTGCACAACCCTAGACGAGATAGTTGGGCAGTATCGACCCAACTATAACCTTGAAAAAATTGGCAGTGTCTATCTCCGTGCCCTGACGCAACCCCAAGACATGTTCGATATGGAAACTCACCTATCAGATCTTATCGTCCCGAAGGAGATCGGCGACGCGAAACCATACTGAAATCTAAGAAACCTGAAAAACATTGGAGATATCATTTTGCGGTTGGGAAACGAGTCGTGTTTCCCCCACCTCAACCAAAGGTGAGCCACAAGTTAGGGTCGTGGCATCTATAAGGCTGAGCCTTAAATGTCGCTACCCCTTGGTGGGTCTTAATCCTTGCGCTGCTCTCATCTGATTCAACACTGTGGTGATCGCCGCCAAAATGGCACTGCTCTCTATTGTAACCATCTCCTCCGGGATTAGGATTTCCCATGTTGCGCCGTCGTCGGGACTAGGGCTCGAGCAGGGATCCCCACAACAAAAGGGACTCCCAACCTTGAGCCTCCACCGCTAGAAGTTGTGTCCATACATCCCATGCATGAATTCCGATGTTGGGCATGCTTATTGGGGATGTTGTCGTCGTCGCCTCGATAGGCCTTTTCTGTACCGCAACACAAGGGCTACCATCACTACCGCACTCCCCCAACCCCCTGTGATGTCACCTCGGGTATACCTGGTCGCCGCCATCGCAATGGATGAAAACCCTAATAGAAGGAAAACACATCTTCTTTGGAGCTTGTGACCGTCATCCTTGCACGGTAGACCCTGCTACTCGTACCTTCTTCATCATCGTTGTCGTTAGGCAGCTCACTTGTACTTTAACAATGAGATAGTCCTCCATGTTTGCGATTGTCGATTACCCCGGGGCACGAACCATTGGCCGGTTGAAATATGAGCGGGCCACCATCAGGGAACCCCAACCCGCCGTTTATCCCGCCCTTCACTACCACCCTATTCTCTTCTTCATTCCCCATGGTCGTTAGATCTAACCTTCGAGATCCTGCAACGGATTGAGGGACATTGGCCCACAAAATAAAGAGTCCAATAACAGAGACTAAGGCAATGAGGGTAGTTATGATGAGAACGAGCAATATAAATAGGGTTTAAAGGCGTTCAACCATGTCTAGTAGGGTTTCCTTCTACTTCCTTAAAATACAAACATGTGACAACTTATGATAATTACATATATTCTATTCTCTGCGATAATTATAAATATATTGGATGATAATTACAAAAAATAAAATACAACCATACTTCAGTACCGACTTTGTAATCATCATTTTGTGTACATGTAATTATCATGTTTCCATAGTTTATATTTTAAGAGGTATTTGTAGGGACAAATCCAGGAATACGATCGAGTGTGTTTCCTAGACAACTGTTAAATATAGTAGAAAAACAAATAGAAATCAAACTAATGGAAGAAATATGTTAGAGCGTCTATAGTAGGGTAAAAAGAGAGGGCTTAACAAGATGAGGCTTAACAATGTACAACCCTTTGAAGCACTTGACTTAACAGCTTGGAACAATTGGCTGCACCAAGTTGTTACTTTCCCTACGCGGCATAACAACAATGCTTCAGGAGAAAGAAAATGAAAATCAATGTTTTGATTGGTTAAGAGATGCAGTGGGACCAATCTATAAGTCAAGTGCTTGACTTAACCATTGTAAATGCTTGGCTAAAGAGGGGACATAAGAAAGGGGATATAAGGATGTTATGGATACACCAAGCTATGAGACAAGTGCCTGAGTCAACCATTGTACATGCTCTTATTTGTGATATTCATTTGATAGTTCACATGTATATTTTTCGTGATTTATATATAATATACACGATGTTTTCTTTTAAAAAAAATCATTTTTCAACTATTTTGCTATGGATTGGCTTTTATATATTTGTGACGATGAACATATTAGTGTTTGTAGTCTTCAATTCTTTAGCAGCACAACGTAGAAAAGAGATTTAGAGACAATTTGTCACTACAAGAAAGTTGTAGGGTTTAAATTTAGTCTTGAATTCGTTTTTATGGTTAGAAGTTCCATTGTTTAGTTTTTGGGTCGGGTTGGTTTGTACCTCTTCTAGTGGAGGGACGTTTTTAGTTGCAGGATGATCATCTTTCGGGTGGTATCGTCTCATCTTTGTAATTTTCCTCAAATTTCAAAAACAAATAAATTCATTGCTTATAAAAAAACATATTAGTATTTGTAGAAGAAATCCCCAAATTCCTAAATGTTATGCTGGGGTTGATATATTAATTTGTGTTAAATCCTATGCATAATGTGATTATGATCTTTTGTGACGTTTAATTTGTTAGATTCTATCGAATTTTTCATGAAATTAGGTCAATTGTTCACTTGGATTATTAAACTCCATCTAGGTTTTGGCATTTTGACTAGAATTAATTACCAATGGGTCTTTGATCATGGTAGAGTTCTAGTTTACCTATTGTTTCAGATTAAACATTGTACCTCTAAGTTTTTAATTTGTGCATTTATTTAGCTTCTGGACTCGGTAAGATTACCTTTGAATGATAGATTGCTATGTGGGTCGATTAGTGTTTAAGTATACTAAGTGCCTATGGTTGAATTCATTCATTTTTTATCCCATTATTGGTTGTGTTCAATCAGGTCCGGGCATGGTCTTGCACCCTCTCCTTGAGACTACAATCGTGATCGATGATATGAGATCATGAGTATAGGAATCTATATTCCAATACCATAGAATCTTTCACCACATCTTTTCACTTTTCTTGTATTGATTTATTTCATACATGACTGCATTCATGGTTTGGCTTGTCTAATTTGTTCCTTGTTGCTTTCTCTAATCAAGTTTCCATTTAATTTCATTTACTTTTATTTACCGTTTTTCATTTAAACATCCTACACATCTACCATTTCCAAGCTACATATTTACACATATTTGTAGATATTAGATAGTGACAGTCAAGTGTCTTGTCATGTTTAAATACAATCAGATCGCTCCCTAGTGTCCGATCGGTACATTACCGAGTTATCTATATTTCTTGAACGATCGTGTACGGAAGCACGTTAAAGAGGGTATGCTAGAACCCCGTCTTCAGTTAAGTCCAAATATAATATTTCGGATTCGTTGACAAAAAATTTACCTAGAGAGAAAGTTAAAACCTGGGATTAAGGCCGTAATTTAAACAAAAGATTTCCTTTCGCTGACACAAACCTAGTTGACTAGAGCTTTCAAGATCTAGGTTCCAAAGGGAACACGAAGCGTTGGAAAACTTCGAGGCATTAGGGAGTATTTGTGTCACGCCCCAAATCCGGTTTTGACCGGACTCGAGACGTGAACTTAAATAATAAAGAAATAATACGATTAAATCCAAAAATGAGTCTCAAATAATAGTTTTAAACATTCGAATAACAGCGCGAGTCACAGCTCGATAAAAACCAAATAATAAATGAATTAAAAGTCAAGATAGTACGTCTCTAGACAACTAGCCTAGGACTCCCGCTAGCTCCCAAGCATCGAGCGTCCAGCTAGTAAAACTCCCGCTCAAGACCTGAAACACAACACGGTAAGGGGTGAGCTTTCGCCCAGTAGAAAAAGTAGTTAAGGCAATGAACATCGGCTCACCACCACGAGTAACCGTCCAATTAGGGAATACTAGTACGACATACAACTAACCAATACACGGAAACTCAAAACCAATCCTCAGTCACAAGGCTATAACCACACCCACAAACATACTCAATGACCATTATCACACTGCACTCACACGACTAGTTGCACACAATGAAACATTGACTAAATAGCAACCGTATAACACACAAACAACCAGCACACGTCCCGTACCGCAGTCCCCGCACTCTGCCGGCTGTACACAGCCTGACTCCATCATATCATACAAGAAAGTCATTGTATCGTATCAGATTTCCCCTCGGTCTACAGGAGGCACATATCTTCGAGGCTCCTGGAAACATCACTAAGGGGACACATATCATCGGGGCTCTCGGAAATGTCCCCAAAGGACCATAGATCATCGGGGTAGAATCACGACAACTAGTGCCAAACACGACCCGTAGGCCCAATACGACATATCGGCCCAATACGACTCGTAGGCCCAATACGACCCGTAGGCCCAATACGACATGTTGGCCCAATACGACCCGTAGGCCCAATACGACATGTAGGCCCAATACAACCCGTAGGCCCAATCACAAACCGTCGGCCTAGATGTCCTACACCGGCATACCCCCTCAATGTAGGCATCGTACCGGAATAACATACTGGGGGACCGCGCATACGTGGGACCACATCGTCGGTCTAGGTACTGCCCCACACCGGCACACCCCCTCGGTGCAGGTACCATACCGGAATACAACTCCTCTTGGAACACACATCAAGATAATATCACGCATCGTAATGCCACAGATCAAATACGGCTCACCAAGCCCAACAATCTTACCACAATTACAAGACATGTCGGTCTATCACTCACCCGACCATATCACAACCAATGGTTCACAACACATCAAACACGGTACACTTGCCCAGACACAGTCACAACATGCAACACCGAGTATAATTTTATCAAGACTCTCAAACAACGTTCATAACACGCGTCATGCATCTCAATCAGCACGCAACCCTAAGGCTCGACATATTCTACCAGCACGGCAAATTCCCAAGTATTGAAAGCGATTAAGCTAGTAAATCACAATCCTACATGCCACTAAGACTCGTCCGGTTATTTAGTAATTTAAAACAGTTATTCTAGTGAATCACATCCCATATGCCAACTAGGACCTTTCCGGTTATTATTATTACCTAATCATGCATACTAGTAACTTTCCGTAATTAAACCAGTATTCGCTACTTTCCCTACCTCAAGAAGAACAAACAGCTACGTCTCCTACCTACTGACGTCCGGGCCTACCTCCGGTCTTCTCGGGCGGAGTCAAAGTCTGATTTTAACAGGTAAATGTCATAATCAGTCCCGGTACAGTCCGAATCAGTCCTCTAATTATCAATTTAGTCCTTTAAATCTTCATTTCAAATTATTTAAATAATTAATTAATTAGTCAGACCCGGATCCGACCCAGATCCGAAACCGGACCCGGATCCGACCTGGATCCAACCCGGTCCAGACCCTGACCCAGAACCGACCCAGACCCGGCTCCAGACCCGAGTCCAGGGACCCGGGCCTGGCCCAAAGCATGGCCTGAGGCCCAACCGGACCAGGTCTAGCCCAAGGCCCAACCCCGTCTTGTCTTGGTCTGGCCCAAGGCCCAACCCCGTCTGGTTCTGTCTGCTCGAGCACGGGAAAGGGCGGCTAGGGTTTTGCTCCGGCCGGCAGCGGCGGCGTCAGGGAGGCTCGAAGGAGGAGCGGCGGTGCTCGGGCGTGGCAGAGCACGGCTCGGAAGCTCTCTCCGATGTCCGGTGGGGCTGCAAGTGACGGTGAGGACTCACCAACGCCGGCGAATCTCGCGTCGAGTTGCTCGATTTGTTCTCTCCGGTGGCTGGCGACGTCGATGTGCTGGGTTCGGAGTGGCACGGGGAAGATACAACGTCTCGCGAGCTCGAGCGACGTCTCCCATCACTAACGCGACTCGACGCGGTCACGGGGGTAGCGGTGGTTCGAATCGAGCACGGGAGGGACGAACCAGTCCGATGAGTTCTCGATGGCGGCGTCTTGATTCAGCGCCGGAGTGGTCCGGTTCTCACGCGGAGCAGAAAGTGGTGATGGCGAGAGCGACGATGCTTGCAAGAGCGAAGGAGAGAGAGAGGAAAGGAGAGAGCGAGATCTAAGAGAACGAGAGAGAGGGAAGGTGAAGCGTCTCGGGGTGCGTGTGCAGCGTGAGGTAGAAGGAGCGTGAACAGTGAGCTAGGGTTTGAGTTTTGGGCTGAGTGGCGTGGGCCGGTGCTGGCTTGGACGCGTGGAGTGGGCTTGGGCTCGGCCCAAGTCAGCCTGGCCCAGTCTGCTTCTTCCCCCCCCCCCCCCCCTTTTTTGCATTTGTTCCAAATTTCAACCCGTTTTCCAACCACGACGTTCCCATCGAACAATTTTAAATCTTGATCCTTTTAACCGGGGCAGTCTTTACAATTTGACTCCTTCTCATTCCTATAATAGGCTAGTGCACCATCCGCTGCGTCATGATAAGTTGAAAACTTTTAATGATGCTTATATTGTGTATGTTTAGGACACATTGGGGTATCTGCGGGATACTCTTAATAGAATCACCTTAGTGAATATGAAGTGGGCCCGCTTAAATGGATATCAGTGAGGTCAGATATTTATGCGCATTCATGAGCTAAGTCGATGTTCATGGCTAAAATGACACATGTAGAGATCTGACATCGATTTAAAGGGTTATTGTGTGATGTCTATTGTCTAGGTTTACATTCGTGACATACAGTTCAAAGACAATCAAGTTTACTGATTTGTTAATAAGTCCGATAGGCTGTTACTAGGAAGTCCAAGGCCTTAAACTACTTCACCCGATGCAGTAACTTTCTTACATTATATACATACTAGTGAACCGTGTATAAGCACACTATGTTGCGGAAGAAATTGCTAATGTCCATTCAATGTGGGGGATTGTTGTACAACTGATTTTCCGGCATTCATTCCGCTTGGTTTTGGTCATCGATTTCAGCAACAAATATATCCGTTATGTTCATATTATTACGAACTTAAACATAAGATATACACTAATCCGTTGAATATTGAATGTGGTAATAACTTGCAAAGTTAAGGAAGATATAGAAAAAATAAAGTGCATTTATGGCATTTAACGCACACTTATTTTTCATATTCCAACTTTTCATCTACCTTATAAGAGCATCCATAGTGGGCTGGCTGGGAGCCGGTTGGGAGCAAAAAAGAGGAGAGAGAGTCCAAAAAAGAAGAGAGAGAAATTAATTTAAATTTGTTAGCTGGGAGTTCTGGCTGGTAAAAAATACGAAGGAAAAGGGTTATCATAAAGCCAACCAAAAGGGCTACCATTGTAGGGTGCTGACTAGGAGAGCTGACTGTAAGCCAAAAAAAATGATTTTTTTATTGTCCCCGCCAACACCTCCCCGCTAGCAACCAGCTATATGGTTGTGGATGCTCTAAAGGTGGAAATTGAGTTAAGACGACCGTTGTTCGTCCGATCTTGATCGGGCTCGGGAAATTTCTATCCTTTCACATGCAAGATTCATCCTCTTTTTGTAGACAGTTGTGTTTGCTCTCTATAGATTTATAGTGTCTTTCAAGATTTTAAAGGACATTACCCTTTGGTTAAATAGTCATAATCTTTCCAAAGGAATACCAAGTCTCTTATTTAAAGGATGGAGATGGGACTTAATTAATCAATTCATTAATCGATTCTTCTTCTCTTCTTCTATCTTATAGTTTGATCCAAGTCGGTCTTAGATCGTTAGACTCTATTAGTTGGAGCACTCTCTAATGGTTTAGGTCCGTTTTATATGGAGAGACACTTGCCCATTTCAAACTTTCAGAGTCAAAGAGGAGCAATTTTGTCTTAAAGAAACAATACTATGGTGGGCTTAGACTTCCTGTATTCACAGCTATCTATCGACTTGTTTGCAAGAGTATTCACAGCTATCTATCGACTTGTTTGCAAGAGTATTCTTGTTCTACTATTTATATTATCATTGATTCGTTTCCTACATTAGTTTTGTACACACTTAACCAAATATACAGTTACTTAAGCAATTTGAAGATCAAAGAAATAGATCATGATGGCATAGTGACAGATTTGAGATGAAATGCAGCTTTAGGAGAGTATTTAAGGATTTGAAGATCCAAAAATATATGTGACCTTGTTTATAATAAGAGGAAAAGCGTACAATACAGAGACAAGAGCCCAATTCTGACATGTACAAGAAAAGAAAAAGAAATTCCCTGTATGTGAGTATGATGGTTTAGGTATGTCTGGAACCTGGTATCTCTGTGACCCAAAACTTGATAACCAGGAACATCATCTCTAACCAACCAATGAAAAAACAGAAACCTACCCTCTAATTTCTTTATTCACTTCTCCACCTTGGCCTTTCCCAGCTCATTTTCCTCTCGGGGAGAGGAAGGGCTTTTGCTGGTCCGGGGACTGTATTTTTGGGAAGAAAGAAAATTCAAAGCCGTAACCACATCAGATATAACGGGGCGCATGTTAGGTTGTTCCTGAAGGCACATTGCAGCAATGGCAAGAGCTTGGTACAATCCTCTTACAGGGTACTGCCCTTCAAGTGCTGGGTCAACCATCTGCGAGAATTTCTTCCTGTCCCTGAACAGTGGACGGGCCTGCAAAGAACAAACACGGAATGAAACCGGAGAAGAAAGCAAAATGTATACATTCAGATAAGATAAAAGTGGCTGAGCTAGTATGTCTCAGCATCAAAGCAGAGCAAGGAAATGCATTCAAAGTAAAGTTCATGGTAAGGAAAAGTACAATTCAATGGTTCAGATTCATAAGGTAATCATGGTGTCATATTATCTTCTAGGCCATATTATTTTGACAAGAACTAGTTCAAGTAACTGACAGAATCATAGAAGAAGAAGTGAAAGAAAAAATGTGACTCACCCATGCAACCAGATTTTGTTCTCTAGGACCTTTACTAGTATCAATTGCTTTCCTGCCTGTGATGACCTCCAACAAAACAACCCCGAAGCTGTAAATATCCGACTTAAATGTCAACTGACCAGTCATTGCATAATCCGGTGCACAGTAACCGTATGTTCCCATAACCCTTGTAGAAACATGGGTCTTGTCCCCACTGGGGCCCACTTTAGCAAGGCCAAAATCGGATAACTTGGCATGATATCCTTCCCCAAGTAAAATGTTGGAGCATTTAAGATCACGATATATGACAGGGGGATTCATTTTGTCATGCAAATACTCTAAGCCTCTTGCTGCTCCAGCTACTATTTTCATTCTTGTGTTCCAATCAAGTCCTTTTCTATTAGATGGAAGGTCTGTACTACCAAAGAGATAGAACAAGTTTTAGTAAACAAGTATACACATGAAAGATACAGGTTGAAGAAAAGTATTCAATAGGGATAATTGTATATAGTTATTCCGAACTACATGTCTTTTGCACATAACTATTCTCAATTTTAAAATATTATTTACATGTCCCCCAACTTTCATTTTTTTCAGAGTTAAGAACGGTTAATTTTCAAAGTGAAAAGAGTAAAATAACATTCACTTTTCATCAAATTTTATGAATAGTGAAGAGTGGTTTAGAGTTTTCACTCAAAAACTAACAATGGCTCAGCTGGATGTACCCTTTTAAAATTGTGGATAGTTATCTGCAATTATCCCTATTCAATTTCATGACAATAGATTTAAGCGGGAAAAAAAGATATTATGGGGGAAGTCAAAACGACATACCATGCAAATGATATTCCAAAGATCCTAGTGGCATGTACTCATATACTAATAGTCTCTGACCGCCCTCAGCACAAAACCCAATCAACTTTACAAGGTTAGGATGGTCAGCAAGACTTAAAGTTAATACTTCGACAACGAATTCTCTAATCCCTTGGAGTCCATGAGGATTTAGTTGTTTGATAGCTACTGTCTGCACAAAAGGAAAGCACAGGAGAACGATGAAACAACAGTAGCAGGAGGATTATAAGACCATTCAAAGCATATAAAGACATAAAGCAGCGAGTTTTAATCTATTTTGGTTCTGTTCGGTCAAGAGTAAGGACCTAGAACAATGCTTAACCCTGCAACCTTAATTAACGTTGCTATTTTTCTACTAGGTTTTTTGCCTTTACTAGTTGAGATCAGAAATGTAATTTTGTTAAATTTTTAGCGCATATTCATCCAACCTGGTTGATTTTCTCTATGTGCCCCTTGTAAACTTTGCCAAAACCTCCTTCACCCAAAAAATAATCTGATCTGAAGTTCCCAGTCGCTTCTTCTAGTTCACTATAAGTAAATGTTTGTGCCCTCTTTACATTCTTGTTTCCATCCTCCGAACATTGCTCTTTCATATTTAAATTTTTTACATCCAAGGATAGTTGGTCTTCTTTGGAAACCACCTCCTCCTCAGCATCCTTCTTAGCATTCACATAAGGACTGACTTTCAAAGCATCTACAAATGCATAAACAAACAAAGACAAGATAAAAAAAAATGAGAGGTGGACAAAAGCTTGATTGGATTTCATCCCAACAAAAATGAGCTCCCTATCAGCATAACGACAATCCTATAAATTTTAAAATCAAATAGGAATCGCACCAGGACAAAATTCAGCACCAAGAAGGATTTTCGAATTCAGATGATGAATTGGACCCTTTCAATAAGCATACAAACAAAGAGAAACCAACAAAATTGCATCAGCATAGAAACAAGTGATAAATACAAGTCCACAATAACCCAAGCGAAACAAAGACCAAACTGTGGATTGTTTTGGAAATCAAAATCACAACTCAAAATTATCAAACTTGATAGAAATTTCTCTAGCTCTAGCTCATCCATTTACCAACCTAACTTAACAAAACAGTAACCGAAATTTTCAACAAGGGAAAAAAAAATCAAATAAGAACAACCAACATCAAAAATCAATTGAAACCATGATAGATTTGTTCCACTAAAACCCAGTAAGGTCATGCAATACTAGAGCTGAAACACAGAACCCAATTTCGAACGAAGAGAAACAGAAACACCACCACAACATGATCAGAGAAATTGCATTTCTCAACACACCCACAAAGTAAAATCGATAAACTCCAAATCGGAAGTACCTGAAGAAGGCTGTGCTTTATGATCACCGTTTCTGCTCTGATTCTTGCGATTGCTCTCAGACCTTCTCTCTGATTTCCCAGCGCAGCGAAAACAACTCATTGTCCCAAAAATAAATTACAAAAATTTCTCTCTTCAGCTTCAGTCTCAGCACGCCCTCATAACAAGCTCTTCCTCTTCAGAGAAAACCCAGAAACAAAATCTAGAAAAAAATTACAATTACAGAGACACTAAAGAGGAAGAGAAGGAGAGTTACAACAGAGAAAGAGACCAGAATAAGCTTTTTTTCATTTTTCTTGCTTTATTTTCCTTTTAAACATTTTATACCACAAATGCTGGGCTGCTTTTGGATGTGGCTCACCCACTGAACTTCCAAACCAAGTCACCAATCGAAACACGCCACGCAGTATCTTCCTGCGAGCGTTTCTCAGATCAGAGCAAGTTGGAAAAAGCAACGTTACTTGCCGAGCAGGTTCCTGAAGGGACGTCCCAGATCCAGCCACGTCACACGCGAACGTGTGGGGATGGTTCGTCAACTGATTTTTTTTTACTAAGAGTCTTTATTACCGTATTAATTTTACTGGCGTTGGGGGTGACGTGGCGAGCTTTTATTGGTCCAGGAGGATTCGGTGCGAGCTGGTTCCCAACGGATCTTTGTCTCTTATCGAATAGTTGTCTCGTATGCCCCGCCGGTGATGCACGCTTTTATTCTCTGCCGTCTAATTTCGAAAAGGTCAACGGTTCTCGATCCGTGAGGTTTGAGATGACGTAGGCGTGGTCCCCACTGACGCACACGGTTTCCATAATATAGTGGCGCGGAGATGCACGCGCTAAAGGTCGCTCGTCAGGTGACAGCCCCATACCATCTCTTATTAAGACGCGGTGAATTGATTATACTGAGTTATTTTCCTAACGGGTATTTTGCTGGCTTCTAGATACAATTAAGTTGCTATTTATTTTCACATTAAATTTAGGTTCCTAATTTTAAAACCAACAAGAATACAAATGGAGCTAATTAAGTGCGCATTAGAAATGTGAATTGGTTTAATCAGGGTTGAGGGTTGGAGATTCAAATCAAAAAAATAAATTTTGTCTGCTGATTCATGATTGTAGATTTAGATCAGTCGTGTGATAATTTAACTTGTAGAAATTAAATTTTAAAAAAGATTTTGAGTTATAATACCCATATGAAAATTAAAATAGATCTGGTAAAATAATCAGTGATTCAAAATTATAAATAAATGGTTGGTTTTTAACTAGTGTTGATGAGATTACTATTAGCAAAGAAAATCAGTGAACTTATTCATAGATGTTTAAATTAATATGACAATTTTTCATAGATGTTTAAATTAATATGGCAATATTTTGAAGTTCGGACCTATATCCTGAAATTTGACAAAGAGCATAGAGTGGGTCTTTTGATTCCTTTAGTCCAAATCGGTTGGTTTACTGATATATTTTTTAAGTAAATTTTGGGTTTCCTATGTCTTTTATCTTCTCGAGTGGCAACAATGATTTTTCTCTGAATATTATACATGAAATCCGCAAAATCAATGTACTTAGAACCACAGGATGAAGATTCTATCATATCGTTGTTAAGTTTGAATTTCGAACGAATTAAATACTGCTTCTAATTTAATTTATTAAATTACATACGAATTTATCTTTAAAAATCACAATTTGACTGACATTATTATCATAGCAGGTTCCAAAATATTAAAATCAGGTCCTCTCAAAATCTTAGGTCAAATTGTTTAACGTTTTTTTTATTATCTAATTCTTTTTTTTTTTGAAACTCAAAAGTTATATTTCATTTATTCGGGAATTACGAAGACGAAGACAAAAGGAACACGCTAATATAAAATCGGGTGATAATCAATACGTTGATGCATGTCTCTTGCTGATATAGTTCCTCGAGACTAATATGTTTGTAATTGAGTTGCGGTGAGATTTTTTGCCTTGTACCCGAGATAATTATCTCCGATTGGAATATTTAGGGTGTACGGTATGACTACCACCCGTAGGTATCATTCCAATACAAGAGTTAGATTGTATGATTCGAACTCATGAGGTCCATATTAATCATGTGTTTGGCGTCAAGTACAAATGGGATGAATCTAGGACCATAAAGTGGTTTGCATATAGGCAGAAAATGGGAATCGGTCCCGATAAGAATGAGTAGGCGGAGTTTTGCCCTCACCTTCCTACCCCTACCTAGAATACTCAGGACTTCCGATAAGGGTGTTTTGCACTCATCACTCGATTGGGGTTTATCTCTCTTAGAGCAACTCCAACGGGACGTGCCTACGCGTCGTGTCTGGCGTAGGCACGGCCCTGACACGACGCGTAGACACCGGTGATCGTGTCAGGGGGTCGTGTCTGCGGTGTCGTTGCTGGTTCTGGCAACGACGCAGCCGGTCGTATTAGGCGCCAACGGCTAGTCGGCTGGCCAGTCACGACCCGACACATGGCGACGCCGACTCCCAATGTGCCCAACAATTTCCTATAAATTCAGATGTACCCCAATTGAAATCTCACTTTTCCTCTCTTCTTTCAAGCTTCTATTCATTTATTCCTCTCCAAATCCTATAATTTTTTCCTAAATCTATTTTTTTCGATGGCGAATCTTCCAGCCGCGACCCGACACGTGGCGACGCCGACTCCCAATGTGCCCAAAAATTTCCTATAAATTCAGATCTACCCCAATTGAAATCTCATTTTTCCTTTCTTCTTTCAAGCTTCTATTTATTTATTCCTCTCCAAATCCTATAGTTTTTTCCTAAATCTATTTTTTTCGATGGCGAATCTTCCAGTCACGACCCGACACGTGGCGACGCCGACTCCCAATGTGCCCAACAATTTCCTATAAATTCATATCTACCCCAATTGAAATCTCACTTCTCCTCTCTTCTTTCAAGCTTCTATTCATTTATTCCTCTCCAAATCCTATAGTTTTTTCCTAAATCTATTTTTTTCGATGGCGAATCTTCCAACACTAGACGAAATGAAGCAAATGACAGAAGAAGAAATAGACACCGCGATGGATAGGTATCTGGAGGCAACACAACAAGCACTAGAGGATCAACTGATGGCAGCCTTACCAATGGGTGAGGATGATGATGAGGCCGAGAGCTTAATGTCGGCGTCGAGACCCAAGCGGAGAGTGATTGAGCGCAACCGCGAAGATGCACACGAAGGGTTGATACGGGTTTTAAATCGCAGAAACGGGACACGGCAAGTGTACCGGTCGCCAAGTAGTAACCGGAAGTAAAATTCCGGGATATCGAGCCCAAGAGAGCAAAAGACAAACACTTACTATTTAAAATTTGTAGCTAAGTTGTTTCGGTAAAAATATGATTTTTAAGTTTCGAAAATAAATCTATAACGACTAAGAAGCAAATAATAAAGATAAAGAACTAAGCAGAAAGTTTTCTTATCTTGAAACAAGTGATGAAATTTCTAGGATATCGGGTTCATAGAGTTCATGCCATAAAATCAAATAAACTCGATTGTTGTGACGAAGACTTGATTTAGAGGCAACGAGTCATCTCAACTCTAGTCCTAACTTCTTTCGAACGATTCGGACCCTAATGGAATCTAACCACCGAGTTCTTTCGAATCACGATGTAGGAAGACCCAAAGCGTTTAGTTCCATGACAACTTCTAACTTTCGACCAACCAAGACTATAGCTATTGCAATTGTATTAACCCCGCTAGTTCTAGCTAGGGTTTAAATCCAATTTATGATCGACTTTAGACTAATTAGAATTCTCCTCTTTCAAGCGTTAAATTCTAATTCAAATCAATTATCAAGCATACCCGGGAGATAAAGCGTTAAGCACAAATCGATCATAAACACTAAAACAATTCAACAATCACAACAATTTAAAGCATTCAAAACATGGAAATCCCTACTCTAATCACCCAAAACCCTAGAAATTGGGGGTTTAGTTGTTCATGATAATCAATGGCATAGAGATGAACCAACAAGTAAATGAATTCATAATAAGATTTAGAGAGAAGGTTTAGATACAATCACCACAATAAATTGACAAAATGGTTGCTCTTCCCCTTCTTCCAAACCCTAGCCTTGATCCTCTTGTGTTGGCAACAAATCCAAGAGTAGAAGCACAAAGAAGCTCTCCTAAAGATGAATTTCCTCCAAGAACAATGGCACTCTTGGCTCAAATCCCTCTCCAATCAATGAAGCTCCACCTTGTGTTCCCAAAAATCTCTCCAATAAATTCAGAAAATAAACACTCTTTGCAAAAATCTCCTTTCAAATTAACTATCAATAGTGTATATATATATGTGTTTGTGTGTAGAAGGAAAAAGAAAAAAAAAATGCTTCCCAGTTCTCTGGTTCGACTCCCTCCTCTCTTGAAGCTCTCGCTTCTGTTCTCTGTTTCAAAAAAATTGCTCAATCCCTACTGTGCGGCGCTGCCTCAGACGAAGAATAGGGTTGCCTTTCTTGAGTGGACACGCGGCAGATGGGTAGAGGAGGAGCTGAGCTGGGATAGGTGTCGGAAGAGGAGAGGGCAGCTGGCGTGGGCCAGCGGGGACAGGTGGCGCGACCTGGGAGGACTGGCGGCTGGGCTGCTGCTGGTACTGCCACGTGTCGGCTGGGTAGCAGGACACGCGCGAGAAGGGCTGGTCGGCGGCGCCAGGTGTCGCGCGTAGGGGAGTCTGGCGGCTGGCGGCGGACACGTGGCGGACGCAGAAGAAAGGCTGGAGGGGCTGGCGGCGCCACGTGTCGCGTACTGAGTCGCTGCTCCATTTTTGCTCCTTTCCGCTATTTCGCTCGCTCCGGCTTCGTTTGAGCTCCGATTGATCTCGTTCTTGCGCCAAAAAATCCTCTTTTTAAGACCTACAAAACAAGACCAGTCATGAATATATTTCGAAGCGAAAAAAATCGACTCTCTTAATGATCCACTTGCCCGAAACACCCAAAATACATCGAAAATCCATCGAAACACCGAACATATCGATAAAAACAGCTATTCATGCTAAATATAAGTATATGGTAGAAAACGGGACTAAAAAGCCTATAAAACTCGATATAATGTGGCTCTTTTATGTGTTAAAATGCACCCGCATCAACACCCCACACTTAGACTTTTCTCGTCCCGAGAAAACTAAACATAAATAAATATAAACTAAATAAGATAAATGCCAAGATAAACTCCGCGATACTATCTCCGTAGGCGGAGCTTGGCGACTCCGGGTTATTGAAAGCAGTAAATATGCATATGCTGACTCGACTAGACCAAAATTCCCGTGCAAATACACAAGCAAATTAAAGACCAAAAATTTAAGACTCAAAGAAGGTGTGTGCTTACACTTGGATTTTATCGGCAATTTGACCTAGAGCATGCATAAGGAATAAGATCTCTCATCATTCTTTTCTACTTTTCACCAACCAATTTTTACATGTTGTAGATTAAGAGTGTATGTGTAGTGGTTTACAAGATGAAGTGCAATAACTAGAAAGATTTCAAGCCTAACTATTGTCATTTAGCCCTTTGCTCTCTCGATCTACATAACATAGTATTAATCAAGAGAATAACGTAATCTCATTCACAAATCTTATGAGTGGGCGTTGTCATGCAATTACGCTGCCTTGGGACTATGCGAATGGTAAACCCATCTAGTTCCTTTACGAGTCAAGTGGTAGATCAAAGTTTTGCTTGGTTTTTTCGATTACGTGTCGAAACTTTGGATAATTAAGATAGGCTGGGGGGTTCACCTTTTATTACGCTATGATTAACTCGGGATTAACTCGGGACATGAGGGTCTCACTCTGCATAGCGATCAGCCGCAGCCCCTCAAGCCTTTGTTAATACACAGATTTTATTGGATCCCCTTTCCCCGGGACCTATACTCAATTCCCCGTGCACAGTGTGTGTGATTTTGAAAAATTGGTACCACAAACGCACAATGAGACTAACCACTTGAACTCGACTAGATTTCTAATCTACCGAAACGCATAGTTTGATCCCAAGACAACAAGCATGTGTCCTCAACCTCCTCTACATGCAACAAGTGAAATAAGACTATTATCCTTTAACTAGAGCCACTATATGCAGAAATCAAGGTAGAATCAGGTCGGTGACAATAAAAAGAATTGAAACCTAACCACACCTAACATTTGGTGTGACCGCCTTTTCGTGTTAAGGCATCTAGCATCACAAAATCATCATGAACCCAATAAGCAATACATCACAAACACAAAAACAACTCGTTAATGCTACCAACAGTAAATCATCCAAACATTCCTCAAAAAATCCTCAATCATGAAAGATCTACTCCCGGCTTACTCATACAGGCCACAATTGCACATCCAAGGTTTACACACAAAATAAAGACCCAATTTTTTTTAAACCAAAAATGCATGAAGCACAGCATATAATGCAAACATATAAATGCAAAGCATCCCACCCCACACTTTAAACCTAAGCACTGTCCTCAGTGCGACTCTAAACACATATTTACACATGCACCCGATAGATGATAACAGTAAGCACCCCACACTCAGAGTCAAGCAATATACAAGTCAAGAAATCTTATATGCATAGTCTATCAGCACATCAATTCGGGTGCTCAGCACCCACCAGATAGCATATAAGAAATAAAATAGCGGTAAACAATTAAAAATAGGAAGGGAAGAGATACTGCCCCTCGAAGAACCGCTACTCGACTTGTGAGCTGACGTGGGAGTCCTAGTGTGCATGGATGGATGGAAAGATCATCGCCCGTTAGAACTTCTAAGAAGCTCGGCGCCATGGCATGTGACTAAACTGCTCCCATTTTCCATCCATTGGTGGGGTGCCTCCCAACTAGCGCATTTGTTTAACGTCGTTAGCTCGACTCAAAGGCGGCCTAAGCCGCCTACCGCCTAATACTCAGGCTCCTCCAGATATAGACATTCTTCTGGACTGAACACACCACCAAAGTAGTGCTTCACTCTATGACCATTCACAAGAAAAGGGGGAGTCTTCCCATCAGAGATCTCTACCGCCCCTTTGGAAAGAACTCGGGTCACCTTATAGGGACCGCTCCACTTTGAAACTAGTTTACCGGGGAAGAGCTTCAATCTAGAGTTATAGAGAAGAACCATGTCTCCCTCCTTGCACTCTCTGTCTACAATTCTCTTATCATGGGCAATTTTGGTGCGCTCCTTGTATAGCTTTGAGTTGTGGTAAGCCTGAGACCTGAATTCATCCATCTGATTGATCTGTAATAACCTGTTCTCACCACAACTGTTAGCATCAAAATTTAAAAACTTAATTTCCCAATATGCTTTATGCTCTAGCTCCACCGGTAAATGACAAGACTTCCCATACACTAACTTGTAAGGAGACATTCCAATAGGAGTTTTAAAAGCTGTCCTATATGCCCACAGTGTATCATCTAATCTCTGTGACCAATCTTTCCTTGATGCACTGACAATTTTCTCTAATATGCTTTTAAGCTCCCTATTTGTAACCTCTACTTGCCCGCTAGTTTGGGGATGGTAGGGAGTAGCTAAGCGATGACGAACACCATAATGATTTCAGAGCTTCCAAAATTGTTTATTGCAAAAGTGTGAGCCGCCATCGCTTACTATTGCCCTAGGCGTGCCAAACCGAGAAAATATATATTTCTTTAAAAACGCACAAACCGGTTTGGCATCATTGGTGGCTAAGGCCACCGCTTCAACCCACTTTGACACATAATCCACGGCCACTAAAATGTACTCATAACCATTGGACCGTGGAAAGGGGCCCATAAAGTCAATGTTCCATACGTCAAATAACTCTACCTCAATTGAAATGTTCATAGGCATCTCTTGCCTTCTCGAGATATTACCAGTTCTTTGACACCTGTCACATTGCTTAACGAACACAGCTGCATCATGAAATAAGGTAGGCCAATAAAATCCTGATTGCAACACCTTTTGTGCTGTCCTGGCAGGCCCAAAATGTCCTCCTACTTCTCTTCCATGGCAATGATGTAAAATCTCTCTAGTCTCATACTCGGGAATACACCTTCTCACCATTTGATCTGCACAAATCTTAAACAAGAAAGGATCATCCCAATAATAGTTTTTCACATCATATAAAAACTTTTTCTTCTGATAGGAGGTAAAGTCTGCAGGAAGAACACCACTTGCTAAGTAATTTGCAAAATAGGCAAACCATGGGGTGACTTGATTTTCGATACCAAACAAGTGCTCATCCGGGAACTCTTCTTTAATTGGCACACTTAGGTTCTCATGGGGTTCTCAATCCTAGATAGGTGATCTGCAATAACATTCTCTACTCATTTTTTATCTCGAATCTTCAAATCAAATTCTTGGAGTAGTAAAATCCACCTCAATAGTCTAGGTTTTGCATCTTTCTTACTAAACAAATACTTGAGAGCTGCATGGTCAGTGTACACAATAACTTTGGACAAGACAAGATAAGAATGAAATTTATCACAAGCAAATACCACAGCAAGTAGTTCTTTTTCAGTAGTAGCATAATTCATTTGGGCTTCATTAAGAACTCTACTAGCATAATAAATAGTGTGAAAAATCTTGCCTATTCTCTGTCCCAAAACTGCCCCTACCGCTATATCACTAGCATCACACATTAACTCAAAAGGCAGGGACCAATCAGGACTCACCATCACAGGTGCATTCACTAACTTATCTTTCAAGGACAAGAAACTCTTCAAGCATGCATCATCAAAATCAAAAGGGATATCTTTTCCTAACAAATTGCACAATGGTTTGGAAATCTCAGAAAACCCCTTAATGAATCTTCTATAGAACCCTGCATGTCCTAAAAAACTTCTAATCCCCTTAACATTTCTAGGTGGAGGCAATTTACCTATCACATCCACCTTGGCCATATCTACTTCAATCCCTTTTTTGGGAAATTTTATGACCTAGAACAATACCCTGTTTAACCATAAGATGACATTTTTCCCAATTTAACACCAAGTTTGCTTCTTCGCATCTAGTCAATACTTTATGCAGATTATTCAAACACTCATCAAATGAAGAACCAAACATAGAAAAATCATCCATGAACACTTCTAGGTAATCACCAATCATATCATGAAATATAGCTGTCATGCATCTTTGAAAAGTAGCAGGTGCATTACATAAACCAAAAGGCATTCTCCTATATGCAAATGTTCCATAAGGGCAAGTCAGAGTAGTTTTCTCTTGATCCTCAGGAGTTATAGCTATTTGGTTGTACCCACTATATCCATCTAGAAAGCAATAATATTCATAACCAGCTAATTTCTCTAACATTTGATCAATAAAGGGTAATGGGAAATGGTCTTTACGGGTGGCATCATTCAACTTCCTATAGTCAATGCATACTCTCCACCCTATGACCGTTCTAGTAGGAATTAACTCATTCTTTGCATTGGTCACTACAGTCATTCCCCCTTTCTTAGGTACACATTGAATTGGACTTACCCAAGCACTATCAGAGATAGGGTATATAATACCTGCATCTAAAAGCTTTACAATCTCTTTCTTTACTACCTCTTGCATCAATGGATTTAGCCTCATTTGTGGTTGCACACTTGGCCTTTGATTTTCCTCCATGAGAATTTTGTGCATGCACACAGACGGGCTAATTCCCTTGATGTCAGCTATTGTCCATCCAAAGGCCCTTTTATGATCCTTAAGAACCCTCATTAGCTTTCCCTCCTGAAGACAAGACAACTCAAAGATATTATCACAGGTAGAGTATTGTCTTCATTCAAAAACATGTATTTCAAATTTTTAGGGAGTGGTTTTAATTCTAGCTCAGGGGCTTGCTCAATAAAGGGCTTTAGCTTGGGCCCTTGACTTGCCTCCAAGGTGAGGCGAGTGTGGGGCATATCCCTCTTCCATGGAGGACACGCCTCCAATAAATTGACCACTTCGTCTACAGCATCTTGTGAAAGTTCACAAGTGATACCAATGTCTTTAGTTAGGCATGCAAGAAAAGGATCATCAGGAATAAACATTTCCTGCACTACACAATCAATAGCCTCAATTCTAAAACATGTATCATCACTCCTAGCTTGTTTTATCGATCTAAATACATCAAACACCACTTCTTCTTTGCCGTAGCGAATGGTCAATTTCCCTTGCTCTACATCAATAAGAGCTCTTGCTGTAGCCAAGAAAGGCCTACCTAGGATTAGAGGTATCTCATAATCTTCCTCCATGTCCAATATAACAAAATCAGCAGGAAAGATAAATTTATCAACCTTTACTAGGATATCCTCTACTACCCCCCTAGGGTATTTAATCGATCTATCAGCTAGCTGTAGAGAAATAGAGGTCTGTTTCGGTTCTTCACCCAATCCTAGCTTTCTAAATACATTCAGAGGCATCAGGTTTATGCTAGCTCCTAGATCACACAAGGCTTTTGCAAATGAAAGGGTCCCCATCTCACATGGTATTGTAAAGCTACATGGGTCTTTCAATTTAGGGGGTAATTTATTTTGTAAGATAGCAGAACACTCTTCACTTAAATTCACCCTATCATTCACATTCATCTTCCTTTTGTTAGATATAATATCTTTCAGAAATTTGGCATAGACAAGCATGCTCCTAATTGCATCTAGAAAAGGAATATTAATCTCAAGTTTTTTAAACACATTCAAGAATTTAGCATATTGATCATCATGTTTAGATTTCTTGGCAACAGAAGGGAAAGGGAGAGGTGAAGTCCGGGTTTCTGAATCAACCACGGACTCCCTTACCTTCTTACCTATGGCGTGCTCTCTTCCTCTTACTTCTGATGTGCCCTCTTTCTCTTCCTCTCGAATATGCTCAATAGAAACTTCTTCTGGAGGCTTTTCATCCAATCCCTCATATCTCACTTCTACACCTTTTCCACTCCTAGTAGTTACTGCATTTACATTTTCTCTAGGATTTACTTCTGTGTCACTAGGTAATGATCCTGGAGCTCTCGAGTGCAGAGCGGTGGCCATCTGCCCCATATGGGCTTGCATTGTTCTCATAGCAGAATCTGACTCTTCTTGCCTCTTAGACATCTGATCTTGCTTTTGCATCATCAGCTTGGTGTTCTCCTCTTGCTTTCTAGCCTCTGCATCCTGTCTTTGCATCAGTCTCAATATGAGATCCATAGGTGAAGGTTCTTGAGGTTGTTGGCTCTGCTGAGGTTGAGGATCTCTTTGCTATTGGCCTTGGTTCTGAGGCCTTTGATGGAATCCAGGAGGTGCTAAATTCTGATTCCTTTGACCTTGATCTCCTCCCCATCTGAAACTTGGATGATCTTTCCAACCAGGGTTGTAGGTGCTAGAGTAAGGATCATATCTTCTTCCTTGATTGTTGTTGCTCACATAATGAGCACTTTTATGAGCTGGATGCCGCATCTCCTCAATGCAATCCAAAGGGTCAGGTTGTTGGGAGTGAACCTGTAACCCCTCTATCTTTGCACTCATCACTCTCATCATCTCCATAACTTGGTTCATGTCTGCTGAGGATGAGACTGAATTGACTGCACCAGTAGGTCCTCTCTCAGAGTGCCAATCATTATTGGACATAATCATTTCTAAAATCTCTAGGCACTCTTCTGGGGTGTGGTTTTTTAAGGAACCACCTGATGATGCGTTCAACTCCGATTGACTTGCTAGTCTCAAACCCATATAAAAGATCTGCATCTGCAACCACAACTCTAACCCACAGTGAGGGCACCTCCTTATCATCCCTTGAAATCGCTCCCAAGCTTCAGCTAATGACTCCATATTTGCCTGTCTGAAGTTTTGAATCTGGGATCTCAACTCTTGAGTCTTCCTTGGTGAGAAGAATCTAGTTAGGAATTTTTGAGCCAAATCCTCCCAAGTTCTTATCGCATGATAAGGAAAATTGCGAAACCATTCATAAGCTTCACCTGATAGGGAGAACGGGGATAATCTTAATCTGACAGCATCATCAGACACACCATTGTACCTGAAGGTGGAACATATTTCAAGAAATTTGGTCAGGTGTAATGACGGGTCTGGACATGTAGAGGTGTTCCCGCTAAATGAAGATTGCTGAAGTAGTGAGATCACTGAAGTCTTAATCTCAAACTGGTGAGCTGTGATCGCTGGTGCCTGAATGCTCGAATGTAATCTGTTGGTTTGTGGTGCACCGAACTCACACAAAAGTCTTCGTGGTCTTTCTTGCTGATTAGCATGTTGACCTACATTTGCAATCCGCCCATCTTCACCAAATCCCGGTGGGTCTTCCATATTATGCAATTCTTTAGCTTCTTTAGCAGCTTTCCTTGATGCTTTGAATCTAAACTCAGCTTCTCTTAACTCTTTGTCACTAAGCAGTTCACTTGAAGAAGATTTGGATCTTGTGAGCATAAAACCTTCAAATCCAAACACAAGATGAGATTAGAACCGAGAAAGCAAATTTAAAAGACAAATAAGTAAATGAAATAGTCGTAGCACAAACTATATAGCAAGGGTCGCCTAATTTCTACCCGGCAACGGAGCCATAAAACTTGACGCCCTGCGGGTTTTAAATCGCAGAAACGGGACACGGCAAGTGTACCGGTCGCCAAGTAGTAACCGGAAGTAAAATTCCGGGATATCGAGCCCAAGAGAGCAAAAGACAAACACTTACTATTTAAAATTTGTAGCTAAGCTGTTTCGGTAAAGATATGATTTTTAAGTTTCGAAAATAAATCTATAACGACTAAGAAGCAAATAATAAAGATAAAGAACTAAGCAGAAAGTTTTCTTATCTTGAAACAAGTGATGAAATTTCTAGGATATCGGGTTCATAGAGTTCATGCCATAAAATAAAATAAACTCGATTGTTGTGACGAAGACTTGATTTAGAGGCAACGAGTCATCTCAACTCTAGTCCTAACTTCTTTCGAACGATTCGGACCCTAATGGAATCTAACCACCGAGTTCTTTCGAATCACGATGTAGGAAGACCCAAAGCGTTTAGTTCCATGACAACTTCTAACTTTCGACCAACCAAGACTATAGCTATTGCAATTGTATTAACCCCGCTAGTTCTAGCTAGGGTTTAAATCCAATTTATGATCGACTTTAGACTAATTAGAATTCTCCTCTTTCAAGCGTTAAATTCTAATTCAAATCAATTATCAAGCATACCCGGGAGATAAAGCGTTAAGCACAAATCGATCATAAACACTAAAACAATTCAACAATCACAACAATTTAAAGCATTCAAAACATGGAAATCCCTACTCTAATCACCCAAAACCCTAGAAATTGGGGGTTTAGTTGTTCATGATAATCAATGGCATAGAGATGAACCAACAAGTAAATGAATTCATAATAAGATTTAGAGAGAAGGTTTAGATACAATCACCACAATAAATTGACAAAATGGTTGCTCTTCCCCTTCTTCCAAACCCTAGCCTTGATCCTCTTGTGTTGGCAACAAATCCAAGAGTAGAAGCACAAAGAAGCTCTCCTAAAGATGAATTTCCTCCAAGAACAATGGCACCCTTGGCTCAAATCCCTCTCCAATCAATGAAGCTCCACCTTGTGTTCCCAAAAATCTCTCCAATAAATTCAGAAAATAAACACTCTTTGCAAAAATATCCTTTCAAATTAACTATGAATAGTGTATATATCTGTGTTTGTGTGTAGAAGGAAAAAGAAAAAAAATAAAAAAAAATGCTTCCCAGTTCTCTGGTTCGGCTCCCTCCTCTCTTGAAGCTCTCGCTTCTGTTCTCTGTTTCAAAAAAATTGCTCAATCCCTACTGTGCGGCGCTGCCTCAGACGAAGAATAGGGTTGCCTTTCTTGAGTGGACACGCGGCAGATGGGTAGAGGAGGAGCTGAGCTGGGACAGGTGTCGGAAGAGGAGAGGGCAGCTGGCGTGGGCCAGCGGGGACAGGTGGCGCGACCTGGGAGGACTGGCGGCTGGGCTGCTGCTGGTACTGCCACGTGTCGGCTGGGTAGCAGGACACGCGCGAGAAGGGCTGGTCGGCGGCGCCAGGTGTCGCGCGTAGGGGAGTCTGGCGGCTGGCGGCGGACACGTGGCGGACGCAGAAGAAAGGCTGGAGGGGCTGGCGGCGCCACGTGCCGCGTACTGAGTCGCTGCTCCATTTTTGCTCATTTCCGCTATTTCGCTCGCTCCGGCTTCGTTTGAGCTCCGATTGATCTCGTTCTTGCGCCAAAAAAAATCCTCTTTTTAAGACCTACAAAACAAGACCAGTCATGAATATATTTTGAAGCGAACAAAATCGACTCTCTTAACGATCCACTTGCCCGAAACACCCAAAATACATCGAAAATCCATCGAAACACCGAACATATCGATAAAAACAGCTATTCATGCTAAATATAAGTATATGGTAGAAAACGGGACTAAAAAGCCTATAAAACTCGATATAATGTGGCTCTTTTATGTGTTAAAATGCACCCGCATCAAGACCCAAGCGGAGAGTGATTGAGCGCAACCGCGAAGATGCACACGAAGGGTTGATATGTGACTACTTTGCGCCTCAACCGGTGTACAATGACCAACAATTTTGTCGACGGTTCCGGATGTCGAGGGACATGTTCATACGGGTCATGAATGGTTTGAGTGGCCGGTACGCCTATTTCCGGAACAGCAATGATGCTACGGGGAGAGCCTCTTTCACTCCATACCAGAAGTGCACGGTAGCACTTCGTCAGCTCTGTTATGGAAGTCCAGTCGATGCTTGCGACGAGTATTTGCGAATAGCGGAGACTACTGCGCTGGACTGCCTGAAGAATTTTTGCATTGCCGTCATCAAGGTTTACGGGCGGACCTATCTACGACGCCCGACCGTGGACGATACAAAACGGTTGTTGCGAATCAACGAAGAGCGCGGCTTTCTGGGGATGATAGGGAGCCTGGACTGCATGCATTGGGATTGGAAGAACTATTATGTGGCATGGGTTGCACAGTTCGCAAGTAGGGACCACGGGAACGTCCCCACAATCATGCTCGAAGCCGTAGCATCCCAAGACCTTTGGATCTGGCACTCTTTCTTCGGGACACCGGGCTCCAACAACGACATCAACGTGCTCAATAGGTCTACATTATTCTCCCAAGCAGTAAAAGGCTTCGCCCCAGATGTGAAGTTCAAGATCGGCGGTAGAGAATACGAAACCCCGTAGTACTTTACTGATGGAATTTATCCTACTTGGGAAACATTTGTGAAGTCCATACCTGCTCCACAAACGCCGAAACAACGATGCTTTTCTAGATACCAAGAGGCGTGTAGGAAGGACATAGAACGGGCGTTTGGAGTTCTACAGGCCCGGTTTCACATCGTTACTCACCCGGGCCGAATGTGGGATAGGGGCTCACTCTCAGTGATCATGACTGCTTGTGTGATCCTACACAACATGATCGTTGAGGATGAGCGTAGGTCGTGGCCCACTGACTTGTTTGCAGATCTTGGTGTCACGGACCCAAGCGTCCGTAGAGGACCACCACCAGCGGTGACCATGGAAAGTATCATGGGCCATAGAGCAAGGATTCGGGATCGGAATGTTCATCACCAACTCCACGATGATCTCATCGAACATATTTGGGCTAAATTTGGAGATGGTGGCTGCAATCAACGTTAATGTAATTTCTATTTGGTTTGAAATAAAAAAATTGTTATGCAATTCGTATTTGGTTTTAATTAAAAATGTTACAAATATTTGGGGTCTGTTTTCAATTATTGAAACTGTCCTGACACTGCTCTTGACACTGCTCCTTTGGCATTGCTCCTGACACTACCATTGGAGGAGCAGTGTCAGGAAGGCAAAAACCACTCCCTGACACTGTTCCTTGACACTGCGCAGTGTCTAACCATTGGACATGCTCTTAGTATATCCAAACCAAGAATATATCTATCCCCTGAAACATATGGAAAAGCTATCAGGTCAAGGAAGACACAGTGATGGCTCAGAAACACCTTATGTCGGAGCTCTTGCCTCCAATCGGTCATAAACAGCCAAATATGAGTTACATCAATACTTGATTGGATCTTGGTGGTCCAACTATCGAGCTCATTTTGACGGTCCCATAGTCTCCCACACCTTGGCCTCGTCCACGATTGAAGTGTTAAGAACCCACATCCGTCTTTCGATATGTCGCCAGAGTCTTTTCATCCTTCTTCTAAGAGCTTCAAATAGAGGTCATCCTGTACAGAGGCGCGATGGACGCCAATGTCTTTCAGCGTCGCCCTCGCAGTTCTTAAGGTCTTGCGATCCATGCACTTTGTTCTACTCAAGGTGAACTGCACAATCCTTCGTCGCCCCTTGCCAAATCCAAACAGACCCTTATTCTTCCATACTAGACGTTGTTGTCAGGCTACCTTGCATCTCGACGAATAACCCCAGTAAAACACTTTGCACAAACAAGACTATATCATACCCAATTATTAATGTACAAGAAAAAACATATATTTTAAATCATATGATATATATAGGAGTTTGTTATGTGATTTTTGTTCAAACTCTATAACTTTAAATATGATGATAGCATAAAAAAAGTCTCTAGTTGCCTCCTTCATTTTCTTTTTAGAGCTATAAAGTCGTTGTGTCTTAGAAGAGAAGGGCGCGCCAATGTCTCGTTCGTTCGACGGGGCTCGCACCCCCACTCTATGCCTATGGAGTTCTCTGTCCTACTATGTCATCATTGTGTGGGTTTTATGCCACTGTTGGTGGTATTTTTTCCACTTCTGTGTGATTTCTATGACACTACGATATGGATTTTCTATCATCGTTATGAACTATTGGTGTGCACTTGACGTTTTCAAACTATGTTTAAAAAAATTGAACAATTAATTATATAATTGTACTATTATGAGACTATTTAGGCTGTGTGCTAGTTGTTGTTATAGCTTCTTTTGCAGGTAATGTACTTTTGGGTGCAAGATTTACCAAATTGACCATCGTCGGTAATAAAACACATGCAAATAATTCATTACCAACGACCACATATCGTCGGTAATGAAAATAATGAATTTCAATAATAACGATATAAGGTCATTGGTGGTGAAATTCATGGTATTCATTACCTGTGATATAAGGTCGTTGGTAATGAATTTCATTTCCTACGACCCATATCATTGGTTTTGAAATTCATTAACGACTATATAGGGGTTTCGCTAATGAAATTCATTGACGACGACTAATTATGTTGTCGAGAATGAATTTTATTATCGCCAACTATCTATTGTTTCATAGGCTATAAAAAAAATTAAATGACGTAAGTCCGACGAAACTTATCCGGCGACTTGTTCTCGAATATATTCAAAGCCGACGAACTTGACTACATTACCGATGTACATTCTTTATTGGCAAGAAGCTTCCAACATTAGTGGTGGTGTTTTCTTATGCCTCAACACCGATCTAGTCATTGGAGGATGTTAGTGAGGGTCCACTCATTCGCACCTAAGCAACTTTAGCTTTCCCATATTCCTCATCAAGGTAGGGCACCCTAGCTTGCCCTAGTGAATCAAGAAAACCATCCGGCACCACTAGAGCACCCACCCCGATAGTTACAAGTCTCCACCGAGGGACCAAGGTTTTTTGTAGACAACATGGTATCGCTAGTTTATTAGTCTCTTATATTCACTTATGTGCAAAAATTGTCTCTTTTTTGCCAACGATTAAAATCAGACCAAGTTGATGTGATCCTGAGCGATGATACACATGTGTTTGGTGGGGTCTCAGACTATACTCTAGATCCTAGAGGATATCCTTAAAATTAAGCATTTGATACTTTCTATCACTTCCTATTTTTTAAAAAGGCATCAATAATTCCATTCATATAAAATAGTCAATTACAATCATATAGGACAAACCTTTAAGACCGAGAATATAGTCTGGGACCCCAACCAGAAGCAGGTGTACCATCGCTCTAAGCCATGGAAATAAAATCCTATTAGAAAACATAAGATGCAATAGATTGGCACAACTGTTAGGAACGATAAAATAAGCACAAAGAGCTAAAGACCTTACTATGTGGTTGTCATGAACTGCTGGGACAAAATGGGTTCCCCTCTTTATGGAGGATGACCAATAGGGCCTGGACGGTGGCGATATACGATAGGCCTCCAACCCACTGTCCAATATTAATCAGAAGGTCTCATACCTGTTGAGCAGACCTCACCCGAACATCTGGATCTCTGGCTCGTCTACCTATGGTGTTGGGACCAAGGCCGAGATGATAGTCATTGCTGGTATGAGGGGGCACCTGTATCTTGATGAAAGTCAAGCCATTTTCAAACAAATCTCCTTTTCAAATCATCGTCCAAGTCAACGTGAAAGCAACCTCTTCATGTCCCGCTGCTACTAGAATAACCCCATTGTCATCATCCTCCCAGCGAGGGATACCATCCACAAACTTCCCGTGAAGGGTCATGAGTCCATCGATCCCTCAATTGTATGAATGTTGCGAACCAGAGGATGCTTGGGCTCCAAGGAGGGGTGGAAGGGCAGTATGAGCAAGAGGGAGAGTGGGAGGAGGCATATAGGTGCTCCATTCATGGCGCGATAGTTGTATGGAGAAACCCTAAAAACTCCACTTTTGTGAGGGTTCCACCTTGAAGAAAATCAGTATCAAATTAAAAGGGGATGCGAGAGACTCTAGGATGTAGGAGATAGGACAAAGATGGCGAGGTGAGGAAGAAAGATAGCCAAGAAAAAGGTGGCCACAAACAACCATATATGCAACGATAACAACAAGACACATTTAAATCACTTTACACAATCGATAATTTTATTCGTATAAATTTCTACTAATAAAAGAGTTCTTATTATCTTTAGAAGAAAGCTCCATAACTCTTGAGTTTCATTGATTTTTGTATTTTTTTTTAAGGCGAGTATGCTATAATTTTATATATCAAACAACAAAGATATACATGTAATTCGATGAAAGCGCCCAAGCAAAAATGGTAAATATTACGGACTCTAGACTTAATAGACCCTAATATTACTGACTCTAGATCGAATAATACAAAAAAACTAAGTGCACCTCGGAACGTGCAAAAAACGTGCACGACAAAAGTGCAACAAAAATGTGCACAACAAAAGTACAACAAGTGCACACCGATGCTACAACAAGTGCAGTTATTTGGCCCCAAACGGCCAAAACCAAAACCAAAACCAAAATCTAACAAAAAGAACAAAAAAAGTTGAAACGTGACCATGTCTCCTAAGAGCTAGGATTCAACCGGTATCCGAAGAACAACATCGGAGAACACTAAGCCCCACACATAACACTTCAATTCTCCTCCCACAACGCCCCTTCCACAATCGAAGTATAAATCTGACGCTGCCTCAACAAACTTTCTGGCCTAAACCGCGAAATACGGCGCAACAAAGAGATTGAAGGAACCGAAACTGAAAAAGGAAGAAAAGAGTATGTGGCAAACGAACTAGAACTGAGTAGCCATAGCCAACAAAATAATTACCCCGAGAGAAGGTGTATAAAATCGAAAGAGTTGGCCTTCGTCGACAACAACCGAGATTGAGTCATAGCCGTCACTAACGAGAAGAAGAGATCGAAGGAGGGGGAAAGAGATGCTATGATTTTAAAGCTTTGTTGCGTTTTTGTTCTCAATAAATATTCACATATTCTGTGACAATCTTTGTTGACTTAACTTGTTTGATTTTTGTATCATTAAAATATTGAATAGGTAATTAAATTGTGAAGTATTATAGAAATTAAGCATCTATTTAAAATAAAATGTATAAACCAAAGTTATGCAGATTTTACATTAAATATGCTCTTCATACAAATTTAATAAAAGATAATAATTAGATGAATAAAATAGAGTATTTTCACCTCGATACCCTAATTATAGGGTTTTCGTCACCTCAATACCTTAGAATGTATTTTTTTTCACGTTAGTACCTACTTTCAATTTCCATCCATTTTTGGATGGAAAATGGTCATGTGCATAACTCATGACCTTAATTTTTTTTATATTTCGTTTTTACCCTTTGTTCTCTTACAATTCCAACCTTTTTTTTCTCTCTCCACTCATCTTCTTCTCTCATTTCAACCACAAAATCAAAAACCTATCTGATCTTTCTCTCACCCCTCATCTTTTCATCAAAACCGTAACCATCCCCTTCTCTCTCATAACTCCCTCCCACTGCCGCCTCCCTCTTCAGTCCAATCCACCATCGTCATGCGTCCATCTGAGGCTCATCCTGTTGCTCTCCCTGCCCTTCTTTCACTTCCTCGTCTCCCACCCCAGCCACTCCATCTTCCTCGATTTCCCCTCAATTCGGTTGTTCGTGGCGCCGCCTCTTTGGGTCACGAACCCGCCTCCGATTACGCCTATGGTGGGGCCGTAGAATTTGGCGACCGCGAGGGGAGGGATAGCGGAGACGGTGTGGGGTCTAGGTCGGGCGAGGATGAGGAATAATAGGGTGGGATGAGGTGAGTTTGGGGTGGTTTTGTCTTGCTCCGACTGGCGAGGGGGGAAGGAAGGCGATGATGGGAGTGAGCAGTATGTGGCTTAATTCAGATCTGGAATTTCTGTAAATGCTTAGTTTCGTGATTTGTTCTTAATTAAGTTGCAGCAGTTTGGGTGTTTTGACTTGAAGATGAGATGATATGAGATCTATTTAGTGTGATTTGGTTTTGATTCTGGTATTTGTCTGATGCCTCAAGATGGAGAACAAGCTTGATGATGAACACACACAAAAAACTGATACTAAAAATAGAAATTCAACCCAAATCACGAAACTAAATGATTTAAACCCAAATGATGAAAATAGAAATTAAAAAAAATAAATGATTGAAAAAAACTGATATTAAAAATAAAAACTGGACTTTAAAATAAAATTTGATTTAAAAATAAAAACTGATATTAAAGATAAAAACTGCTTTTATAAAATAAAAATGATTTTTAAAAATAAAAATTGACTTTTTGAAAATAAAATCTGAACAAAAATTGATTTTTTTAAGTAAAAAACAGATTTTTTAAATAAAATTCAATTTTTATAAAATAAAAATATATAATTTTTATAAAACATAAAACTGATTTTTTTTTAAAAAAAATAATAATTTTGAAAATCAATGGCATGAGTTTGACAATTTTACTGTTAATGAGAGTATTATGGACTTTTTAAGTGTTTGGATGGAAAAATGGATGAAAAATAGACAAAAATTAATGGTAAGTACTAATGTGCAAAAAAAATGCATTCTAGGGTATTGAGATGACACAAACGAAAGTTAGGGTATTAAGGTGACAAAAACCCAATAATTACGGTATTGAGGTGAAAATAACCCAATAAAATATTATACCAGCTATCAATTTGATGATTATAAGTTTGGAATAATATATGAAGATATTGTTCTTGAATGAACCATTTTTAAATGCCATCATTTATCCCAGAGCTTTTAAATCATTACAAAATATTGAATCAATCCTCATACGAGTTTCTATACCTTCTCAGTGATTTACGCCTGATTGTTTTTGTTTGATTTATTTTTTCGATTAGTTTTTGCTCGTATTATCTCCTTGCTCCTTGTCTGTGTGTTTTCTGCGGTAGTATTCGTTATTTTAGGGTTTCTCTGAGTGTGCCCTAGTCGTCGGTCTTGTTATAGTGCCTCAGATTGCTCTGCGAAATGGCCTCCGTTATGGCATAGAATTGTTGTTGACTGGGTTCAGATCGGAACATACAATAATTTAGGGACCTGGTTCGACGTCTGAAACGCACCTGATCTTCCATACTGAAACTTTTGATGTGGAGAAAATCACGGTCCCGCCTTGCATTGCTAAGACGGAACCTGGGTTTTCATGGGGGTACCAGACTTCCTACAGAAAATCAGAAAGGAGGAGTTATGTTACTATGGTCAGCCAGTTGTAGAGTTACATGGGACCTCATGCGCAAGCCAGCTCGGAACCAACAAACTCTTGATTGGATCCTTATGGGCGATTTCAACGACATTTTACACCCAAAGAAGAAAAGAAGAGGATGGTCATACACTATAACATTGATTCAAGCATTTCACCATGCAATCAATGATATAGATGTGGGGGATGTACCTCTGCAAGGGTATCATTATACCTAGACGAAAGGGAAAGATCCCCAAACCCGATTGGATGTCAGACTAGATAAGGGCTTGATGTCACCATCAACCAAGGCACAGTTTAGTACAATGACACTCTGAAATCTAGGCCACACTACCTTAAATCACATGCCCATATTTCTCAAGTTACATGCAGATACATCGGGGCCATTAGAGAGGCATTTTCGTTTTGAAAATGGTTGGATTGAACATCCAGAATATGGCCAAATTGCTTATCAAAAAAAAAATATGGCCAAATAATTCAACAGGAATGGGGGCATCTTGGAAACTGGCATAATAAATACAATATCAGGGATATTGGTCTTTCTTTATACACGTAGGGGAAGACAGTTTATAGGGACACCACTCTGGAAATTGGAAAATGCCAGTGTCAGCTACAAGTTGTAAATGACAGAAGAGATTGAGCATGTATCAGACACATACTAGCCATCTAGATGAGGTATATGAATAGTCTTTGTCCAAGCAAGAAACATTTGGGAAACAGCGGGAGAAGCAACATTGTTTGGTTGAGGGAGATCGGAACAAAAATTATTTCAAAGGGCATCTACCAAACGTCATAAAATAAGCAACATTACAAGTCTGAAAGATAATGATGGGAGAGAAATGAACTAGGACACAGGCATGCAAGAGCTGCTTTTGAACTATTTTGAGCAGATATTCACGACTGGTCCGAAAAATGTATCATGAGCTACCTATGCTCGTCCCCCAAATGATCATTGTGGATCACAATAGGAAACTGACAGGGACAGTCACAGATGAGGAGTTCCGGACATTGGTGTTTCAAATGGGTCCAAAGAAATCCCCGGGGCCAGATGGCCTGAACCCCTTATTTTTCCAGCATTATTCGGATACCCTACGTCTTGAGGTCACCTGATTTGTTTGAGAGGCAGTAGCCATAGGTAACATTGATTGGGAGGTGAATAAGACCATGTTGGTCCTCATACCCAAGACGCAGGCACCTCGGCACATTAAGGATCTTTATCCAATCGCCTTATGCATCGTCATTTTTCTTATCCTCTCAAAAGTGCTAGCCAATAGGATCAAACCTCTTATAGATCCTATTAATTCAGCAAAACAAGGGGATTTTTTCATAAACCGGGCAATACAAGATAACATTTTTATATCCTTTGAGGTAATTCATTCTCTGCGGCGTGGGACACAAGGCCAAAATGGCCTCATGGAACTTAAACTTGATATGAGAAAAGCTATGACCAGGTAGAATGGTCATTCATATTGTCGATGATGGGAGCATTCGGCTTTGTACCTCAGTGGCGATCTTCAGTTCTAGCGTGTATGAATTCTATTCAAAACACGATTGGCTTAGGGGGGAAACAAACGTCACCCTTCACAGTCGGTCGGGGAATTCGTCAAGGTGACACTCTATCCCCATACATTTTCCTATTTTGTATGGAAGGTCTCTCCCGAAGGTTGGGTCAAGCTGAAAGGGATGGAAAATTACATGGGGCTAAGGTTGCACTGGGAGCACCAGCGGTGTCCAATATTTTCTTTGCGGATGACTGCTACATCTTCTATCGGGCTAACAGACAGGAGGTCGAACATATCCAATCCATCCTTACTCTATTTGGGAGTATGTCCGGCCAAGTAATTAATAAGGCTAAGTCCTCGATTTTCTTTAGTACAAATACCCCATAGTCAGATCGTACTATGTGTTGAATGACTTTGGGTATACATGAAATCTCTCAGGCTTGTATGTACTTAAGGGAACCAAATATGCGGGGTAGGAAAAAGGGCCAAAGTCTCCAATTTTTCTGTGACCAACTCCTTACAAAGATTGGATCATGGGGTTAACAAATGATATCATCATGTGACAAGGAGGTTATGGTCTGATCTGTGTTACAAGCTCTCCTGATATATGCCATCAGTGTTTTTCAGCTACCAAAGGGCTTAGTGAATCAGATTCATGTTGCATTAGCCCACTACTAGTGGACGCGTACCCCAAGGGAAACAAAGCCAATCATTTGGCAAGACTGGGTAAAACTCTATTGACCGAAGAAAGAGGGAGGTATGGCTTTTAGGGACATGCATGACATGAACCTAGCCTTTCTGGCTAAAATATGGTGTAAATTTGTATCTGAACCCAATTGTAAGACCCGCTTCCGGTCGAACCGATGACTCAGGAAGTCACTCGGGACTTTTCCGGAACCCAAACGAATTAGTCATCATCACGGTTGGCTTCAGAGGAGAAATCCCTTTCGTTTGAGTATAATGTTGGAGAAAGTCAATTTTGGTCAAAACGAGACTTTTCATCGACTAAAAGCATTATTCCTAGTGTGCTGGAATTTAAGTTGGGAAAAATAAATCACCTTTGGACACTTGTCCCCTTGTGGTTGGAAGAGAGAAAAAGGGATAGTCATAGACTCTTTTACCCTCCCAAAAGCTACTACAAGGATTTCTAGCTCAAGGGTTTTTTGGACATTGCTACATCTAGGTATTATATGAGATTGGAATAGCAAATTCAACTCATACTTGTTGGTGTAGCCGAATTTTAGAGGAGGAGCAAGGGAGAAGATCTCCCATGGAGGTTTGAAGGAAAATCAAGGAAGAAGGGGCCACTTGAAGTCTTCCTCTAGCCATCCCTCCTCAAAATCACTACCATCTTCCTCATCTAAACACTCTAGAGGTAATGGAACTCTCTAATCCCCATTTCTCTTCATCTATTTTCATGGGTTTTGGGTGAAAATTGCTAGATGTTGTTGGGTTTGAGTGGAAATGGTGGGAGATGTTGTTGATGAGAAGTTTTGTTGGATTTTGTTGAGAAATCATTGGTTTGTTGGAGCTTTTGAGTTGGGTTTGATTTGATGAATCATTGGAAGCTTGTTTGTGTGTTGATTCCTACCATGGGTAGAGGAGTATTGAAGGATTTGGACTGTTTTGGGAGTTGGAAGGGGTAAATTTCTGGGTTTGAAGGTGGTTTTTCGGAGAAAAGGAGCTGGAGGTTGAAGAAGGGCGAACCTGCCCTGGTGCGCCACGGATCCGTGACGGATCCCGTGACGGGCGACGTCACGGCTCCGTGAGGGAGTCCGTGACGGCACTCGTCACGGCTCCGTGATGGTAACCGTGATGGTTAGCCTCACGGATCCGTGACCAGATCCGTGGCAGACCAGGGTGAGGGTTTCTTGAGGGTTTGCATATTGGTTTTGAGCTAAACTTTGGAAGGGTTTTGGGGGTCTTTCTTGCTGTTTAAGTGGAACCTAATTAGCGTTTCTTTGTGTCCAAGACCTTGGGGATCGAGATAGAGGAGCAAGTATCACGCCGGGACCCGAGGGAAGAACGAAGTGGTGATCACCGGGCTTCATCAAAACGTTGAAGAGAAGGACCTTGAGGTAGGGAAAGCCTTAACCTCTCGTTTATGATGCTTAGTATGCATGCTAGGTTAATAAAATTGGAAAGGTCCTAGAAATGCCTATAGGATACGAATAACTAGCATAATCGTCTTTCATTTTCTAATAATCGGAATTGTCTAGTGGTGACCGATTAGGATGCCAATCACTAGTGTAACTCGCTTTCAATACTTGGGAATTGATTGTCTGGTAGAGGAGCCTTGGCAAAGCCCTCGGATTAGTTGCGTGTTAGGATCACATGCTTGGTTGTTGATTGCTTAGTGGATAGGCTAAAGAGTCTAATGAAACTAGTGTAATTGCATGTGTGAATGTTCTTTTGAAGGTTTTTATGATTAGTTGATTATACTCGTACTTGCTCGTTGATCGTATTCGAATGATTACTTGAATTACTTGAATGGTTGTTTGGAGCATCGAGTATGACTGGTTGTACCGAGCGGTGCAATCAGGTGATCGATGCCCCGGTGGTTCGAAACGGGTAAGTGAACGGTAAGTTGGGCTTGTGTGAATGGTGTGCTATGATTACGTGATTCGTGTACTGCGTGTTGTGGTGAATTGGTGATGGGTGAACTATGTGTGGGAATGAATTGGTGGTTGTTGAATTGGATTGTTCCGTGTTTCGGTTGAGTGCGTTATTCAATTATTAACTGTTTATCATCGAATTGCCCAAGTGTGCGCTTCCTATGGAAGTAATGCCCTAGGTTCCCGAGGACACAAAATCCCTTGGAGACGTTTCTGAGACTTCCGACGATATGTGCCCTGAAGGGTGTTTCCGATAGTCTCAATGATATGCGTCTCCTCTGGATTGGAGGGAAAATCCGAGAGGACACATCATATGTGGATCGGAGGGTGGTGACTCCATGTGCCACGGCATTGATCGGTTTACCTATTGCATGTGATTGTTAAGTTTTATATGTTGACTTTGCTGTTGAAATTATTGAGTTTAAGGTCCTTTTGTTATGTGTTTTCCCTATTGAGCGCAAGCTCACCCCTATGAATTACCGTTGTGTTTACAGGCTTGATTGAGGAGTAGAAGCTCGGGAGCTTCTCGGCGTGGGTGCGTGATAGAGACTTCGTACTTTACACTTTTATTTTTGAACAAAACTTATGGAGGATTATTATTACACCCCCGGAGGGTTATTATGTTTTGAACTCAGTTTTTTTGCGGATTTGTTTTCATTATTGGAGTTTTTCAGGAACTGTTTATTGAATTGCTTTCTCTCTTATTCTGTTATCACTAGTCATGCCTCATGTCCGGGCGATAACCGGATTTGGGGCGTGACACCAATACTCTGGTAGCTCACATTTTTAAGGCTCGGTGGAAGACGACGAAGAAGATGGCAATGCGGTGGTGATTGTTCTCGTGGAAGATTGATTCCTTCACACGAGGACTGCTAAATAGCCCCGCTAGGAGACATGAGTTGGCTTTAGGATTGGGTGGTAGGTGGTTGGTGGCCTACCCCCCATGACTCGGGATCGGGACCCACTAGCCTTTCCCGAAGGAGCGAGGGAACACCCCCGTGTTATTTTCAGTTTAGTTTGTTTTTGAATTTCTGCATGTTATTTCTGTTTTGGACTTATTTTATTTTTTTGGTATGGCGTTGGAGTTACTTTTGATTGTATAAGATGGAAATTAGATGTTTTCTATGGGTCCAAGAGCGTCGGGTCACCTACGGGAGTCCCGAACATATTCTGGAACCCAGATTCCTCGACCCTGGTTATGTTAATATTGATTGGAAAAACTAATGGAGTTCCTCGTCGCCTGTTTCAAAAGAAAAGTAAGTCAACTAGTACGACGACATAATCATGTGGTCTCTACAGTTGATTCTTCTGTGATGACATATATGTATATAGTCGTTGTAGTTATATTCTTATGAGACTATATCAACTACAATCGTTGAGAAAACTTATTTATGCGACCGTGTACGATACAGTACAATATAGTCTTGGAAGTGCCTAACTTCTGCGACAATACACAATACAGTTGCAAATGTAAGTTTTCTAATGCGACTGTAAAGTATATTGTTGCAGTAGTTACCATTCAGATCGACTGTATATTACTTTGTTGTACATGTTTTATCTTGTGTGACTGTAATATATTTAGGCACACAAATTATTATCTTAAATAGTTTTGTTTTTTTATTTCATATCCAGGTAAAAATACGATATAATAAAAAATCAAGCCAAGATACCTAAAATAGGCTCATACACCCAATGGTAATTAGAGTGGTATGGTAATAGTAAAAAAAAGGTCCAGATTAAACAATTCTCTTTCTCTCGTCTGAAAAACCCTAAACGACCCTTCACTTTCGTGGCAGTCGCCATCGGTAGTCCCTCTAGCTTCATCTATTGGGGTTGCCGGTTGGATTTCCCATGATGCCCATCCTCCTCCTTTTTTGGATCTGACTCCCTTATTTCACCATTCGTAGCTGCTGTTCTGGGAGATTTTTCAACAGCCAGCCTCGCCTCGTGCCTCTTCTTTGACGATGCTTTCCTCTGGTTGCGATGTAGATCGTTTGGCTTGGCGGGAATGGGTCACAGCCTCGGGGTCTGACTCTGGGAAGGGGTGACCGGGGATGTACAAGGCCTCGGGTTCCAACTCCGAGTAGGGGTGATCGGGGATGACGTTCTCCCTCCTCGGTCACCAACGCGCAAGGTTGGTTGGTCTTTTCACTCCAACCAAGAGCCTTATTCGTGTTCTTGGTGGTGTGCCTCTATTGAAGGCCATGCTGGTGTTCTTTCGGGTAAGGTGTCTTCGTTTCTCGGATCTATCGTGCCAGGTATGATTGTCCTATTCCCTCGTCCTCTGTTGAAGTGCTGCTTCGAAGGTGTTGTTCAGTCTAGGGTTCTTCGTGGTCGCCTCCATCTGGAATGGTATTGTGGCTGCCTACATGTGGCCCGATGTCTGACTGCCTTCATGTGGGCCGTCATCGTGGCCGCCTCCAAGTGGGCCCTTGTCTTGTAGCCTTCAAGTGGACCAGAGATGTAGTCGTTCCCACAGGTACCGAGATATCTCTTTTTCTGTTATAAGATCTTATGAGTATGTTCGTGTTTGCAAGTCCCTATATGGTTCACGTCCCTTGCAGCCAAACCTTCCAATCTCGAATGATCTAGTGCCCCCCGCCCCAACTGTGTTCGAAGTGCTCTTGGATTGCCATCTTGTTCTCACCACGTTTTTTTGCTCCTCAGGCTTAGGAGACCACCGCTCGTCGTTGTTTTCCCTACAATATCGACAAGGATCCTGACCCGGACCCTTAGGGACCGGGTCCCAATGGGGGATGGAAACCCATTATGCCCAGAACAGGATGAATCTTCTCGACCTCCCAGTCTGGGGGGTCAAGTTAGTTGGCTTGATTATGATCACCGTCTTGCAAGTCAAGACAATCACCCAAACGAGTATTTAGCTTCTTGGTTTAGTGTATTGTGCCTATCTCCTAATACCATTTTTCTTCTATTATGTTATTATAGAAGTCTGTGTTATGTTCAGTCTCATATGTCGGATTACCTATTTTTTTCAAATGGGGGATATTGGCCAAATTCTAGACTTGTTTCTGTTTTTATCCCTTAATGTTGAAATTGTAATGTTCCGGAAGTAAATTGAACCTTTTACTCAAAAGAAAGTGGTATGGTACTGGGCATGGCTTTATCCATCTTTGTCATCTGTGCAACCCAATTTCAGATATACACTATCGTCTTCTTGCGTATTAGGTTTCCAAAATACAACCACGTAGCCATCTTAGGTGCATGGTCGGTGTAATAAAAATAATTTTTTTAATATATATTTAATCACTATATTATAGGTATAAATGGATATAGATCCATTCAAAAAATATAAAAATGAATATCGATGTGTAGTGAAGCCACGATTTAGAAGGTTTGGCCACAATTAGTGGCCACTACTATTAAAAATAAAGAAATAATCGGCATGATAAATTAGATTTTTTATATAAAAATCAAAGCTTAAAGTCCCAAATGGACACACTTGTCGAATGCAGGATCAACTTTAGGCTTTTATGTCACATTAGGGGTGGCTACACAATGAGAGTGAGATCCATAGAGAACGACTTATTGTTTGGTTTAGCTACACATTTTCTTGACCTTTTCTTTATGCTTTTCATTCTTCAGTATTTCTTTTTGAGTTCTGATGAGATTTTCATTAATCTTTTAATTACAAAACGATGTGCTATTCTATTAACATTAGGTCGTCTAAGGATATTTTTGAGTGGGGTCACTAGAGCAAGCAAAAATTAAAGGGTACTGAATTAAATAACACTGACGAACACCGGTCAAGGTATAGTCTGTAGACCGCTGGGTCCCCCAAAGGCGACACGTTTCTTCTTATGTAAAATCGAACATGTGGTCGTCAAGGTTAAACAGGTGGCAAAATTGATGAAGACTGTTCAAGGTGTGGCCTAAGCGCCGCTGAATCCCATGGAGAGGATTCATGTCGTCAAGTTAAAAACCGAACATGACTTCATCATTAACAGAGGGAGTGAATCGATGCCCAATATTCAATAACCTGGCAAAACAGAACAAAGCAGATAAAATAAACCAGAGCCAATCGACCAGAGACCGAGGAGGAAGTCGCAGAGGAGGCCAAGGAGGCGGATCCAGTGCTGGCGGCTTCACCGGCAGTTGTATAGGCGGAGCCGAGACCCGAGATTGACGTTGATGACCTGCAATCGCTTCGCCCGGCAAGAAACCCAGAGCAAGGTCATGGGTCGACCGAAACGCCGGAAGAAAACCCAAAGCAAGGTCGTGGATTGATGTCGAACCCCGAGACGCGCCGCCCGACAGAAAAACCAGAGCAAGGTCATGGGAAGCAGACGACAACCAATCAGGAGAGCAGTGAAAGGCCCTGGGATGAGGAGGGATGGGGCCATCGTGTGAAGATGCGCGCCAGAACAGCAAAGAGGGACCGAACCTTGACCGGGAGAGGTAGAGCCTGCGTCGGGGTGAGGCACGACAAGGAGGGGATGAAACCCTAGGTCTGGCCTCTAAGAGAGGCGCAAACCCTAGCAGAGCCATAAGATCCATATGTACGGTTAGCTAGTTAAGGCGGCTAGGGTTAGGGTTACATATGATTGATCTTGATTAAGTTCCTTCTTCAATATTAAATATAGCGTTCTCTTCTTTAGACATTTATTTTAAAGTTTTTTTTAGAATAAGAAATAATTTCATTAAAATAGGAAAACAAAGTCATTACACTGGTCATTAATTTTGGAAGAATAATGGTCTGATAACCTTTGGTAACGAATCGGTCCAAAAAAACAGTTAAAACGATCAGAATTAAAGCAAGAAATATAATTAAGACAGAAATTGAAACCAAAACTAGAACAAAAATATTATTCAAAGGGTGTCAACTGTCAAGAACCGCTCAAAGTAAGGTCTAAACGCTGCTTGATCCCTGCTCTCCAAGGACTCATTTTATCAAATGAGTTACCGAACTTGAACTTGACAGTTTGGTTGGGAGTGGTGGCTCGTCTCAAGGACTCCTCCCGGTGTAGGTCCCTTTGAGCACATAATTCCTTTCATCCCCCGTGGCGGGGATGCTTCCTAACCCTCGCCTGATCCTTTAGCGGCTCCCTCGTTGTATCCTTCTGCTGGCCCTACAGCTTCCCAGATGGGACAAACCCAAAAACTCTTATGGCTTTCCAAACAAAGTCGTAGCCTTCTATAGTCCTATATAATTCCTCGGCCAACTACATAATTTGGTCACCGAATCGTCCGCTTCGGTGATCTTTGATGGTGATCTTACCGAACTGCAACGTATCATTTGGTCCCCGCAAGGTAGTGACTTCCCTCCCGGTGTCATCCCGGTACTTGACGTTCCTCTTATTATTTCCGTATATTGAATCGTATAAATTTACCATACACACGCGTACAAGACAGATATCTTCATCGACGCTCCATTTTGTGTGGGTCTTTCTCTCTTTCATTTTCCTCAATTGGTTTATAGGTGGTTGCGAACTTTGGGTAGTATCCAGACTAGAAAACATCTCCACAACGTCATCACTGAGTGGACGTTTTTGAGTTGTCGGGACGGATTCTTGGCTTTAGGGGAAGTACTCTTGTGTTTCCGGGATGTAATCTTGGACTTCGCACAAGAAAGGATTGAAACCATCCATTTTCGAACGAAAAAATTAAGATTGAGATAGATGAGAGTAGTAGAATAAGAGAATTGTTGTAGGTGTGTGAAAAATGAAGAGGAGTTATGCTCTTTAAATAAGAACCAAAATATTATGTTGATGTCGACGCTGCCACGTGTCGCCACTGAAAAGACACGATCAACGCTGAGTGTTGACTGGAAAATGTTGCATCAGACGGTTCCTTTAATCACTTTGGTGTGAAAATGTATGTGATAACTCATGAAAATGACGACCCAATATTTCCATCACAATGTGATTTAACAAAATCCACGAAGAATGTATCTATTTGTTACTGGTAAGGCTATCCACAATAGAATTAGACCGAATCGGTCTAATCCCGATCTAATTAGGCCACAAATGTTGAAAAGTTGGTACGATTCGACCCGAATCGTGGGTCTAAAGGTTTTGATGATGTAGTGGGAATAGACCGAATCGCTCTATTCCAAGGGTATTTTCATTTAAAATGAATAAAATAATAAAAGAGAAGCATGTTTTATTAATTACGGTAACAAGGGAATGAGAGTACAACGCCGACACGAGAAACAAAAAACCCTAGAACTTAGAAAAACAACCTCCTACCAGACAAACCCCGAGTAACCGGACTAAAAAAAACCCTAGAGGTTCAAAAAGTCGTGCATCCGACACCATTTCAGCCATTCCCGTGTAGTCGCCCACCACTCATGCTTGTTGAATAAAATGGCCACATTACGGGCATAAACCCGATTGGCTTTGAGGAGCACTTTGACGTCGGTGGCGGTTGGGCCGAGCTTCACTCGGGCTTGCAAGAATGCTACCTCAAATCATAGCACCCAGAGGTTGCTCTACTGTCAGTGATCTTTGAGTTGCTTCTCGGTCTGAGAGTAAGGTTCAGTCACCATGGTTTGCCAATCCGAATAGAGATCGCATCAATACTCTCTAATGTCACTCCCGTGTATCATCCACGCCATGATTAGTCGTGCTGGCCTTCTCTAGTGGAGTCCAATCATTTTTGTCGAGCGCAACTACTTCGGCGTACTACCTGGTGAGTGATAGCTTGTACTACATCAACTTCTCCCTTGTTCGCTCGAACCGACCACGACGACGTTGTTCTTACTCTACCCTGTACAATATTGGTGGGGGACCAACGTCAGCCTGAGAAACACCACTCTCGTTGTCGGGTGCCATAACTTTGGTTGAACACTAGTACATTTTGGGAATGTAGTTAAATGTTCCATTCAAGAATTGTATCGGGTTGCCCTTTATAGGTAACTGAATCGGTCCATTGGAAATGAATGGACTCGCATTACGGTGGCATGAAATAAATGAATAGCATGTAGATGGAAATACAGTTACCAAGTTACTACATGTCGTTCTCCGTATAGAGCTCATGCCTAAACAAAGACCAAATGTGTTCTACCAGATCACCCTTGAGATGTTGGTGCGGTGCTCGATCCTCTAACCGGTTTGAACTGTATCGAATATCATCGTACTCTGGTATTGGCCGTCGGATCACTGGTAACATTGGTTCTTCGGATGGGAGGCGTTCAATGTCTTCTTGGAAGGTGTCCCGTTCGTCATCCACTATCATGTTGTGCATAATAATGCATGACCGTATGATCATTGCAAGTTTCCTATCATCTCAAACTGGAGCAGGCCTACTGATGATATGGAAACGAGGTTGCAGTATCCCGAATGCCTTCTCTACATCTTTCCTTGTTGCCTCCTGTTTCTTGGAGTATAACATGTGCTTTGGTAGCTGTGGTGCTGGGATAGACTTCACGAAGCACGCCCACGGTGGGTAAATTCCATATGTTAGGTAGTAAGGAGTGATGTATGACGTATCGTTGACCTGAAACTCGACGGAAGGTTGATCACCCTGAAATGCATACGCAAACATGGACGATTGGTTCAGTACATTGATGTCGTTGTTCGAACTCGACATACCAAGGTAAGCGTGCCAAATCCAAGAGTCAGGCCCCACAAATGCTTCAAGCATCATCGTAGGTCCAGAATGATCTCCCCACTCATACACCCCCTAATGGGCTTTTGGACAATTCCTCCACGCCTAATGCATGCAATCGAGGCTGCCGATACAACTTGGAAAACCACGGGTTTCATTGATACGTGTAATGTAAGTAATGTCATTATTGTTGGGCTTCTAGAGATAGGTATCACCAAAGACGTTAATTATTGTATAGCAAAACAGTGCATGCACTCGAGGGTAGTTGTCTCACCCATCTTCAAATACTCGTCCAGACTATCGGCTGATGAACCATAACACAACATCCGTATAGCTGTCGTACACTTTTGGATGGCTGAGAAACCAGGTCGGCCACGACAATCTTCTCTTAGGACGAAGTACGAATCGTACTCGGACGAGGTTCATCATACTTGCCTCAGTCTCCCTAACTTATGCTCGTATGGAGTCCAACATCTGTTGCTCGGCTTCTCGGGTCGTTGCACGTAACGTTGCATAGTCCAATTTGTCGAGACCGTACTCGTCATTGCTCGATGAATCCATGAACACAATACGCTATCAGAACAAATAAGGAGAGAATTTTGTGGCTTTGGGAGAAAGTTGAGAGACAATTTGTGGAATTTTTTTTGTGGGGATGCAATGTATTTATATATACAATTTCCATAAAAAAATTTAATTGAAGTTTATATGGTCAAACGAATCTGCTAACCCATGTAACGTGAAAGTATCGCCGCGCCTTTTCTGCTTCTGTTTGTCGAAACGTCACCACGTGTCGCGCTAGGATTCGTGTGGTCAGCACCTCTTCGGTCGAATCGACGGGCCTGCGAGTCTTCAAATTCGTAGACCGTTTAGAACGGATTCTCCGAATCGACTTGACACAAGATTCAGATTCGACAAATCGATGGAAAAAAACAACTTTTTTTCTCAATTCGACACACGATTAAACGGACCAAAGACGTCATTATGATAGCCTAAGAGCATCCCAATAAAGTTTATTGTAGGCGTTGATTGGACAAAAGAGTGATGAAAAAATGTTCTTTTTTTCTTTGGATTCTGCTATTTTCTCCCCTATGTTGTTTAATTCACTGACATTGAAATTAAGTCGAATCAAACAGTTTCTTTCTTGCTCTCTCAAGATGACATTTAACGGTTCTTTATTTCAAACATGAGCAATTAATTTTCACTATTACATTTCATCAAATCAATTCCAAGTTTTTTTATCGAATCGATCTTGTAGAATACAGGTCCCCACTGTTATGCTGGCTATTTAGTTTTTTAAAATGAAATTGATATTACGGTGGTATGTACGGAAAGCCCGAGATATCGCTTTCTCGATGAAACACCCTTAATCTAATTGATTGTCGTAAGTTGAGAATGTTTTGTTTGGTTAGTGTTTCTTAAAGATGTTGCACGTGTCATCACACGGATGAGATCTATTGTCAGCATCAGCAATAATAAAGCAATCAAAAGATCACAAAGATATGTGACTATTCCTTCGCCTCGCTGTGCCTTTGATAGCTTATCAAACACTACATATCGATTTTTCTTTTTGTTTACAAGAGTAGGGTAAACATTATTACTGGTAGCAATCTTGGGAGTTAGGCTATCATATACAATCGTTTATTTAGAATTGTGTAAGAGTTTGTGTTTATATCAGTAAATCCTATTAGTGTAAAAAATGTCTCGCCTCCTTGTATTTTCTCTTAAACAACTATGGTGGGTCGAAAATGGAAGGTCCTCCCTTTCTTTTAGCGGTGATGACGGCGGTAGTAGACTTTGAGGATTCATCTTCTACCTATGCACCCCTCCTTTCCTCTGATTTAGGCGGGACAACGAGAATCTATTTTTCGTCGGCCACTCCTGCATCTGGTAGGTGGACGGTCAGGCATGGCCTTCTCTTGAGCGCACGCAAGAGTGCGTTACTTCGACAGAAACCGATGGTCGGGTCGTGGTCAAGAGGGGCGAGGGGGTCTCATACGGCGTCGGGCGTGCACATCCGCCCAAGTGCGAGACCCATCCGATGAAACTGGACGCGCGAGGGTTGAATGTGGTCGTGCATGACGACGATGGGAACCGAGGATGGCTCCTAAGGTTGACAAGTGTAAGGATCTCTGGAGATCATAAACTGGAGTCCTTCCCGAAAGGGGAGTCCTCATGACAGGGGAGTGATGGACGAACGGTCGTAAGGGATCCGAAGTCGTCGCATGGTCACTAGGGAGGATCGTGGCGACGAAAGTACAGTCTGAATGCGAGTAGAGAAAAGTCAGAGTAGACGTTTGGTGACATGTCGGGGGCGGTTCGAGGGAACCAGGGGAGACCTTCGCAGGAATGGGGCAGACATCGGGGGTGGGGGTGGGGGGGGTGGACACCACTAGGGGTTTCGGACTGTTAGGGTGGAGGATCTGGAAAATCGCATGGGGACCTAGCGATCTAGGAGGTAGTCGTCCCTCTTACGGATTTGTGCGGGCGGGGGTTTAATGTTTCCTACTCGATGGCTGTGCGAGTTCTGACTACCAAAGCACCTTAGGTAGGGTCATCTCGTACTCCATTTTTCGACAACCATGCATCTGGCTCCAGGGACAAGAACATAGGCTCGACCAATCCATCCATCGGATTTAGGGGTACATTGAAAATAAAATCTCTAATCCTCCATAAACCCTAGCTTATGGGGTTTAGTTACTCATGAACAAGGAGAGAGAAGAAACCATGGATGAATATTGTGTTAGTTGATTTGATTTAGGGTTTGTATTTGGTTTGAACTTAATGCTCTATCTTCCGGGTAGGCTTGATAGAAGGTGCGAATTACAATTTGACACTTGGGAGAGGTGGATTGCAATTGGGTCAAAAATCTTATACAAATTGGGTTTAAATCTAGACTAGGGATATCTAGGTTAACACAATTGCAATAACCATAGAATTCGTACCGAAAGTTAGAAATTATCAAAGAACATAGAGCTTTAGGTCTTCCTACATCTTGATTCGGGAGAACTAGGTGGTTAGATTCCATTAGGATCCGAAACAACGAAAGAAGTTAGGACTAGTTTGAGAGACAATTCGTTGCCCCTAAAATCAAACAACTTCACTTTGTTCATCGTCATTTAATGCATTGGAATTGGTCTCTATGAACCCTAAAACCTTATATTGTTTTTCTTTGATAAAAAACTCTTTCGAGATCCATGAGTACCTGTTTACTGTTTAATTGATTGCTTTCACTTTTACATGTTTTAAAAACCACAAAACCATTTTATTATCGAGATAGCTTAATAACAACTTTAAGATAGAAATTGCATTGACTCGTGCTACTTTGGGTTCGATAACTTGGAACTAAAAATCCTGAAATACTACTTGACGACCGTTACGCTTGCCGTGCTATTTTCTGTGTTAAAACTGCAGGGCGTCAAGTTATTATATAAGGGTACCAAATTGGAATAAAACATTTGTGGACCGAACATAAGAGTACCAAATTGGAATAAAAATCATAAGGGTACCAAAACGTTCGTGGACAGAACATAAGGGTACCAAAAAGTATTTCACCCTTAATTAATTTTATATAAAAAAATCAATTTTATTTAGTATTTAGTGTTTAAATAATAATTTAATAAATTCATCAAAATCATAATTAACTATTCAATCAGCATTCACTCAACACTTTTACAAACCATGATCCCCATAGTGTGGTGCTCTCTCAAATTCAGGGGCTCGCGTCACAATTCATCCCTGTCAGCACATGAATTGTGCACCATGAACCCCAAACCATGATCCCCACGATGTACATTCAAATAAAAACAAACTGAAATAAGAAATTTTCCATTATTTATACCAATAGAGTATTTATGAATGTATAGATACAATTCATACAATAATTGGTCCATAGTCCGTTATTAGAAAGTTTAAGTTATTATATTAGCAAAAAAATTAGTTCAGATTATCATGTCATATGACAAAAGATACGATTAGAAAAAAGAGTATACATAGTATCAGATATCTGATACGTTTACCATATAATATAATTGTCTGGTTATTCCAAGTGAATAAATAGGGGATCTATCTTTATTCTCATGAGGTGGCCCAACTATCACTTCTTTCAGTTCGATTCGGGTTGACATGTTTTGCCTAAGATGAACCTTGGTCCCTTGATGAGGACTTTTAAGAGGAGGAGAGGAGTACTTCAGGTTGCCGAGGATTTTACTTGGAGAAGGATGAGGAGTGAGATCAGGTTGTGTCAGATCTCATCGAAATAAGGTGTCTCCTCAACAACACCCCATTGGCCCTCGGATGGTCATTGGGTCTAGCGAGGCTGCTTCGCAGAACTCGCGGTGTCCCCACTTGTATGTTCTACCTTTGTAGGAAACGGGAGGGTGTCCAACGTCCGTATCTATTATTGCAGGGAGAGCATAGCAGGTGCCCGAGATGGGGGGTAAAACTTTCACGTTTCAGCATGTCCGAGTCCCGAGGATCTTGCAAGTTCATTGATGAGAAATTGAACGCCTCAAGAGTTGGGACAGAGTCTATCTTTCTCCCAGCCCAGGTTAGTTAGGAGAACTTGTAATACCCGATCAAAGATTGGTCATCTTATCGCTTTCCCCAAGACTGACTGGCATGGATGATACCTCATGCGCATCCCGTTCCATGGACACGATGGCTCCTTTGTTATGAAATCATGTATAGGGGTCGGGGGGCTTGTTGGATAGGGGGAAAAACCTGAAGGGTAGTCCAGACACCTCGGTCGGGGCAGTAGTCCACGGGGACGAATAAGGTTCGACTAGTCTCGACGAATACCCTTGCTAGAGGATTCTTCAGCCATCAACGAGAGGTCAAATCGAAAGCTAGAGGATTTTTCTGTCATCTCCCCTCGAGGACAGTCAACGTCGACATGCACAATGTATCCACAAAACAAGCATAAGGCTGAGAGGTGGTCGTACTGCAAGTAAGCCCGAATAGGGTACTACTGCCCCGAGATCTGGAGGTAGATAGTCTGACGGAGAGGGAAAGCGAGGTCCATTCAGAATCTGAACCAAATGATGTCTTACCAAGACATGCTTCATTGGTCAACATCCACTACAACAACCCCTCTAAGGATTTACCGACCATGAATCTTATTGTAGATGTGATACTTTTAGGTGAGAGATCAAACAACCAAGTTCAGAGCTAGATCCGAGCAAAGGGGATGGTTTTCAGGTTGATATGCGGTAGAATGTCCTAAAGGATAAGAGGGGCTCAGTTAAACGACCATGGCTCCCCTTTTCGAACATGTTTTTTCGTCGCCTAGAAGGTGAAGTAGCATCCCGAGACCCCCCTGTCGTGGTCCTTGATGACTATGTCGTGGTGTCCTCCATCGCCAGACGGTTGTATGGTCGCAACGTGAAAAGCCTTGTGGCTAAGCCAAACATCGTATGAGATGCATGCATCTCGTCCATCGGGGTTCGTGTCACTTCTACGACACAGTCCTCCTCCCCGCTCCATGGATATGGAGTCTAAGACATCCTGTAGTTCTTGGAGGCTCTCAATCGGAGGGAGGGTTGTTGGTATGGGAGTCGTCGTGGGAGGTTGGTGGTGAGAGGAGAACAATGAAGTAAGAATAGAGGTATTCGTCGAAAAGGCTAGAGGGGCAACCGTAAGCAGTGGTGAAAGAGGGATCAGGGAAGACTATTTGAAGCCTTATGAGATCTAGTAGGATTGATTAAGGCTAAGGATGACCTCGATGGCAGGGGGTCTCGAGACCTGACAGGCTAACGATTGTTGCAGAAGGTGTTGGGACGATGGGGCTTGACACTTAGAGCGTGGTCAGCGTTGGTGACAGAACGACGATGTGAAAATAGAAAATATAGAGAAGCCTTAATGTTTTAACAAATTTCATTAAAGCTTTCAATACTTTAACTAGTTTGATATTAAATTAATCATACGTTTTATTGATTCAATTTAAATTTTTTATTACGAATTTACTGTACAAATTAAATGAATTGATTCAAATATAGTTAGATTTTGAATGTTAATTTTCGAAGATAAAACCAAATCCATATAAATTTGAAATTAATCAGTTTATTTTTAGTATAAAATCGTGAAAATCTTATTATGGAAATAGAAACAGAGGACAAGACTTGGTTCTGAATAGGCCAAAAACGCTTATCCTATAGCTAACAACTCTGCTTAATCCATGTACCAATTTAAGGGATCTATCCCTATACTCGCGAGGAAGCGTTGCTATCACTTCTCACGGCTCTACTCGGGTATATCTGTGGTACCTCAGATGCTCAGCGATCCCACGGTGGAGACCCCATTGGATGAAGAGCGCTAGGCAACCAAGGAGTTCTCTAGGAGAAGTAGGAGCCTTGTGATCGGGTTGTGCTACACCCCATTGGGACAAGACTTATTTTCTCAACAACATCCTGCTCTCCCGTCTAGGACTGATTGGACTTGGCGAGGATACGTAACAGACCTCGCCTGGTTGATTCTTCCTTGTTCACCGTACAGTCTTGTGAGTTAGAAGTCCTTACGAGCCGACATCCTAATCCTCACGTCGATGATGCCTCCTTGATGTATACCGTGATCTCCACTTCGATGACCGTGATAATGTTTCCAAAGGAGGTCATTCTGAAGCAGATGTGGGAGAGGCAAAGGTAAAAGAGATGGACAAAATGAGATACTCGAGATCGAGGAATAAAGCCGGGACAAGACACCGGAATGAAACACCAAAACAAGCCAATAGAAAGAGAACACTACAAACGACGGAGATAATAAGGCATACGGGGAGAGGAGAGGGTTCCATCAAGTAGACGCTTAGTCTTATTCTACTACAAATTAATCAGTTTATAGTCCTATTTTCCACCATCACCCGAGTAAACACTAAACAGTCAAAATGGGAGGCACATAATTATTACACAAAAAATGGAGGGTTGATATTGTGGGTGGAAATTTCCCACTATCCCAACCCCAACCCCAACCCAACCACCAATTTTTTTGTATTTTTTTTTTTTTTTTTAAAACGAAGAATCTTTCATCTGTTGTTTTCCCAATTAAAGCACATGGTATAATTAAAAAGGCCTGACCGTGGCCCAATTATTGCTCCGAAAGCTGGCTCTCTGGTTTGTCTGATTACCCATCAATTTTCAATTTATTCGGTTTTGTTTTGACACACGTCCTAGAAATACCTCCTTCCTTCCTCTTTGCTTTGTGGTTGTGGTTACACTAACGATACCATAGAGATCTTTGAGGACCCATCTATTAAGCTACATGGATTCATCACCGCCAATTCTATTAAGAAACTAACTCGTTCTTGTTTGGTTCAAAATAGAATACGAATTTATAATTAAAAGAAGCTACGTACCCGAGTGCCACTCGTTCCCTTTTGGTGTACTTTGTTTGTAACTGACGAAAATGCCCTTTTTCTCCCTTATACACGTTGTGAATTATATTTCCACTTGGGAATTTCAAAAAAAATATATATATATATATATATATATTTTGAAATTCCCAAGTGGAAATATAATTCACAACGTGTATATATACACATATCCACTTGGGTGTTTTTTTTGTCTTTTCCAGATCAATTACTATATTGCTTAAATGGTTGCGAGAGACAGAGTTGTGCCTTTCCCTTTTGGTGTAGTTTGTTTATTAAACGAATTGATGGGTGGCCCAGTAGCTCAGCCCAACGCCCCAATATGGTAGTGTGGCCCAACCTCTTCTGGGCCATTAAATAAATGACGCGACCATGCTCAACATTATGAAATCCATTGTTTTGTTGGACCTTGATCTGACTTTTATGATAAATTTTAATTATGTCATTTAAAAAAATTGTACAACCCAGAGTAACGTAGGTTCATGTCATTCGTAACCTTTATTTTTATCTTATTTGTACGTCTTAATTACGGCCGATATTTTATTACATAACTTACTTAAAAACCTATGCATTTACGAATGTAAACTAGAGATTGAGATACTCAAACAAACGTATCCGTAAAATCAGACATATTTTTTCTTCTTTACACCATTAGAATTTATAAATTCTCCAAATATTACAATTATAAATTATTATCAAACATCAAATATAGTTAAGATTCAAAACCTAATCATAACATAAAAGATTTCTAGTTTCCTAAAAATATAAAAACACTTCTTTTTTGTTTAGGTAACAATGTTTTTTTTAAACGTGAAAATAGATATTTCATTGATGATGACAATGAACCGTAAACGTAAATTGGGTCCCCGACCTTAGGCTCCAGTATACGTTAGGGATTCCGACGCACTTGCACCCGTATTGATAGCCGACTTAGTAGCCCAGACAATAAAAAACACAAATAATCACAAAAACGAACATAAGAAACTATAGGTCTACGATGCCAGTTCTTCTGCAACCCGTAACTTTCGTAGTGGGGCGTGTTGGTATCGCTAGCCCATTGTCTTGAGTCGCCGAGATCACCTAAGATGTCCCTCTTTGTGATGAGACTTGGTTTAAGCGTGATAAGGACGACGGAGCATGCTCCAGATGTGATTTCACCGATACTTCTCGCAAAAGCAGATCGCTCTGGCTTCCACAGATCATCATCGGATCGACCCACAAGGGTCTGTCCAGACTCGAGGTTCCCGACTTTGGGTGCCGTGGAGACAGACCCCATCCCATCGCCCCTCCTCCCCGATCCCAAATCCACCGTTTGTAATTTGTATTGTTCCGAGATTCGTACCTGATATTTACCGGAAAAGATGAGCATCTGAAAGCTTATTCGCTTAAGAGGGTGATGGTTCGAGAGAGGTGGATCAACGAAGACGTCAACTATAATGACTAATAGTGAACGACAACTATGTGAGAAAAAGAAGAAGACAAAACCGTAGCAGCTAAGAGCACCTTCAACGGGTCGTGTCTACCCGTCGTGTCTGGCGTAGGCACGACCCAGACACGACGCGTAGACACGGTTGGTCGTGTCTACCCGTCGTGTCTGCGGTGTCGTGTCTACTGGTCGTTGCTGAATCTGGCAACGACGCCAAGTCGTGTCTACTGCCCATTTTGTTCCAAAAATGCTTCCTACCATGGCTAGACACTGCTCCTAGACACTGCACCATTGGAGGAGTAGTGTCTGCAAGCAGTGTCTAGAAGCCAAAAAAAATGGTTAGACACTGCTCCTAGACACTGTGCAGTGTCTAACCATTGGAGATGCTCTAAGGTTCCCCCCGTGTGTAAGAGTGTAATTCTCTGTATGTTTATTAACGTTAAACACAGGTATATGTAATGTGTTCCAGATAGGGTAAGTATGTGAAAACCTATACAATATTATGTACAGAGTTTGAATTGTTTCAAACTCTAGATATAATCTATCTCTAACACGCCCCTGCAGTCTGAGCGGGAGGTTCACGGACGTTCAGGCTGGTCCGGAAATCAAGAAAAAGAACACGAGGTAAGCCCTTGGTGAATATGTCCGCGATCTGGGATCTAGACGGAACGTGTAGTACTCGGACGTGACCCTTGGCGACCTTCTCTCGAACGAAGTGAATGTCGAGCTCAATGTGCTTCGTGCGCTGATGCTGAACAGGGTTGCCGGTGAGGTAAATGGTGCTGATGTTATCGCAGTATACCAAGGTGGCTCGAGAGACTGGACAATGGAGCTCGAGAAGGAGATTACGAAGCCAACATGCCTCAGAAACCACATTGGCAACACCACGATATTCAGCCTCGGTGCTCGAGCGAGACAACGTCGGCTGGCGCTTGGAAGACCAAGATATCATGTTGTCTCCCAAGAACACACAATAACCAGAAGTGGAGCGTCGCGTATCCGGGCAACCTGCCCAATCAGCATCAGTATATGCAACTAGACTGGATGAAGGCGAGGAGTATAACTGAAGACCGATATGCCTCGTTCCCTGAAGATACCGAATAATGCGCTTCAAAGCGCCCATATGGCTGACACGAGGATCATGCATGTGGAGACAGATCTGCTGAACTGCATATGAAATGTCCGGTCGAGTAAACATGAGATACTGAAGCGCCCCTACAAGACTACGGTAGAGAGTGGGGTTCTCAAAGGGAGAACTGTCGGAAGCACTGAGCTTCCCCTGAGTGTCGACCGGTGTAGCAGAGGAGGAACACGAAGACATACCGGCCCGATCAATAATGTCATCAGCGTACTTCCGCTGGGAAAGAAACATGTCACCAGGATGTCGAGTAACATCAATTCCCAAGAAGTAGGAAAGGGGACCCAAGTCTTTCATAGCAAACTCCGAGCTAAGACTGGTCATAATGAAGCGCCGGAGATCATCACTCGAGGAAGCAAGGATGATATCGTCCACATAAAGGAGAATGTAAGTCGTGTCCTGCCCATTGCGATATATAAATAGCAAGTGATCCGACCTGCTATGAGAAAAACCAAGTGAGGTGACATAATCAGTAAAACGCTGGTACCACGTCCGAGGAGCCTGCTTAAGTCCATAAAGAGAGCGATGCAATAGGCAGACATGGTCAAGATAATCCGGATTCCGAAATCCAAGCGGCTGATGCATGTAGACCGTTTCACTGAGGTTGCCATGTAAGAAGGCGTTCTTGACATCAAGCTGATGGATAGACCAAGAGCGGGATACCGCGATACTGAGAACGGTGCGAATGGTCGATGGTTTAACCACAGGACTGAATGTCTCCTCGCAGTCAACTCCAACCTGCTGAGACCTGCCATCACCAACAAGACGAGCCTTATATCGCTAAAAAGAACCGTCAGATCGAGTCTTGTGGCGAAAAATCCACATGGACCGAATGATATTGACTCCTACAGGACGAGGAACTAGGACCCACGTATGTCTGTTAATAAGAGCATTAAATTCATCTATCCTAGCCGAATTCCAATTTTTGTCAAGGAGAGCATCCTTAGGGTTACGAGGGATGGGGGAGATTATGGTGGTGGCATTAAGGTTAAAAAGGACTTTTGGTTTGACGATGCCTAGGCGTCCACGGGTGACCATTGGGTGTTGATGAGTGAGCTGCTGAGCCTGCTCCAAGGTATCGCATGGGTCAGGCTAAGCTGGGCATGCGGCTGCTGGTGGGCTGGGCCTATCGGAATCAAGCGGAGTGGGGAGATGGACCGGGTCAGGCGGAGCATGAAGCTGGGGCTGGGTAGGCGGGTGCATGGTCGGGCTCTGGACTATGGGCCTGGCTGGGCTCTGGGCTGTGGACCTCGGTGGGCTGGAAGAGACATGCTGGGGAGGTAAGGCAGTAGGGACGGGTCCAGGCCGTGGGGAAACAGGAGCTGGGGGAAATAAAATATGATTTCGTAAAATAGGAGAGATGGAATCAGTCAAAAAATCATATAAGGGTGGGGATGATGAAAATGTGGATGAAAAAGGGAAGACGGTTTCGTCAAAAATAACATGCCTCGAAATAATGAACTTGTTCGTTTTTAAGTCATAGCATTTGTACCCCCTATGGTTCGGTGGAAATCCGAAAAACACACACGGCGTAGACCGAGCTTGCAATTTATCAATAGAAGTAGACGGAAATAGAGGGAAACATAAACACCCAAAGACACGAAGATGAGAATAGTCAGGACCACGTTTATATAAGTACAACGTGGGAGAGGAAAAATTAAGTGTTTTGGAGGGAAGAATGTTGGACAGATATGTAGACATAGATAAAGCATGATGCCAAAACGAAGGCGGAATTGAAGCATGGATTAGTAATGTACGAACCATGTTATTCAAACTCCGTATCTTGCACTCGGCATGACCGTTTTGAGATGAGGTGTGTGGACACGAGAAGCGGAACATCATGCCAGACGAAACACTGAAGTTGTGAAATGGAGTGTTGTCGAACTCTTTGCCATTGTCACACTGAAAACTTTTGATTTTGCAATTGAATTGAGTAGAGACAAAAATATTGAATGATGTGAATATAGTGAAAACTTGAGATTTATGGGCCATGGGAAATGTCCAAACAAAATTCGTATAATCATCAATCAACACCAAATAATATTTATGGCCAGAGGAACTCAATATGGGTGACGTCCACAAATCAGCATGTATAATGTCAAATGGAGCATGTGTAACAGACGAAGAAGAATAAAAAGGTAACCGAATATGCTTTCCAAACACACAAGAATGACAAACATTATTCAATTTATTTGACGTACAAGAAATAACTTTAGAACGATGAAGTAAATCAAAAACCGGAGAACCCGGGTGACCAAGACGAGAGTGCCAAATATCTGGAGATAAAGCAACTAAAGCTGACGAATGAAAAGACGAACTAGGTGAAACAGTAGAAGTGACAGGGTATAAATCGCCTGTGCTATTGCATCTCAAAACCGGGTGTCCCGTCCGAAAATCTTTCACATAAAAACCAAAAGGGTCAAATTCTATTGAGACATTGTTATCCTTAACAAAACGTCGTACCGAAACTAAGTTCTTAACTATTTTGGGTGCATGCAAGACATCATTTAGGGTGTAGGTAGGGTGAGAGGGAAAAATGGATGCTCTGCCGTAACCAGAAATGGGAATAGCATTGCCATCACCAACTATAATAGAACGATTTAAGTTCGAATTAACAAAACAATCGAGGGTACCTGAGTTCGCTGTCATGTGAGAGGAGGCGCCACTGTCCATGTACCATGTGGAATCAGGAGACCGTTGCATCGATAGATTGGCCGTGGTGGAATGAATGTCCGTAGGAACCGCTACGTGGGCCTGATGAGGGGACGGGAGGGGGCCCAAAACACCAACTTGCTGTCGTGAAGAAGAAGCTCGCACCCACTGTCCAGGCGTTGTGAGGTATGGGCATGGTGTGTTGGCTGGCATTGGGCCAGTCCAAGGTCCATATGGACCTGCCCAAGTTGCAGCAGGTTGGCTGGGTCACATCTGCTGATCAGTCCAGTACATGGGCCACGAATAAGGTAGGTTAAGCCCAGAAGAAGCAGTTGGACGTTGATGCTGATGGTGCCGGCTACGACCTTCCCGAGACATGCTCTGTCGAACACGATCAGAAGTCCGGCCACTAGAGGGGCCACGAGCAACGGGAAAAGCGGGGTAACGTCGTGAATCAGCCATGGAGGTGCAGCGTGCACAAAGTCTGGAGAAGGAGGTGCTGCGTGCTGAAGAGACGCGAAGTCTACAGAGGTGAGACGCGAAGTCGACTCGGTCTGCGACTGCGATTGGGCCGTGCGTCTACGGGCTGCGTCTGCGGGCTTTTGCGATCGGACAGGACGAACGAATCGTAGATGAAGGTGAGATCGCAGATGAAGGCGCATGTGCAGTAGCAGGTCCACGAACTGGTGCAGGGATCAGGTGAGCGATCAGTTGCAGGTATGCGATCCGGAGAGAGGAGATCGCAGAGGTTGGACGCTCGAGACGTTGCTGGAATCACGAAAAACCGGAGAAGGGAGATTACAAACCTTCGTTTTTGCGATCGGAAAAATAGAAATTTAGGCGGAAGCGAGAGAGAACAATCGGTATTGCTCTGATACCATGTAAGAGTGTAATTCTCTTTATGTTTATTAACGTTAAACACATGTATATGTACTGTGTTCCAAATAGGATAAGTATGTGAAAACCTATACAATATTATTTACAGAGTTTGAATTGTTTCAAACTCTAGATATAATCGATCTCTAACAATTCAATCTGTGTAGATATAATCTATCTCTAACACCCTGAAACGTTTTTCACGTCTTCCTATATTCTCTTTAGTTAACAATGTTATTTACATAGAAAAGGCAGGGGTATCGTGTCAGTTTTGGATTGGTTTAATTTGTTGTCATACAAGTTGGGGAAATGAGATGGAATGAATGTGCTAGTTGTAGCTGCCTGATTGAGTATAATGAATGTGCTAGCTGTAAGTACTGAAACCGTACCCTTTAGAGTACAAATCAGTAAGTCACATACAAAATGACAATCGATCTTTGACATTAAATATTTTCAAATCACATATTTGTTTTGCTTGATAAGAAAGAAAACATCTTCACGGGTTCTCAAATTCTAGAAGTCCATCATTCAATCATCTCATTTCCTCATCTTTTATGCATGTCATGGAACCTATCATACGGGAATTCATCGATCATAATTTGAAAAAAAATATTTGATAAAATATAAGATTGATTTCATTTCAATATTTTAATTTTTTATATTTTGTTCAAAATATTTTAAACTTTTATTTGAATTACCTCTTTATCCTAAATTTTCATTAATTCATTTACAGTATGTTGAATCTTTTTTATGTCACCTCAATACCCTAAACTTTTATTAACTTTGTTGGGTTTACTCCATGTCCTAACCCCGTACTACACTTAATTGTCAAATCCGCACCTAAGCAATGAAAAATTGTCAAATAGTAACGAATTTCAAAACTGAATTATTAAAAATCAAAAAGTACTGTTTAAATTGACTTTTTCCGTGAACAGTGAATCACGTGCTGCCCACGTGACTCATTTTATAATGGAGCTTGCGCGAGCTGAGGTCACGAAGAGATGAAATTCGAAGCTTGGACACAAAGAGATGAAGTTCGAAGAGCTGAGATGAAGAGATTAGGTCACAAAGGGATGAAGTTAGACCAAGTTAACATCCGTAGGAAGAACATATTTGAGGGTAAACTCGACTTTTCACTTGTCCAAGTTAATGTCCGTTTAAAATTAGAAACAATTGGCAATTTCAGTTAATTGACCGTTACTACATGACAATTTCAATTGTACAGGGTTTGGATTTAACAATTTCTGAAAGTTGGGCGTTAGGACATGGAGTAACCCCAACTTTATTTTAATACTCATCGTTAGCTTTATCTTAAATTTGGTTGTTAGTGAGAGATATTATGGTCATTTTGCCTGTTTTGGATGGAAAATCAGATGAAAAGTTAACAATGGGTACTAAAATAGAATTAATGAAAGCTTAGGGTATTGAGATGACACAAAAAAAATTTAGAGTGCTCTAAATACATTAATACAAGTTTATGGTACTAAAGTGACAAAAAAAAATTAAGATACTGTAAATGAAACTTGAAAAATTTAGGATACTGAAGGTGGTCTGGTCGCTTTTTTCTTCAGATCGGTTAAGGAAAGGGAAAGGGTTCTGCTGGGGGAATTCTGGTCGTTTTGGGATTCTCTGGTCCTCTTTACGGATCTGAGGGCTCATATGCAGATTAGTGATCTGCAATTCCATCATTTCTCGGTCTGGGCGCGAGTGTCCAATCTACCAGTTGGGGCATGGACGAGGGATGTGGGATTTAGGGTCGACAATGCATTGGGCGTCTGCCAAGGTGTGGATGTGGACAAGGATGGGTTATGCTGGGGGGATTTTATGAAGGTCCGAATAAGAGCGGATATCAGGATCCCCCTGTAGAGCCAACTTTGGTTTCGTCTATCCGTCTCTCAGGTAAGGACACGTTTGCTTATTTCATACGAACATTTACCTGAACACTGCTTTGGTTGTTGTTGCGCGGGTCACCTATTCCCGGTCTGTCCGGTGGTTGGAGGATCTAGGGGAGTATCCCTGAGGACACCAGGGGACCCGAGGTCGGCAATAGAGAAGGCGAAACATGGGAAGGCTACCCCAGGAACAAATTGGACTTACTTAGGGGGGTCGGACAGAGGTGGACGATCTAAAGAGACCCCACGAACACCAGTAAGGAAGGAAGGGTCGGGGTGGTGGGGCCATAGTGAAGCTGGAGGGGAGGAGGGTCTGGAAGACTGGATGCCGAAGGATCTGGCACCGTCACTATCTGGAAATAAGAGACTAGTGAGGGAGGAGGAGCCGGAGGAGGAGGAAGTCTCGGCGACGTCAAATGAGGTATCACCTACAGGGGCGGGGGGCTCCAAGCACCCTCGCCTCCAAGAATGAGTCATGCCGGGGCCAGGGAGGGGTTGGTCGGCTGTACCTTCTCCCTGATCTATAGGTGGCATTGGTATCACCAACAGCTGATGTGTTACTACCCTACCACATCGGGGTCAGCATTCCCGCGTTCAGGAGCCCTACCATTATCAGTCAAGGGAGGACGACGCACGTTGACATACCGGGGGAGTAACTGGTCCACCGTTGTTCGTTTATCCTCTGATCTGCTCGGTCAGTTTCTTCTGGTTGGAGTATACTGTATCGGTATCCCCGGATGCTACCGCAGTCCCACCCCCCCGACCGCAATTATGCTACAGAGCACTTTTAAGTTTTCTGCACTTGTCTTTCCAGTTATGTTAGCTTGGTTTATGCACGGTGATCTCCATATGTGGGGTCACCAAGGTATTTTACATTAATAATATTTTCATTTCCTCTCAAAAAAAGAAAGTGAAATTATCCCTAAAATATTTAAATTTAGTGTCTTTTTTCATATAAAATTCATGATATATATATATATATATACATATATATATATACATATATATATATATATACATATATATAATTGAAAAATAATTATTATAGAAAAATATGGGCTCGTACACGTAACACATATAAGTAGACTAATAAGTTGCACAACAACACTAAATCTCATTACATTTTTTCCTTACGAGTATTATTTTATAATTTAATAAGTATCTTTTGCTCTCTCTCAAATAAGAGAGAGCACCAAATCAAGAAAAAAAAACTAAAGTTCTGTAGTGTTCTCTTGTCTACGACTTAGTATGACGACGTCGTCTTGACGCCCTGCGGGTTTTAATCGCAAATTTGAGCACGGCAAGTGCACCGGCCGTCAAGTAGTAATCGGATTTGAAGTCCGGAATATCGAGCCCAAAGGAGCAATAGACAATCACTTACTATTTAAAGTTTGTAGCTAAGCTATTTCGGTAAAAATTGAGTTTTTATGTTTAGAAAATAAACTTATAACGACTAAAAAGAAAATACATAATTTAACAGAGAGTTTTCTTATCTTGAATCAAGTGAAGAGAAATCAAGGGCACGGGTTCATCGAGTTCATTCCATACAATTGAACACATTCGATTGTAGCGATGTCGATTTATTTTAGAGGCAACGAGTTGTCTCGACTCTAGTCCTAACTTCTTTCGAACGATTCGGACCCTAATGGAATCTAACCACCTAGTTCTTTCGAATCACGATGTAGGAAGACCCAAAGCGTTTAGTTCTATGACAACTTCTAACTTTCGACCAACCAAGCCTATAGCTATTGCAATTGTATTAACTCCGCTAGTTCTAGCTAAGGTTTAAATCCAACCTATGATCGATTTTTGACTTAATTAGAATCCTCCTCTTTCGAGCGCCGAATCCTAATTCAAAACAATTACCAAGCCTACACGGGAGGTAAAGCACTAAGCACAAATCAATCATAGACACTAATACAAATCAACAACACCACAATCGAAGCATTCAATTTACAGAAATCCCTACTCTAATCCTCCATAGCCCTAGAAATTTGGAGTTTAGTTGTTCATGGTGAGAAAATACAAAGATGAAAAGGAGCAAACAATTGAATTCATAATCAAGATAAAAGTTGAGATACAATCACCGAATTAGTTGTCCAAAGCTTGCTCTTCTTCTCCTCCAATCTCTAACCTTGATACTCTTGAAAAATCCACCAAAAGAAATTCACTTGTGTAGCTAACAATGGAGGTTCTCTCCAAAAATCAACACCCAAATAAATCTCAAATAATGCTCTACTCACAAATTAATTTGATTCTCAACAAATAATAGAAGATAAGAAGCTCACAATTTAATTCTATACAAAAAAAATAAAATAAAACTGTACAGGGCAATGCTCTTTCGTGTTCGCCTCTGTGTGCTAAAAAATGAAGAAGAAGCAGATTCTCTACCCCTGGTTGCGGCGCAGCAAGGAAAAGAAATAGGGTTGAGCTCCTGCCCTACGTGTCAGCAGAGGAGTGGAGGAGCTGAGTGGCCAGCTGTCGCGCACAGGAGAAACGGCGGCTGGCGTGGACCAGGCTTGGACACGTGTCGCGCGGGCAGAGGTGGACGGCTGGGACAGGTGGCGGCTGGAGAATGCGTGGCGGCTGGACGGCGCACGTGTCGGCCTTCTGACGCGCCACGCTGTTCTTCGCGGGGCCGGATTGCCACGTGTCGGGTTGAGGGAGAACGGCGGCTGGAAGCGCCATGTGTCGCACACCCGGAAAGCCACGCGTCAGACGTGGGGAAGATGGCGGCGCCACGTGTCAGACTCGGCTGAGCTGCTCCATTTTTGCTCTTTATCCGCTATTTTGCTCGCTCCAGCTTCGTTTGAACTCCGATCGATCTCGTTCTTGCGCCAAAAAATTCCTCTTCTCGAGACCTACAAAACAAGACCAATCATGACTATATTTCGGAGCGAACAAAATCGACCCTTTGACGGTCCACAAGCACAAAAACACTCAAAATGCATCGGTTTCCTATCAAACACCGAACACACCGAGAAAAACAATTATTTATACTAAATCTAAATATATGATAGAAAACCGGGACCAAAAGCCTGTAAACTCGATATAAAGTGGCCCTTTTACGTGTTAAAATGCACCCGCATCACGTCTCCATCTTCTTTGCTCTTCAACCATTTTTCGTTGCTGTCGGCCACCAAACCCATAACTCTGCACCATGCTTCTCCCTAATTGGTAATGCCTCTGTGCCTAAGGCTATAAAGTAGTCGTCTTCTCGATTGCTCCACCAGTCCCTCTGATTGGTGTTACACTGATACCCTCGCCTCGCCCATCCCACGACGTCATACGACCAAAACGGGGCACCTCGAACGGTGAAGACATATCACCCAACCGTCTAGAACCCTACCAACCCTGAAGCCGTCGCCACCATCATGAATGCCCTCATGTCGTTGACCGTCGCCACTCTGTCGGTGTTTCATGTTGGGTTCCTCCCCCCTAGACAATATGCAGAGAAGCTTTGCAGCTTGCTCACTACTGGTGGTGTCGTCGGGGCCTCTCCCCTATTCATTATCGATTGCGTCCTCAAGATTGCAACATACCATGTCGTTTCGTCCCTAGTCACAACTACCCCAATGCCTTCACTCGATGAAATCATGGACAACTTTTTGGTCTGCTCTTTATTCCTAGATGAGAATGTCATCGTCAAGTTCCCTCATACATCACATGACCTAGCTTCACTGATATGGGATGGTTGGGCGATTGCCGACTCGTCGTCCGTATAATGGGGGAAATCATGTTCTAGATCGTCACGAAGGGGTGGGGGCCTTGGCAGAGAAATTGGTCGTCAAGAACCTGGCCCTGAGTGTGTACAGGTTTTACTTATTGTCGTAGGAAGCCGAGGACCGGGTACAGTGGGATGAGCCATGGTGCATCGACCGCTCCCATCTCATCCTCGTTGATCTACCGCTGAATGGGTTGACTTTAACCCATATGGATCAGATATAACATTATGGGTCCAGGCTTTGAGACTTCTTTCACAAGCTATGGCGACTGCAATAGTATAAACGGTGGGAGATATCTTGGGGGGATGTGTTAAGGTCCACTATGACAAGTAGGGGCTCTACTGGTCTGGAAAACTTAGTGTTCGATTCTGAATGAATGTCGTTATCCCCATGTGACGATCCATGGTCCCGCGGTTTAAGGAACTCCCTAACCTTGTACGGGTCACCTTGAAGTATGATTGATTTCCATTATTCTTCGTCAATTGTGATTGCTTGGGGCATGCGGTCTATGAGGACGACACCCATATATCGGGTGTGTTGTGTTTTGGCTTATCTCTTGTTGCAGATAGAACGCCGAAGCTAGGATAATCTACCAACATGGATTGGAAGGTCTTACCGTCTCTCCCCTCGTCGAATTCCCCACGGAGTTCTAACCCTTACCACCTCAGGGACCATAACTACCAACCAACATACTGCCTAAAATACCAGCATGCATCGGGTTCCCAAAGCTTGTTTGTACCGTCCGCTCATCAAGAGGGACATAGAAGGGTTCAGATGGGGATATGATGCTAGTTGTGACACAATCAATGTCCCACCTATACACAGTTAGGCGGACATGTAACTCAGGGTCTCGAGGAAGGTACCTCTAGGATATTTCTGGCTACGGGGTGGCTGAGGAAGGGACTGCTCACCCTCCCTTCATGGGCATTGAGACAAAGAAGATTTTGGCTAGAAATAAGGCAATAGTTAAGGATGAATCTTTCAACGGGTGATGGAAAAGGTAGCGGAGCATGACGATTACTTCGTTCAGAAGCCGGACGGTACATGACGCATGAGGTTATCAACGCACCAGAAATGCACGACCGATTCATTGGACGAATCCTTATGTATGGGGGTAGGTACCATACTCCAATATGTAAAACGTTTTTGTATGGCCTTTATTGAAGTTTTCATGGTGGAATACGAGCGTAAACCAATAACGGAGGACCTGACCCGATTACTCGAATCGGGGTACAACCGACGGTTCCCTAGTATGATTGAGAGTCTTGACTACATGCATTGGTTGTGGAAGAATTGCCCAGTCGCATTGCAAGGAGCCTACGGTTGTGGAGACCACCGTGGGGATCTAACTGTTATGTTGGAGGTTGTAGCAGTCCGTAATTTGTGGATTTGGCATTCATTTTTTAGGATGGATGGCTCGAACAATGACATCAACATCCTCAACGCCGACCACTTTTTCAAGAACGCTTTCTATGGTCGTGACTTCGCCGTGGAGTACGAGATCAACATGCATCGCTACGACCGACCTTATTATTTGGTTGACGACATTTACCCATCACGGAGTTGATTCGTGAAGTCGATTCGCCATCCCCATACTCGTAAACACAAATTGTTTTCTGAAGTTCAAGAATGTTGTCGGAAAGATATTGAATGGGCTTTTGGAGTCCTCCAAGAACGGTGGCACATAATTTCCAGGCTCGTTCGTGTTTAGAAGATGACGACTTTGGCTGATATGATGCACACTTGTATCATTCTACACAACATGATTGTAGAGGATGAACGTGGTCGATACGAAGCAGGAAATGACGACTTGTATTACGAGCCCCCTCCGAAAATATCAGATTGGACACCACCTGAACGATGGCATCAAGGAGGGCCCCTGGCCTATCGAGAGCGGTTGAGTGCTTGACTCAGTGTGACAAATGATCTGACCCACCGGCAACCCCAAGATGACCCTATTGAGCATATATGAGATCGGTTTAGAGAGACTTACCACTCAGACGACGAGTGAGATGATTCATGTATGCACCAATTGTCTTGTCAAAAGCATTGTAGTTTTATTTACTATTCGGGAAGTAATAAAATTTTAAGTTTAATTTTATTTTAATTGAACAAATTATTAATTAGTTTTAAATTTTAGTTAATTATTTTTATCAATTTTATTTAGTATTTACCGTTTTAAATCTAAATTTAATAAATTCAAAAAAAGAATAATTAATTATTCAGTCTGTATTCTTGCAAATCATAATCCCCATATATGATGCTCTTCCTGTAAAACTCAGTTTAATTTAAAAACCACACATCACAATTTAATTTAGTCACCACATAATTCTTAAATTATGATCTTCATTTCATAAGTGATCCTATCATTATCCCTACTCTTTTTTTGAAACGGGTAACCGGAGACTTTCATTAATGCCAAATGGCAATCAAACAGGATGAGGCGTGACCGCCTCGGGTTCCAGATATTTGTCCGGGCCGACCGTAGCAAGCTCGGCGCTCATGGATCCATAATATTAGCCCACTTGAAATCGTGGGCAAAAACTCAAGACAACTCCTTACAACCGTCTCAATTATTCGGCCTAAAACAGCTAACGTCTCAAAACAACGAGACTTGAAATGAAAAATTCTAAGCAACAGATTGTCTAAACAGCAAATTATTCGACCTAAAACAGGATAAAAAATATGCACACGATCGAAAGAGCAAACCACCAAATATGCGATGCCAGTTCTTCTAGGCCCCGTGCCATTGGAGCGATCTGGTATCGGCCAATCTTCGACTTGATTCGCCCGGATCTTTCGAAGTAGTGCGGGAGGCGAATGCAACGAGTCGATCCGCCACGGTTTGTCCGAGATCGAGGGTCCCGCCTTCGGGTGCCGTGGAGTCAGACCCCGATCTATCGACCTTCCTCCCGGATCCCAGATCCATCTAGGGAGCAGGCCCATGCCGGCGAGGGGTGACCCCGGGGCGGTAGGCCGCTGCAGATGGAAGGCGGCGCGTGGAGCCCGTCTTCCGGAGAACGGCAGGGGGGGCACGGTGGCTCCGGCGATGCTGGAACGGTAGCGCGAGACGAGGGAGAGACCGTGGCACGACTTGAACGATGGACGACGACCTATAAGGGTAGACCGGCTGCAAAAAAAAAGACAAAAACAAAAAAGTAAAACTCATAAATGGGTAGAATGGACTCATAAAATGGATGTGTGTAGCGCCTTCAAGAGATTCTATGGTGGAGCAAGGGAGGAGAGGGGTGGGAGGAGAAGAGGCGCAGAGAGCGCAGCCCCTTAGGGTTTGCTAATGTGTTACGTAAGACCACGTCTTTATCCCTACTCTAATAGTTCGTCTAACATCAATCACTAAAAAGACAAATATCGTTTGAATGGTTCGGCAAATGCTTACTGTATTATGCGATAGATTTGTGAAACCCATTTAATTAATACAATTTAATAGAAGAAAGTCTCATAAAAAATACTCCCAATTTCTTTAATCATACCGTTTCTCTTAATTTAAACGAACTTGTCGGCGGCGTTGTGTTCGTACCATCTTTTTCCGACATCAACCTAATCAACTTATCATTACCCAGTGCCACTACCGAATCAACAGAACAACCGATCTTCAGACAACCACGATCTTCAGACAACCACCGTAATTCTAGGGACAATCGAAATACCAAATAAATATTACTGAGAATCCGCTGCTTCTTAATTCCAAAAATATAGACACAAACAGGAAGTTACATATACACATCCCATAACCATAACCGTAACACCAAAACCACTGTTTCTTCACCAACTAAAAAAACTAAAAAATATACACAGAAACATAAATAGAGATATCGGGCCCATCTAGAGTAAACAAAAATAATAAATAAAACTAGACCGGGTACTGGTAGAGTAGTGCACAAGAGGAGGTGACCGAGTCAAGAATCGGAGTTGTAGGGGCTGGGAGTGGAGGAGTTCGAAGTCGGAGGACCTCCATGGCCATCGTAGACGACAGATAATCCTAGGATGCTCCTGAATATCATAAGTTTGATCCGCCCCCGCTTCGGAGAACCTCCGGAAATGCCTCTGCTCCTCGGCCTGACGACTCTGTCATCGTCAGGGGACGATGGTCTTCGAAAGCTCCTGAAAATCAGGAGCTTGACTCGTCCCCGCTTCGGAGGGATTCGTGTTTGGGTCCTGAAACTTGCTGTTTCCATTTCTGTGAAACGGGTACGGAGATCAGGGGATTTTTTTCGTGGAAAACAGAGGAAGTTGATCTGATGTGCTTCGCGAATTCCGAGGAAAAGAGTAACAAATTTTAAGGAGATAAATGGGAACGGGGGAGTGAGTGAAGAGCATATGAGAGACAAGGGAGCTTTTGTAGAGGGCTGGTTGGGTTGCCGGTTCGACTCGGTTACTTGGCCCGCGAGATAGAAACAGAGGCGAGGTGTAGTGTTGTAACCTGAGTTACTGAGTATGGACTGAAGTTAATGTGTTCCCATGGTTAGTTAATGTGTTCTAGAATGTTGAGTACACCATCACAATAAATGAGCGAATTTATGTTTTCAGATTTTCATTTCTAGGGGAAAAAAATTAACATAATACTTATTTTAGTAATAGTTGTAAGTATTGCACTACTTTTATTTTGGAATAAAAGACTTCTTTAATTAGAAACATCACATACAAGAATAGAAGTTATAAGGTAATATTTCAAAACAGAATTCAGCTATAAATTTTGATTTAATTATAAAGCTGAGTTTTGTTATAGTCTAATAAATCTAAGTGCTTCAAAAACTATTAATTACTCATGTATTAGAATAAAACAAGAAACAAAACAGAATCAGCATCGCATTATACTTGTTTTTTTTTACGAAAAACGGGAGGCATCAATTTTATATATCAATCAAAGCGATATACGTACAATCTGATGAAAACGCACAAGCAAACGATAAAATTACAGACTCCAAACTATAATATTACCGAAACTCTCTACTAGAACATACATAGGACGTCGTAGAACGTGCAAACGCGTGCACGTCAAAAGTGCAACAAACGTGCACACCAAACTGTGACACATAACAGGCACACCAGACAGTGCAACAAGTGCACACCAAACGTGCAACTAGTGCACACCCAATCTGCACCAAGTGTAGTTATTAAAAAGCTGTAAAAACGAAAGGGAAAAAACCTAGCCGAATTAGAGTCGCCACCGTCTGACAAGGGACCTTGGCCCGAGGAATCCAGAAAACGCGAACACCAGATCCTTGCTAAAGGTAACCATTCAGGCCGCATCTGCAGCGTGACGAGTCGCCGGAGCTGCCCACCACCGCTCAGACCCACCTTGCGAGTACGTTGACACCAAAACAGTATCAGTCAGAGACGGACACAGACACCGGAACACAAAATCCGACGCCGGCCCGACCTTGAGAGGGGAGGGGAAAGGGGGGTACGAGAGGGGGGGGGGGTTTGAAGCCGGGGAAACGGAGTAGTAGAACAAGAGGACCTACCGGCGACGACCATGACCGGAGACCACGTCGCCGGCAAGAAGCGGAGATCTCGAAAGAGAGGCGGCTAGGGTTGAAGAGAAGGGGAGTGGCTGCGTGGAAACTTCTTACTTTTTATCAATAGAAGCTCCATTATACTTTTTTTTTTAATATGTGAGTATTTGTTTCATTGATCAAAAACAAGCTTGCTGAAATAAAATATAATGAGATATATTTTTTTATAATCGAGAATTTAGTACGATACTCCTATTGAAAATAGATGTATCGACGATTTAGGCTACACACAACTCTTATCAAGTATAATAGGACACACACAACAATAGTCGATAAGCGCACATAAACAAAACCAATGATCTAAATGTCTCAAGGGGTGATTGTCTTTACTTGTTGGATGAAGTCCCAAACCGATGAAGAGAGGTTGAGAGCATTAGCCCGTTTCTAGGCCCAATGGGTTCCTACCCCCATTAGGCCCTGGCCCCCGAGGGTCATGGTCCTCGTCGAAACAAGACTAAAACATAGTGACGACGATGGTAAGCCCAATCGAGAGCACTTCAAAGATAGACAGAAGGGGGAGGGTGGAAATGTCCAAGGTCGAGAAGACTGGTTGTTGAGGGCGGGAGCCAGGTAAAGACGAGCAAGGAAAACATGCTCTAACGATCCCAAAGGGTCGGTGGAAATATCACGACCCATGTGGAGGAGGCTATAGTATCGAATCACGTGGAGGCGTCCACAATACTGACCCACATGAAGGCGGCCACAACACCTATCCATACGGAGGCGGCCACAATACCGCTCCACATGAAGGTGGTCACAACACTGATCCACATGGAGGCGGCCACAAACCTCTCTAGACGGTACGACAACGTCGACAGAGAAGCGATGACAACAACGATAGGGTAAAACAACATCAGCACCATGGATATCAGGGGAGGGGGCAAGACCTAGTCGGAAAGCTCCATACTTACCGACGACGGAAGGGGGATATGGGTGAGCTTCTCTCAAGAGATCTGAGGGGAGGGACCACCGTCCTGGCCGCCCCCAACTGGACCTTGGGTTCGAGACAACGTAAAGGCCGGACGAAATCCAACAAGGACAGGTCGGAGTCCGACGAACAACGCCGGAGAGGGAGACGACATGTCTTGCCGGACTGGACTGAGCAGCCACGAGCCCAAACAACCCAATCGTAGAGGGAGGAGGAGGGCACCGACATGTATGTGTCACTACGGAGACGGATTAGGAGAGGTGGTCGACGACATCCAGTGAGCTTGGCCCAATGTTAAGTAGAGGAGGTCGACCGAATCCAATCGAGATTGGTCAAAAGGAAAGGGGAGAGGTAGCTTTGAAGACATGTGAAAAATAAAGCTTACCGACAACCCTCATGGCGGAAACCTGGATGATTGCTGGAGACGACGATTGTCAAAAACATAGTCCGTAGGGTTTCTACGTGAGCGAGTCGAGAGAGAAGTGCAACCGTTATTTCCAATTTCATTTGGTTGTCAACATCACATCATACTAGATCATGGCCACTGCAATTTATTGTTATTGTGACTTTGGGAGATACAAACTAAGATATATAATTTCTAGCTTCAGCCCCTCCAAATTAAATAACGCGTAGATACATGTTGTTGGGACCCAGAAAAATGACCCAAACGCTTGTTTGGGTATGGTTTGGTTTTGCAGAATCAAACACGATAGAATTTAACTAAGAGAAACTTGGAGTAATTAATAGATAGAAATTAGTAAATGAAAGCGCGTAGTATCATAAATACAACGGACTGGTTCTTCATAACGAATGTCTTCTCTCTGCCCTAGCGCGGCAGCGCCGCACGGAAGGACCATGGCCATGATCAAGGCCATGGTTCTAGCCATGATGATGCTTCCCAGTTTCGAAGCAACCACCATCTATGGAGGAGCTATCCCTTGGGATAGTTTTGGTAGCAGCCCTAGCTTTAGGGTTTTGCGCGTAGCGGCGGCTCCCGAGGGGGTCTGGGTGCAGGTGGGGGACGGTGGCTCCCGAGGGGCTTTCGCCGTCGGAGTCCACCATGGGGATCGTGTATCCGAAGCTATAATTGTTGGATTCTGGCGTGCCAGGAGGGGAGGATAGGCTGGCGGGGATCGACGAGGAAAGCTCGGGACGGGAAAGTTCAGAGGTCAGGCACGGCGGCGGGGCCTTGGCAGAGGAGGTCGGCTAGCCCTATTGCATCGGCAATGGAGGAGGAGGGTTCCCAGCAGGTTCTCGGGTCCGACTGGCGGCGCCGATGAGTTGTTCGGGGTGGAGGTCGGGTGCGAGGGGCTGAGCCGGAGCCGGGGGACACTGTGTTGCCGGTGGTGGAGATCCCTTCGGAGACGGACGTGCCGGTGGAGGGGACGACGGCGACACTTGCTTGGAGGCGAAGCAAGGGTAAGGGGTTGTGGCAAGTGGACCCTTCTGAGAACCCTACTGGGCCTGAACTGGGCCTAGTTGTGCCGGTGGTGGAGATGTCCTCTAATGGTGGTTCACATGTAGCAGCGGCGGATGGGGGGGGGGGGGGGCACAAGCATCCCCGCCTCCAGGAATGAGCCTGAGGTGGTCCAGGAAGGGGGTGGTCGACTATGACCCCTTCCTGGCGAGCAGATGGCGAGGGTACCATCGACAGTCGTATTCTGTCTCCCCTACCAGTCCGGTGTCAGCATTCCCGCGTTCAGGAGCCCTAACCTTATCAATCAAGGGAGGACGACGCACGCTGACTCACCGGGGGAGATGGCAGTCCACCAGTATTCCCCTCTCACTCGGCTGGCTCGGCCAGTGCCAATTGGTAGAAGCATGCTGTGTCGGTCTCCAGAGTTCAGCTGGAAGCTACCGCAGATATCCCCCTTCAACCGCCCTTAAAATCGAGCAACATTTACTTTATGTTATTGCTTTCTGTCTTTGAATTGAAGTTTCTCCTGTAAGGTGGGTACAACTATGTACTCCATCCACTATCTTTATTTTCAGTAATAATATTACCCGTTCTTCTAAAAAAAATCATAAATACAACGCTGCTAAAAAATCAAAATTAAGTTTTAGTTGTTAATTTTTAATAATACATTTATTGTTATTGTGAGATGCAAACTTGGAGAAGGATATATAATTTCTGGCAAAAACGCGTGGATACATGGTGTGTGTACCTAGAAAAATGACCCAAACGCAAGTTTGAATATGGTTTTGTCTTGCAGAATCAAACACGACACATAAATAGAATCTAATTAAGAGAAACCAAACCTTTCAATTGCGGAAATTAAAAAATAGAACCCAATTAAGTGATTTTTTTATAGGATAAAATTTATTAAGCAATTGTTCTACAAGAAGGTAACACACTGTAAGAAAACGATCCTCCAAAGAAGATCTTTTCCTCCGACCAATACATCTACAAAAACAAAATAGATAGCAAAAACCAAGCAGAAAGTAACAAGAGAAAATCGTCACATCAAACAGCCTTCCTCCCTTCTTGCGTCCTACCCGAGTTCAGGCAAATAAACGGGTTAGATTCTGAGATAGGGATTACAGCTTTTTCTGTAAACGGTTCAGGAAATTACTCATTCTCACTATCCTCGACGTCCTCCTCAAAGTGCTTAGAGTTGGATTGTTCGAGCATCAAAGGAGCAAGGTTAAACGCCTTTTTTCCCACTTTTTTTTGCTGAAACTCCAATCACCTGAGCTATCCTTCTTAGCAATATCAACAATAAAGCTTCCCGAATTGTCTCATGTATCAGCAGAGGTTTTAGCTCTTGTCTGATAGAAAACAGTCGAAGGAACAATGGCCTTTGACTGACCCTTCTTTGGACGGCCATGTCTTTTTGATGGAGCTATAACATTGCTTTGAAAATTAGTGATTGGATTCGGAGGTTTAAGGAGAACCTCCATCCACGGGCTACTCTGTTGGTCTCCAACAAGATCACAAGTTGCTACCTCAACATTTGAGATCGAATCAACAACCTGAGTCCCATTACCCAAACCCGACCCTAAGAGAGAAATACTCAAATCCTCCCCAAAAGTCACATGCGTCTGGGCTTCAATACCTGAGCCCAACACCTGACCCATCGAAACCAAGGTTAGCGAACTAGGATCTGTCCCCAAATAGTCATTACTAATCATGCAATATCCTATCCAAGAAAACATAAACTTTAAGAGGGTACACAGAAGGATGTGAAACTAGCTTCTACAGTGTTGTTCTTGATCTCGAAGTATATTCATTCTGACATACGTTCGACATATATTTGTTCCGATATACGTCAATTCAACTTTTAAACGAATATATTCGTTCCAACATAACACTTGGATTTCTTGAAGATGAAGAGCTTCTTGTTGACGAGTATCCAATGAAATGGGAAAGTGAAGACTATGGATATGTGGCTGACACCGAAGAATAACAAATCAACAATGATGTAATCTCGCTAGAACACACAATTGCACCAGAGCGAAGACAAAGAGGATGATGACAATCAAGAGAAATTATAGTAATTTAGGTCTAGTATCAGGTTCTCATGTTGATTTTAGATGTCGCTTGTTTAGTTAGAATGCACTTTCGGGTCTTTTTGTTCTTGTCAATTTTTTTTTGTTTCGGTATTGTGTAATGTTTGAGTATTATATAATGTATAATACTTGTCTCAAATCGAATGTTCGGTACATTTATTTTTATATTTTTTCAGTGTTTTACAACATACTTTTAGCTTCTAGAGAAATATACATAACTAGTCAGTAAAGGAATTCTTAGAGTAATCATCACAATTAGAATAGCTTAATTCCTAGCATTTGGCTGTACATATTTTAATACAAAAAAAAGAGTTAAATGTAAAAACATATCTCAAAGTGTTGGACATGAACAATAAACTACCCTAAAATTTAAAAATGTTAAACTAGGTACCCTAATTTTTGGTTGCAAGTCATTTACACGCCTTTATAAATTGGTCACTGATCATTTACACGTCTTATGAATTGACCACAGATCATTTACATGTCTTTATGAATTGAAAAATGTCAAAAATTTGACCTAAATTTTATCCAATACATGACCAACAATGACCAATACTTTAGGGTAGATTTTTACTCCAAAAATAAGAATTAGAACCCCTGAAAATTCCTAATGTTGTACATGTAGAATTGGCTCCAAAAATGGAGGCCCGTTACCTTTAATTGTTGGCCCAAGTTCTTAGGCCCATTAACACATTCTACTACATGTGTAAAATTTTGCAGGTTATGCCACAATAAGGGCAGCTTATTACATATAAAGACACACCAGTGAAGCTGAAACAAACAAAAAACATATCTAAATAAATGGGCAATCTAGAATTTTAGTCCTCTGCTGTACCGTCTTAAAAAATAAACCGTAAAGCAAAAAGACCCCTTGTCCACTAAAAATCAAACACACATAAACATAGACCGAACTGTGATCTTACTAAAACAACAGAATTCACAGCCATTTATAGGAACCTACGACATGAACAAAGTCATGGTCACTTTATGTCGGAATCGTAAGCACTTGTGGTGGGGTCGGAAAGATGGAGCTTCCGGCGCCGCCTCCGCCCCACCTTATGGGTCCTCCCACTGATTCTATTGCTTTAGAGGTTGCTAAGGCCATTGTGTTGACCATGTTCCCAAATATTTGAACCTTGATCTGGCCCCTCTTCGGCGGGAGGCTCGTGTTTCTATTGCTTTGTGAAGATGAACCATTTGTAGCCATAGTTTCAGAACCAACAAAAAGAGTAATAGACTTGGAAAGGTAGGAGAAAACGAGGATGTAATAAGTAACAACTAGCCAGAAGTGGCCATTTAGGCTCTAACTGAGAAATTAGAGATTCATGGCAGAGAGAAGAGAAGAGGAGCTTTGAGTTGAATTGGGATATGCCTAACGATTCTTTTTATACATATAATTGGAGGGATCGTGGATCAATCGACGGCTGTGATGGATCATGCGATAGAGTGTACATTACAATCAGTTCCTTTTTGAGCAAGTATTGGGTAGTATCATGTCATGTCACACTTCTTTTTCATATCAGATTGAGAGACTTTGTGGGATTGTCATCTAATTTTGTTTTCTTCGGATCAGTCAAGCCGCCACAACAAGCTCGAGGGGATTCAAAATTGTCTAGCTAACTAGTTGCCGTCCCTAATTCATAAGAAAATTAGTTGATCGGACTTTCTAAATTCGTATCTATATTTTAATTTAGTTTAGAAATATCCTTTCAGTTTAGAGATAAATACTCATATTTTTGTGGGATGATGTCATAAAAGTTAATGACATCATAGGAGATGCTGGGGAACCCATTCCAATATAATAATGAGTAATGACATATGCATGACTAAGCATTATCTTGTCACGGATTAATAATTACTTTCTTAAACAGTATCAAATAAATTTCATATTTATTTCGTAGCCGTCTAGAGCTTTCTCTCTGAAACCCTAGACTCGGTTTTTTGCTTTTGTGATCGGAGAGCATGGAGAACGGGAGGTTGTCGTCTCTTTCTGTAGATCCGGAGGTGTGGGAGGAGCCGGAGGAGATGTTATCGGTGGAGACGCAGCCACTGATGGACGAGTTGGAGGTAGTATCGGCGACGAACGGAGGAGCCGGGGCTGAGGAGGCGCGAGTGGTGGCGGGGATCTGAGATCCCTGGCCGTGGTGTGGGGCTGAGGCGAGCCGGACATGCAGATATGCAGGTGGTGCAGCTCTCCTCGGGAGATGGAGAGGAGGTCGAATTGGCGGGGGCTGACGCCTCGCCGGTGGAGTCGTGGATGAGGGTCGGGCCGATGCAGGACATGGTCTTCTCGGCGTCCAGGTGCCGATGGAGGTGGGCTGAGGAGGAGAGGATCAGACGGGAGAGATGACTGGGCAGCCGGTGCAGAGCAGACCTCGCCGGGGCTCGCACTTTAGGTCGGCGGGGGTTCTGCATGCAGCTGGATTCGGGTGCAGGCCGCTGGTGGGGGCTCGGGTGGACTCGGAGGAGACGCTCGGGGAGTCGCCGGAGGCGCTGGAACGACGGCGGCGGAAGGGGAAGGCAGTGGTCGAGGCTGAGGCTACCCCTAGCGAGTCTGGGCCGGGTGCTGGGCCTGGGCTGGGCCGTGGGGGTGCTTTCATGGGGGATGCAAGGCGAGCAGGCCTGGGCCAGGACAACTGGGTGCCTCGTGTGGGCCGGGGCGGTAGAACTGGTGGGCCTGACCCGGGAGACGTGGCCAGGTGGGCAAGCCGGTATGGTGCGGGCCGGGCCGTCACAGGGGGAGCGGGGCTGGCAGCACGTGACCAGGGCCGTCGGCCGGTGCCCAGAACGGCCGGGGGTGACCGGGACCACGGTCTCGGGGAGGAGGCGGGAGAGGAGGGGACGATGCCGGAGTTGGATGCCCGGCTCTCCTCTCTTAGCATTAAGGAGGTTTTCGTCCCGACGGGGGACATCGCTAAGGACGGGGATCACTTCCGTTTTGCTCTCGCGGCCAAGGTCCTGACATCGAAGAAGTTCTTCTGGAGGTCTCTGGTGGAACGGATGGAGAATCTATGGGGCCTGAAGGTGGAGGCCCGCCCGCTAGAGGGGGGCTTGGTTGTCTTTTTCTTCCGTACTGCGCGGGAGCGGGCGCGAGTTCTGGCAGGGGAACCATGGGCGTTCTGGGAGTCCTTGGTTCTGTTCACGGATCTGCGTGCTCATATGCAGGTGAGCGAACTGAGCTTCCATCAGTTCTCGGTATGGGCCAGAGTCTCCAATCTGCCAGTGGGGGCCTGGAACAGAGAGGTGGGGTTTCGGATTGGCAGTGCGCTGGGCACCTACCAAGCGGTGGATGTGGATGAGGCAGGAAGGTGCTGGGGAGACTTCATGCGGATCAGAATCCGAGCAGATATCCGCCAGCCGCTGCAGAGTCAAATTTGGTTCCGATTATCGGAATCGCAGGTACGGACTTTACTTCATATTTCCTATGAGTACTTACCGGACCACTGTTATGGTTGTAGCTGCGCGGGCCATCTGTTCCCGTCATGCCCGGTGCCGGGAGGGACTAGGGGCCATTCACTGCGAGCCCCGGGGGACCCGAGGTCGGCCTTGGAAAAGGCCAAGCATGGGAAGGCGATCCCGGGAACGAACTGGAACTACGGGGAGGCAAGGAATAAGGGGGGTCGGGGGGGCCCCGGACACCATCTCCGCGGTATAGGCCCGGCAGGGAGCAGGAGCAGACCTTTGAGACAAGCATCGAGGCGGTACCGTCCGATGGGGTACAGAAGGAGCTGAGCCCAACACTTTCTGGGAAAAAAACGCCTAGCAAGGGAGGAAGATCAGATCGAGTCCGAGGACTCGACTGCGTCGGACGGGGACTCACAGGCAGCAGCGGCGGGGGGCGCCAAGCACCCCCGCCTGAAGGAATGAGGCCGAGGTAGCCCGGGGAGGGGTGGGTCAACTTTGGCCCCTTCTCGGCGGATGGATGGAGATGGCACCATCTTCAGTTGATGTTTCTCTCCCCTGCCAGTCCGGTGTCAGCAATCCCGCGTTCAGGAGCCCTACCAGTATCATTCAAGGGAGGACGACGCACGCTGACATACCGGGGGAGTTGTAGGTCCACCAGTGTTCCCCTAAACGTGGCTGGCTCCGCCTCGTACCAATTGGAAGAAGAATGATGTACCGGTGTCACCAGACGCTATCGCAGATACCCCCTACTTCCGCAACTTTTCACTAGGGCCGTTTTTTTGCTTTTGTTTCAGTTCAGTTTCTTAGTTGGTTTGAATTGTGTAGGTGGTGTATGATTACATGCCCACCCAGTTTGGATTTTGCCTCTGTAGGTGGTGTACGGTTTCAGTACCCACCAAACTATTCTCTTATGTTTTAATACAATTGCATGGTTATCCTAAAAAAAAATATTGTCACGGATTAATTAATTAAAAAAAGGAAATAAAGCATTAATTTCCAAAAGCCAAACCCTTGGCTGGTTAGGTAGTCGGCTATAATAATTGCTCCTCCCTTCTGTCGAGTCCTCCCTTCTTCGCGTCTGTCGAGTCCTAATATTAACTATGGTCCATGGAGCTAGCTCCTTTCCTGTCGCGTCCGTCATGCATAGGTCCACGATATCGTGTCGGCGGCGTGGTCCTCCCTGTACCCCTTTTCGGTGGCCTCCCGCCAATACTCATCCTCTCCCGCCCCCATGCCGAGCTCTTCGGAGACCGCGTTGGCGACAATGTCGTATGTCTCTCCCCCGAGCGTGATAGTTATCTCATCGGACGCTTCCTCTTCGTCCTTCCCATCATCCTATCCATCGCCACTACATCGCTTATATTCGTCCTTTCCACCCTCGTCTCCCTCTCCATGAGGGTCGCGCCGTCGCCGCTCGGCTCTGGAGGCGGTACCCCTTCGAGAGCGGTTGGGTAGGGCAACCGTCCCACCACGTTGTGGTTTTGCGCGGGGGCGCCCGGGGGAGCCTATCCCCGGTACTTGTGGTCTCTCTTGCACTTCGAGGCCGTGGTTCAAGGATGTTGTGACCCATGACCTTGCTCTGGGTCGGCGAAGGATGAGACAGCCTGGTGATCGGGTGGGTTTCTGTCGATCTTCGGTTCACCCTAGGGTTTTGGGGGCTGGCCCGTGATTCTAATCCAATCATCGAACGAGCTCTCCTCGATCAACCGGGTTGTTCGGTCTCGTTCCTCTAGATGGCCGGACTCTTCGGCTGGTGTCCGGGAGCAGGGCGCGGGTGAGTTTCGGCGAGCTCTTCTGGTGGAGCCCTTGGGTTACTATGACACTGCATGGGATATCCAGACGGGGTTGGGGGTAGGACCTCAGCCGTGGCCAGGGCATCTGTTGCCGCGAGGCCATGGTGGCTTGGGGGTCGGCCGACCACCTTTGTCCCTAGATCTTTTACCTAGGTTTGGAGGGTGCCATGGAGTGGGTGACGGTGGATTCATGGGGCTGTTGCCTATTCTGGGACGTGGCCCTCTGTGGGCAATGAAACCCTTGGGGTGCTTTGCACACAAACATGTCCGGGGGATGCTGGTGTGGGATCAGTCGATGCCTACCCCAATGGCTAGGGTCCCGGGACATGGTGGAGGACTCAGGGGTAGAGGTCGGGCACCAATTGGCGCTCATCTGGCTGTAATTCCCAGGCCCACTACTGGGGTAGACTTTCTACACCAGCAAGCTATGGAGATTTAGGGAGGACAACGAACAACAGGACAGGCGAGGGCTGGGTACCAGCCACGTCGTTTCACATGAGTCCCTAGGCCGATCCCGGAGGCAGGAAGGAGTCTCTAGGGATGGCCCATCAACTTTCCCCCAGTGAAGGTCACAGGTTCGGTTGCACCAACGATGTAGAGCGTCACCCTTGGGTGACCCAGCGGTTTCCAGACCCCACCTTGAGCAGTGACCGTCGGTGGATTTTCATTACCCTGTTTTCAGTTTATCGTTGTTAGCTTTAGTTGTCTATTTCTCTAATATTATAGTTATTTCTATTTGGGTATCATCTTTAGTCGCCACTAGGGCATATCAGCAACACGTCTCCAACGTGACGGTAATTATAGAGTTTCTTTGTTTACCCCAGCCGAGGTTTAAGCATGTATTGACTCTTTTAATGGAATGAAATATCAGTTTACTCAAAAATATTGTCACGGATTACGTGTGTGTACATGTAGTTTAGGATTGAGTATTACTCTTTATCTCTGAAAACATAGAATACGACATAAACTACACATCAACAATGTTATCGGTATTAGATTTTACATTCACACAATAAGATTAAAGTGCGGATGTTCCAATGATTTTTAGTCATGCCAGAACCCATTTTTTTGAGCGAAAGGTACAATATTATTTATCAATCATGATTACACAAATGTGCATCGAGGAACAAGCTCCCCGACTACTAAGAAAGAGTCAGAATTAATGAAAAATGGTTCTATGAACCTGTTAGTACCATAACCGCCACCGACAATGTTTTGATGCCTCACGAGAAATGATAGAAGACGAGTGGGGAGACTAGAAGACCGGAGATCTCGAGGGACCTCAACGGTAAAAGTGATGGGGGAGGCAGCGCATCATACAAGGACCTCTCCCAGGTCCAGTCCCTGATGCATGTGGTACTACTCATTCATTGGGCGGGGTTGCTTGCCCGCCCTGACTTGATCCTTACGAGGGTCCTCGTTTGTCGGCCTTTTGAAGGTACCCTGGCCAACCCCCAGTCCAGCTGCTCCGGACAGTACCGCCTCCGTTGCTCCTACTTCCGCATGAGCTCCTGCATCCTGAGCGGAAAGTTGCGGCAGAATACTTGGACGAGAGATATGAGGTTGAGGTGAGCCCTACTGGTCGATCCCTGAAACTCCAACCAAGGAGGCGTGGGAGCACGAGGAGCTTTGGTCAGCTTCAAAAGGCCTAATGGGCCAAAAACCGGGGGGGGGGGGGGGGGGGAGGGGTTAGGTAGGCTGGCAGTCTCCCCCCAGTCTGTGGCATACCGTTTGACTTGTTTCTCACTGTCATACTCAAGCAGGAAAGAGCCAAATCGAGGTGGCCCCCGAACCTCCCTCGTACAGTCCTTCAGGATATGGCTTAGTCAACCACAGTTATAGCTGAAGCTCGGAATCTTCGAGTACATGAGCTCCACACTAATAGGCTCCAAGAACTCTAGGAACCGGAGCACCAACCCATTTCTCAAGGTTCGTTCCAGGAGGTGCCAGAATCGAACCCTGACGGTCCCTCCCCAGCACATGCCTCATTGGTCACATGGGACATCAACACACATCCCTAGGGCATCCCTGATAGAGACACCCGTCTCCTTCGTTCGAACCAGAGGTGGTAGTCCCCTAACATGGACCCATAGTTGCACCCGGTCAAGAGCAGGCATCTCACGGGCGCACGAGTCCAAGTCCCTAAGCAACAGGGCTCGACCATCGAAGCACTAGGGTTTGTTACCACGTACCCATGCCCTAGACTCCAAAGACCGGAAGTAGAAGCCGAATAGTCTCGGCCCTAGGTCCTTGACCACTAGCCCTTCCGCAGCCTTACCACATAAATTGGTAATGATACAGAGGAACATGTCCTTCTGTGGGGGCTTTGGCGACCAAAGCCGGCCTAGCAGCCCCCTTTGTTGGCGAGCCAGTCCCGCTAACATCGTTTCCCGAGATGTCGGGACCACCACCTCAATCTCTTCTTTATCGTCCAAAGAGCAGGACGAAAACCCATCCTGTAGACCCTCCAGAGAAGACTGAAGATCCATTTCCTTGGCAGTCCCAGACGAAGGGAATTCCTCTGTAAGGAGGTGCTTCGATCGGTCCCGGGTCATCCCTTGTGGGGTAGTCAGAGCCGCCGGTATGATTGGAAAGTTAACCAGGTTGGGGAGACACCGCCCTAGCCCTAAGGCCAGGGCCACCGTTCTCGGAAGCTCCTCCATAAGGGCCTTCCCTTTCGCCGGATCTCTTTACAATGCGAGAGGTCCCTTAGGGTTGGGCCCCACTTCATCATATGTAGGGATGACCACCTACGACCACGTAATTTTAGGGGGCGGGGCCCGATCCGGGTCAAGGCTCGTAGGGGACGAAACTCTAGGTAGGGTCGGGGTAGCACCGAGGGTTGGCGTAACCCTTGAGTCCCCACCACCAGCATCGATACACGTCCCATCCCTAGACACCCCGACCCCATCACCAGTGATCAACGGTGCCCTAGGTGTTTTGTCCCCACCAATCGGAACTAGAGCAAGGTCATGGCCGGTTGGGGAGCCGACAGGAGAGGGTAGGGGGCGGGAGAGGGCCGCTTCAGATTAGGGTTCGGGGGTGGTAAGGTCAGAAGACCATTACTTGGAGAAGAAGTCACCACATGGCGGCGCAGAGGTCTCCCCCTCTTTGGCTTAGGAGCCGGTACCGGAGAAACCGATACGAAAGTGAAGCCTCCTATCGGGATCGGACCCAGTGGCAGAGGGGTCGCAGGGAGTTGAAAGGACGGTTCAGCCACAAAAGGTTTGGGTTTGCGCCGACGACGAACCTTTTTCCTCGGCCAAAGCAGAGGGGCAAGGGGGAGGAAGAGGGAATAGATGGCCACTGATAAGAGCGGCAATTTTCAAGACAAGCACCATGACAACAACAGATACAACGATGGTGGAGGAAGAGGCCGAATATACCATAACGGCGGACTAAGACTAATAAAGGGTCTTAAAGTTGATAGAGTTTTTCCTACATAGAGCTTTTTTTTTGGAGAGATGGTGGCTTTATTTGGCGATGTAGTACTTTTAATTTTTACCAGCACCCATTTAAAGTTTTGTTAATTGTCAAAAGTTGAAGAGAACCTGTTTATTGGATACAGTTGATGGCAGAGGTTTCTTCGAAACCAAACAGAACGGTTTTCCAGGAACCATCCATGGTTTTAGGCTTACAGCAATAACTAGAATTTTTTAAAACATGATAAAATGTTTGTATGTAGTCAGCTAAAGTCTCTAGAACATCATCCATAAAAGGAAAGTGATGGCTTGATAGGGAGAGAAACGAGAACATTTTTGGTGGATAAAATTTATACATATAGTACCTTGTTGTAAATTAAAATACGTGTAATCTATATGAATATGAACAGCCACCACCTTTGATAAAGTGGACACTTAGTTTTGAATAGTTGGTTTGTAGATGACTAAGCTCATATAAACAAAGTTTATTTATAGGTATTTTTTTTGAGAGAAATGACAATATTATTAAATAGATAATAGGATACGGGATCCATCGAACGACAGAACCCTTACAATTTCATAACGGAAAGAAGCAGAAACCGAAACATAAATACTGAGAAGTAAATGGTGCTCATATGCATAGAGGCGGTCGGGGGGTGAACTGCTGTAGCATCCGGAAATACCGATACAGTATGCGCCAACCATAAAGTACTGGTCGAGCAGACCAGGTGATAACTGAACGATGGTGGACCGATGACATCCCCGGTAAGTCAGCGTGCGTCGTCCTCCCTTAAGTAATAGTAGTAGGGCTCCTGAACGCGGGATTGCTGACTCTGAAGTGGTAGGGAAGCATCTTCTCGACTGTTGGCAGAACCATTGCCACCAATTTGCCAGGAAGGGTAAACAGTCGATCAAACCCTTCCTGGGGCTCCAGGCACTCATTCCTAGAGGCGGGGGTGCTTATAGCCCCCCGCCACTGCATGTGATGACCTCTCTGACTCCTCCGAGGGCTCCTCCTCCTCTGGTTCCATCTCCCTTTCCAGCCGTTCTTTCCCGACAAGGATGGTGACGTTTCCCTCGGAAGCCACCCAACCGGGGTCTCGTCCTCCCTGACCTCCGGCTGCCTCTCCTGCGGCCAGGCCTCCTGGGACCTCAGGGGAGTATGTGGCCTACTCCCCGAGGATCCCCCTTTCCCCCAACCTTTCAGGTACGTCCAGTTTGTACCCAGCGTCGCCTTCCCATGCTTCGCCATTTCCAAACCAGACATCGGATCCGCATGGACTCTCAGTGATGGGCCCCTTTTGCCCCCCACGACCGGGCACACCGGGAACAGATGACCAGCGCAGTAGTACCCAGAGCAATGTTCAGGCAAATGTTCACATGAGATCAACAAGCGAGTACGTACCAGGGAGGCCGACATCCTGAACCAAAGCTGACTCTGCAGCGGGACACGAATGTCCACCCTGATCCTGACCTTTATGAAGTCACCCCAGCACAGGCCCTCCATGTCCACATCCACTCCCTGACACCCCCCCCCCCCCCCAAAGCATTCCCCACCCTGAATCCCACATCCCTCGTCCAAGCCCCCACAGGGAGATTCGATACACGGGTCCAGACAGAAAAATGGTGGAACTCCAGCTCCTGGACCTGCATGTGGGCTCGTAGATCCGTGAATAAAATCAGAGAGTCCCTGAAGGACCAAGGCTCTCCCAACAACACCATTTCTCTGTCCTTTGCAGTCTTGAAAAAGAACGCAATGAGACCCCCAACTAGAGGCTTCGCCTCCACTGCTAGTCCCCATGCATCCTCAAACCTTTCTGCCACAGCCTTCCAGTAACACTTCTTAGAGGTGAGCACCTTGGCAGCCAGAGCAAAGCGATATAAAGTACTCTGCCCTGCGATCTCCTGCATCGGTACCACCACCTCTCTAATTTTCATCGCCCCATCTGGGAACCGAGTTCCCCCACCTGGTTAGGGTCTCCACGAGCCCCAAACGGGTTATAGTCCTGACCCCCGTGCACCTGCCCCGCACGAGAACCCACCTGATCCGCTCGGCCCTGACCCGCAGCCCCCTCAGCTTGACTCTGTCCTAGTCTCGGTCCATAACGCGCAGCCCAACAGGTCACGTCCCCTTGATCCCCACGCGTCCAACCCGAGTAGGTAGCTCGTCCTTGGCCCATTGGCCCCGAGCCTGCCCTCGGAGTCCATGCCTCCTGTGGTGATGGGCGGAAGGTAGGTCCAGTCCGATCAGCCTGATCCCGATGGCCTGCACACCTCGCATCCGCCATCAAGCCCAGGCCCGTACCAACAGCACCCGAAACCCTAGGAAGCACTGCTTCCGACTTTAGAACCGTCGGCGCCTTGCCCTTCCTGATTCGCCACGCCGCCGCCTCCGGTGATTCCGGTTCCGTGTCAGCCGTAGCCGACGAGATCACAATCGGGATGAGGGCCGCCCCATCCCGGAGCGACTCCTCAGACCCGACCTCCACTCGCAGCGTCTCCCCCTCCGCCACCCGGATGGCCGGACGACGACGAAGCTTCGGTCGGGGACCCACGACCTGCACGTGACGAGGTCGTCGTACCTCCTCCCGACCGTGCTCTACTGGCTCCACCGCCGAGAACGTCAGCCCCTCCGCCGACCTGTATGGAGACCAGGCTGTCGGGGAGGAGAGCACCGGCGATACTACCGTCCTCTCCATCTCCTCCGGCCACTCCTGGTCCTCCTCGCTCCTCGCAACCATGACCGACCCTATCTCCAGTCGTCCCAAGTGGCTGCCCTGCAAAACCCGATCACCATCGACGATGGTTCTCGTCAGCCCCAAACTTCCCGGTCGCCGTTCCTCTCCCACAATATACCTATAAATAAACGAAGAGCACGTTTGTAAGCTCTTCGTTTATTTATAGGTATATTGTGCACGGCGAAATTGATTAAATTAAGAACATGGCATCTCCGTATTTCGGTATGTTTCTAATAAGTTATACCAATTTTATCCTCCTTTAACCCCAACCACTCATATGATATATTTCTTTTGATAAATCAAAGACTTTTATTAATTAAATCAAATCAACAGATACAAGAGTTGACACAAGAGGAGGACCAAGTCCATCCCAATCAACAGTACATCTTCTCTACCCATATGATACTTTTGAAATGTTCATTTTGTCACTCTTCATATCAATTTCATTTGTTATTTCTCAATAAATTAATTAAATTATTAAAAAGAAATATTTATAAATAATTTAATAAAGAAATCTAACACTCACATCTCAAACCTAATAATGATACTTTTGAAATGTTCATTTTGTCGCTCTTCATATCAATTTCATTTGTTATTTCTCAATAAATTAATTAAATTATTAAAAAGAAAGATTTATAAATAATAAATAATTTAATAAACAAATCTAACACTCACATCTCAAACCTAATAATCTAACATAGCTATCACTTACAGCTCACCACTCTTAACACACAATGTTCTTTTCACCATCGTCTTTCCATGTCAGAGGAGCTCGTCCCTCTCACACCAAAGAAGACGAGCAAGCGGCGGATCTAAACAGAGCTACCAACCTCCATTCCGTGACCAAATTCATTGCTCTCTTTCTCGCCTCTTTACAATCGTTATACTCTTCAAAACGGGTAAAATGACCATAATACTTTTTACTAACAGCCAAATTTAGGGTAAAGTTAACGATAGATACTAAAATAGAATTAATAAAAGTTTAGGGTACTGAGATGACATAAAAAGATTTTAGACACTCAAAATAAATTAATGAAAATTTAAGATAATGAGATGACACAATTTTTTTAAAAAATACTCTAAAAAAAATAAAAATTTAAACACTAAAACATAATTATCCATATATTTTAGGGTAAACTTCATCCCACTACCCTAAAAAAAACTTAAATTCCAACCCACTACCCTAACGAAACTTAGTTTCACCTCACTACCCTAACGAAACTTTAGTTGCACTTTCATACCCGCCGTCAACTTGACATCCATTTTTGGATGGAAAATGGTAAAAAGACCAAAATACCCCTCATTAAGAGTCAAATTTTCAAAAGCATGCCATTGGTTTTCAAAAAAACATTTTTTATTTAAATATATATCATTTTTCATTAATATTTTTATACTAATTATTTTATATAAGTTTAATTGAAAAATAGAAATTAGTTTTTTTAAATCAAAATTTATTTAAAAAATCAATTTTAATTATTACTTATTTTTATTAATTTCTATAATCCTCCTTTTTTTTACTTAATTCTTATTATTAACAAAACAATTTTCATCTCTAATTTTCTTTAATACTGTTGTACCTCTTCATATTCTTTAATCTTTAATAAATTAAAAAGAAAACAAGAAAAAAAAAATTGATTGTTCGTCTCTTGACTCCTTCCCAAAGGAGACCTCATGAACAATTTTAATTCTTTACTTATTAATTTTTTTTTGTTTCCCAGAATCAAACCCAGATTTTGTTCATTTTATTTCTTATTTCAATTTACTTTCTATTATTAAAAAAGTTCATCAAATCAATTTCATATAGCTGAAATTTCAATTTTGCAGATCTCCTTGTTGAATTTTCGTTATCATCAGCATAACATAAACAACCCAGAATCTGATGACTCAACAATTCAGAAGAAGCTAAATATTTCAGAATCAACAACCAGTAGTTAAAATTGGAAACTTAGATCTAGTTGTTCTTTACTAAAATTTCTGAACACATGAACACCTCTTTCTCTTCCCCGTCCTCAATCCCGAATCTGGTGGTTTCGCTGCCCAGATCTACAAGACCAACTCTAGCGAAACCCTTGACCCCCAAATCTACCTGAGGTCGCGCGAACCATGGCTGTGGCGGAGATGAACACACAAAGCTCGTCGGCCAGAGATGAACACACGGCCGAAGGCGCGTGGGCGAGTGGTCTGTAGTTTCGCTGCTTGTAAAACAGATGAGGGAGGGATGAAGAAGACGATGGGGAGGCCATGGTTTGGCGATGTTCAGTTAGGACCAGATATGGAGGGATGAAGACGATGGGGAGGGATGAAGACGATGGGGAGGGATGAAGACGATGGGGAGGGATGAAGACAATGGTTTCGCTGCTTGTAGAACAGATGTGGGAAGGATGAAAAATATGATAGATAGAAAAGGTGAGATCTGTGTGCGTGTATTTGTGAGGATGAGAAAGGTTAAAAGAGATAAAGGATAAGGTTAAAATGATTAGAAGTCTGAATTTTTTGAAAGCAAAAGGAGAGAAGAACAATAACAGAAAGATGCATTAGGGTTTTAAGGGAGCCAAGGGTAATATGGTCAATTTCTGAAAAAGTAGGGTCATGTGCCAGGCACATGACCATTTTCCATCCAAAATGGATGGAAAGTTAACGGTAGGTATTAAATTGACACTAAAAGTTTCGTTAGGGTAATGAAATGAAACTAAGTTTCGTTAGGGTAGTGGGTTGGAATTTAAGTTTTTTAGGGTAGTGGGATGAAGTTTACCCTATATATATTTTATGATCATCATATGAATTGGACTTAGTGAATGGGTACTTTGACTTGAGAAAATAAGTTTTGTTCGTATAGAACATTTCTAGATATCATCTTGTACATTAAAGAGCGTTGTCTGAACTGTCTCTCTCTCTCTACCAAACCCTAAACAGCACCACCCTTTTTTCAGTCTTCGCTGCTGCCACCGGCGGCCACAGTGGCTCCGGCCACAGGGGCTGCCGGTGGGGCTAGCCTCTACAAGCTCCGTCCGTCTGGTTCTCTCGAGGTCAAGTCGCCGCCACACTCCTCCACCCCTGCTCCGGTTGCCACAGGCTCTCCTCCGGCCAGATCTGAAGGTTTCCCCCTTTCTTTCCTCCCTCAACCGTTCCCCACTCCCGGCCGGCCTACCCCCTCCCTCAGCCGCTACTCTCATCCTGACCTCCGTTTCCTTCCCCACCGGTCGGCGTCGCCGCTTCCCTTTGCCACCTATCTTCTCCTTCCCCCCCCCACCGTGGTCCACCCCTCGATACCGCCCTCTCCCCTGACCTGCTCCGGCCAGGGTCGCCACCTTCAGGCCTTCGTGGCCCTCCGCCTCCCTCCGGTTGCACTCTCTTCCCCGTGGTCTGTTTCAGCTCCCCCCCACCCTTCACGAACCCGATCCGCAGCCCCCTGGTCAGTTTCGACCTTCTCAACAGCCAGATCTGTTGTCTCGCCCAGCAGATCCACCGGCCACCTCCCCTCCGCCCTCTTTCCCCGGCGACGACGACCAAGGCAGACCAACAACTCCTCCATATCAACGATCGCGACTCCTCTGATCGATGGCGGGATTAGGTGTTTCTTTTCTTCTTTTTTACTGTTTTTTCAATAATAGTTGGGTGTGCACTAGTTGTACGGGTTGTGTACACTAGTTGCACTTTTTTGTGTGCACTTAGTTGCACAGTTTGGTGTGCTCGCGTTGGCACGGTTTGGTGTGTCCTTAGTGACACTTTGGGGGTGCACGGTTTCGTTGCACCTCTGACGTGCAAGCTGATTGCACGTTCTGGGACGTACTCTGTTGCGTTCTGGGTTAGTTAGGGAGTCAATAGTTCTATAGGCCAGTCAGTCAGGAGTCTGTAATTTTATAGGCTAGCTTGTCTGGAGTCTATATTTTATCGTTTGCTTGGACGCTTTCATCCGATGCATGTATGTCACTTGATGGATATATAATATTGATGCCTCCCGCTTCTTCGTAAGAAAAAAAAATTGCGAGGTCTTAATAGATTTGGCGGCAAAGAGAACCGAACGAGAGAGGTGAGCATGGCGAATAGGCTGATAAAGGAGATGGGACTGCCGGTATCGATTGCCAACGTCTTCGCAGCTCGAAACATCACTACTGCCAAGGTACTTTCTCTCGCACTCCATTTCCGCTTCTTCTCATTTCGACCGCAATCGAAATTTTCATCGCGCGTAGAGATGTAGCTTCTGGTTGGGGATTGCTATTGCGAAATTCAAATCCTAAAAACCTAAAATCATGTTTTCATTTCCAGAAAATCGTTCCTCAAAATCGTCTATAATGCTCAGCATTTCAACCCTAATCTCCGGAACCTGATTAATTTGAATTTTATTTCGCCCGTAAGGCCATTTTGGATTAGTTTGGTGTTGAATTGTTAGTGCCTATTCAATCTAAATTCACGATCTGTTTCAATTAATTTGCTACTAGGATGCCTTATCCATGACTGATTTTGAGTTGATGGAGCTGCTAGATGTGGGATTGGCTGAAGTGACATCTGCTGTTGCACACATCAGTGAAGTCGTGTCCCCACCATATCAATCTGTAAGCATTCACCCGTCACTTGGTTGCACTCTCCTCTGCTCAACAAATTTGCAGGGTAGGGTTTTGTTATAGATTTTATTGGGTCTCACATTTTCTGAGTATAGTAGTATTGGTATATTTTTAGGTGCAATCACTTATGGAGCAGCGTGTCAGAACTGAGTACCTGTCCGGTCATCTCCCCACACGTTTGAAAGGCTTAGATGAGGCCTTATGTGGGGGTATACCATTTGGAGTTTTGACCGAGCTTGTTGGTCCAGCTGGAATCGGGAAAACTCAGGTATGAGCTGAACCATTTGTTCATTATATATCTGGTCTGTGTTAAGCTTTTGATTGGGGGACCGGAATATATTCTTTTAGTGATTTGCTCTTATTAATGGTAGCAAGGAGGTTACATGCATATTATTGATCTTCCCTTGAATTTGTAATGCATGGAGGCAAGGCTTACTTGCAAAAAATGTGCTATCTTTCTTTCTATGTTTGGTGGCGTGAACTAAATGCATTACAGACATCATTTGAAGTTTGAAGATGTTAAATATGCAACTACTTTTAGTTGGATGTAGGGAGTCTAGTGAATCAGGAATTTAGCATATTTTCTCCTATTCCTCTAACGCTGCACCTGTGGAATATTTGCTCCTGTTATGACTTCCTTACTTGGGTTGTTAATTTCTTTTATTCCTCTAGTCATATTTTGTTTGCTTGAACTGCAGTTCTGCCTGAAGCTCTCATTATTGGCTTCACTGCCAGCAAGTTGTGGAGGCTTAGATGGTCATGTAGTATATATTGATGTAGAATCCAAATTTAGTTCAAGGAGGTATTAAGACCTTTTTTACATCATTTCTTTTTTAATTGAGAATTTTCCAAATAGTTCAGTTCACCTTTGTTTTGTAGGGTGATAGAAATTGGAGCAAAAAGCTTCCCGGAAATATTTCACATGAAAGGAATGGCACAAAAGGTATGCAGGGTGTTTATTAAGTTATTTTCAACTTCGTAGCTTTACCAAAGGTTAACTAAGGTTATTTTTCCATACATGTGAAAGATGGCCGGCCGAATCCTTGTTTTGCAGCCAACATCACTTGCAGAATTCACTGAGAGGTATGAACTAAAGTGGGACTTAATTTTCTAAAGCCTTATAAAGATAAAATGATACCAATTACTGCTACCTGTGTAAGGTAATCTTAGTAATGGGTCATCTGAGAATGTGAGATATTGAGCTTCACTTTTGTGGTTTGTTACATGAAACATCCCACAGATAAACACATAATTACAAGAAAAAGAGAAGAACATGTATACTTTGGGTTTCTCCTTCCTGTTAACAGTTAACACATGCTAAACCTCTCATTTCTTCTTTTCAGCCTGTCCATAAAACGAAATTATCTTTGAGTGAAAAATGCAAGTGGCATAACTCCTTAGGTGTATGAGTTTTCCCGGCATATAAAGTAGTATGAAAGTTAAGGGGTAATGAAAAGGTTACCATCATTGTAGAATAGACCATTTCAAACCTTCTACTCATTCGCTTTCATTGTTTCTTTAATAACTTGAGGTCTCTCATAAGTCAGCAAGGATATCAATGAGTCAGGTCATGATAGTCTTGCTCTCAAGTCAGGAAATATAGATGAAATAATTGTTGATGAATTTCCAAAGGTACATCTGTAATAAGTTTTCTTGAGAAAAGCCTAATTGGAGCATGCCAGGAAACTTTTGAACTCCTGCTGAGTTAGAGGGGTCCGTATTACAGTAATGTTGAGTTTCAAATTGAATTCTTGTGCACTTTTGCTCATTATTCAAGTTAATTTTCTCTTCACTATAAAAGTTTGGAAGTTTTCTATTCTTCAACAAGTAGTTACATGATACAAATTGGGAAACATGGCGTGTGACTTATTAACATATGGAATCATTTACTTTTCATGTCTGAATAATTTTTCTGCTAGTGTGTTTATCAATTGTTCTTATTACTTGAATTTATTGGACTTTTGTGTGCCCCCAAATTGATTTCTGGCCTATTTTGTAACTCACCAGTTTGCAACAGATCAAGGTTTCACTTCTCCAACATAAAGTGAAGTTGCTAGTCATCGATAGCATGACTGCTCTTGTTTCAGGGTATGTGCAACTGTTTCTCACATACTCATTTATGTTCCTCCAGCATCAAACAAGGTTTTTGTTATAAATAGCAAACTTCCCCTTGTTTGAGGATATGTGAAATCTTCTTGTGGCTTCAGTAATTAACAATTGAATTCGGTTACTGATTATACCAAAAATGTGTGTTTTCTTACTATTATGAATTGAATTACTTGATTCTGTATGATGATATACACTTATCTGATGTCTACCACTAGCTCAGGAATTATCATACCTCAACTTCTCTAAGCATTGAATGCAACTAGTTAGAGTTTGTCACGTGATACATCAGTCATATTATTTGTTAATTGATTTCAGGAAAAAAAGATGTGGAGTGTTCATACTAAGTTTGTTTTACTGGTGTCTTATTTTATGGTTCAATTAGTGATAATCACATTCTCCTCAGGGACCATGATGTGGGGGCTACTAGACAACATTCATTGGGTTGGCATATTTCTTTTATCAAGTAAGAATGTCATCCTTATTATTGTTCTAGTTCTTTTGGCTAGGGATGACTGTTTTCAGCTCAAGTGACACAATTTTATTACACCTAGGTCACTTGCTGAATTTTCACGAATTCCTGTTGTAGTGACTAACCAAGTTAGATCTCAAAGCTTCAATGAAAAGTGCCAGTACTCTTTTCAAGGTATGATGGCATATTAGATTCTGAATTTTTGGCTGACTATGATTGCACAGTATACTTTATCATTTGCAGCAAAGAGTAGGGGTGAAACTTTGGAGGATCCCACAAGATATGATTCTCATCTTGTTGCTGCTCTGGGAATCCACTGGGCGCATGCTGTGACTATTCGTCTTGTGTTCGAATCAAAATTAGGTTGGGACAATGCTTGCTGCAAACTGAAATCAAATTCTTTAATTTTGTGTGTGTATGTTTTGTCAAAAATACTTGGAAGTTGAAATAAAATTGGGAAGTGCTCGAAGTAACTTTAGGACATGGAAGAGATCTCTAGCTTGGTTTTAGGGAAAAAAAAATATTGGTTAAAAATCTTAGTCAAACCTGTCCTATTATGTTGTGTTTGCTACAAATACTATATCATTTGCATTCCATAAGATTATAGGTGTGCATACATGATTAGAATACATAAGAAATTAGATGCTTTAAAAAAATATACAGCAAACCAATATGAATGAACCATAATTCTCAACTCAAGACAGAATTTCCAGTTATAAATATCTTAGCAGGAAAAATATTATTAGTAAAACATTACATGTGGCTGGTTTTGGGGTAATCGACTATTGGTGAAGCAAGAAGGGATTAGGGAAATTCGTACTTTGCATGTGTAGGTGCATAAACATGCTTTTTTGTTAATTGTTTAATTTTGAAGTTGTAGTTGCTTCTGGATTATTTTGGATGATGGTTATACTTCCATAGGTTTCCTGCCTCATTCCCTCCTCTCTTTCTTGATAAAATTCACATAGTTCTTTTGTCCTGCAGGTCAAAGGTTTTTAAAGGTGGCCAAATCTCCAATATCTGCTCCTTTGGCTTTCCCTTTTAACATAACTTCAATGGGGATTTCATTGCTGAATGATGATGGAATTCAAGTGGTAGGGTCAGAAATAAACACAATACATTGTCAAGGTATGGTTTGCTTGTTCTCCAAGTCTATCAAACCGTTGCAAGTTGTCATTAAATTCAACCAATGGCATAGATTTAAAAGGTTAATAACCTACGCTTGTTGCCTCTATCATCGAAATGGTTTTGAATCTTCTCATCATTGCTATATCCACAGTATAAGATATTTAGTAATTTGTACACATTGTGCTTCCTTTGAAAGTGGGAGTTTTGTGAGTGGATTAAAATTGAAATCCTATAACTCAGGTTAGTTTGATTGTATAGTTTACCCAATTTCTCTCTTCTTACATCCCATATTTTGTGCCAAATTGCAGGCCAAAATGACATTATTAATTTCAATGGGGAAAGGTTGCAGTAGCTACCCCAACTTAGTTTGAGAAATGGTTTGGGGTGGTGCTTTTTTTAGACATTTCAGAGATCAATCAGGATGTAAAGCTGCTTAGCTCAAATTGCAGGCATGTTGAGTAACATATTATACTGTGAAATCTGTGACCTCTGTAGAATATTTTGTTCAGTGTTGGTAACCAATAGAATATCTCAAACTGTATTACTGAATTTATGTGGGATTATTACTCAGCATTCCTATATTTGTGTGTGGACAGAAAGACAAAGATTGTTGTGAAGACAACCTATTGAGATATTTGCCTTATATCCACAAGTAATTACAATCTTCTATTTCTTGATATCTAACTCATAATTGCCTTTTCCTTGGTAATTAGGTATATAAAGGAGAATGTAGTGCTTCAACTTACAATATTTCAGTGTCATTTGCAAAGATTAAATGTTTGTCTCTGCAGTACTGTTATTATTATTTTTAAAAGTTCTTGTACTTGCTTTCTGACTAATTTAGCTTCTAGCTGTATATGAGTTGTTATTTTGTCCACCTCTAACTATTATTCCTTGTTAAGAATCATTGTGTTAGAAAATTTGTCATGCTAGTACAGACATGATACTAAAGAAACGTGAAAAACGTAAAGAAATAAATTCATTCTAATTAAGACTTTGTTTAATAGCTGTAATCTTATGGCTATGACATGGAAAACCACAATTCTTTTTAGTTCAAAGACTACAATAACAAAAATACAAGACCATGGACTTTAAAAAGATCAATTGTCTAGGATGCAAAAATATTTAGCCCTATTTGCAACAATATACAACTATAGCCCTATTCAGTGTTGGGAGTTCCGATGTGAGTGTTAGTCCTACATTGGGTAAGTATGAGGTTAAGGAAGTGTTGATATATCCATGACCTCATAGGCTAGTCTATTAGGTCAGATTGATATCTAACATATCTATCATACGGTTTGCTTATGTTTCCTCGTTGAAAAACTTTTTCTCCCTACTAAGTATTATAAAAGTCTGGGTGCACAGATCTCATCGATCCAGGTGGGACGAACTAATGCTGGAACTTGTGGTGGATTGGGGCAGGTGGACTGGATGTGCAAGGCGATTTGGGCTAGGAAGGAACAAACTGATATGATGAAAGACTCAATGAGGATGGGGAGATTGATAGGTATCCACATGTGAGTTATGGTCTCACATCGAATAAATATGAGGTTAAAAAGTATTGATAAAAAGCTGAGTTGTGACATAATTATATGCTTGTCTTTTAGGTTAGAGTAGTCGTTAATATGTATACAATGACTTTCGCTCGTGCCTCCTATTGCACATATATCTCATTGGAAGGGTAGGCCAGTTGATCATGGAAGTCATGGTGGGTTGGGCCAGCAAATGAATCCTGAAGGTGATTTGGGCTAAAAGATAAAGTAGGTGGATGTTAGTTGATCCTGGAACCATGGGGGGTCTGGTCATAGGCGAGTTGGTAATCTTTTCGGTTAGATTGGTGTCTAATATGTAAATTACGAGTTTCATTTGTTTGTTACTTACTTCTTGATGGACTTGATCTCCCTAACAAATAGTATTGAAGCTTGGTTGCTCATATCTGATCGAGTTGGTGAGCTGATTGGTCCTGAAACCATAGGCAGATCGAGGTAGATTGTTAAGAGTACACATGTAAGTTCTGATCCCACATCGAATAATTACAAGGGTTAAGATTTTAAACACATAATCTACAAGACTAGTTTTTAAGACAAATATTGAACATATATATCTTGAATTTTGATTGTGGTTCCTCTTTGGTAGGTCTGTGCTCCCAACATTTAGCAATAGATATTGAAAAGAAACATAGAAGTTTAGTCTTTGTCTTTAGACACTGATTAATAAAATATTTGACCGCTGCATTGGTAGTTTGAACATTGAAATTAGGAAATAGGCAGGTAGGGTGAGTCGATAATATATAATTACGTTTGGAAATGTTAGGCTTAGAGAATATGGACCAGGCTATTTCTGTACAATATCGAATGGCATGTCACTCACTCCAGATCATACTCACTCTGTGGAAAACTTTCTGGGTTGCAGTGTAGGCTCAATCTTCACCGTATCAGTGAATCTACCCAAATTGGAACTGCCTAACATTTTGAAATGTTGGAAAAAAACAAATTGGGATAATTGAAATATGGTACTTACAGTTAGATCTTTATGCTGTATATGTGGTGATGGAGAGTTTGAGATAGGCCAGGTATCCATGTCTGCAATGCTGATGAGAGCATGAGATATAGACATATATGTTGCATTACCTGCAATATGAGTACAGTGCATCTATCTATACTATTTATGTATACTGTGATGGCGATGGTGTGATTCTTGATTGTGCTAAGTTGCAGGTTTATGCAGCCTTTCCTTTTTGTAATGGAAGGTAAGCAACAGTGTAAGGAGTTAGGTTGCTTAGCGTGAACTTTATGGCTCTTTACAGAGGGCAGAGCATGGTAAAACAAATTTTGGGTGGGTGGAGTAATGGTCTCAATCATAATGTGAGAGTTTCATGACCAGTATTTGCTGAAAGATTTGAAAAGGATGTGTGGGCTTATGGGTATAGTATATAGAAGGAAACGAGTAACGCATAGCTTGATACCACTCTAGTTCACTGATTTGTTTTACATACAAAGTTTTTTTTTTGGTCTGCAGAAAAAACGATTTTATTGAGTTTCCTTGATGGTACAAGAAGGAAAGATTACAGACATTGAGAAAAAAAAAGAGAAAAACAAGCTTTCATCCTAGAACGGAGCGGGGATTAGATGTCCAAAGAGACAAGTCTGAGTATTTAACTTAGTTGGCTAAACATAACCAGCTTTGCTCGATGTCTTGTTAAAGGTTGGTGTGTGTATGCATATTGTGTTATAAAATCCTTGTTACTATGACTCAAGCACTTTAGGTTACTCCCTGCTGCTGATTGTGTTTGTCTTTTAGCTTCCAGAAGTTAAGGGGGTAGAAATGCTGTTACACTTACACCAGATGGCATTTGTCTTTTGGTTCAGAACAGCAATAATTTAGTTACACATAAACGTCACATGTATGTAGCAGACATAACACCAATAATGTCAATGCCATGATAGAATTAAGCTTCTTAGACCCTCCAAGTTTCCTAATGCATAATTTTGTAAGGGCTTTGGTTGCTTTAGTCCCTGCATTTGTTTCTTCCATTGTGTTGTCTCAGTTTAATTGGGTTGCATATTTAATCAGGATGTATACCTTGACTCTCACTCCATCGAGATTCAAACAGATAGCTCTTGTTTCAGGAACCAAGTAAAGAACAACATTCAGCAACCTTCTGCTGGCTACTTCTTTGTAAGCGGAGAATACTGGGAAAAGAAGCCAGAGGTTGGTTTTTATTAAGGTTTCTTTTCTTCTTCTATATAATATATACATATATCCCTATATCTGCTTTATCTTTGAATTTGAACCTGATCTGCTCTTAAGCATGTGTACAATTTCAATACAACCTTATTATATGCAAACACATCCCGAGTTTCAGGTTCAGCTCTTGGTACCCTCTTCTGAGAGCATCCACAACGCTAACAGTCAGCAAATTGTGGTAAGACGTGACTGTTAAAATATTAAATTAATATTCTCAGCCTTACAATCAGTCTTACAGTCAACACCCCTACAATGCTAGCATGCTCGTGCTGATTGTTCGTGGCATTTTTCTTCACAAATTTCTCTCCGCTGGCGGTAAGCGCCGGCTATGAGCTTACCACCAGCATTATTTAAATCAATCATCTCTTTTACTTTTTGCCTTCCCTCTCTTCCTTTTCAGCTGCCCCGCCAACGTAAGAGACTAGCGTTGTGGATGCTCTGAGGGGTGATACTTGTCTCATTTGCCATCATGTTTTCAAATTTCAAAAACATTAAAATATTTTGTGATGGCAAGTGGTATTAGAAGATTGAATTCAAGTTATACATCTCTCTGCCCTCAGAGGTAAATGTAATGGAGCATTGACCCAAATTTACTTGTTCAAATAGTAAAACATTTGAACTTTTGATCTAATTGTCGAAACTTGAATTATGATATCTTAACCTTCAAAAATAAAGAATTGTTTTATATATGTTTTCTTAAGTACACTTGGTATGCCCTTTTCTCTTTGTTTATTAAATATTGGCATTAAAGTGTTCCTGGTGGCCCCTCTGCGATGTATACGTTTTGGGTGTGGTTTCATAAATTTTCTACACTCAATGCTTACGTTTTAGGTGTGATTTTGGTGGATTCCTACTAAATTTTGTGGAGTCAGGACATCTCTTTTTTTGTCCTTTTCGTGATTGTTTATGATATTATTGCTCACATGAGAATTTTCTAGAAAAGGGTTATATTTTAATAAATTATATGGAAATTATCAAAAACATATATATATTATTTTTAGCCGTAGTTTTCCAGATTCCGATAAAAAATAAATATCTTTAAATTTTTATTAATTCTTTTGTCTGCCTTTATTCATATTATAATTAACTTTTTAATTCATGATTTTTTAAGAAAGTTATGGTAAATTTTTATATATCAATGTGAAGACATACCTACATGTGATACACACATGTCCAATAGTAACAATATGTTACATACCCTAAACCGAAATTAGAAAACAACTTAATGTTGGGCATATAAATAATACAACAAGTGCATACCTAATGTCCAATAAATGCACATCTATTCTGCGGTCAAATTCAAAACCTCTTACGTAAAATATTGAGTCTTGATCAACAAATAGTACAACAAAATTGATCAACAAATAGTACAACAAATGTACACCTAATATATAAATACACATCTATTTTATGATCTACTTCAAAACCTCTCAAATACAAAGTTGAGCCTTAATCATTGTAATGTCTTTAAAAACTTTAATTTTTTTGATTAATTATTCCATTACTTTTTTTTATAGAGCACACTTGACAAGATTGTGGTTTTTAATTGATTGATATTGCTTGACAGAAACAAAATCCAGGTGATCTTTTCCTATTATTGGTAACCTGCTATCTGCGGTACCTTATTTCACCTCGAAAGCTGTTTTATGATTAATAGTCCAAATTAAGAAATGAAAGTGGGGACCAAGCTCCAACGACATTGAGTTATTATAATTATTTTCAGACTAATTAATAATTGATGTCGACAAGCAAGGATACTATATTCCTCTTGTTACACCGAGAAAAAAAAGCTCTCGTCTACCCTAGCTATCAGGATCCAATCTACCCTAACTACCAAGATCCAGTCGCCTCCACCATCACCACCGCCGCCCTTCTCCGGTCTCCTCACCCTCGTCGTCTCCGGCCTCCTCGCCCTCGTCGCCGCCACCGTTCATCAACAACCACGCTGCCACCGTTCGTCAACAACCACGCCGCCACTGTTCGTCAACAACCACCGTTCGTCAGATCCGATCGTCGTCGCCGTCACCAACAACCACGTCGACGCCCTCCTCCGCCTCGTTACCTTCCCCACAACATGTATGGTTCTCCCAGTTTCACGCCTTCACCACGCTGGAGCACGTCCTAGGTCCCCTTGGATGCCGGATTCAGTGGCCATGCACCAACGAGGCGATGGGCCTATGCACGGTCAAGTTCTCCAGCCCATGTGGTCGTATCGCCTGCCCCCTGAGCCTGAGAGACCGAAGCCCTCAGAGGCCGAGATCTACCGGAACGATCACCACCCGTTGATGATCACTGAGGAGGACCAGGTGAAGCAGACGGAGGCAGGGAAGCCTCCGATGCAGGGATGACCCGACCCGGCAGGGGTGGGTGGAGTCGATGTCGGACTATACCTACAGACCCGGGACAGTCAGTGCTGGGAGGTCCCGGGCAGCCTGCAACAACAACTCAGTTATTTTACATGTTTTCTCGTTATTTACTTTATTTCTGGAACAATTTATTTCTTGCGTTGCTTAGGGTTTTACATTTCCTGTCTCGTTGTTTTGAGACGTTGGTAAGGAGTTGTCTTGAGTTTGTGCCTACGATTTCAAGTAGGTTTTTTTATGGGTCCATGAGCGTCGGGCCTTCTACAGTCGGTTCGGACATATATCTGGAACCCGGGACGATCACGTTCTTACTTTGTTTGATTATGTATTGGTATTAATGAAAGTCTCCGGTTATCCGTTTCAAAAAAAAAAACAATTGATGTCCAGCATTGGGTTATTATAGTAGTAAGGAATACGAACAACAATAGACTATTAAAATAGCGAGTCTGACTATAGTATTAAAATATGAATAACTGAGTGGGCGTAATATTGACAGAGGACTTGCTATATATGGATGAGCTGCGTCCACGTCTCCCCAGGCACTAACCTTACCTCGTACGCCTTGCCGACTACGTACCCTCCGAAAAAGCAGGCTACTTTGCTTCTCTTCTCTTTTTTAATTATTATTACTTGTTTTCTTATAATAATAATAATAATTTATTATTATTTATTTATTTTAAGTATTTATAATCGTATTCGTACCCGTACCTTGTTTTATTGTAATGCCTTGTAATTTTGAATTTGGCATGACATGTTTCCTCATTCAAAACTAATATACAAAAAAACAAATATGTTGGAAAATGATTATTTGTATAAGAAAATTGATATGTTTTTTTATAGAGTTCGTGGTGGTTGGTTGACAGCTGTCTCGAATAGTGACCTTCCACGTCATGCGCGGCTTTCTGTTTTGTTTTCTCTCAATTTCATTTGGTTTTATTGGAGGGAAGAAAGAACTGAGTAGTAGTATTGCACAAACATGTGAGGTTCATGCGGTCAAATTTTACTTTCAGGTCAATGTCACAAATATTGAATCCATAAATCATGCATCACTGTTAGTTCAAGTTCATCGTTAAAGCTAGCAAGAGAATTTTCATGGATCATTTTCACAATCAAAGACAAGAAGTTTTTATTTATAAAATAATTGAATGCCACTTGAACCGCAATTGCACCGATTTTTCGTTATCCTATTATAAAAATATCATAAAGAGACCATCAGAAAAATGAGATGAACGAACAGAAAGCTTCACAAAAATCAAAACTTGTTGTGTCGTCGCAAGAGACAAAGGCGACCTTGTGGGAGTGGGCTGGTGGAGATGGAGGTTCACAAGAGGAGCTTTGATTTGGTCATGTTTTGGTTGTCGAAAATAAAAGTGTGGATAAGCAAGTTTAAGAAGAAATTGTGTGGGAGGAAGAAGATGTTAATTTGTAGAAGGGAGAGGTGGCTACCATAAAAGGGTAAATAAAATGCATTAGGTCATTAAGATTACGTATAAGGAGTTAAAAAGACTGGGTAGAATGGTCTTTTTCTGAAAAATGCAAGGTCACACGCTATTTTCCGTCTGAAAATAAACAAAAAAGTGAAAAGTGAAAAATAAAATTAAGAAAGTTAAATAGCACAAAAATAGTTAGAGGATAATGTGAAAATAAACGATAATTTTTTTTTACTAAAAGGTGCATATTTTATTAATTATAAAAAAGAGTTATTACACTGTATATAGCCCCAAATAGTCTTTTTACAAAAAAAAACTCTGAGACAGATAAACCGTTACAATCGGTATTGGAAGAGCCATAAAGACGAACGAAAAGTAAATGTAAGCTATAGTGAAACCACTGACTGCTGCTCAAGGTGTTGGCTAGACGCTGCATACTATGTAGAGTGCGACCGAACCTGTGAACAGTGGTTTCAAAAGGAGGCAGAGCTCTGATCAGGGACCCATACCAAGGCCAGTACTTGGAGCACTGGATTCTTTTCATCCCTCTTGGCGAGGCTGCGTCCCCGCCCTGGCCTGATCCTCCCGGGGCTCCCCAAGAGAGCCCCTCTTCATTCCTCCAATAACATCTCCCTCTCTATCTCTATGCTCAAACTGTGTCCAAGCGGAGCAAAACGTAGATCCATGGTACCCTTGCTACAAAGAGTGGCTCGATTACCATTTTTTTTTCAACTTGGATCAACTTTTTCAGCCTGGACACTTGGCCGAGGTCCTGTACCCTTAGGTACAATGCTTGGAGATAAGATGTCATCCTTCCCCCAATCAGTTGCATATAGCTTCACATTACGGTCGTTCTGATATTCAAGCATAGATGAATGAAGTAAGTCTAACCATTCGCTTGCATTCTTGGATAAGATGGCCTATCATCCCATAGTTGTAGCAGAACACTAGGAGCATCGTGTAGGTGTGAGAGATGCAAACCGGATCCGAGAATTCCTTAAACCGCAACAGTAGTTGAAGACGCAGGGGGAGCTCCATGAGATGCCAGAATCTCACCCGAACCGCTCCTCCGCAGCATAGTCCCCATTTGTCGCACGGTACCGCGACATAAAGTCCTATGGCCGAGCCAATTATTTCCCCCGTTGCTCGAGTCCTCACTGTTGGGGGAAGGCCCATAACTGGAGCCGATCCAAGGCGCGAGGTTCCCTAGCCATTGGGTCCAGGTCTTTGAGGAGTAGTGGTCGGTCATCAAAGTACCATGGCTCGTTGCCTCATACCCAATCCCGAGCCTCTTGTGTCTCGAAATATAATCCGAACACCTCGAGCCCTATATCCTTAATCACAAGGTCATCTGTAGATTACTCCCATGCCTTGGTGATTATCTGGAGGAGGGTTTCCTTCTGAGGAGGCTTGGAAGTCTAGAGCTTGCCCAACATGGAAAAGCTCTGGCGTGCCAATAGTGCTGGGCTTATCGGGGCATAAGGGACCATAACCTCGAGCTCCTCCTCTTCCTCAAGCGAGCAGGAAGAGAAGCCATCTTGAATGGCGATTAAATCGGGATCAAGGCCACCTGGTGGAACTACAGTACTGGTATCCCCCCGGCATACTGGGCTTTAAACACCCGGCTTCTGTGAGTCATCCCTGGCGGCGGAGATAGCAAGGTAGGAATCACTAGGATCCAAGTTGCATTGGGAAGGTCGACCCCGACATGAGATCATATAGCTGTTCTTGTTCAGTTTCAACTATCAGGGCCTTCCCACGCCGAGGATTCCGATAGAGTGGAGACAATGGATTATTGGTGGCCTCCTTGGTCGGGGTCACCGGAGGTTTCCGGCCCAAAGGGGAGGACACAAACCCTAGTAGAGCCCTTATCCTCGATTGTCGTGTATAGGAAGTGACCACGGAAGACGGTTGTGCACAAGGAACAACCTGTGATGGACTTGCCGTAGTTGTAAGAACCGCCCCCGGTCGAACCGGAGGTTTTTGGCGAAAGTTGACTTTTTTCCGGAAAAGTCAATCGATGACCCCGGGAGTCATTCGGGACCTTTCCGAGACCCAAAAAGGTTAGCCGTCGTTACGATTAGCTTAGTTGGGTCACTTCCTTTCAAATGACAGCTTTTGTGAAAAAGTCAAACCCGAGTCAAACTATGTCGATTTTGGATTATTAACGTATAAAATAATAAGAGCTGAGATATTTTAGGGTAGGAGTGGTCCCCAGATGGACACTTGTCCATGTTAGCTTGGAGGGGAAGAAAGGTGGGTTAAAAGACCAAAATGTCCCCACATATGGACAAAATAGAGAGAGGGGGGCTAAAGGATGAAAGAGACTTTTACACTTAGAGGATAAGACCACATAGGGCAAAAATTTCAGCATTTCTTCCTTGTTTGGCCGACCACTATTGCTAGAAGAGAGAGAGTGCAAAAACTTCATTGAAGCTCCTTGAAGCTTGAAGAAGAAGCAAGAGAAAGGGAGCTCCTTTTGGCCAATTCTACACCAAATCTTCTCAAATTTACTTCATCTCTTCATTTCCTAGAGGTTGGTATGCTTTATTTCCTCATTTGATGAAATTGATGTTGTGGGTTTGTGTAGAGATGACTTGAACTAGTGGGTTTTGGGTGTTGGAAGGTTTAAATGTTGATTTGTGAAGAAGAAGTGGAGTTGGATGATGAAAATAACTTGGTTTGAGTAGTTTTTGATGAAACCCACTTGGGTCTTGAAACTTTGGATGATTTGAGGTGAAAATTGAAGTTCTAAAGCTTAAAAATGGTGATTTGGAGAACCTAGAACTAGTTAGGTACTTGTTGGAGAAATTAGATATTTTTCCGGCGACCGGAGGCTCGCCGGAGCTCCGGCCGGTCGCCGAAATCTGGCCACCGGGGAGGGAAAGGACCGGCCATGGTTCGGCCACCCTTGGACGTGACCGGCGGCCCGGTCACCCACGACCATGTGTGGCCGTGGGGCCCACATGGCCGGGTTTTGGTTGTTTCGTAAATTGGACGATCGTGGGCGAACCCCGGGACGATGTTTTCACACCCGGAACGAATTATGGATGTGATTCTTGGAATTTCGGAAAAAGCGATTAGAAACTTTAATTGCGAAATTGGGAAGGCTCGGACCCCGGAATTGGATTCCGTCAAGTGCTTTGTAACAAGTAAATTAATTAGGTTGGATAGACACGAATAGGGAAACTTTCGGAGTCCCGAGAGACGTTTTCCCGATACCGAGCAAAATGGGCATTCCGAGCCCATTTTGATAAGTCGAGCAATTGGGATTAGTTTGGGTATTCCCCCCTTTAATCCACACTTGAATTAGCATTAATTCTTTTATTGCTTGTAATCTTAGACTTTGGACCCGAGCTTGGCAGAGGAGATTTTTGGACCCCGTGAAGTGACGAGGAGGAAGCTAGCTAGGTCGTCCGCTGCTAGGATTGGATTGCTTTCGAGGTAGGGAAAGTAGCGAATACCGGTTTAATTGCGGAAAGTTACTAGTATGCATATAGGTTTCGATTAAATGAATTTTTAATTGTTAGAATTGCATGATCAGGATGTGAGGAACGAGTGAAATGAGGGATAGCTTACGAGCCATGTCGAGCCGTAAGTTTGGGATTGTCGTGCTGTAGAAATGCATGCGGGCCATGTCGAGCCCTTAGGTTGTGTGTTGATTGAATTTCCATGATCTTTGTTTGAGATGCATGATGTGTGATTTAGCCGTTGTTAGATTGAGAATCATGTTATGTTATGCTCGGTGTAGTGTGTTGATATGCTTGGGCAAGTGTGCCATGCGTGTTATGAATGAACAAATGGTTGTGATATGGCCGGGTGATTGATAAACCGACGTGTTGTGTTGTGGAAAGTTGACCCGGTTGGTATACAGTGGTTGAGCTATGGCATTATGATGCGTGATATGATCTTGATGTGTGTTCCAAGAGGAGTTGTATTCCGGTATGGTACCTACACCGAGGGGGTACGCCGGTGTGGGGTAGCACCTAGGCCGACGGTGTGGTCCCACGTATGCACGGTCCCCCGGTGTGTTATTCTGGTATGATGCCTACATCGAGGGGGTATGCCGGTGTAGGACATCTAGGTCGGTGGTTTTTGATTTGGCACTAGGTGTCGTGTTTATGCCCCAATGGATTTCCCGGAAGACATCTAGGCCGACGGTGTATTCCGGTACGATGTATTGTGATGGTGCCCCGACGGATTTCCGAGAAGATATCTAGACCGATGCTGTGTGTTCCGGTGTGATATGATAGAGTCGGGCCGTGGACAGCCGGCGGAGTCGGGGACTGTGGTACGAGACATGTGCTTATTTTATTGTATGTTGTATGCTTGATACTTGTTTAAGTGAAGTGAGTGTGGTGTGATAGTGGTCGTGTAAGTACGTTGGTGAGAGTGGTTATAATCTTGGAATTGAGGATTGTGGTTATGAAAGTTCGTTTTGTGTTTTAGTTGTGTGATATGCTAGTATGCCATAATTGGACGGTTACTCGTGGTGCTGAGCGGATACTCATCGCCTTAACTACTTTTCCTACTGAGCGAAGGCTCACCCCCTTTACCTTGTTGTTTTACAGGTCTTGAGCGGGATTTGTGCTTGCGGGATTCTCGGCGCTTGGGAGCTAGCGAGGGTCTTGTCTAGTTTTCTAGAGACGTACTGTTTAAATTGTCGTTAAACTTATTTATTTTGTCGTTTTTACTGAGATGTTGACTCTTGAGATTACTTGGAGCTTTTAAACTGTTATTTGAGATCCTTTTTTATATTAAAATTGTTCTATTATTTATTATTTTTAATTCACGTCTCGAGTCCGGTCAAAACAGGATTTGGGGCGTGACAGTAGTGGACGTCGGGACTTCACGATGAGGCTTGTCCAGGGGCCTCCTGGTAACTAGGGCCGGAGATACATGCCTCGGGGGCGCCGCACAGATCTGCGGTACCCCTGGTGGTTCAACTCGAGGCTTGCTTGCAGAGGAAGCAAGATCCCTAGGTTTAACCGGTCGATCCCGGTGTGTTTTGATCATTGAGGATGAGCTCCCTGATGAAAAAGCCACGAGGTGAGTGGTAGTGGATGAGGGACTGGCTGCTGCTGGGGAATAGTGAGAAGAAACAGCAAAATAGATGGCGGTGGCGGAGCTATGAGCGACGCAACCGAAGGATTTAGGGTTTGCTTCAGTTTCCTTTGGCGACGCCATTTTAAGGGTGAGACAACCTCGGAAGAAGGACGTATGGGTTGGGCGAGGGCCGAGGCTTGCATGGCTGTAGCTGGCGAGGGGACATGACCGGCATGGTTGACTAGATCGTCGACAACGCAGACAAAGGTGGGAGAAGAGAGTACCAGAACATAGACAAGGGCAAGAGATCCTCGAGAGAGGTTCTCGATAAAAAACGCGAGAGAGTTTTTTTTTCTTACTTTTGTATGTATTCTTTTGTTTGTAACTTTCATGTATAACATAAACGATAATTAAACAAGATTATAACAGTCTTTCTATCCTTGGAGAAAAACAGAAACATTCACATTATAATACTTTCATTCATCTGTTAAAAAAAATACTGTCACATATAATGTTCAGTTACGATATAATGCAAAAATATCAGTACTATAGTAATAGGTGAGCCCAAAGGGTCCCACATAATATCACATCATCCATGATTTGGTAGGGACAGTAAAACCTAAGATGCTTATGTCTCTTATCAAATTATTAGTATTATTATAAATAAATAATGTTGGCGTAAAAAAATAGTATTAGCATTACTCAAGTATTAACTTGTTCAAATTCAGTAACTACAAATCCGTACTGCTCTGCTAGGGTTTATTGCTCTGTTAGGGTTTAGTTTTTTTCGACTTTTCTCATCACTACCGATCATGAACGCGGATGGGAGGAGTTCGGAGTCGTCGGACTTGGCCGGTGCTGTACCGGGCGAGTTTGTGGGAGAGAATATTGAGTTTTCAAGGATGGAAGAGGGCATGGACGGGGGTTTCGGCACCAGATCGCTGGCGGCGAGGGAGGACCCGTCCAGTCTGGCGATCTCCATCCAGCCTTCGAGCAGGGACGGGGACTCGCCCAGGCCGGCGACCTTCTCCTTGGGTTGGTCTCCGAGCAGGGACGTTAGTCCCGTGGAGTTCTCGGCGACGTGGGAGGTCGATTGGGATGATGTCAAGAAGACGCGCCGCGTGCAGGGCGTAGGGCCCTGGCCGAGGAAGAAGGTGATCCGGCGTCCTGCTGCGACGCCGGTGGAGTAGACGGTGACGGGCTCGAGGGACGAGTCTGGAGAGCCACTCCGTGACGGGGCGGCGCTGATCCCGATCGTTATTTCATCGGCGACAGGTTCAGAGGAAACGGAATCGGAGGAGGCGGTGGCGTGGAGGCTACGTAAGGGAAAGGCGCCGATGGAGGGGTGCCCTAGGGTTCCGGCGAAGGGACGGGACGTGGAGATGGGCCCGGGCATGATGGCAGACGCGCGGAGATCGGGCTGGCAGCCTCGGCTGGCCATAGGTCCACGAGGCCCAGGGGAGAAGCCCTGAACGGGCTGGACCCGGGCAAGCCAGGGCGATGTGGCCCAATGGGATGCCCGGTACGGGGCGGGTTCGGGTCGACCCGTGCAGTTGGGTGCGGTTCAGGAGAGGTGGTATGCGTCAGACTCGGGTCGGGTTGTGCAACCTGGGTTGGGTCGAGAGACGCGGGTGGAACTACCCAGGTCGGATCAGGGTATGCGGATGGAGCAGGGTTGTACCTGGTTGAGGACGGCTCCGGCGGATCAGACGACCCTTGGCGGCGCGGGCTTCAACCCGTTCGGATCACGGGGATCTCCCGGATCCGGGCGAACTGATCAAGTGGGGGTCCTGGGCTCCCAAATGGGATCGATGAGGATCAGGGAGGTGGTGGTACCAATGCAAGAGGTCACGGGACGGGGTAACCTGTACCGTTTTGCAATGGCAGCCAAGGTCCTAACGACTAAGAAGGTCTGCTAGAAGTCAGTAGTAGACAGGTTGAAGGATGCTTGGGGGATGAAAGTAGAGGCCAAACCCCTGGAGGGGGGGGGGGGTCTAATAGCTTTCTTCTTTAGGACAACAAAGGAAAGGGAGAGAGTCCTTCTAGGAGAGCCATGGTCATTTTGGGACTCCCTAGTATTGTTTATAGACTTGCGAGCTCACATGCAGGTTCAGGACCTGGAATTCCATCACTTCTCAGTCTGGGTGCGAGTCTCCAATTTTCCAATAGGGGCGTGGACAAGGGATGTGGGATTCTGTGTGGGAAATGCCCTGGGTGTTTGCCAGGGAGTGGATGTCGATAAGGATGGCTTCTGCTGGGGAGACTTTATGAAAATTAGGATTCGAGCGGACATCAGAGCCCCCCTACAGAGCCAACTCAGGTTTCGGCTTTCGGTGTCTCAGGTACGTACCCGCCTGGTGATTTCTTATGAACACTTGCATGAACATTTTTTTGGATGCTGTTGTGCGGGTCATCTGTTTCCCCTCTGCCCAGTGGTGGGTGGTAAAAGAGGCCCGTCGTTAAAGGCACCGGCGGACCCCAGATCTGGGATGGAGAGAACGAAACATGGGAAGGCAACGCCATGTACAAACTGAACGTACCTTTGAGGCTGTGGAAGTGGGGGCGTTAGGGTTGGGGAGCCGAGTACTCCTCCATAGAATAAGGAGCCACGGGTGCAGGTGCAGCAATATTTTTACAGGGAGGAGGAGGCGCCGGTTGGCTGGTTCCCCAGGGAGATGTCGTCATCCCTGTCTGGTAAGAAACGAGGCGAGAGGGAGGAGGAACCTAAAGAGGAGACAGGATCGTCAGACTCGGAGGGAGCATCGAATGTAGTGGTGGGGGGCGGTAACCACCCCCGCCTCCAGGAATGAGAGCCTGGAGCCCCAGGAAGGGTTTGGTCGACTATATCCCCTTCTTGGCAGTTTGGTGGCAGTGGTTCTGCCAACAGTCGATGAGATACTCCCCTACCACTTCGGGGTCAGCATTCCCGCGTTCAGGAGCCCTACATTTATCAGTCAAGGGAGGACGACGCACGCTGACATACCGGGGGAGCTATCGGTCCACCACTGTTCGTTGTTCAATTGGTCTACTCGATCAGTATTTATGGTTGGAGCATACTGTATCGGTATCCCTGGATGCTACCGTAGTCAACCCCCCCGACCACCTCTATGCATATGAGCACAATTTATTTCTCAGCAATTATGTTTATTTCTTTTTTAACTATTGCTTCGTAAGGGGTTCGTCGGCAGACGAATACCTAGGTACCTTTATTTATTAATGATATTTCCAGTTCCTCTAAAAAAAGTATTAACTTGTTCTCGACCTAACGCCGCTTAAGGTCATGTCAATTATGGTTATTGTCATGGCTTCTACCATGATTCTCTCCTGATCAACTCTCATTGTCGCTGAAGCCTCCACCGGCGCGTCCTCCTCCATGGCCTCCACCACCGCACCCTCTGAAGCTTCCGTCGCCATCGCTGAAGTCGTTGTCATCGTCTCTGATATCGCCTCTTCCCTGGCCTCCACCACCGAACCCACCTCGACCCCTCTCTCGACTATGGATCTGGATAATCGAGTGGGTCTTTTTTATCTTATCTGATTTTGTCTTTACCGGATCAATGACAAAAGGAATTTAGTGACCAAGGGATTGGCCCTAAAAGGGGTCCCTGGTAAGAGTTATGCCTCCATTTGAAGCTGATGATAGTGGGCTCGGTCGCACTCTATAAAGTATGCATCGTTTATGCAATACCTTGAGCAGCCGTAGTCAGTTTCGTCATAGTTTAGTGTTAGCTTGCCTATATGGCGCCCCATCTAATACCGTTAGGGACAGTTATAGTATGAAATGAATAGCGAACACTTTGTGTTCTTTGTCTGTTCATTGTGGTCAGGGATTTATTCCTGATGCACTCAATTGTATTCGAAGTCTAAATTAACGAAATTGCACCTTTTTAATCCAAAAAAGTATAAATTTGTTATCCAATTTCCATCTTCGGCCTTATAAAATCTTACATGAATCATTTTAGTTTTGTTATATTTACTTTTTTAGTATAGTCAGTGGAAACGTTATTATTGAAAAATGAATGATAATATACGGAAGCTTGGAATCAGGTTGTGTCAGATCGCGGTGGGACTAGACATATCTCCTCAAAAACGTCTGGTTCTTCTGTCTAAGATTCATTGGACCTGGCGAGGCAGCGTAGCAGACCTCACCTGGTTGGTTCTTCTTGGTTCGTCGTACATGCCTGTGAGGCGGAAGCCCTCCCGTCCCGAGGCCTTGATCCCCATCTCGATGCTCAGGACCTCCTTTGTATAGTCGGCAACCTCCACATCTTGATCCTAGAAGAGGACGAGCCCCCTTTTATGATTATCTATCGGCATGAGGCAAAGCATGGTAGTGGTGAACATGGCGAGAAGCAATGATCCCCTAGCGGTATCCAGCGAGGATTCACACAAATTCGTCGTGATTCTCGTCGTCTCTATCTTTGAAGAAGCCTCACATGAATCCAGAGTGGTTCTCGTCATCTCCTGCTCCCGAGGAACCTAGCTCGAATCCGATGTGGTTCTCATCATGGTCCTCCCTGTGTTTCTCACAAACAACTACAATAGTGCTAATACAACTCATGAGATGCCTCATCAATCTCTGTCACCCTATTTTATTTTCATTTTGTTTAATTTGTCGATGAAGAATGTTGTTGTTGCTACCTCATTTCTCTTTCCACCTTTATTCTTTTTTATCAGGGAAGTTTTATAGATGCCTCTTTGTAAAAGAGAAAAAAGGAAGTCTGTTAAAAGCAAATTTTAAAACGGAACTAAAAGTTGTCAATCACATTACCAAAATATCAAAATCCACCACCGAAGAAACTAAAGGAAAACAGCTTAAATCCCATCTTAATGGATCAAAAGTATACCTTGGAACTCGCTACCAAAAACCTGCTCCACTCCAAAAAACAGCATAAGAGACGCCAAGACACAAGGCTTTCCCCTCTCCCAAACCACCAGTGAAACCATAAAAAACACATGCTGAGAACTGGGAAGCTCCACCTAAATGCTAACTCATCACTGAATAATCAACCTTTCCTCAAAAAAATGCCACAACCGGGAAACCATGTTCTCCTAATCCACCACGGAAGCACACCCTCAAAGCTACCGACACAACCTTCAAAATATGAAACGAATCCTCTCATATTCCGTCAAAGGAAAAAGAAGCTCAATGAGGAGAAGGAGGTATGTCGTACTTGCCCCTACGAGATGAGAAGATATGGTCGTCTTACTCAAATATGTCGAACTCTCTATCACTGTATCAAGGATTAAGGTCGACATCGAGTTGTTGTAACTCTTGAGGGAATAGATCCCTCATACCTTTAGATTTGAATCGCATTTTGATGCAAAAAGCTCAAGCTTTTGAAGTAGCTTGTCCCTTACTCCCTCTCCCAGGCCAGACCCGTAAGTGTCATCCACTAATGTACGATTGATGACTAATACCTTAGCGTCCACAATCCCTTTTACAAAGAAACACTGGCCGTTTCTTCTTCCTTAAAATTGGAGTAACAGGCAACGTCTTATAAGAATCAACCAACCAATCGACGGACTGGGTATCTGCCGCGCCCGCAAAACCCAATTCCCCCTTACTACCTTGCGCAACATACTCAGGTAAAGAATTTTCACCTATTTTTTTAGCACTGTCCAACCTCATTGAAGGCCTGGCCCCATGGTTTCGCCTTGAGTCATCTTGACGGTAAGTACCTCCTTCCCTAGTGATTTCATACTGAATTCCCCATTTGTGGATATCTTCCTATCAAATGAGTGCCCCTAACGAAGGGGAACATCACATGGACGTAAGTTCACCACCGAAAGTTGTACATTAAAGGCTTGTCCCTCCATTAACACCTCGAAGCTCCGATCTATGGAGCATACATGATCCGTGCGAATCAAGACATAAGCCTCATCGAATCTAAAACCTATAACAGATTGAGGATGCATCATCACTATGGTGCCTGCTGCTCCTGCAACTGGTTCCGGGTTCTTTTTTGATCATCCGTGAATGGGGAGACTTTGATCCCTTACCTAATTATAAATTCCACCCTTCACCAACTAACTTTCCTTCCCCGTGCCTTTTGTCAGCCACATGGAAAGCCAACTTCATCGACTCTCCACCATCCTATCCATAAACTCTTTACCAGCACATGTAACCAGTACTACCCTATTACCCAATATAGGTCCAAAACCCCAGTTTCCTAGTTTCTTCATGTACATGATCTGGGTTGATGTTGGTATGTAATACTCCAAACCAAATGTCTACTATCTCCTCCTTCAACCGTGCATCCCCCGTACTGTGGATCTGTTTCACTACCCCACCCAAAATGTGGGCTTGAGCGGCAGTCTCTTTCTTCCTGTTGATGAAGTGTTGTAGATCAGGCTCTAAAACCACACCCTGTTATAGCTTCTTCTCCCAGGTCTGGGCTACGAACAACATGTGTGAGCCCATCTTGGTGTCGTCGATCAACCTTACCACATTTTCCAAATTAGTCAAAGAACCTACCTCAGTGATTCGGGTTGGACGGAAGGTGTTGACCTCGCCCACACTATTGAAAATGGCCTGAACCCCATCAACTGTAGGGCCTCCTGACAAATTTAACTCGAAAACTTATGTGGATGATATAGCACCTCCCACCTGAGGGACGGTTCTCCAGTTCACCACACGAGGCTTAGTCATCACCTTCCAACCACCCACCTCTTCGTCCTCAAACCTCCCGCTCGTCCCCTTCTTTCCTTCTTCCTCTCTCTAGTTGTCACCCTCGACCACAACCATACCTCGGTCCAAAGACTTCTTAGTCACGATCTGTGCTGAAGGACTGACCATAGACCTCAAGACAGCCTTGGTCTGCACCCCCTTCTTTTAGTATTGCTAGACTGGACCTCCATGCTCCAACCAGACGTGACGGAAATAATCCCCAAAACGATAAAATATATGAATTACTTAAATAATTATGATCATAATTTCTGGGTGTTTTTTGTCGATATCATAATTTTTCAATTGTGTTGGTCATTAGTTTATGTAGTGTTTACTTCTTCTTATTTTAGCGAAAGTGGTACTTATACTATTAATCAAAAGAAAAGAGTCGGTACTACATACATGGAACCATGTCCCCCATTCACAAATTCTGAGACAATTGACGAAAACAAATTTGGTTTTGAAAATAAACAAAAACTACGATAAAGAAAAAAACATGTAAAGACATAACCAACTGAAGAAGACTCTGCCTAGGATGGTGCCTAAATGCTACTTGATACCATGGTGAGGACTCATTTCTCGTGAAGAGTGCGACCAAATAAATGTCTGAATAGAAGGCGGAAGAATCCTGACTAGATTTAGAGTCCTCTTTCTCCCTAAGGCCCTAAATTTTTGCTCGCTCATCGACCCTAGCAAGACTGTAAAGCATGCCTTGCCTGATATGTTTGTTTTTTGGGCAAACGAAGGCCCCCGTGTACCCACTCCTAACACGAAGAAGGCGAGCACCACCGTAACATGAAGTCGCGGATCATCGCAGAGGCACCATCCTTCCGATACAACAGTGCTGAGGTGTCGACGTCCAGTAGAGAACAACAACAATGTTGTAAGGATGAAGAGACTCACGATCAGCCTCTTAGTGATGGAAGTCTTGCACAATATCGATATCATAGACGATAACTACAAATGATTAGGATTGAGAGCTATCACTCGTCACGAGCTTTTGGTATAATACGTAGTGTTTACTTAATTATTGTAATAGAGATTACTGATTTCACTTGAATTAACTAACTAAATAAATAATGAACAAATTTCAAAGGCTTAAGATGTGACTCTTTATTATTAACAAATCTAATCTGACTTCTCTCTTCATATCACTTGCATACTCTTGAAGGGCATGTATTGTATATGGGATGTTGGCAGAGGCAGTACTCACGAGAAACATCAGTTTTGATGATATCAAGGACCGGTGACCAGTTCAGCCGGTACCCGTCATGAGGGAAATATATGTTTATATATTCATTCCGCTTCCTCTCAAAATGGGTCCGAAATGTTTCTTCACACGTCCCTTCTTCTCTCTCACTCTCTAACGGAATCGGCGATGAAAGCAGCGCCGACGAGCTTGCTATCTCCTCCGACTGATTCGTAAATGCGATTTCAGCTTTTCTCAGTCAGTTGACGCCCTTTAAGCCTCGCTTTTTCTACTCCGATCACTGGGACACTCGCCGGCGATTCTCGAGAACAGAAACTTGTGAGTTACTCTTAGTCTCTAACTTCTGCTACTGCTGTTCATTATATCCATTGCTCGACTTGAATCAGTAATTTTATTCCACGAACACTATTTTTCTGTCATATTCTGAGCTGCCATGGTATGTTAACGATTCGGCTGTAATGTTCCGATTCAATCGATCTGTGTCGCTTAATTGATAGTTCGCACTGGAGTTGATTGATGTTATTGGAATGTTTTCTGGAGTAATTTCGCTGATTGATTGTAAGTTGACAAGTTGAGCTCGAATGCTCGGATTTGAATTTTGTGACTACAGGAGCAGAGACATGTTAGATCTTAACCTCAATGTGATGTCGAGCGAGTCGGCTCAGCAGGATGACTCGTTAATGTTTGTGGAAAGGGACGACTCCGGGACCTCGAATTCATCGATCGTCAATGCCTACGCGTGCGATGACGACTCATACTCCACACGCGCCGCCGGTGATGTGTTCACCTTTAGCTTCGATATACTGAAAGCTCAAGGAGAAAGTGACGCCGTCGGAACGAAGGAGTCGTATCCGGTGACCGGAAGGGATTCTGCGAGTTTTCAGGCGGAATCTTCTTCGAGGATGAAGCGGATCGATCTGTCGTTTGGTGATGGCAACAATCGTGTTGTGGAGCTGCCTGGTGGAAGTGGAGAGGTGCGGGTGATGCAACCGCTGTCACAGCCGGTGAAGAAAAGTAGGAGAGGACCAAGGTCAAGGAGTTCGCAGTACAGAGGGGTCACGTTTTACAGGAGGACCGGGAGATGGGAATCACATATATGGTCAGTGGTGTTTATTCTTGGTTATTCATTTTGTTCACCTGAATTTGGTGTTTTGCATTGGGTTTTGCTTGTATGGCTTGTTTTTTTTCCAGCAAGACAGTTCAGTGTTGTGGAATTTAACTGTTTTAGTAGTTTGCTACTTTTATAATTTCTCCATTTTTGGATAATTCTGTGCTTAATTGATTGATTGACTGATTGGTTGATGGACTAATCTCCTCTTTTTTTCTGTGCAGGGACTGTGGGAAACAAGTTTATTTGGGTATGGAAATGATCTATTGATTGAATTAAATGCTTATTTGTTATGATTGATTAAATTTGTCATACTTGATGTAATAATCTAATATTGGGTTTACCATCTTAGGTGGATTTGACACTGCTCATTCTGCTGCCAGGTAAAAAGTTTGATATAAACCTAGAAACTCTGTTGTTTCTTTGTTTTAAATTTTATGTCTGTTTCCAATTTGTTAACTTGGATTTTTTGTCGAATTAGAGCATATGATCGAGCTGCTATTAAGTTCAGGGGAATTGACGCTGACATCAATTTCAATCTCAGTGATTATGAAGAAGAGCTGAAACAGGTTGGTTGTGCGTAATGGAAAGAAATATAACTGATTTGGTTACTTGCCATTTTGTGTGCTTCTTGTAAGTGGATTTTCATTCCATTTTTCATTGATTGGCAGATGAAGAATCTAACCAAGGAAGAGTTTGTGCACATCCTTAGGCGACAGAGTACAGGTTTCTCAAGGGGAAGCTCAAAATATCGAGGGGTTACACTGCATAAATGCGGTCGATGGGAAGCTCGAATGGGGCAGTTCCTTGGCAAAAAGTGAGGAAACATTTCACAATTTTAAGATTCTCTTGTTTTGGGAACTACTTATTACAAAAATAAGTGTTCTTGGTGTGACCCAAGAGTCGAATTTCATTTTAGCTCTTAAGAGGTTGTTTATGTTTCTTCTATTTTGGGAGAACGTATCCAACATGCCTAGTTGGAAGAAGAAAATGTTGGGTATGATGTGTTTATAGTGGAGATCATCATGCTTGCATGCAGGTATATATATCTTGGGCTATTCAACAGTGAAGTAGAAGCTGCAAGGTCCTAATGATCACAAATTTCACTCTCCCTGATATTCCATTTCTTACACTTATTTGTCAACTAACACTCATCTCCCTCTTGATTTTCTGGAGTCAGGGCTTATGATAAGGCGGCTATTAATTGTAATGGAAGGGAGGCTGTCACCAATTTCGAACCGAGTACATATGAAGGGGAGTTGATACCTGAGGCCCGTAACGAAGGTATTATTTAGTTGAAGCCTTAATTTTGGCCCTTCCTTTTTATTTCATAGAGCCATTTGTTTGTCATCGACAACTTACATGCTATTAAACCTTCTTTATCCAATTGATGCAGTTAGAGACCATGATCTTGATCTAAGCTTGGGAATATCTCCACCTTCGTTTGTCAAAAATCCAAAGGAAGGCAATGGTCGCTTGCAATACCACTCTGACCCTTTTGATTCTCACAGCGGGAGGAGTTTGAAGGTAAATATTTAAGCTTGTGAATATCAATAAGTTTCTATGTGTGTATGGATAAAGTCTTGAATATGGTAAATCTGTTTATTTAAGGACCTTGTAACTGAAAAGGTACCTTTATCTAACCACAAGTGTCTGTATAGATCATTTAGTTTTAACCTAGAAGTTAGGACTGTATTTAAAAAGTTGTCTTGTATATTCTGCTTTTGCAGATGGAAGACATAGCATTAGCAGCATCAATGGTTGGTCATCCACCTTCTCCTAAAGGACTAGCAATCACATCAGAGCACCCCCCTTTGTGGAATGGAGTAAATCCTAGATTCCCTTCCAACTATGAGGTAATTTTCCACCAGTTTTTTAAAAGAGTAACTTAATTTGGTTTGTGTGGTCACAATGACTGGAGAATCTTCTCCCTTTTCTCATAGCATGCCTCTTGAATTACATGCCAATGCTGTATAGACCTCACTTACCAGTGTATATGAGCATAGATCAATGTGCAGTAGAATAGCCTGCTCTTGACAGAAACTGTAAGGAAAAAATGAACTTAAGGTGGATCAAGTCTATGCAGTGTAATTGGAAAGAACTAAAAACGTAAATAATTGATGTCTAAAAGTTAACAAGCTATTGGTTCATTAGGAAGTGCTGCTAATATGTACATTGAGCTCATTGTGCTAGTGAGTTTCATGAAAATGCTTGAGTGATTAAGTCTTTGTTGGCAAACAGGACATAAGAGGAATGGAGAAAAGAGTTAGAGGTACATTACAAGGAGTCCAAGCGCAAAGACAAACACAAATGCAAGGAGCTTTGTGCGGTGCAAGTGCAAATGCAGCATCATCAGGATTCTCATATTCGGTTACGCCAGCTTCACTCTCTGTCATTACTCCTCCCATTCCCTATGCTGTTAGTGTTTGGACTCAACATTCGACTTCACCAGCTGCTGCACAATTACAGCATTACTATCATCAGCTGAAACCGCCACAGCAGTGACATATCCTTATATACCTTGTGTTTTTGGCCTTCACTTGACTGTCAAAACTCAAGAGGTCTAACTAATTGCTCTATTTTGTTATTGCTGCAAACTTGTTCGCTTAAATAAACTCCATGTAATGCTATCAATGGGTGAATTCCACTTCTTCAATCCAGTAATTATATTGAATCCAAAATTGTTTTATTTAATAAAATTTGGATATCGATATAAAAGTTAAAACTGTTATATCTTCATTGTGTTTTCTGATGATCTGCTTGAAAAAATTATATCAATGACCAAGGAGGTAAAAATCCCCGTGTATTTTTTATCATCAAACAATTTTTTTTATTAATTCAAGCCCTCGAGGAGAAGGAACAAGAACAAGAGAAAAACCTTCAAGAGAAAAACAAACAGAGAACGAGATTCCATCATGGAACCTTAAATAACAAGAGAATAAGAGGTCTGAGACAAGCTTTAGTCTCGAACATGTGGACCAAAACCCAAAATTTCCTAACTTGAAGTTCGGACGAGGAGACCCCAACAACGGGGAACAACAATACAATCAAGAGTATTTTTGTTAAAAGAACCTCGACAAAGTCTAAAACCCAAAAAAACACAACAGAACTAGGTGAACCCTAATTTTTCAACCATTAAGCACAGAAAACAGAAATAGGTCTAAAACCCAAATTTGTCAACCATTAAACACAGGAAAAAAAAAAAGACCACCGGCATCGACCAACTACCACTCCCAACAACCCAGAAACCGCCACAACATGTGGAATGTCCCTGAATCATTGGTGCCTCCCTCCCTTTACAATAGAAAGGAAGGAGAGGACCAATACGTCGACAGACAACACTACATACATGACAGAAACAAGCTTGATAGTCAAAAGACCAAGGGAACAACTTGAAAATAAACCCCACCAAGGTTTTGAAAAGAAACCAACAGGTTCAGACAACTCGTCGTAGGCCAACACCTAACACACAGAGGAGACCCCGACCGATACATGGACGGAAGAAGAGAAAACCAAACAAGGATTCGAATCTCAAGAGAAGCAGTGACACCATAAAAATAACGAGGCAGTAAAGGGACAAAGGGAGTTTTACATCGCAGAACACCGGCCGGAGTAAAAAACACCTTCAACTCCGACGACCTCACTAGCCAAAACCGACAACCGCACCAACCAATTCCGACAACCGCGTCAATTAACTCCTTGAGGCCAAGAACGGGCGACATAAAGCACCCTCAGGACCCGGAGACAAGGACCGATTAGTTGCAACCATTGTAGCTTGACGCTAACGTAGAAACCCACCGCAAGCCTCAGGTAATGGCCGACCAGAGAAGACTTCAAGCAGGAGCAAAACCCATTGGAACCAACGATTGAAACTAGGTCTAGACATAAAATCCAGATCCACGAAGTCAAAGGGAGAGGCACGGCTCCAGAAATGAACCATCACCACCACCCACCGGTGAGGTCCTCACTTCCCAAAGTAGAGGAGGCAACGGAGACAGACCAGTAACACGAACGGTCTACAACGTTCAAACGAAGAGACGACCGCGAGCATAAGAAGGCGAGAGAGGTGGGAAAAGGGAAGGAGAAGAAAGAGAGGAAGGGAAGGTCGCCACTGACAATCACAATGGCCGGAGTCGTGGTCGGAATCGGTGGAGACAAACAAGAAAAGGGGTGGCGGCTGCAAGCAACTAGGGTTTTAGTTAGAGAGGTTTCTTTCGTGTGTGTAAAAATCCCCGTTTGAAGGCACCTAAGCACTAAAATGCGCTCTAGGGACCCGATTTATCCTCTTAAGGCGTTCCAGGCTGTTTGGGAAGAATATGAGCCGATTAATCACTGACATGACCGATTAATCGGCGGGGTCGTATTCGTAAGTATAAAAATAGTTCTAATCTTTTACAAACTAAGTGAGAGCATAAAATTGTGCTAGTTGAGTTGGTAGAGCCCACTTTTTTCAAGTGTTACCTCCTGAATTTGATTCACGTTATTAATTCTTTTTTTAGTATTTTAAAACATAAAATTGCACAAATATATGATAATTGAAGCGATATATAGTCATACTTATTGATTTTGTTTTAATAATTGTATGATACTTTTAGTTTTTTATTTATTAAAGGATGCATATATTTCATTTATAAAATAAAAAGAGGTAGTACACAGTATAGAGCCCCAGAAGGTCTCTTTACAACTAATTCTGAGAGGATGAACCGTTACTAACAGTGTTGGAAAAGCCATATAGGCAAGCTAAAACTAAACTATGACAAAAATGACCATGACTGCTCAAGGTGTTTCCTAAACGTTGCATACTTTGTAGAGTGTGACCGAACCTGCTTTCATCAGTTTCAAAGGGAGGCAGAGCTTTTACTAGGGACTCCTCCCAATGCCAGTCCGTAGAGCATTGAATTCCTTTCATTCCTCCTGATAGGGCGGCTTCCCCGCCCTCTCCTTATCATCTCGAAGTTCCCCCGTAAACCCCCTCTTCACTCCTCAAATCCAAGTTGTAGCTCCAGCTCCAAGTTCAGCCCTATCTCTGTGCCCAGGCACGCCTGAAGCTCTGGTTTCTAGGCTACTAGAGAGCTGCCCGACCGCCAAGTTTTTCCACCAGAGATCCACCATTTCAGTTTGGACGATACCCCGAAGTCCTGTACCCTTAGGTACGATATCCGGGGATACAATTGGGCCCTTTCCATGAGATACGATTCCCTTAGGTACAGTGCTTGGGGACACGGGTACGTTCCTCGGTGGTTGACTCCGGGACCCCTGATGACCCAGTCGGTCGCATATGGTTTGGCGACCCTATCCTTCTAGAATTCCAACATAGAGGAGTCGAACCGTAGACCGTCAATCATCTCCCGGTTGCACTCCTATACGACGTGTCTAATCAGCCCACAATTATAGTAAAAGGATGGAAACTTTGTGTATGTGAGCGAGACCCAAATCGGGTCCGAGAAATCCTTGAATCTCAGCAGCAGATAATGGCGCCGGGGACACTCCATCAGGTGCCAAAATCGCACCCTCACCGTACCTCCCCATAAGAGACCCCATTGATTAGAGGGTACCATGACACAAAACCCAAGGGCCGACCCAATTGTCTCTCCGGTCGCTTGGATCCGCACCAACGGGGGAAGACCATGGGCGTGAACCCACAACTAGAGTTGATCAAGAGCAGGAGGGTCCCTAGTCATCAGATCCAAATCGCCGAGGAGGAATGGAAGGCCATCGAAGCACCAAGGATCGTTGCTTCGGACCCATTCTCGAGCCTCCTCTGAATCGAAGTAAAAGCTAAAGACCCTAGAACCGACGCCTTAATTAATTCACCAGCCCTTCCGTAAATCTGTCCCACACTTTCGTGATGATTCGAAACACAACCTTTTAGTTTAGCAAAATGTTTATGTGTATGTATGTATTTAATATTATTAATATTTTTATATATAATATAATATAATATAATATAATATTTAATAATATATATTAAAAATAAAATAAAATAATAATTCAATTAATCCCCTCTTATATTTAAGACATCCGATTAACTTGTTTGAGGTGACCCTTGCAGAGCGCACTCATTGATCTGAAATCCAAAATGGTGGGGAAGGGACACGCGTCCACCAACAGATATTCGGGTGCATGATTGATGAACAATTGACTCTCGTCCTTTTAGCCACAAATTTTATGATCCGAATCTCTGAAACCGACATTTGCCGGTCCGCATTCATTTGGGCCCAACTACGAGATATATCATTATTACCACAACATTATTGATTGCTGCCCAACTATACTCATGTACAGATAAATTAAATTTTATAATTAAATATTTGTCTCTTCTAAATTTGTTTTCCCTTCAGTTCTGGCATTAAAGAAAAACCTGTAATTTGTCTCCTTCAAAGTATGATGTTTTTGGTTGAAGTTACCATAAGGGAATTGACAATGTAATAAAATATACACATCTACTTAGTTTATATACTTTTACCATGACCAACTAAACAAATCCTAGTGGGCTACGATTCAATAAACTTATTTTGGGGATGAATATTGTTTTATTTGATTTGTGAGATGACTGAAATTAAAGGGGATATTTCCTAAACTTTTAGCATCACCCGTAAAGTCTTAGAATAATCATTAATAAAACAGCGACTTGCGCAGCTCTCCCTGTTTAGGGAATTCTAGAACTTCGTGATATTGGAAGGCGGCAATAGACTCGCGTCTATATTCTGATCACCATCAACAAGGAAGTGATGGGGACAACAACAGCGAGTCGGTGGTTTCGGGCCGCTCACCACCAGTCAACCCCTCGACTTATGCCTCTCCACAGCAGTCATCGCCGACTTCAGAAGGGATGGTTACAGGGAAGGAACAACTCGTCTTCTCGGTGTGTCGAGGGGATGGAGATCAAACAAGAACAAGTGATCTGGGAGGTCGTAACTCGTAGCGTCACCTCCTAGAATGTCGTCAGGGGCTTCTGCGAAGAACTCCGACGATGGGGCCTGGACGTTGTGTGGCCCGGGGGGAGATCTAAGGATCACGTTCGACAAGAATGAGCTATCCTCCAGTTTTTCAGTGGGGGAGGGTTTGGATAGACATGGTGGGATCAGAGGATCCGAGCAAGGCCGGAGGACAGGTCCCGACGGAGACGGTGGATTCACAACTTACCTCACCGGACAAAGGCACAGGATGACCAGAACAGGGATATCAGGGAATGAGGAAGAGGCGGTCGGGAAAAGAATCCGCTAAGACTTCGATGGAGAGTTCGAAGTACGTGGGCCTCACGGATGGGCCTTTGAAGGGGGGGCGGGGGGGGGGGGGGGGGTTTCGTGGACTGAGGGGGGGTGCGAGGAGGACTTGGGCCAGAGAGAAAGGCCAGAGGGATGGGCCGATGTTGGGTTTCTCGGCCTGAAATGAAGGCGGGTCTGGGTGTTCACGGCCTGGCCCGGTCCGGGGTAGGGAGGGCAAGGTTCTCGGATCTGGACGGGCAGGTTGACCCGGGGCATGACGGACAACCACGCTCGATATAAGATCGGGTGGGATCCACCCACACGATCGAATCGGTACTCAACTGTAGCGGCGGGGGGGGGGGGGGGGGGGGGGGGCTTTAAGCACCCTCACTGTAAGACCCGCCCCCGGTCGATCCCGGTAGAACCGGTGAATCCTAGCTAAGTTTGACTTTCGGCCGAAAAAGTCAACCGATGACTCGGAAAGTCATTCGGGACCTTTCCAGGGCCTAAAAAGCTTAGCCATTAGCACAGTTAGCTTAGTTGGGTCGTTTCCTTCAGTTTGACTGTAATATTGTTAAAGTCAACTGTCGGTCAAACTTGGGCTTACTATCGGTTGTTTTTCGTTAAATCCTGGAAAGCTGGAAATTTATTAAGTAGGAGTGACCACACATGACACTTGTCATGCTTGTCTTGGAGGATGAGAGTAGGGGATTCAAATGACCCTTATACCCTCCTGAGTTACCTTTAAAGGGATAAAACCTTAAGGGCTTTTGAGTAAATTGACATTTTAGGTCATTTAAAGGAAAGGGAGCAACAATTCAGCCTATTTCCTCTTGGTGCAGCCGAAAATCACAAGTAGAGAGGAGAGGAGGAGCTCACTTTCTTGAGGAAGAAGATAGAGAAGAAAGCTTGGATTTTGGAGCTTGTTCTTGGTCCTTTTGCCTTCATTTTCACTTCATCTTCTCCATCTCAACTACCTAGAGGTAAAGATGCTCTCAACTCTCCATTTCTTCCACTTCCAATCTTTGGGTTTTGTGGGTTTTGGCTTAAAAGTTGAAGAACTTGCTTATTTGATTGTTGCTTGGAGAAGAAGTAGTGAAGTAGGTTGTTGGATTGAGTTTTTGGTTGAAGTTTGATGAACCCATTGAGGGTGTAGTTGATGGGTATCTTTGGTTGAATATTTTGGAGCTAAGAGAGTTTAGAAATGGAGTTTTTGTTGAGATTTTCGTGAAATTCGAGTGGGGGAAGAAAGGGGAAGGAGCTGGTCAGGTCTGATACGGAAGCTGACCCGGACCGGGCCAGGTGCCGGCACGGCATGCCGCACGGAACGGGCCTGGTACCGGCACGGAACACGGCACGGAACGGACGGGAGTCCGGCACGGTACCTGACACGGTCCGTGTCGCTCTCCGGGCCGGTCTGTGACGCGTTCCGTGCTGACTTCCGGGCCGGCCTGTGACATGGTCCGTGCCATGTTCCGGCACGGCTAGCCACACGGTCCGTATGGCGTTCCGGATCAGATCCCCAGAGCCCAAAACCCTTCCTTTTAGCTCAATTTGATTCCCACATTTCCTCTTCAAACCTTGATCCATTTCTGAACATTGTTGTGTGTTTTGAGGAGAAGAACACTTGGTTGAGGAAACTAATTTGTGGTCTTTTGGTGGTTCAAAACCGTGGAACCAAGCTAGGAAAGAAGGAAGAACGTGGACACGAGTTAGAGGAGCAAAGATCACGCCGGGACCCGAGTGAAGAACGGAGTGGTGACCACCGGGCTTATCATCAGAGTGTTGAGAGGAAGACCTCGAGGTAGGGAAAGTCTTAACTTCTCGTTTAAATGCTTAGTATGCATGTTAGGCTAATAAAATTGGAAAGGTCCTAGAAATGCTTATAGGATGCGAATAACTAGAATAATTGTCTTTCGATTTCTAATAACTGGAAGTGTCTAGTGGTGAATGAATAGGATGCCAATCACTAGTGTAATTCGCTTTCAATACTTGGGAATTGTTTGTCTGGTAGAGGAGCCTTGGTAAAGCCCTCGGATTAGTTGCGTGCTAGGATCACATGCTTGGTTGTTGGTTGCCTAGTGGATATGCTAAAGAGTCTAACAGAACTAGTTGAATTGCATGTGTGAATGCTCGATTGAAGGTTTTTATGATTGGTTAATTGAACTCGTATTTGAATGATTGCTTGTTGTCCTTAAATGGTTACTTGGAGCATCGAGTATGACTGGTTGTACCGAGCGGTGCAATCAGGTGATCGATGCCCCGGTGGTTCGAGACTAGTAAGTGAACGGTAAGTTGTGATTGTGTGATTGATGCGCTGTGGTTATGTGATTCGTACAATGTGTGTTGTGGTGAATTGGTGATGTGTGGGTTATGTGTGACAATGAATTGGTGGTTGTTGGGATTGGATTGTTTCGTGTTTCGGTTTGAGTGCGTTATTCAATTATTAACTGATTATTATTGAACTGCCCAAGTGTATGCTTCCTAAGGGAGTAATACCTTGGATCCCGAGGACATAAAATCCTTTGGAGACGTTTCTGAGAATCCCGATGATAAGCGCCCCGAAGGGTTGTTTCCGGTCGCCTCAATGTTATGCGTCTCCTCTGGATTTGAGGGAAAATCCGAGAGGACACATCATATGTGGATCGGAGGGTGGAGACTTCATGTGCCACGGCATTGGTTTGTGTACCTATTACCCGTGTTTGTTGAGATCTATCTTGTTGACTTGCTGCTGACTTTATTGAGTTTAAGGTCCACCTTGTTATGTGTTTTCCCTACTGAGCGCAAGCTCACCCCTATGAGTTTATTGTTTAGTTTACAGGCTTGATTGAGGAGTAGAAGCTCGGGAGCTTCTCGGTGTGGGTGCTTTGTAGAGACTTCGTTCTTATCTTTTTTTTCTGTTTTGAACAAACCTTGTGGAGGATTATTATTACACCCCTGGAGGGTTATTTGTGTTTTGAACTGAGTTGTGTGGATTTGAGTTTCTTATTGGAGATTTTCAGGAACTAAATGTTGAATTATTTCCTTTTTAATCGTTTATTACTAGTCATGCCTCGAGTCCGGGCAAGAACCGGATTTGGGGTGTGACACTCACCTCGCGGAATGAGTCCGAGGTGGTCCAGAGGGGGGTCGGCCAGTTTCACCGCCCCTCAGGACGTAAGGTGGCAGCGGTACCTCCAAGAACCGACACGGTACTTCCCTACCAGCTCGAAGATCAGCAATCCCGCGTTTTGGAGCCCTACCATTATCATTCAAGGGAGGACGACGCACGCTAACAACCTGAGGGAGTTCTTTTTCCACCAGTTTTCATTAATGGTAAAGGGTCTGCTTTGTCCTAGCTTCCGACAGTCTGGATTTGCAGTATCGGTGTTAATAGATGCTACCGCAATATCATCTTCTAGGTGCCTTCAGGAGGTAGCCGATAACTTAAACGTTTTTATTTTCAGCCTGAGTATCTCCATTGCTCTCATTTTATTTCTATTATTTAGTTTCCAGTATTTTATTACTTCCCTATTTTATACACTATTTATTAACTATAATACTAATAGTTCATTCTAACAAAAAACAAAACATCTGTAGCTGTGATTGTGGATGCATGGTGCAGTTTGAAGTATATATTTATCTCAATAAATTTGTGTTAATCGTTAATTTGATGTGATCTAAAGATGACAGGTCGGCGATAAAAAGTAACCAGTAGAAACAGATAATTAGATTCAAAGCAATAATTATAAGAAAGGCATGTGAGCCCATACTAAAAGAGGAACAATTAATGAATATCCAAACGTTTTGTAAAGAATAGTTGATGGGAGATGATGAAAGAGAAAGAGATACCCAATCTTGTGTTCTTGTATTTTTGTGTCAAGTGTGTAGATTGCTAGGATCTGCCATTCCCCACTATGTTTCTTTCTCTTCTCCTTTGGTTTGTATAGGCTAGAATATCAATGACAAATATAACATAATTATTGAATCGGTAATTGATTAGGATTTAAGTTTACCTGATTATATAAATATTCAGATATCTAACTGAACAAATGGGATATAAATTTTAATATTTTTTGTCCTATATTTTTATATAATATAGTTTATTGTATGTCTCTATCGTCTTTATATGAATGACTATCGTGTCTCTTTATCATTCGTTTATATATTCTATATCATTTTTCTTGAATTTTATTTATCATTTATGGGACAAATACTTTAGGGGGATTGATTTGATTCACATTCTGACTTGGTGCACAAAATTTCTTTTATGTGAGTGGGGAGATAAAGAACATGAATTCTTTCTCCCTTTATCAGCAATATCTTATGATACAAAAGTTGGGCAAGAAGAATAAAACCAATACTTGCTGTCATTGTATTAATATTATCATTTTAAATCGTGCTTTGTATAACCAAAGAAAGAGATTTTACACAATTTATAATATAAACATTTGCATACATTCCAAGATGTGTGCAATTGAAATGAGATATGGAATTGTATTTTGGTGCATTTACCTGCATAAATCCATAAACAATTACGTACCAATAGATTAGAACATTGAAAGATAATATAGTTTAATCGATCTTCACACGAACTAACTCACCATACTTATGAGTCAGTTATCACAGTTAGTCTGGTATTATAAGATTTTAGGGTTTGGACTTTGGACTTTGGACGCACGTGCGTTGTTCCGAAAACACCCTCTTTGTACTATTTGAGCGCAGGTTCACGGTTGTACATATTTAATAATTGGTTGGTATGACTTATGAGCATAAATTGGAGTGAGTGAGTGACATGATTATTAAATTGCATTTAATTCCCCGACACCTAGGTTTGAAGCCATCCTCAAACATGGCTACTTACAAGTTAGATAGATGCAAAGGCTATAGAGCTCACACAGGTTCAGACACGTCCTTGTCGTTATTAACTGCTGTTTTATAACTATGGCCCATTTCTGGGACTTTTACTGGGTTAGTACGTAGGTTGGTGCCTCGCACCTTTAATTTTCTGTACAATATTACGACTCAGCCTCAGCCTCATAATATCGCGGTTCCACAGCTTTATTGTACGCCAGATCAATCTGCACATGGTTTATTTCATCTACTGTACCTGTCATTCCAAATACACCCCAAATAATTCATTTTTATTTTAATAAATATAAGATGATTATTAAACAAACATTTCATCCACTGACTAAACGAATTTCTGAAATATGTCTGATAAATATAATACTTACTCTATATTCCAATTATAAATTATGAGTTATTGTTATTTCCTTCTATTACAAATCTTGTAGTAAATAATTCCGGTACTAGTAATTTAAGGATCAGTAAACATTGTGTTTGTTTTTTTCCTGTTAGTAAAAATAATCAGTTAATTGAAATAACAAAATCTATATTCATGTTTTCAGTTTTAATGTCTTTCACAAGTCAAGAGAAAGTTCAATAATTTAGTAGAACCATGATCTTTTTTTTACGCAAATAATGAATATTTAAAATTCATCATGTCGTATTTGTCCAGTTAAATAACACACTTATAATAATTTATCAATTAACTTAATAAGAGCATCCACAGTGCCATCGTCGGTTGCTGGCGGAGAGTTGCTGGCGGTGAGCATTAAAATATTATTTATTTGTCTCACTGCCATCGTTCAACGCCAACAAAGTGCAATGGTTGACGTTTTGCTGGCGGGGAGCCACCAAAATATTCTTTAAAATAATACTTTAAATTAAACAAAATGCATTAATTTAAAACAAAATTATATCAGTTGCATTCCAATAACGTGGTTTCGCCTATCTTCAAGTACTCGTCCAATCCATCAGCTGCAATTCCATAACATAACTGTCTAATGGCCGCAGTACATTTTTGATAAGGAGATAAGGAAACTTTACCCACATCATCCAACCTGGTCGTGAAATACGCATCGTGATTCTCCAATGCATGAACAATTTGGAGGAACATAGCCTTTGGCATTCTGAAGCGACGACGGAACTGCACCTTCGTGTATACAGGGTTCGTGTTGAAGTAGTCGCTCATTAAACGTTTCTTTGCGGCTTCCCGGTCACGTGCAATGTAGTTTCGCTTACATGGTGGAGAATCGACCAATGCGTCCTCTAACAACCCGTCACCGAAGTCGGTGGACATGCATTCTTCGAGTACTTCGTCCAAAATGGCATCCATATCCAAATCATTGGCTAGGTAATTGGCCATTTCGACGAACAGATTTGCGAGAACAAGAATGCGATAAGGGAATTAGATGGTTTGTGAGAACAAGATGGTTTGTGATTTTGGTTTGATTCAAACATGTATTTATAATGTATTTGGAGATAATAGCATTGATTTTTTTTTGTTATTTTCAAAATACTTTTTAGTTTGTCAAGAACAAGCCGTAAGAGAATTGGATTTCTAGCCGTTGATGTCGGCGCTGAGTGCTGACATGGAACTCCCAGACGCTGCTCCCCGCCAGCGGTCTCCCCGTCAGTACCCCGCCTGCTCCCCGTCGCCGACTACTCCCCGCTAACACCCTGTCCATCAATGTGGATGCTAAGTTGTTAGAGGGGGAGTGGCTCATAAATGATGAGTGGAAAGATCAGAAGATAGAGAGAGAAATGCATTTTAATATTTATTCAGTCAAATAAATAAACTAATAATCATTAGTTAACCTAATAAGTAGTTATGGCATGAGAAGAAACGGAGGCAGAGGTGCTCATAAATGAATAGTGGGAAGACCGGAAAAGGAAAGAAGAAAGCATTTATGTTTGTTAGACGCACGATGTCCGGAGAAGAAAGCTTTTATGTATGTTAGACGCACGGATTAACTAATAATGTAAAATCCTAATAAATGGTTTTATTATGTATTCTCCTGAGGTTGAGACCGACAGTTCAAATAGATGAGCTTAAACGGATAGGTTCAGGAAACTTTGATGCTATAGTTTTTCACAAAACAATGCTCATCCCATTTTATTAACAATTAAATCTACACCACAATAATGTCTACAGAGAAATTGGTACAAGATTTACGAGTCATTTTAAAAACTATTAGGTTTCCTACTCTGCTTTGAAGATGGACCGATTATTCAAGAGTTCTCAAACTCTATCAAACATTAAATAATAGCCAATTTAAAAGCAGAGGATCAATTGAGAGCTCTGAGCCGGTACTAGTTGGGCGATCTTTAGATCTTCTCTGCAGCAGCCTCAAGGGTGGCGATGGAGCCAATTTTCAGGTGCAATCGACTGAAGAAAGGTACTCGACCCTCCTTCCTCATTGATCCGACTCTCTGCGATTAGTCGTAGTTTGATTTTTGTGTCCGAGCTTGTCTCGGTGAGGGATTCAGTCGGTGTGAACCTAACGTCCCTGTATCCCCACCTCGGTTGAACGTCATTCCCGAGTGGTTGTGCTAGTGCTACCGTGGGTACTGTCGAAACGGGAGTGGGGAGTTTGTGCTTCTCGACCAGTTCGGTTAACTCTAGTCCCTCGAAATTTCGCAGGCGGAGTTTTCGCAAGTGGGGCATGGGGGAGACGTTGTGGTTGTTGGGACAAACTCATTTCCTGATCAGTTTCAATTCTCGGGTATAATTCTCATAAAGTAACAGGCTACGTTTTATCTGTACATGGGAGACCTGAGTTGTGGGAAACAAGTATAGTCCGGTGGTGATGTACCTGGTGATTTGAGCTATGGTGATCGGTGAGTCAAGTGGTAGACAAAGCGCCAGCATGGTATCGTGCAGGTTGATCTACCTCGAAGGGACCTACGATCCTCAAAAGATGCAATATTACCATGAGAGTGATGTCATGGAATTATAGAGGGCTTGGTAAACTAGCCTCAGTGGATTATTTGAAGGGAGTAATTCGGCGATGTAAACCCCACGTCATTTTCCTCTACGAAACACTAGATAAGGAGGGTCGTTTGGCGACTCTAAAACTACAATTGGGCCTCTCGGATGGCTGCAAGGTACTAACTAAAGGGCACCAAGGGGGTCTCATGCTTCTCTGGATAGAGGTGAAAATTTCGGTATGGTACTCAGCCCCTCGTTTTATAGATGTCCTCATTCGAGGGGCGGGAATAAATGAGTTTCGCTTTTCAAGAATCTATATGGAGGTTAATAGAGAGCTCCTCTAGACAACACGGGAGTTATCAGGCCTCTAGGTGGTTCAAATGGTTCAGGGGACAACTACTCTTAATAGGGTACTTCAACGGAATTCTCCGCCAAAGGGGGAAGAGAGGAGGTCGCTCGTATCCTGAAGCACTTACCACCTCATTTAGGGACGTCATGAGTGAATTGCTAATACTGGACATGCCATTACAGGGATACGAGTACACGTGGCTCAGTGGTAGTGAACCGGCTACACGGATGGAGGTACAACTACATAGGTCCATCCTCTCCTCGGGTCTCAAACACATGTGACCTCAAATGCACCTAGTCAATGTGGGTATTTCCACATCAGATCATCTTCCTATTATTTTCGACACAGAGAGAAGGGTTGAGCCCACGAGCTCTCGTCACTTTAGATTCGAGAATATCTAGGCGGAGGATCCAGAATGCGACCATCTAATACAAAACATGAGGGGAGAACCAGATAATCGCCCCATCTTAGTTAAAACAAAGGAGACGGGGGAAGCGTTGGAAAAGTGGGGTAAGGAAGTGTACAACGTTCTCTCCCAGAAGATTTTTTGGTATGAAAGGCATATACTATGGTCGAATGGAAAGGGAGATCGCACCAGTATCCGAAAACACAGAGCTTTACAAATCCAATAAACCAAGGCTCTAGAAAAAAAGGGAAATTTTGGAGACATAGGTCAAAAGAACAGTGGATGACGGACGGGGGTTGTAATACAAAGTTCTTCCAAGCATCCGCTTCCCAACGGAGGAAAATCAACAGAGTTACAGAACTGAAGGATGCGGACGACACGGTGTTGACCTGGGACACGAGATTGGGAGATCACTTTCTCTCTTTCTACAAAGCCTTTTCAAAAAGGTCAGAACGTTCGACTGCCTCTCGACTTCCCTAGTTTCCTCAACAAATTACTGAAACACATAATGATGCACTGCTTGCGCCCGTTTCGACGGAAGAATTCAGAGATGCCACATTCTTGATGGGACACAAAAAATCTCCAGGACCGGAAGAGTCATATCCATTTTTCTACCAAAAGTACTGGTCCACTGTAGGGGAGGATGTTACTCATGTTTCCGCAAGATCTTTGAATGGGGGAGGTCCCGTCTTCACTCAATGAAACAACGCTGGTACTCATTTTGAAAGTGGAGACCCCATACGTATCTCATGGACTTTCGGCCCATTGCGTTATGTAGTATTATTTTCAAAATATTCTCAAAGGTAGCGACTAATTTCTTCAAAGGCACTCTGGAGGGAATTATCTCTCCTACTCAAGGTGCTTTTGTCTCTGGTCGCTTTATTCAAGATAACATCATCCTCTCATTCGAAACTCTGCACTCCATGAAGAATAATAAGAAAGGTCGAAAGAGTTGGGTAGCTTTAAATTTGGATATGAGCAAGACTTACGACATAGTAGAATGTGGATTCCTATGGGATATGATGAGAGCATTCGGATTCCGGGAAGAACGGATCTCGCTCTTACGTCTATGTGCCTATTCAGTCACGTACAATATAGTGGCAGGAGGTCGACAGGCAGGTTTTGTTCAACCAGAAATGGGCATTCATCAAGGGGACCCTCTATCCCCATATATGTTCCTATTTTTTATGGAACGATTTTCTCTCCTCCTCTAGTCGGTAGAGAGTCAGGGTCTCATCCACGGTGTAAGTAAATCTTATTTGGCTCCTCTCCTTACTCATCTATTTTTTACAGACGATTGTTATATCTTTTGTAAGGACTCGTACATTAAAATGGGGAGGATTATAAATTATCTATGGATGTTCGAGGAAGCCTCAGGGTAAGTCGTAAACATTCAAAAATCGTCGTTGTTTTTTAGCACCAAACCCCATTTGGATGCTAGAGGAAAAGGGATACGACTTTTTGATATAGCAGAGCTTCAGACACCATTTATATACCTAGGGATTCCAAACCTGATGGGACGTAATAGAAGCAAAGTTTGTAATACATCTTAGATCGGGTTCTGCGACGAATCTAAAGGTGGGACGGGAAACTGTTAAACGGGGTAAGGAAGGAGGTCCTGGTAAAGTCGGTACTTCCATCTATACTGACCCATGCAATGAGTGTCATGCAACTTCCGCAAGGCATGTTAGACAAGATAAACGTGGCTCTAGAGTGTTTTTGGTGGAAGTCATCGGGAGGAAGCGACATCCGATTATATGGCAATCCTGGTCAACCATGTCTCAAGCTAAGGAAGTGGGAGGCTTAGGATTTAAGAACTTACATGATTTCAACATCGCCTTGTTGGGCAAGCAGTTATGGAAGATTGAGACGGAGGAGTCTAGTCTGGTGGCAAGGGTCATAAAGACACGGTACTTCCGGGATTCTTTGGTTTTGGAAGCCAAAAAAGGTACGAATCAGAGTTTTGTCTAGCAAAGCCTCCTTTCAGCCCAAGGTCTAATCAAGCAAGGGGAACGCAGATCCATAGGCCCCGGGATTTCAACCTTAGTTCTTCGTCACCCTTGGTTCATTGGGATGGAGCCCTGGATCACCTCGATAAACTCATATTTGAATCACGTGAATGTGTCTGGGCTTATGGCGTTAAATTCTAGACAATGGAATAAGGAGAAGATTCGAGAGCTTTTCGATGAGAGGGAAAATATAACCATCCTATCGGTTCCAATTAGCAATACTGCCCTATCGGACTCGTGGTATTGGTCAGGAGAACATTTAGGACAATATTCATTCAAGTCAGCGTACTGAATGCTCGCCCAATGGAAGCCATCCCCAAGCATAACTTCGGACATCTGGACGACCATTTAGGGCCTTGACGTCCTTCCGAAAGTCCGAAACTTTTTATGTCGAACTTGTGCTGGGTGCCTTCAAGTAGCATCCAGACTTCAGTCTAGAATGGTGGAAATGTAATTATCCTGCCATGTATGTCAAGTGGGGGATGAGTCGGAAAGACACCTCCTTGTTACATGCCCGGTGACGGTAGAATCCTAGCGACTTCGTGGCATGTCCCTCCCCACTGAAACTGAAGACATCTTAAAATGGCTGGGAACCATGTTAGCTATAAACACTCCGATCAAAAAGGGGGAGGTAGGGTGTCTCCTATGAGAAATTTGAAAGGTCAGAAACCAATAGCAGCGTCCATCCATTACACGGCCTCATGTCTAAATGCAAGGTGGCCGGAGGCAAATTCTCGACAGGGGATAGGAATTTCTAATCCATCTCATTCAGAAAGTGGAGCAGGAACCAATTGGACCTACCCAGCCTAGGGGACTTGGGATATTAACATGGATGGAGCTCTCTTCGCAGCAACAGGTTACTTGGGTACAGTTTGGGTGTGTAGGGACGATATAGGTCATATCACGGGAGCCAGGTCCTCCTCTTTTTAAGGACCACAGAATCAAGGATTGGTGGAAGCTTATGCTATTATAGATGTGTTGTAGTGACTACTGCATAATCCACATCAGAGAGCTACCATCCAAAATGATTGTAAGGTCGTAATGTATATGATCAACAAAAGGAGAAGTTCCTCTTCTCCTCTACAGATAGTCGTTAGTGATTGTATTTTCTTATTATCTAGACTCGTGTCCGTGCAAATCGATTTTGTAAAACGGACATCTAACAAAACAGCTCACTGGCTTGCCAAGGCGGCATGCTCCTCCCCAGTTTAGGAATGACAAGGAGGGTTTATACCAGAGAAATTTCGTCGTGTCCTTATTGTCGACATTTAAATAATATATCTCGTTAATGCTAAAAAATATAATAGCCAATTTAATGATATAGTTATGACCATCTAATAGAGTTCACATTAGCATAAAACACACAAATCCGACCATGCAAAGATTGAACATTACGCATGCACTAATTTGTGGACGAGACATGTGGGATCATCATCAAGAACAATTTTTAAGATCTTTGTAATGTAAGCAATGTTGTAAAAGTTTTTGCCTAGTTTCGTTTAGACGGCGCCTATGCCCTAAAATTTGCAAAGAGCATCCGACTTATCATCCCGTCCAACTAATGGAAAACTTAGGACCCTGGTTTGTGAGGTCAGACCGTTACAGAAGAGATGAGAGATACTGAATATGTGTAGTGGTCTTGAATCTCTTGATTAAAAGTGTTAGAATATAACTATAATTGGGCCTTCAACTTCAAGCTTGAGCTTTTAGTTGAGTTGGTTCTCTAATATGGTATCAGAGCTTGGCACCTCACGGACCCGGGTTCAAACCTCATTCTCTACAAAAATTCTATTTCTTCTCTATTTATCAAATTTGCCCCAAATAGGCCAGCCCTTATCATTCTTCTGAATGGGCTCATCTCCTCTTCTAAATAATTCACCTCCAAACCTGTAAACGGACTTGTCCGTGAGGGCGCGTGTTAGAATATAACTATAATTGAGCCTTCAACTATCAGCTTGAGCTTTTAGTTGAGTTGGTCCTCTAATATGGTATCAGAGCTTGGTACCTCATGGACAGGGGTTCAAACCCCACTAATGACAAAAAAAATTATAATTTCCTCTATATTTGTCAAATTGCCCAAAAATGGGCCAGCCCTAATCACTCTTCTCAATGGGCTCATCTCCTCTTCGAAACAATTCACCTCCAAACCCGTGAACGGACTTGTCTATAAGAGCGCGTGTTAGAATATAACTATAATTGGGCCTTCAACTATCAGCTTGAGCTATTAGTTGAGTTGATAGTTGAGTTGGTCCTCTAATAAAAAGAATATGACATGTATATATGTTTGGTGGTTTGTTTAATCTCTTCTTTTTATATTAATTAATATTTGATTAATTAAAAATGATTATGAAAGAAATATACAATTGTACATTTATAAAAAAAATTGTATATATTTTTCTATTATAATTTATATAAAAATAATAAATTTATCATCATAATTTAGATTTTAATTGAAAAGTAGTAATATCAAAATTAAAGCATTCTTTGGTTTGATAAAATATTTTGTTTTGTATTTTTGATACTTAGTATTTTTTATAAGTACAAATATAGCTTACATTTTGATTTTTTTATTATTATATTTATTAATAATTAAAATTTTATAAAATTAAATATGTCTAGGTCTAACTAGTATCTAGCGTTTTTACAACCTTAAATGAGACGTTTATTTTATTTACACTCATTTAATACAAAAGAAATTAGGTCAAGTTAGTTCTTCATCACGTGCTTGGGTTTGTACCTGGCTTGGATTTACAAGATTTAAGAGAACTGTGTTACTGGAATAGAAGCCTACCTTCACTTTCATTAAGCCGTCGTCTTTTTTTCTGTCGTTGACGGTCGTGGCTCCCTTCCTATGTTCGTTACCAGAGATGGCAGTCCTCTTACTCACCTTCTCTCTTCTTCTCCCCACCCTCTTTCTTCTTCTCTTGTCCTTCTCCTCCTTTAGCTCACAGCTTCTGTTCCTATATCCGCCTCTATAATCGGAGTGTTGGTCGATTCACCTCGCTCCAATCGTTCTTTCCGTTTCGGCCTCCTCTTTCTGCTCCGACTCACTTGATTTCGTCTTCGCGACGCGCCCAAATTGTCTCGACTCAAGATGTGAACTCTCTTTATGTTGATAAGTACTCTATGTCTGGTATTCTGACCAAACGTGTTCATCATTCCGTTCCTCCCTGGTATTGACCGTGGCTTGGGGTTTCCAACCTATTTCGTTATCGGCGAATGTTCGGCTCGACGTGGGTGTTGATCGAGGTGAGGTCGACTTGTTCTCCCACTCATCAGCTTAGATTTGTGTCTCCCTCGTTTTCCATTTTTCTTTTTCTGTTTGGTGTTCTCATGTTTCCTTCCACTGCGGTGGTTCGGCTTGTAAGTGTTGGCCGTTGGCGAGTGGTTCAGACAATTGTGTCTTTGGGTGAAGACCTTAAGAATTCAAATTTAGGGTATAATGAGTTATGGCGGGTATTGTGTAAGAACCACCCCCGGTCGAACCGGTGGATTTCGACGAAGTTTGACTTTCGGCCGGAAAAGTCAACCGAAGACACCGGAAGTCATCCGGGACCTTTCCTGGGCCCAAAGAGCTTAACCAATCGCAAGGTTAGCTTAGTTGAGCCATTTCCAGTATCTTGACTGTAATATGGTAACGGTCAATTTTCGGTCAACGTGACCCTTTTTATCGACTATTTCCGAATTAACTAAAGTATTGGTTATTATTAGAGACAAAGTGGTCCCCAACTAGGACACTTGTCCCCCTTGGCTTGAAGGAGAAGAAAAGACCCCTATTAGACCCTTCTACCCTCACAAAAGTTAAATCGGAAGGATTGGGTCTAAGGGCATTATTGGAATGTCATCAAACTAGGGTTTAAAAGCAATTTGGAGGAATTCTCTCCTCATTTTGTGTGCTGGCCGAAATTAGAGAGAGAAAGGGAGAGAAGAGGCAACTTCGGAGCTTGGAGGTGAAGATAGGTGCAAAAATGGAGTCTTGAGGTGGGTTCACTCCCAAAAACTCTCCAAAGCATCATCTTCTACATACCTTCCTCACTCTCAAAGTAAATCTCTCCTCAAATTTCGTTTCTACAGCTTTTGATTCATGGGTTTTGGAGGAGAATGGAAGAACTTGTTAGGTTTTGAAGCTTGAGTTTGGTTATTGAAGTTTGGAAGGATTTTGATGAAGGATGATGGTTTTATTTCGTGTTTTTGGAGTTTTGATGAACACCCATGGTGGGTTTTGAAGTAGAGACGTTTAGGAACTGTTTTTGGAGCTTTGGAAGGTCATCTATGGGGGTTTTGGGGGTTAAAATCGTGAAAACCCGAAGCTGGAGGAAGCAAACGGGTGAACAGTACCAGGCGTCACGAACCCGTGACGGGTACCGTGACGGAGGACGTCACGGCTCCGTGAGGGAGACCGTGACGGCGTCAGACACGGCTCCGTGAGGAGATCCGTGACGGCGCAGTCCACGGATCCGTGTCCAGATACGTGGCAGACCAGTCTTGGTCCCTTTAAACCCCTTTTTGACCCTTTTCGTCTACTTCAAGAGTTTGTTTTGGGTCTTTGCTTGCTTCGTGGTTAGATCTTGATTAGAGTTTGTTTGTGTGCCAAGACCTTGGTGTTTCATTTGAGGAACGAAGACCATTCCGGGACTCGTGTGAAGAACGGAGGAGAGGTAAAGCAAGCTTGACAGCAGAGAATTGTTAAAGGAAGACCACAAGGTAGGGAAAGTCTAACTACTTGAGTATTTAAGTTACTAGTATGCCTAATAGGTTAATAAAATCGGAAAGGTCCTAGAATTGCATATAGGATGCGAATAACTAGAATAATCGTCTTTCAATTACTAAGAAATGGATGTGTCTAGTATGCATGCTTATGATGAGGATAAACAGTGTAATTCGCTTTCAATACTTGAGATTTTTTTTTACTGGTAGAGAGGCCGTGATGAGCCCTCGGATTAGTTGTTGTGTTAGGTTCACATGCTTGTGTTCTAGTTATTAGGATAATCAAGAGTCTAATGAAACTAGTTCACTTTCATGCTTGACTGTTTTAATGATTACATGGTTGGTTGATTGAATGTTTGCATGGTTGATTGAATGTTGAATGATTGAGTGTTTGAACGGATGATTGAGTATGACTGATTGTGCCAAAGGGGCACGATCAGGTGATCGATGGACCGATGGATCGTGACAGTTAGGTATACGGTAAGTGTAAGGATTAAATGGATGTCTCTGGTGTGTTGTGGTGAATGTGGATTTGATAAGTGTTGATTGGTGGATAAGTTATGGTGTGTTTCCCTTATTCATGTTCTCGAAATGTTTGATTGTTCGGTTCGTTACTACACCAGGGGTGGGGGGGGGGGGGGGGGGTAATCCGGTGTTGTTGTGGTCGTTGGTGTTTGGCAGACTCTGCGGGATGTTGGTTGAGTATTGGAGCCTGAGGGCATTGGTTATTGGACCCTACGGGCATTGATTATTGGATCCTGAGGGCATTGATTACTGGACCCTACGGGGCATTGATTATCGAGCCTGAGGGTAGGGCTGAGCAAAAATCCGCCTATCACCGTAAACCGACCATCTCCGGCCGTCCCCGTCACCGGAAAACCCGAAACCGACCTAACCACGGGCGGGTATGGGTTGGAAATCGGTGAACCGGCCTGGTCAACGGGTTTGACCGGTTTTCACACCAAAAAACCGGTCCCACCCGAACCGGACGGTACAGTGTTTTATATGATTATGAGGTATTGGTTGTAGGAATTGTTGTGTTTTGTTTGAATGTTTGAAGTATTTGAACTGAAATCAGTTTTATAATAGGCAGGTTTATCGAGTTAAGTTAAATTGTGTGAAATTAAGTTTGAATTGTAGGAATTAAGTTGAATGTTTGAATGTTCATTCCAGTAGGCCCAATGAGAAGTCCATTGGGCCTGGGTTGGTTGGTTATAACCGTCCCCGGCCGGTAGTGAGGACGGGCGGTTATCGGCCTTTCCTTTAGCGATCGGTGATGGGTATGGGTACGAGTTTTATGTAACCAGGAAAAACGGTTTGGGTAACGGGTTTGGGATTTTGGGCGGGTACCGGCCGATGCTCACCCCTACCTGAGGGCATTGGAGGTGGACTCTACGGGGCAATTGGTTGGTTTACTCTGCGAGAAATGGTTACTGTGGTTTCACCCAAGTGTATGCGTCCTACGGGAGTATTACCTTGGTTCCCTATGACATATGGTCCTTTGGAGGCATTTCCGAGAATCCCGACGATGAGCGTCCCTTTGGGATGGTTTCCGGTGCCCCGATGCATGTGCCTCCTCTGGACCGAGGGAAAATCTGATATGATATGGGTACTCTGGTGGATCGGAATAGGGGAACCGATGTGACACCAGAATCTATCTGTGGATCGGAGGCTTGAGAAAGCAAGTGGTTGGCGTGATATTATTTGCTCCCATGTTAGTAGTTATAAATTATTTACAGTACTTTTTACGCAATCTTTTAAAGTTACTGTCATCTTCGAGAAAGCGATACTATTTTATTTACACGGATTCCATAGCATCTCATTAGTTAATGGTAATTGCTTGTTCCCAATTGTAATGGTATTCCATTTTATGATAGTGTTCTCCATTTATCCTCCTGTAAGTTATTGTTATCCTTGAGAATGCGTTGTTGTTCTTGTTGCTTTTATATGTTTGCTACCCTTTGGTCTAAAAGTATTAAGTGTTTTGTGACATCGGACTAAAGCAGTTTTACACTAAAATTGGAGGCTAAAGTTGTTTTGATTTTCTCTACTGAGCGTAAGCTCACCCCTACTTGTTTACTTATTGTGTGTGGAGGCGTACTTATTATCCAAGGGATTCGAGGCTCGAGAGCTTCCGGATGTCTTGAGGGTCGTATTAAAGACGTGTTGGTCCATGTTATTAAACTTTATTTATCTCGTGTTACTTGTTGAGTTTTGACACTATATTTGAGATTTTGAATCGAATTACTAGAGAAATATTTGGGATTCGTTCCAACTTTAAAGGAGTTTACTACTGTTTGCTATTTTTTTTATATCGTTTATTTCAAGTCACGTCTCGAGTCCGGCCAAAACCGGATTTGGGGCGTGACATATTGCGCACTGGATTTGTCTACATTGTTTATGTTGTTGATGCTGACTTGTTAGTGGTCGTCCTCAACCCTGTGTAAGAGGATGATGGTCCTAACGCGACCGGTATTCTGTAAGTTCTTGTAAAGATTTGGGTTGATACATTTTTTAGACTTGATTGGAAAATCCAGGTTGTACACCTATATTAGTTCTGTGTACTTCATGGTCGCGAAATTCAAAATCTAGACCTAATTATTATATATACTTATTAAGTGCTTAATAATAGTAAAATCTAATTATAAGACCTTCGCTCTCTAATTTTCACTCTTGTTAGGTAGGGGTGGGCAAAAAAAACCGAAACCGCTAAAACCAACCACCACCAACCGCAAACCGCACCGAAAAACCCGAAACCGGAAAGTTAACCGGTGGTTGCGGGTTCTTGACGATCGAACCGGAAAGTTAACGGTTGGTTGTCGGTTCTTGAAACGTCAAACCATCGGTTAACCAACCAAACCGGTATTGTACATCATATACATGTGGCTTCATAATAAGCATTGATCTGATATAGATGAATGGCCCATGAACACTCTTTTTTGTCACACGGATTTCTAACATAGAACACGATGACTTATATGTAATTTTTCTTTTGTTTTAGAGAATATAGTAATATGTGGATTGAAATAAAAATGTGTATGGTTATTAAGATCTAAATTTGTACTTACATGTAGTAAAGTGGTTGGTTGGTGTTTAACCAACCAACCGGTTAGTGAACTGATTGGTTTCATTGTAAAAAATTGGTTTATGGGTTGGGGCTAGTTCTAAAATATGTGAAACCGATAATATCGGGTTGGGTTCGTAAAGGGTTCCATTGGGTGGTTAAACCACTCAATGCCCACTCCTAATGTTAGGTTGTCAGGGTTCTCTTTTATAAGAATGATCTTTCTTTATCATAATTTGTTTCATCTGGGATCTACTGTTTGGTTTGAAGCTTCTCAATCCTCCGGTATAATGTCTAGGCCAAAACTAATTCGGTCCTCATATTTTTAAGGGTTTTAACCATGTGTCTTATCTTTCATCATATGAAAGATGAGTTTTATGGTCAATAAAGATGTTCTCTCTTCATCTAACTACTGTAAAACTTCCGTGGTAAGTAAACAGGAGTAATGGGTTAAAAAAGGAAGCCACTGCAATACAAAAACAGGAGACATGGGTATAAAAAGAAGGAAATCACTTCAATTGAATCTATGTTCTTACACGAGCAACACAAAATTGCAGTCATTTTTGTAATTACTGAGCGGAACGCTAGACACCTGGAAGATCAGCCCGCCCTCGAATTTCATCTGCACCATCCCAAACTATCTTCACGTCTTATATAGTTGAACATTACTTCACCTGTACCCAAACAATACACGACTCTTCTCATTACACTACAAAGATGGCAAAGCACTACAAAACTATATCTCCAAAAACACATTGTATAATAGTGAAAGTAATTTTCAAAGGGAGATCGTAAGACTCAAGATGATTCAAGGAACGGTATTGCAAAAAATATAATTGCATGTCCCTATTTATATGTCTTCGTACGTTTCAAAAATGGCAAAGCACTGCAAAACTATATCTCCAAGACACATATGGAAGATCTGACTTCATATTTGAAAACCAGATATGCAACTCTTACCTGCTGCTTTCCGAAACCCAAATTGGGAGATTGATCCTTCATCAGGCAGCCCAAACAAGACTTATGAGTCTCTTCCTTTTCAGAAAACGGTCATCGAGCAGCTGCTGGTTATTTTTCTTATCGGTTAACCCATTGTCAACCAAGCACCAGACATCACATCCCAAATGATCTGTTGTACATATCACCTGAACTGGGCATCTGAAACTTGGAATCTTCATAACCGGTATAAAACTTGTTGAATCCAGGTCTCTCATTTCTAAGGAGTTCTGCCATACCCAAATTGTTTCCATTCTGAGCCTCACTCCACCTATTCCAATGGCCATTTGACATAGCTACATTTCTAGATTGTTGTTGGAGAGACAATTGTGGGTAAGGAGAAAGAGAGTTTACATGAGATTGATCCATGAGCCTCGAAGAAATTCCATATGGATCATTAAGTGGAGAGTAACTATCCCCGATATCAGGATGTCTTAGGCCCGGCTGCTGGGAAACAGATCTTTGCATCAGCAACTGGAGTCTGGCCTCGTTCTCAAAAGCACTCAACTGAGAGAAATTTGATTTCATATCTAAGCCTGCATTGTTGAACCCACCTTGAGGTCTCCCTTTACCGACTGCCAATATTGCAGGATCCATAAACTCAATATCTCCAGTACTACCAAGGTTTCCAGATGGTGGTGCCTGGTATGAATTTCTAAAGAGGGATGAGGTATCATGCATATGATTCCCTGCAAATTTGTTCACAGTTGGACAACTCTGTAAAACTAAAAACAGCATGAACAACCTTTGATTAGAAAAAAAAAATGTATCATTCTAGGGAGAACTAACCGGGCATGGGATCAAAAGTTTGGTCCATTCTCTCTTGGGCAGAGAAGCCTGGAGGTGGTGCTCTGCTGGGTGCTGAAAATCCAGGAGGGGCAGAAATGTGACCTCTTGAAGCAGCTAAATAACATTGAAAGCAAAAGGTAAGAAAATGCCCAAAGCAATAATAATACAGTGGTACAATGGCAACATACAAAAATAACAAGCATCTAAGTTTTCGTAAACAAAGGTCGAGAGATATGATACAACAAACACCTTTACAGACACCATTACAGCAAATGCATTCACATCAGAACAGACATGACAAAATACCCCAGTTAATAGGAGGTTAAAATGGAAGGATACATACAAAAATAACAAGCAACTAAGTTTTCGTAAACAAAGGTCGAGAGATATGATACAACACACCTTTACAGACACCATTACAGCAAATGCATGCACATCAGAACAGACATGACAAAATACCCTAGTTAATAGGAGGTTTAAATGGAAGGATACAAGTATTCTGGCCTGTGATTTTTTGCAACTGAAAAAAACTTGGAAAGACCGTAAACACAATGATCAATATTAGCATACATATTAAAGAGACTGGCGAGAATCGGCAAAACCAATACACAATAAGAATAAAAAGGCCCACGTACCAGAAAGTTTACTAGAAGAGAAAGCAGATTGGCTGCAGCCAAAATTGTCCAATCCTTCAAATTTGCTACAAGAGAGAACATTTCCTATACCAGGTTTACCTAGAAATGAATCTCCATTTTCAGCAAAATTCTGACTAAAAGACCTATTTCTATCCAGTTGTCCAACATCACTAAATGACAGATCAGAATCAAAAGGCTGATCTCTGGGCTCCTCTTGTCGGGCAAAAGAGAATCGAGACTGACTGCTATTTTGTGCTTTCCAGGGACTCGGAATTTTGCCAGGACCAGACTGTTTATCAGAACCTCCTAGTAACTTGGCCAAATTCTGAGGTGAAGTAAAGGAGTCATCCCACACATCAAAGTCCATTGACAATATATTAGAGATGATACAGCTCTCTCCTTTATCTATGGGCATGCCAATACCATTGGAACGTCCACCCTGCAATCTTTCCATCTGCATCTCCTTCCCATCCTTCGGATGAAGAAAGGAATATTCTAGTGTCCTACTCAAAGACGCAGCACCAGCTGAGTTCTCTCGGTATCCTGGGGGTCTATTAGAAGTTGCAGAAACATTAGATGCATATAAATGCGGTCTTTCAATAGCATTGGTATCTACAAATATAGGATCAATGTTAAAATTTACAGCCTCACTTTGTTGTAAAGAATGAGCCCTACAATGATTTGCACCATGCATCAAATTAGTTGAATTAGGCGAAGGCATCGGGTGGTTCACAACTTCTGGATCTTTGAGCCTTTGACAATCAAAAGATAATACATCCTCCTCAACATCAATGTAAGAGTTGGCTTGAGTATTCAAATCAGAATCCCAGTTAGATTGTTGTGCTGAAATGCAAACCCCATTGTATGTACCAAATTGAGCAGGAGCAGGCTCTGATGCTGGATGTGAAGTCAAAGGTTCTCTGTATTCCTCAGCATAGTATTGTTGCGAAGCTTGACTAGGATGCTTGGTCATTCCATGATCAGTAAATAAACTAGAACTACTTACACCAGTACGCTCACTTGCATTTCTATCAATACTCATTGATGACATATAAGAACTTAAGTTCCGGGTCTTCCCATTTAGAGCAATTTGGTCACCTTTTTCAGCATCCAGAGAAGCTGATTGATCAGAGTGATCAATAGAATTTGTAATGTTTGATGTGCCTCTATCATTGTCCTTCGAAGTCAGAGATGAAACAAGTCTATCAGATGTAACAGATTTCTCTGGCATATCAGCTGGACAATCCAAATTGGCATGCCTCAAAGATTTTAAAGGTTCTGCTTTCACTTTTCCGCGTGTTGAGGGACTTTCTTCATCCAGTGTTGGTTTCTTTCCCATGCCACTGGGCGACAAAGAAGCCTGAGATGTGCTTGCAACAGCTGCTGGCAAAAACGCCGACGTAACAGTAGTTTCATTAGATTTAGATTTGGCATGCCCATTTGAACATGTCAAACCTGCAGCAGTTGGCTGGCAATTTGAAGTTTGTGCACCCCTACAGAAGAGCATTTAGAATGCTTAGCACCATTAACTTACATAACGCAACTTGAAGGCAACAGATAAGACAAACCATGCAGCTGCAGCAGGAAGAGGCAAAGATTTGCTAGAACTTCCATTCGGTGGAGATCCTCTAGCAACTGAGGTTGTAGTCTGGTAAATATAGACCAAAATTCATGTGAACAAACATATCAAAATAAAAAATATATATATCGAATATCAGAAAATTCTTGCCATTATGACCCAAATGAACTTTATGACCACTGTAACAAGATACAGCATGAGCTTATCTACTGTGAAGTTCATATATCCACCAAATCTTAAATCAGGGAACAGAGCTTAGTCATTTTGCTATCTAGATTTAGAGTATTGATACTCCAGCAAAATGGCATCTTAATATGATACATAGAACTAGTGACAAAATCGACAAGTAAATTAGCTCATGGCAGAACAGTAGAATAAGTTAGCAAATGCATCACATGCCTGCACAGACGCACAAATTATCAAAACGTCCATATATAGACTTGATCAAGGGGATCCAAATACAGAAGTTACAAAAAGACTTAACCGAAGCATTTGAAGCATTTTTTGAAATAGGTTGTATATGCCAAGGACTTACATTTGAAGCATTTTTTAAAATAGGTTTTGCCGTGGAAGCAGAACTGCTATTACAATAATCAACTGCTGGTGGGGGCAACACACTTCCTGAACGTTGTTGCATATTGTTTGTACCACCTGTGATTTGTTGTACTCTATTCCTTCAAATGCACTATGCAAATTAGTTGATCATCCAATGAAACACAGAAAGATTAAGCAGAACACAAGCTTAAGAAAGTATTGTAACTGAAAATAAGACAAATGTGTTTACATGGAAATATTTAGCAAAAGCAACAGCAAGAAAATAACATCTACTAGTAACATTTTAAAAGCATCGAACTTCAGCCTAGCTATACAAGTGTAATCTTGAGCATTCATACTAAAAACTAAGTAGCAGACTAACATCAAATCTACAATTGAATATATATGCTACCATCCATTAAATAATCATCTATATCTCTTAAAAGTGATTTAGCTCATACATAGGCAACACACAACTGTCAGCATCATCCATCAATCATGGAATGGCTTAAAACAACAAAGCCAGGTCCAAATCTTTGATAAGTTAAATTAAAACAGAGACAACATTGAGGAAACGATAGTGCTAATCTTTGTTTGCATTAATCAGGAGATTCGAAGGATATAAAATTTAAGAGAACAATGAACATGCATGCATAAAATAATCTGTGAATATACCTTGTGAATGCTGAGACAATTTCATCTTTGGTGAAACTATCCTCTTGAGAACCAACTTCGTGCAAATACAGACAATCAGGATTCGTGCAAGCCTGGAACCAAGACATGTGTAATGCCGATTAATTAACATTGTACTTATGCTATATATGCCACTCTTGCACATGAAGAGATCATACCACATTCCTTAGCCATGCATGACAATACTTGGTGGTTCCAAAGCAAGCCCTGAGACAATTACCCAAGACAGATAAGGGGGGAAAAAGATGCAACTCATTGCAGATAAGGCCGTGCATTTAAACATACAGATACCTTAATGTTCTGCCATCCAAGATAAACCCATGTACAAGTTGAATACAACGAACAGCTTCCTCCTCTTTCGCATAAGTAATATATCTGACAACATAATACAGTGGTTGTCAGAATAGAGCAGAAAATTATAGAATATAAAATATATTATAAAATGGACTCAAATACAGAGTAGTAGCACACTAATAGGGAAATGGAGATCTGCACCGAATACAGCAGGATAACAATTTTGTAATCAAGTTCGAAGTCCATGACAAAGATAAATGAACCTACACACTACAAGTACTATTTGGAAACTGCTGGATGGCACCGGCCGTTGTACGCGACATGGATACTTTTAAAACTTTACCATACTGACCAAAATACTCCCTGCGCTGAAGAAGCTGCATACATAATATACACATATTAAGTCACAGGTTGACAGAGATGCATCCACAGATACAAAGGGAACAGAAAACACTATACTTCACAGGAGAAAGAAGGAAAGAAGTGTACATCTTCATCTGCAAGATTAAGAGGCAAGCCAACTATGTAGACGAGGTTCCTTTGAATCACCCGTACACTGCTGAGCTGCTTCCTTCCTTCAGATGTTTTAATCTTTGTCTTCTGTGGTTTAACTTTCCTTTCCGAACTGACTTCAGCAACCAATCTACAACATTTTAAAAAGTTAAGGATTAGATAAGAAAAAATATCATTCTTCCCCCAATCAGAACATTTTAAGTAAGTAACAACCTCTCACAGTTCGCACCAGTTCCGACAATCTTTTCTTTGTCATAGGGGGTACGACATGCAGGGCACCTGCCCTCTGTCTCATCCTTCTCAGCCATTTCCATTATGTGGTGCCAGCACCAAACGCAAATCTACATTGATGAAACAGTCCAAATACAATTATTAAACAGCACTTCAAAAGGTAACTAGCATCATAAAGTAATGAACTTAATTCATTGTTATCACTATTTTACTTGTACCATAAAGAACAGCAGACTTGTTTATGGGGATTGACGATTACAAAATAACATTACAGGATCATTAAATCACATTACAGTTACCACTCTTGAAATCAGACACATGCCTTTATTGTACTGGTGGACGAAATCAAATGCTAAACCAACAAAATGACTAATTACTTTGCAACTATGTTATTACACTGTTTCCAATCAAACAAACAAGCTTCACTGTGGACAAAGAGTTTTACGAAAAGTTTTCCCAAACAAATGACATCACGACACCTTCAAACACATGGTTCACGTGACATATTACTCATTTGGAAAACAAACACGAGGAATTTATAACAATGATGGAATTTATAACAAGGATGGAAGATCACAACTGTGCAACTAACTTAATTTAAAACAAAGGTATCATCTTGCTAAGATTGGGAAATATTTCCACAATTGTGAAACTAACATAACTCAAAAGTCAAAAAAGGTATCATCTAGCTAAGATTGGGAGTATTTACATAAAAATGTGACATAATACCTGTTTTTTTACAGATTTAGAGATCAGAAATGAAATCTACAGGAAGCTCTTTATAAAATAGTATATGTCCATAGTGATTCTGCCATTAACGGATAATTAAAAACACAACACACTAAATTTATAGTGAGTACCAAACCCTTTGACATCTGAACTATGTAAAGGGGTCGAAGGCTAAGAAGCATGAATTCACCACTTAGGTAAGAAACATGTCGGATTTGTGTGCATTACATGTTGGGGGTCACTCAATTCTCACTGCGCAATTTAAAATTTGGAAAGATAAAACTGGTTGGGGTAGATTTTTCAATTTAAACTTATTCTGCTTATGGCATTAGTGCCTAATGACTCAGCATGATGAAAATGAAGTGGATTGCATCTTTCAAAGCAGTTTTTAGCTTGCACTGAATATATTTTGGGTTGCAATTTGACATGTGTACAGTTATGATTAACTTCAACATACTTAACAACAGCCATTTCATATGATTCATCACTTATTTTTGGGCCTTGACATATGGTTTCCTATGTTTTTAGAGAATCATAAAAATTACGCGTCTGTTCTGCGCATGAATTGGTGTTTCATAGGTTGGACTTGGAGGTATTGGCAATTCAACAATCATGCAGAATGTAGATAAAAAAAGGAATTAAAAAGCGTTGGTTGGGTTATACTAACATCAAAGGTAATTATGGAAAGAAGATTCAGATCAGTAAGATGATCATCTTTATCAACCGATGACATGATGCAACTGATAAAGATTGTATAATTAATTGAGATACATCAACCTAGTGTGGCGTGATTACTACAGACAGCGGAGCCAGGAGCCTAGAACTAAATAGAAGGAAAAAAGAACAGGTTTTCCAGTCTCATACCTCGTAACCGCATTTGCATGGCTTCAATTGTTGATCTGTCAAGTCCATCTCCTCCGCACAAAGTGGACAAGTCTTGTCTCCGTCATCACTCATGATTGTCCTGAGAGTGGAGAAAATGGTAAACACCCCAACCAGATATGAAATACATGATTAGACAAGACCCCCATCAAAAGAAAAAATATCAACTGTACTGAACATAGTCAACATTTTCCTAAATCCATTCCCAGTTCTTCACTCCAAAATTACTATGTTTTTGACCTAATAAGAACAATGAGCTAGAGACAATTGGCAGCAAAAAATACCCCCATTACAGAACAGTGGCCAAACCTCCTACATTACTGACATTGCAATAGGAAATAGGGTATATCATATACAATTACATGAAGAAACGAATCAAATTTTGAAAACAGATAGAAGAACAAGACGCACCAGAACTCTGACAAGATATAAAATCCAAACCTACACAATGCACTATCCACACGAATCAAGCCAATACAATAGGAAATAAACACATTTCATAAATACATTATGAACACATATTAGATCCGCATACAAAACAATTTCAATTACGGATAGAGAAAGGAAAACAATCGGAAATAAAATTACATACACAAATCTGAAACGGGAATCAGGACATACAGCTCGGAGAATGATGATTGACGAACTAATAAGTCAACCAATAAGATACAAAGCTAAATACTTAGATCATCACACAAAAAATCAATGAAATAATACAAACACGGATTAAAATGCAAAAATTGAACAACAAAGCGATGGGTGAAATTAGGGATCTCGGGAGATTGGTACAGAGACAGAGAGAGTGATGAGATTGGGGGTGGAAAATTGAAGGTTTAGAGTGTGGAGAAGATGACTTACAGTTGAGGATCGAGAAGGCGATGATGATGAATCTGTGAGGATGAGATTGTGAGAAACTCTCGCGATAAAGCAAAAGGCAGAGAACAAAAACAAAACCACAACGGGTGTCTCTTTAAGAAGAGGGCTATATTGGCTGCTGGCTTCTCTGCGTCGCTGTCATTTAAATATTATTCATTTTCCAACCTACACCCTTTGACTCTCTTCTATTTACGTCTATGTCCCCACTTTCCCAACTCTTCTGTGCTTCCACTTCGTCCCTCGGGCCATTGACTCGTTACTATAAAATCGAATCACTGTTCGGTAAATCTTGGCCAGTACCGGTTATAATTATATAATATAGTTCATTTGTCCTACAAAAGTAGTCTCGGTCTTATACCAGATTATACATAAAGGTAAATTACAAATACCTACCTCATATTTTACACGATTAATCGATACCTACCCTAAACTATTTTTTTAACCGATACCTACTCACTTGTTACTGAAATATAACAAATAGCTCATTCTGTTAGGCTGTCGTGACGGGCAAGGAGGGAAAGACAGAATTACCCTCGCGCATAAAAATTGAAAAAGAACGAACAAATACAGGAGTTTGGAATTTAGGGTTTCATTTCCGCGCGTCTGAAGGTAGAGAGAAGAGGAAACGAAGAGTCGAAGAGAAGAGGAGAGTGCGATTTGAAGCTCGCTGAAGGGAGGAGTAACCGAGTTCTGAGGCTACGATTTGAAGCTCGAGGAAGCTGTGTTGTTGTCGTAGACGAGGAGCTGAGCTACAGCAATAGTTTCCGCGTCCGAGTCAGAGAGCGAGGGGTACGAGTACTATGACAATGAAGGTTTCGGAGTTGAAGAAGAAGAACAAGTATGTATCTCAAACCTTGGGTGATATAGTTTAGCTTAAATGAGGTTTTACATTGTTGGTATGCGTGGTTGTCTATGGGAAAATAATGTAGGGTTTTGGCATGAAATTTGGGTCAAAAAGTGTAGGGCTTTGGCATGGTATTTGGGGGTTCGAAGTAGAGAATTTTCATCTAATTTGTGGGAAAATAATTAGGGTTTCTTCTGATGTGTAGCATAAAAATTAGGGCTTTTTGTCTAGATTTTGACATAGTGCTTTGACATTACATTTGCAACAAAGTAGCTGAAATTGTGTTTGTTGTTTGGTGTTTGGTGAAATATTCTCAGCCTGAAGTCATAAGCTTAATATTTGAGTTTCACGATAATGGGAAAATCACAGATAATTGGACACAATATGAGGGAGGGAGCACTGAAATGGTAATTCTTCCCCAGGATATGTGTTCCTTCTTTAGGTTGCAACTGACTGTATCCCAATTAGGATGTCCACATAATTCCCCTATCATCTGGAAAGTTCCAAGTAGCCGTATTGGGGAACATGGATGGACTGAGTCATGGTTGAAGCTTATAGAGAACGATGAGGAAGTAGATGTAATATTATCAACATTCCCTGAAACAATAATTGTGAGAATATATGTTGGTCCAGCTATAGAGCCAGTTCGAATAGTAAGCCCACGGGGACATGTTTTGTACTCAACAGATGGTGATACATATCTAGGGATGGCAAATGGGCGGGTATGGGCGGATATGGGTAGGGATCACAACCTCCATTTCCATCCATTTGCATTTCCTTTACCCTCCATATCCAATCCAATACTCATTTTGATCCATATTTGTCTCATCCATTTTAATCCAATACCCATTTGGATATCCACGGATATCCATTTGCATCCATATCAATATACCCATTTGAATACTCACCATGAAAAACCCTTTTTTAGTCATTTTTTTATAATTACAAAAACATACCCTAAACTTTTTTTATAGTTGCAAAAACATACCCCAAACTTTTCTTTTAGTCTCATTCTTTAATATTTGCAAAAACATACTCTAAACTTTTTTTTGTCCCCTTCTTTTAATAGTTGCAAAAACATACCCTAAACTTTTCTTTTAGTCCCTTTCTATTAATAGTTGCAAAAACATACCCTAAACTTTTTTTTAGTCTCCTTCTTTTAATAATTGCAAAAACATACCCTAAACTTTTCTTTTAGTCCCCTTCTTTTGATAGTTGCAAAAACATACCCTAAACTTTTCTTTTAGTCCCCTTCTTTAATAATTGCAAAAACATACCCTAAGCTTTTCTTTTAGTCCCCTTCTTTTAATAGTTGTAAAAACATACCCTAAGCTTTTTATTTAGTCCACTTCTTTTAATAGTTACAAAAACATACCATAACTCCCTTTTCTGATATGTAAGGGGCCAGTATTTAAAATATTGACAATATTGTTATTCTATTTCATTGTTTTCTAGAAGTCTCTTAATCATTCAATAAGACGATTTCATTTTTGTCAAATTGTTCACCTAAACATCACCAACATTATTGATCTATACACTGTTGACGTAGTATTGTACTCAAAGTTCAACTTTGATGTTAACAAATAAGAAATTGATGATACAATTTCAATTAGATTTCCGTAACTAATTAGAAATGGACATGTGTACCTGCTCTAGTGTGTTTGTCCTAATCAACACAATTAAGGTCATTAGCAATAGGCATGATCAGACAAGAACCGTTGGATTGGAACTCAGAAACAGCCCCAAGTTGCAACAGTATAAGTATGCTTACAGGTACACACGTTTTGGTCGAAAATAATTAATTATAAAACCCCTTGAAGATATATTTCTATATATATAGACTGAACTCAATAATTAATTAGTTCAACTCATTCTCTTTCCATACAGTATCTCAATCTGTTTCTAGCAAGCTATAGCTCCAAGATAGGGGTTCTGTCACATTAATGCTGATCAAAAACAGTAGAGAGAGACTGAAATCAAAATACTTATAGCAGTGGTTCTCATTCAGTTGATTCAACCCAAAACTTATAGCAGCAATTTTAATCAATCAAAATACTTAGATTTCCAATAATTCCTCATTTTTTTGTTCATTCTAAAATCAATCTAGAACAAAGGCTAGTTCTAGACTGTGGAGCATCAGATTGTGAGCTTAAAAGTGGTATAGACCCTGAATTTGACTCACATTGATATTATTTCTGATATGGTCCCAAAATGAATTTTGAATTTTGGGAATTCAGAACCCCAAATGAAACATTGAATGGTCTCTGAAAACACAACTAAAACCCCACATTAATTCAGTCAAAATACCCAGTTTTTGAAACCTAGTAGACTTATATAATGATCATATTGCATAAACAGTGTCCCAAGAAAGAGAAACAAGAAAGAAATCATCAAGAACTTCATACCAACTGACTCAGGATTTGGTGATTAAAACAAGGGTTCAATTCAAGTCCTAACAATTCACCAAAAATCTAAACTTTTCTGGCTTCCCATGATCAGATTCGAATCAAAATACAGCTACAGCTACCCAATACCCATTTCTACATAATCAAGTCTAATTCATGCCCTTTCCCTTCAGTTTTCTCGACAATCAAACAGGAGTGACTACGGAACTGTTCTAATACCTTGAACGACTACAAGAAGGGGATTTTTGGGAGAAGCAGGGATCGGAGTGTTGTTGAGAGCGACGTCGATTCCAGCTGCAGCCGATGGTGGTGGATGCGGCTCAACGTGAGACGACGACGGCGGAGGTGCGGTGGCCTGAGGTGGCGCTTCTGTGGATGCGGCTCAACGTGAGAAGAGAGGAAGATGAAGCAACGTGGGCGCTTCTGTTGTGGATGCGACACTTGTTGTCGTTCGGACACGAGCAACAATGGCTTCAAGCAAGGATTTGCGATGCTTCAAGCAAGGATTTGCTATGCTTCAAGCAACAATGGCTTCAGAGTCGAAACTTGAGAGAAGCTCGGTGACTGTGAGAGGGTTTAGGTTTCGGAGGGTAATGGAGGTCCGCATCCAACCCGAATCCAACCCAAATCCAAACCTTGTTTATCCAAACCCGAAAACAATATCCATATTTAATCCATACCCGAAATCGACCCCATCCGACCCTGACCCGAACAGTATAGAAATGGAGCACCCATTGGATATGGATGTTTTTGCCATCCCTATACACATCATAGATTTAAACCATTAGAGAAGTGTGTGGTTAAGCCTAGGTTATATGTGTCTCCTACCAAATTTAAAAAAAAATGCAACATGAAGGGAAAGATGATATGCGTCAAGTGACTGTGGTTCACTCACTTGACTCAGATCGTGAAAGTGAGAGTGAGTCTGAAATACCCCAAGAACCTGAGTGTGAAATACCCCAACAACCTGAGACTGAAATACCCCAAGAACCTGAGTCTCAAACCCACCAACAACCAGTACCAGTTTCTGAATCCCAAACACAAGCTATGGTTGAGAGTGAGGAAGAGGAAGATTGGCTGACTGAGGAAATGGAGAAATCGAGAAGAGCAGAGTCTGAAAGGATTAGGAAAAGGAAACAAGCTATGGTTGAAGAAGAAGATAGGGCAGAAGATAGAGGACAAGCTGGAGCATAGGATGGAGCAGCAAATAGAGGAACACATGGAGCAGAGTCTAGGGCAGAGGTTGGAGAAGAACCTGAATTCCAATTTCCTGACACTATTGTGGATCCAGATGAAGAAGATGATGGGCCAGAAGCTAGAGAAGAACCTGATTTTGTGTTTCCTGAGAATTTTGTGGATCCAGATGAAGAAGAGGAAGAACCAGCCCCTAGAAGGTATAGGGGATGGCAACCAATATGGAATGAGGACTCGGAAATCAGGGATGTTGAATTAGGCATTTACTCAACTTTTGCAAATGCAAAAGTGTGTAGGCTTGTACTAAAAGCCTATGCTGTGGAGCATGGTTTTGATTACAATTTCTCAAGGAACGAAAAAGCTAAGGTGGGGATTGTTTGCAAAGTAGATGGGTGCCCTTTCTATTGCTATGCAAGTATGGATAAGGACACCACATTGTTTGAGATCAAGACTTGGATGCCTAGGCACAATTGTGGAGGAGCACAATGCATCAGGCAGTGCACAGTTGACTACCTTGCAGTCAGGTAAAGTACAAATTTGAAGTTGTTATCTTAATTGTAACCCTTTTATTTAGAATGCCTACTAATTGTAACCCTTTTATGTTTGTTACAGGTTCCTAAGTGATGTGATGACATACCTTAACATGAAGGGGAAAGAAATGCAAGCCAAGGTCCTCAACACACTTAAAGTCAACCTAAATATACAACAAGCGTATAGGACTATTTGGAGAGCGAAGGAAATACTTGGGGGGAAAGGCGAAGCAGTATGAGGATCTTTACACATACTGCCATATGGTAAGCAAAGTAGCATTTTCTGTACTTAATTACCTAATAAATTATGACCCATATCCTAATTTGTATAACACACAAATCTCCTCTCCCTGTTGTAGGTACGTCAAACCAATGCAAACAGCACAGCTAAGGTGGAAATTGAACACCTTTACACACAAGGGGAGACAGAATCAAAACCACACTTCAAGAGGATCTACATCAGGTATGGGGCACAGAAGAGGGGCTTCCTCAGTGGTTGTAGACCCATCGTTGGCATTGATGGGTTTGAAGGGTGATTTTGGAGGTATACTGCTGAGTACAGTATGGTGGGATGGGAACAAGATGATGTTCCCTCTTGCTTTTGCTGTAGTGGAGCAGGAAAACAAATCCTCGTGGAAGTGGTTTTTAGAGCAGTTCTTTGAAGATTATGGTCCGAACGAAGTTCATGGTTGGGTCTTCCTTTCTGATAAACAAAAGGTATTTTGCAATTACATTGTCAGTTGTAATTCGAAGTTCTTAAATGTATACTTACATTGAGTTTTTTCACATGTTAATGCAGGGTCTGGTGGAGCTCTTCAAGGATTGGATGCACGATGTCGAACACCGATTCTGTGTTCGACATTTGGTCGACAACTTTCAAACGGTGTTTAGAGGTGAGGAGTTGAAGTCAGCAGTGTGGTCTTGTTCCAAGGCAACCTCAGCAACACAACTGGAAGAGAGGATGGAGAAATTAAGAAGACTGGATCAGGCTGCCTACGAGTGGCTGAAGGACAAAGACCCTACAGGCTGGTGCAAGTTATTATACACAACCAGAGCGTGTACAAGTGTCCAGGTAAATAGCTTGTCTGAGTCATTCAACAACTGGATCAGAGATGCTAGGGAGATGTCTATACTTGAACTATTAGAAGAGATTAGGAAACAATTAATGGGTATTTTCTATAGGAGGCACTGTTTGTTTGATGGGTATGATGGGTTAGTTTGTAAAGCCATAGTTAAAGACCAAGAGAAACTTAAAGATCAAGCTAGGGAATGCAAACTAGTAGGTAGCGGGGATGGTGTATTTGAGGTCACACTATACGGGAAGTCATTTGCAGTAGATTTGAAAACCCAAACCTGTACTTGTTAGAGTTCCAGTTGAATGGTTTGCCTTGCATCCATGCCATGTCATGTATCACTTTTCTTAGGGATGACCTGAACAAATACGTGCACAAATACTATCATGTCAGCACTTTCAAAGATATATACTCTGCTTACATTAGACCAGTGCCTAGTAGGGAGGAATGGCCTCGGAATTTAGGGTACCCAAAAATACATCCACCTATCGTCCACAAACCTCCGGGTAGGCCTAGGAAAAATAGAAAGGAAAATGCTGGTGAGAGGGCTGAGAACCAATACAAAGCCCAAAGGAAAAGTAGTCAGATGACATGTGGTAAATGCAAAGGGAAGGGTCACAACAAGAGAACATGTACTGTTAAGGATCATGGTGAGACATCAACACAAAGGAAGGAAAGGCAGCCAGGAACTGAGCAGTCCAAGGTTTGTTTACTAAAAAGATTGTTTACTGAGCAGTCCAAGGATCATGTATCAATTACTATTACTAATAATCAATTGTTTGTTTCGTAGGCCAAGAATCAACATTTCAAAACTGCTGAAGAGTTCAATGAGGTCCAGAAGCGCAGACAAGATAATATAACTAAAAGGATGCAGAAAAGAAGGAAGACCTGCAATCAAGAGGAGATTGAAGCTAAGAGGCAAGAAGCTCTGCGAAGAATGCATGCTCGTACCCCTCAACCAACTCCACCACGTGTTGTAGGTCTAGCACAACAAGAACTCAACCTCAGAAGCCAAACCAATCAGCTATACATGGTAGCTGACCTTGAATTATTTGGTTAATGCATTGCAATTCATGATTATAGCCACTACATAACTGACCTTTTACTTGTACTTTTGCAGCCACCATTCACCTCAGTGGGAGGAATTGAAGGAAGAAGTTTCTTTGATGGGTCTGCTACAGCCACATGGAGAGGTAGAGGGAGAGCTGACAGAGGTAGAGGGAGAGGTGAAGGAAGAGCTGAGAGAGGCAGAGGCAGAGGTAAAGGAAGAGCTGAGAGAGGTAGAGGCAGATCTGGAAGAGGGAGGAGCAGCTCACAACCATCTTCCCTCAACAAATGGTTGCCTTAGATTATTATTTAGGGTTTTTTGATGTGGTCCCAAGGGTTATGACAATGTGTATTATTTTGTGGGAAAGATTCTGAATGTTGGCACAAGTGGTGCCCTTTTGTCTAGGTAGATGGAACATTTATGGTTCCTTTAAGACTCCAACAATATTCCACCAACTATGCTTAGGTTATTTTATGCTTTGTGTGTACTGAATGGATTTGAGCTGAATTTATGTACTAAATTTTATCATGAATTTGAACTTCATTTCAAGTGTATGTGCCTTTACTGTTCAGTACAGTTGATGTGTACAGGAAAATCATGCAAGAACTTGCATCAGTTTGATGCACAATTTTGCATCAGTTTGATGCCCAATTTTGCATCAAACTGCTGCACAATTATGCAGCAAAATTTGACCTTTTACTTATGCAGCAAACTTATGAACACACAAGAGACTACTCTCATTCATCTTACCAACTAATAATTAACATACACAATTCAAATTTACAAACTTTGTGACAATTAGTAATGCAACACATGAGCCTCATTTCATTGATTTAACCAAACTTTTGTACATTATAGGCTACACAAATGCATATTACCATACATAAACAGCTAACAATAATTTTTTTTCCATTTCATCTTCTTCTCCAATTCAACTACCTCCTTCTCAATTGTTGCATTCTTCCTTTCCAACTCAGCTTTGTCAGTAAGGAGTCCAACAATCTCCAGCTCCAGGTCTTCAATACCTGCATTCTTTCCTCGAATTTCCATTTCCAGACTTGTGTTTTTTCTTGACATTTCACCTAAATCCTTATATAGCTTCAAATTCTCTTCATCCAAGCTCCTGATAGTGCCCTCCATTGCACTGATTCGTGCATACAAACCAGGCAACAACACCCTCCCAGCATCACAAGTTGGAGCATCAATCCACTTGAAAATTTTGCATTTTTGGGAACTCTGAAATTGAAAACCAAATCTTGTTCATACACAGTTTCTACATCCCCAATTTCCATATGAGAAATAACCAAGACATATAGGAAAATTTAGAAACCCTAGAAATAAAAATTAGGTCATCTAAGTTTTAAACCTTACCTGGTACCTCGCGCATCCGGAAAATCTCCTACCAGGGTTGTCCATGGTCTTCGACGCCCTTATCGGAGCTGGGAGACCACAATAGCAACGCTTGATATCGTCTTCTCCCTCTGACTTCGAGCAGCTACCACTCACCACTGACCCACCCATCGTCTTCTCCTTCTGCGTAGGTCGTGAATGCTTCTTTAGGTTGAAGAAAGGAAACAAGGGCATTTTGGCCATATTTTGAAAGTTGCTTGGCCATGTGCGCATCACATGAGCATTTCTGTCACGGCAGCCTAACGGAATGGGCTATTTGTTATATTTCGGTAACAATTGAGTAGGTATCGGTTTAAAAAATAGTTTGGGGTAGGTATCGGTTAATCGTGTAAAGTATGGGGTAGGTATTTGTAGTTTACCCTATACATAACTTTAAGTGTGTATTTGTATTGATAGTAATAGACTAAAGCTCTCTTCTACCTCCTCGTGAGATCCTCTCTATCTTTTAGGGTTTACTGTTGTCGTAGTCGTCCTCTTCACCTTCGCAGCCTCCTCACCGTCGTTCTCTCTCTCAACCTGCAACCAATCCTCCTCCACCAGAGATGGTCCTCCCAGTTTCATGCCGTCATCATGGTGGAACGCATCCTAGGTCGCCATGGTCGTCGGAGAATCCTCCCCGGCTCCGTCCCATCATGCTCGGTCAGCCCATGCCGTCTGTGGCCACGTACAGCCGGGATGGGTGGCCCATGCAGGGAGAAGCTCCAGATTCGATGTGGTCGTACCCGCCGCTCTGGATCAGAGCACCTCAGATGGAGCCGGACCGGTTCCTCGAAGCCAGCCATTAGAACCACCACCCGCGACTGGGTTGGCACCAGAGGGTCCCTCGTCAGGGCATCCATTACCGGGGTCTGGCCCCCATCCCCCCATCGGAGCGTCCTGCTTCAATGCCTTACCTGTGGGCTCCGGCGTATCGGTTGCCATGGCCGCCGGCACAACCTATGGGCTATGCAAGCCCTAGGGTACTTGCAAACCATAGGGTGTTTACAAACCCTAGGGTGCATGCAAACCCTAGGGTGCACGCAAACCCTAGGGGATATGCAAGCCCAGGAAACCGTGGTACTCCTGCTAGGGTTTTGAGCCCGAGTCCAGCGATAGCCAAACGATATGGATGGGTGTCAGCACGACCCAGGCCACAGTCGCCGATCGGCACGAGGGAAAAGTCACCTGACCCTAGGCTGCTTGGAAACCCAAAGCCCCGGGTGAATCGCTATGCACTGAGCGACTCCTTCTTGGTCTGCCGGGGGATCCTGAGATTCACTACCGCCATTGGACCCCGACCCAAGAAGATCAAGACGGGACATAAGCCTGCGGCTCCGGAGGCACCACATGAGCCCTTGATGCCGCCAAACATTACTGAACAAGAACATGAAAGGGAGTTAAGCCCGAGGGGGCTATAACCCCCCGGGGGATGAATGATTCCCCACGGCGGGAGTGGGAAGGACCGTCTGGGGCCTATACCCACAGACCCGGGACAACTGCAGTCGGGAGGTCTCGGGGAATCCGCAGTCAAGGCTAAGCTACAGTCTATTTTCATTGCTTTAGGTCGAATAATGTTTTGGCTAGTTAGGGTTCGTTTTGTCTTTTATTTATCGTTTGAAACGTTGGATCGAGGAACTCTTGAGTTCGCATCTGCGAAACAAAGCAGACTATATGTATGGAACCATGTGCGCCCGACGGGCCACGGCCGGTTGGGACAAAAGCTGGTATCCGGGACTGTTATGTCCCTCCTTGTAAGCATGACATGATATCGTAATACAATTCCTTCTTTCCCGTTTAAAAAAAATGTGTGTATTTTTTTTCTAAACAAAAAGTGTGTATTTGTATTATTTTATATTTTAATGAACAAGAAAACAATAATCACCCAGGAAAATATATTTAAATTTCGTTTCTTAACTTTTGACTACTTCTAAACTTTCTTGAGACAAAAAAATATGGGATGATTCTATTTCAGTTTTTTAAAATCTTTCATATTTTATTTAAAGTACTCTAAAAAATTTATTGTCATCTCAGTATCCTAAACTTTTAATAATTATATTTTAATATTCACCGTTAATTTTACCTTAAATTTAATTGTTAGTGAAGAGTATTATGGTCATTTTACCTGTTTTGAATAAAAAAATCATATGGAAAGTTAATAGTGATACTAAAATGAAAATAATGAAAGTTTAGGATATTGAGGTGACAAAAAAAACTAGGGTACTCTAAATGAATTAATGAAAGTTTAAGGTATTGAGGTGACAAAAAAAATTAAGGTACTCTAAATGAAATATAAAAGATTTAAGGTACTAAGACGGAATTACCCCTAAATGATACCTTAAATCTTTTTTGTATCACCTCATTATCCTAAAGTTTTATTAATTTCATCTTAGTACTTACTGTTAACTTTCTATTTGATTTTCTATCCAAAACAGATAAAATAACCATAATACTCTTCACTAACAATCAAAATTAAGGAAAAATTAACGGTGAATACTAAAATGGATATAATGAAAGTTTATGGTACTCTAAATAAATTAATGAAAATTTAGGATACTAAGATGAAAAAAAAAATCTAGGGCACTCTAAATGAAATATGCAATATTTAAGGTACTGAGGTAGAATTATCTCAAATATTTATGCCATTTGCTTAGTTTTAAGGTGATCAGGTGGGGACACTGCGATGCGTGGTGTTTGGTGGAGGACTTATATAATATATCCAGTTATTGTAATTGGACATTTTATGTTTTGTTTGAAGACGTGGTGATGTTTAATACAGACATCGATAAATATTTGACAAGAATGAGCGCGTATGATGTTGTATTTTTTTGCACGACAAGTATATGAACAATAATAGAAGTGGTATGTTAAATTATACGATTAAATATTGAAACTTACTCTTAATTGTTGGTCATGGACAATACACTACCTAACGTTTCAAAATGATAAATGCACTACTTTAAGTATTGGTCACACGATTCTGTTAGTGAAAATGGACGGAATATTCCGTTTCGTTAGTCATATGACCTCATGTATCACTTAATGGATGGTAAAATGACAATTTTGCCCTTACTTATTTGACATATATGCATTTATTAAGGAACATTATCACTGTACACGCGTTATTATTCCACATAAAATGTATATTGGTCAAATTAGTAGGGGCAAAAGCATCATTTTACCATCCATTAAGTAATACATGAGGTCATATGACTAACGAAACAGAATATTCCGTCCATTTTTACTAACATAATCGCGTGATCAATACTTAAGTAGTGCATTTATCATTTTGAAACCTTGGGTAGTGTAATATTCATGACCAATAATTAAGAGTAAGTTTCAATATTTAACCGTAGAATTTAAAATACCACTTCAACTATTGTTCATAAATCTATCGTGCGCAAAAAAAACATTTAATATCATACGCGCTCATTCTTGTCAAATATTTATCGATGCCTATATTAAACCGAGAAGAAGGAGGAAGACCAAGTAAATCACTTCTCCGACCCCTCTCTTTCTTCTACGATGCTCTTCCCTCCTACTCCGACGAAGGCGATCGTGGTTTTCTCTAAAGGTTCCTCTGAACCACTGAGTAAGCCGCAGTGGGGCCGCCTATTGAAGGCCTAAACCCTAGCTTCCACTACAAGCTACGCTTGAGTTTTGGCGCCTTTGCTGCCTCCGTCCAACGTCGAAGGCTCGACTACTCCACCACCTCTAAGGGTTGGCTCTGCTCCCCAGTCGTCGTTGGACTCTGCCCTACCCAACGCTCCACAACCAAAGGTGGTTTCCGTCACCACTCGTCGCCTCCATTGGTTCGGGATCCTCTTCGGGGAAAGAGTCTCATGTTTGAACCGGAGAGGATGGAACCAAGGAGGAAGGAACTAGATGCCCTTTGCGAGGAGGTCTGAGTTCCCAATGCTGATCGTGTTCTTGTGATTTCGACGTTTCTCTCACCGCCGTCGGGTATGATCCACCGCCGTAGGTCCTTCAAACCGAAAGAAGTCGGCTCCAACGCGAAGGCTCCAATTTTGCCGGGGTCTCTGGACTCCCATCTGATCAGCCTCCAAGATGGTCTTTCGGCTTGTTCCTTATAGGAGGAAGACGAAGTAGCGGTGGAGGTTCCGTATGCGCCGGTGAGTCCATCGATCCCGGTCCGACAAAAATTTGTCATGACGGGCAAACTGTGGACCTTCAAGCCACCCAGTAAGGAGGTTCTTTTCAGGATCGTCACTAAGGCGTGAGGGAAGTCGGCCGAAGGTCTGGTCATCAAGGACATCGACCTGAGGATCTTCGGGTTTTACTTTGAAACGAATGTTGGGTCTCGAGGTAGGGTTGGAGATGAACCAACTCGGAGCGGAAAATCAATGAAAACCAAGAGACAATTAAAACCATGAAACAACTAACAAAGAATAGATTCACAAGAGAAAAATTCAGATCTATTTCTTACCAAAACAAGAACACCGGGTAACGAATAATTGGCTTGAGTCTCCAAGACGTCTACGTATCCACATGGGAATCAAAGCCACGCAGTTCTTCTATTTGAGGACTCAAGAACACAAAAATGGAGGTGGGAACTAGCCAAACCCGAAATTGCCATGGAGAGGAGGGAGAAGTTGTGTTTCCTATTCTTGTCTTGTGTTTGTTATGTTGAAAAAAGATGACTTAAACATAACAAACCCCATACTTGTCCAACTAAAGGCATGTGACAAGTATGGTGTCAAGTAAGGTGTAAATAGGACAAAGTATGGCTAGACAAGATGGGGTTAGGTGGTGAATCACCAACACCTTAATCCTTGTCTTGCTTACTTAGTACTAATTAATCAAGACTTGATTAATTAGTTGCATGGGCCTTGGTTGCATGAGCCTTTTGGAACATGGCCCGTGGCCATTCCCAACGAGGTCCCGTGATGCGCTCATCGCCTCCAAGCCTTCCATACCGGAAATGTTCAACATTATCCGACGTGATCAATCCCAAGACTCCAAGCCTTGTCTCGATCCGTAATGTCCTATTCACTTACGGGCACATGACCCAAAACCCAGTTTTGGTCATGTCCCGAGACAACTCCCTTTTGGCCATTCTCCATAAGTGTGTCAATGAGTTTCATCCTTCGGTGTGACCCTTAGGTTTATGCATGTCAATAGATCAACGTAAAATCCCATTTTACTTGATCTATTTAAGTGGCAACTAACGAGACTTTAGTATTGCCTGACACTACATAACGAATCGACCCTGTCGATTCTAACCTTTCCGTCGTCCCTGTCATTATCCTTTTATCTCTGATATCCTGATTGAGATAAGGCATAGAGCCGCCATCCTTATTATTCTCAATCATTGTTCCTTGATATGTGAGATGACTGAATATATGATACCCAGTATCATGTGCATGGCCATGCTATTCTTTCAGTCTGTCACGCCCCAATTTCAGCGAATCGAACTCGGGACGCGAACTTTTAAAACATGAATACTTAGAACCTGTTTTGAATAAAAGATTTGATATTTCTATTTATTTACCAAAATAATAGTAGTATTTACAATACAAAAACGTCCCAACAAGTGGACAAGGTACACATCCGTCACTAGACTCAACAAAAGTAAAGACCAGACTCCGCTCCAAACTCCATGAACTTCAAGAGCTCACCTAGTCCGTCCCACGAACAGTACCTGTAGGAAAAGCAGCTAGGGGTGAGCGTTCGCTCACCACCACGGATAACAGACTGACTACGGCATAATTAGCAGACAAAGCCGGTAACACCCAAAACTAAAGTCAACACCGGGGGACACTGTCCCCAACCCAAGGACTCTGACTGAACATACACCCACTGTTACCTTCCTTGACCAACTCAACACTTTGACACGTAAAGTAGACCCGACACAACGATCACGACCTCTCCCAAGGACTCGAAAGAAACTACGCAACACCAAAGAAGATCACAAAGGATCGCACACCAAACAAGATCACAAAGGATCGCAAACCAGCTGCTCAGTAACCTCCCTCACCAGACTCAACTTCAAACTCGTAAAGTAAAACCGACACAACCAACAATGACCTTCCCCAAAGACGCGAACCCGGATCAGGCTAGCCGAAGAATGCTCAGAATCTGCCGAGCCTCGTACGCGGTCAGGCCAGCCGAAGAATGCTCGTAACCTGCCGGGACCCGGTCGCGGATCAGGCTAGCCGAAGAATGCTCAAAACCTTTCGGGATCCGGACACGGAACAAGCTAGCCAAAGAATGCTCAGAACCTGTCGAGGCTCGAGTTTGGTCAGGCCAGCCGAAGAATGCTCGTAACCTGCAAAAATCCACACCACTCCCCGACACACAGTCGGGTCGGGCAAACGCAACCACAAACACAAGCAAGCTCAACAAACAGGCACTCAAGACACCTCAACAGTCAATACTCGGTTTCAACAACCCCACGGCCCATCATGGCCTCCCAAAACACAACCACTTAACTCGCGGGCTCAACAACCCCAAGACATCAGTAACAACACACGGGCTCTCATGGCCACCCAAACTCAACAGCAAACACAAGGGCTCTCATGGCCACCCAACTCAACAAAAATTAACACGGGCTCTCAAGGCCACCCAACTCAACAACAAATAACACGGCTCTCAAGGCCACCCAAGACTCAACAATAATTAACACGGGCTCTCAAGGCCACCCAAGACTCAACCATAATAATGCACGGGCTCTCAAGGCCACCCAAGACGCCAAAATAAACAATCAACCTCCGGCTTAACCCAAGCCTCCAACAGTCCTAATATCAACAGTTTCACAATCAACCTCCGGGCATGGTCATATGCCTCCAGTACTCCTAATATCGATAAGTTCACAATCAACCTCCGGGCATGGTCATATGCCTCCAGTAAAACAATTATCGCTAAGTTCTCTACTCCTACGACACTACTAAGTGGCACATGCCTTTCCAATAATTACTAATTTCCCGTAACATGCTTTTCTGACAAACGCTACAATCCCGTATCATGCTTTTCTAATAATTACCAAGTTACCGTAGCATGCTTTTCTAATAATTACCAAGTTCCCGTAGCATGCTTTTCTAACATTTAAATAAACCTATTCAACCCACGACACCCCGATGTCACATGCAATTCTACTGTTAACTTTCCCCAGTCAGGGCCGAGATCCGGCTACTTTTCCCTACCTTGTGCGTGTTCTCCCAAAAGCCAACCACGAGCTCCGATGATGATCTCAGTCACTCACCCATCTTTCCCTTGCCTCGGTCCGTGGCACGATCTAAAGGAACACAATTTAAAGTCACTAAACAACTCGCAGGAATAAGCCGAAAACCATTAAACTCGAGGCCCAAACTTAACCCCGACAATGTCGATCACTCCCAAACTTCCCAATTACTCGACATTGTCGACAAAGGACTCGTAAAGGCCCGATTCGCCCGACATGGAGAATCTGCCCGGTTTTTGTTAATTGCCTTCCGGGGCTCCGAAAGCCCCCGTTTTCGTTTCTACGTTCTTAGAATAATTCAAGGAACCCAACACATTTGACGGAATCGAATTCCGACTTCTAAGTTACATAATTAACGTTTAAAGTTTCTAAAACCCGTTAATTACAACTTCTCCAATTTAATTCCAAATTTTGATTCGATTAAGGATAATTGGTCCGGGGAACGTTTTAAACCACCCGAACGATAAAACCCGAGCACCCGAGCACGTGGACCCCACCAAACCACTTGGCCGAGAGCTCCTAGGGCTCAAGGGGAGGCTCGGCCACCATGTGGTGGCTGCTGCCAGCTCCGGCCAGCCACCTCATGGCCGGCCGGCCACCACCCACGGTGGCCGGAGCTCCTCCCGAGCCTCCGGTCACCGGAAAACGTGCAATTAAACCTCCAACACCTCTAAAACGTCTCCAACAATTACCCCAACACCAAAACCAACTCAAACTAATAGTTTTACCCAAACCCTAACAATTGAAAATCAACAAAACGGGAATCGGTTCGGTGCTTACTCGAGAGGAGAACGAGGGGAACGACGTTGCTCCTTGCCTTGAGACGATCCAAAGGTTCGATCAACTCCTAACCCTAGCTTTCCCTCTCTTCTCTCTTCTTCTTCTTCTTCTTCTTCTTCTTCTTCTTCTTCTTCTTCTTCTTCTTCTTCTTCTTCTTCTTCTTCTTCTTCTTCTTCTCCTTCTCTCTCTAAACCCTCACTTCCTTTCTAATTTAATTAAACTAACAACAATTTCTATTTTTTTCTCTTTTAACACCACATTTTCGGCCACCACTCTCCTCCACACCTTTTCCCCCAAAAACTAACACCACCACAAAATGGACAAGTGTCAAGGTGGGACCCACACCTTTTGGAAAATATCTACTTGATATTTTCCAATCAGATTCGCGAAAAACGGACGTTTCGGGCCCCGAACGGGCACTTTTCCCAAGAAATTACGAAACTGGATGGGCTACAAGGAAACGGCCCAACTAAGACCGCTACGACGACGGCTAAGCTTTTTGGATCCAAAACAGTCCTCGAATGGACCAAAACGTCGCTCGGTTGACTTTTCCAGCGAAAAGTCAACATTTCCCAAATTGATCAGAAAGTTGCCCTGAGTCCCCTGGAACTCATTTTGGTCAATTACGGGGTCAACTTAAGTCCGGTATGACCCTCGATGTCCAATTCCGGTTCAATTCGGTGTCTGCTCAAATTTTTTAAATTTTCCTGTTTTTCGCAGGTTTGACTGGCGTTGACCAGGAGTGGTTATTACAATCTACCCCCCTTAAAGGAATTTCGTCCGCGAAATTTAGAACAACGCACGTAAGGAGTCGAACCGGTCGGGGTACTTCGCGCGAACCTCGTCGTCGCGTCCCCAAGTCGACTCGGCCTCGTGCTGTCGCCACAACACCAGCTCTAAGCGGATAACCTTTCCGCGCAGGACCTGCTCTCGTGGATCCCCTTCCCACATCAGTTTCTCCTTACACGGGACATCACCCGTTACCTCGACATCTGCCCACTCCAAGACGTACTCAAGACCTCGAAAGGCCCGATACACCGCGGGGCTAACCCGCCTCCGCCGCGGTTGAAACGCATTAGTCCATCTTTCGGACTCACCTCCTGGGATACATGACCACTGATTTCTGACTCGAGATGTCGGCGCCGTCAGTCAGCATAACTCCTGCTGACTCTGCGCGGTCATCAACCGCTCACTCTTTGGCACGACCGACTCAGCTGTCTCTCGGTCCAGTTCTAGACCCAGTAACCTCTTATTTCGCACTTCTGCCCAGCACACGGGCGATCGACACGACCTACCATACAACGCTTCGAACAGTGCCATCATGATACTGGCCTGAAAGCTGTTGTTGTATGTGAACTCGGCCAATCGCTCACGAAACCCATCGTGATGTGCCCCCATTTCCACTGTGCAACCTGCAGCGGCTGCAATAAACCAGCGGGACGCTGTTGTTCGGCTCTCACCTGCCGACGGGTGAGGCATCGCGATACTAACTCCGCGACCGCTCTCCGCATCCCACCCCACTAGACATGCCACCTGATGTCGCGCTCCTCTTAGTGCTATTCACGTGCACTATTAGACGCGACTGCTGCGACTCTCGTAGCTCATCGCCTCCGCCGTCACGCGGTAAGTACAAACCTCCATGATACCGTAACTCCCAATTAGTACAACGATCCCAGCCCTCGGCGTCCGTACCGCCGGCAACTATCTCCCGGATCCTGGTCGTCCACAAAACACCACCACAAACTGATTTAAGAATAGCCGGAATATACTGTTCATCAGGTCCAAGAACGCTGCAGGCGCGTTCGGTAGTTCAGAGTCATCACCCATAACTCGTAATGTTCATAGCATGTCCGGAATGCAGTCCTTGCGACGTCCCCCTCTCGGACTCGCAACTGGTAGTATCCGGATCGCAGGTCGATCTTCGAGAAATACGTCGACCCTCTCAACTGGTAGAACAGGTCATCAATTTTTGGCATCGGGTATCGGTCATTCACCGTAACCCGGTTCAGTTTCCGGTAGTCCCTGCACATCCGAAGCTCTCCACTCTTCTTCTTCACGAAGAGTGTTGGCGCTCCCCACGGCGATGTGCTCGGATGAATAAACCCCTTCTCCCGAAGTTCCTCGAGCTGACTCTTCAGCTCGGCCAACTCGGCTGGCGCGAACCTGTAAGGCGCCATCGATATCGCTGCCGTTCCCGGCACCAGGTCAATCCCGAACTCCATCTCACGAACTGGTGGCAACCCGCTCAATTCCTTAGGGAAGACCTCGGGGGCTCGCACGCTACTCGCGGTAATTCTCGGCTCTGAATGGCCGATACTTCCTTTACTGCAGACAAGCCGATAGGAGAAACTCCGCTCCTACTGCCCAGAATACACGAACCTTTCGTGTTGCCTGTTGACACCATCACTCGTCGCATGTAACAGTCGATAATGACTTGGTACTTCGCTCGCCAATCCATTCACATGATCATGTCAAGGCGGTCATTTCGTGGGTATCCTTCCCACGGATACACGCACAAGCTCAGTCGCTGCTAAAACTCACGGACCCTCGCGGTCTCTCTAAGACCTCGCTCCACTACTGTCGTTGTGTCTACCAACTCCGAACATACCCGAATCCTCGGGTGAGGACTCGATCCAGCATCAGGGCTCTTGAGCCCTCTCTCGAACTTCCTAGATCGGTTCGCTTCTCTAACTCCGCAGGCACGACAGACCCTAGTCAACACCACCCCACCACCAACCGGCGTGTCCCGACGCAGGGGTGGACTCAACGACTCTAAACTCAGCCCCAACCTCTCAGCACAACTCGACGAACAAACGAGTATGATAACCCGGCATCCAATGAAACTGACGCCCAAAAAAATCGGAAGACGAACACCCACTCCATTAGTCACCCTGGTAAGGTCTAGTGTAACCCTCACACGGTCCTCTAGGCGTTTACTTGTAACTTTCCGCAACCAAACCAGTGTTCGCTACTCGTCCCTTGCGGGAAAAGTAGTAAAGGGGATGAGCGTTATGCTCACCTACACGGACACCCGTTCGATTATGGCATACTAGTAAAGCACTAGAGACTTATCGATCTAACCAGGGCAAACTACTACCTCAGAACCTGAAGCCAAACGTCACACTGCTCACGCTAACAACACCTCAAGTACTCCCTCATATAAGATAAACCTCGACACGGGGAACACTTCTACAATTCAGCAATCACTATGGTTCACAACCTCAATCACCCAAATACCCGATCACGTAGGGAAACCTCAAGACGGGAAAATCACGCTCTCAGCTGAGCACACACCATTGCTCACCCTATTAGTGCCTAATTTATAATAATGTGAAGCGAAAAACTCAACAACAACCCAACCGTTCACCAGGCCCACGGCCTCTACAACCCACAACCGCGAACACAACCCGTAAAACCAACGCTCAACCACACGAACATGAACCGAGTCACACAACCACAAACCTAAACGCACGACGAAACCAACCCTTTTTCCTTTTTCCTCTTTCCTTTTTCCTTTTTCTCTTTTTCCCTTTTTTTTTTGAAACCCGGCTGGACCGGACCCTATGGCAGTCCGGGCCGGCAGGCCGTCCGTGCCGGTCTGGCTGCCGGGCCGGCAAGCCAGCCGGTCCGTGCTGGCTGCCGGATCGGACCAGCGAGCCCGTCCTGGTCTCGTACCAGGTCGGCCCGTGGTCCGTCCCGTAACTACGACAGCTTCGCCCCTAGCACCCCGTCACGTCGATCCGAGGACACTCGCATCCTACCCGTCTCTTGGCGACCCGCACACTTGTGCGCCGCAGACATTTAACCACCAAAAAGACCAAACACGTACCACAAAACCCGACTAAACCACAAACACAAGCCCAACCGGACAAACACCCATAACAACAATAACGACGACACCCGCCGACCGGGCCAATCCAAAGTCAAACAGCGCCCACCGGGCCAATAAAAGTCAAACACAAACGCCCACGGCGTCAAACACCTCAAAACAATCAAATTTTGTAAAGTCTTCTCCACTTCATTTTTAAAACCTCAAACTTGACATCCCGCAGTTACAACCCGGTCCAGGCGTCCCCGAACTACGTTGTACCGACTTGATATCAGTACCGCCACGTTCGACTACAGGAGCGCTCTTGAGTCGACCCGCGACAGTTTAAAAACAGTTCACGCAATCACACACAATCAGTATGCCAGCAACAAAATACTGTAAGATACGCACAAACAAAAACAAGACTCATGACATGACGGGTCTACACTGACTCGACTCTCCCACCTAATTGACGGACCGTCCGAGGTTTGAAACCTCGAGCTCTGATACCAAGTTGTCACGCCCCAATTTCAGCGAATCGAACTCGGGACGCGAACTTTTAAAACATGAATACTTAGAACCTGTTTTGAATAAAAGATTTGACATTTCTATTTATTTACCAAAATAATAGTAGTATTTACAATACAAAAACGTCCCAACAAGTGGACAAGGTACACATCCGTCACTAGACTCAACGAAAGTAAAGACCAGACTCCGCTCCAAGCTCCATGAACTTCAAGAGCTCACCTAGTCCGTCCCACGAACAGTACCTGTAGGAAAAGAAGCTAGGGGTGAGCGTTCGCTCACCACCACGGATAACAGACTGACTACGGCATAATTAGCAGACAAAGCCGGTAACACCCAAAACTAAAGTCAACACCGGGGGACACTGTCCCCAACCCAAGGACTCTGACTGAACATACACCCACTGTTACCTTCCTTGACCAACTCAACACTTTGACACGTAAAGTAGACCCGACACAACGATCACGACTTCTCCCAAGGACTCGAAAGAAACTACGCAACACCAAAGAAGATCACAAAGGATCGCACACCAAACAAGATCACAAAGGATCGCAAACCAGCTGCTCAGTAACCTCCCTCACCAGACTCAACTTCAAACTCGTAAAGTAAAACCGACACAACCAACAATGACCTTCCCCAAAGACGCGAACCCGGATCAGGCTAGCCGAAGAATGCTCAGAATCTGCCGAGCCTCGTACGCGGTCAGGCCAGCCGAAGAATGCTCGTAACCTGCCGGGACCCGGTCGCGGATCAGGCTAGCCGAAGAATGCTCAAAACCTTTCGGGATCCGGACACGGAACAAGCTAGCCAAAGAATGCTCAGAACCTGTCGAGGCTCGAGTTTGGTCAGGCCAGGCGAAGAATGCTCGTAACCTGCAAAAATCCACACCACTCCCCGACACACAGTCGGGTCGGGCAAACGCAACCACAAACACAAGAAAGCTCAACAAACAGGCACTCAAGACACCTCAACAGTCAATACTCGGTTTCAACAACCCCACGGCCCATCATGGCCTCCCAAAACACAACCACTTAACTCGCGGGCTCAACAACCCCAGGACATCAGTAACAACACACGGGCTCTCATGGCCACCCAAACTCAACAGCAAACACAAGGGCTCTCATGGCCACCCAACTCAACAACAATTAACACGGGCTCTCAAGGCCACCCAACTCAACAACAAATAACACGGCTCTCAAGGCCACCCAAGACTCAACAATAATTAACACGGGCTCTCAAGGCCACCCAAGACTCAACCATAATAATGCACGGGCTCTCAAGGCCACCCAAGACGCCAAAATAAACAATCAACCTCCGGCTTAACCCAAGCCTCCATCAGTCATAATATCAACAGTTTCACAATCAACCTCCGGGCATGGTCATATGCCTCCAGTACTCCTAATATCGATAAGTTCACAATCAACCTCCGGGCATGGTCATATGCCTCCAGTAAAACAATTATCGCTAAGTTCTCTACTCCTACGACACTACTAAGTGTCACATGCCTTTCCAATAATTACTAATTTCCCGTAACATGCTTTTCTGACAAACGCTACAATCCCGTATCATGCTTTTCTAATAATTACCAAGTTACCGTAGCATGCTTTTCTAATAATTACCAAGTTCCCGTAGCATGCTTCTCTAACATTTAAATAAACCTATTCAACCCACGACACCCCGGTGTCACATGCAATTCTACTGTTAACTTTCCCCAGTCAGGGCCGAGATCCGGCTACTTTTCCCTACCTTGTGCGTGTTCTCCCAAAAGCCAACCACGAGCTCCGGTGATGATCTCAGTCACTCACCCATCTTTCCCTTGCCTCGGTCCGTGGCACGATCTAAAGGAACACAATTTAAAGTCACTAAACAACTCGCAGGAATAAGCCGAAAACCATTAAACTCGAGGCCCAAACTTAACCCCGACAATGTCGATCACTCCCAAACTTCCCAATTACTCGACATTGTCGACAAATGACTCGTAAAGGCCCGATTCGCCCGACATGGCGAATCTGCCCGGTTGTTGTTAATTGCCTTCTGGGGCTCCGAAAGCCCCCGTTTTCGTTTCTACGGTCTTAGAATAATTCAAGGAACCCAACGCACTTGACGGAATCGAATTCCGACTTCTAAGTCACATAATTAACGTTTAAAGTTTCTAAAACCCGTTAATTACAACTTCTCCAATTTAATTCCAAATTTTGATTCGATTAAGGATAATTGGTCCGGGGAACGTTTTAAACCACCCGAACGATAAAACCCGAGCACTCGAGCACGTGGGCCCCACCAACCCACTTGGCCGAGAGCTCCTAGGGCTCAAGGGGAGGATCGGCCACCATGTGGTGGCTGCTGCCAGCTCCGGCCAGCCACCACCCACGGTGGCCGGAGCTCCTCCCGAGCCTCCAGTCACCGGAAAACGTGCAATTAAACCTCCAACACCTCTAAAACGTCTCCAACAATTACCCCAACACCAAACCACCTCAAACTAATAGTTTTACCCAAACCCTAACAACTGAAAATCAACAAAACGGGAATCGGTTCGGTGCTTACTCGAGAGGAGAACGAGGGGAACGACGTTGCTCCTTGCCTTGAGACGATCCAAAGGTTCGATCAACTCCAAACCCTAGCTTTCCCTCTCTTCTCTCTTCTTCTTCTTCTTCTTCTTCTTCTCCTTCTCTCTCTAAACCCTCTCTTCCTTTCTAATTTAATTAAACTAACAACAATTTCTATTTTTTTCTCTTTTAACACCACATTTTCGGCCACCACTCTCCTCCACACCTTTTCCCCCCAAAACTAACACCACCACAAAGTGGAAAAGTGTCAAGGTGGGTCCCACACCTTTTGGAAAATATCTACTTGATATTTTCCAATCAGATTCGCGAAAAACGGACGTTTCGGGCCCCGAACGGGGACTTTTCCCAAGAAATTACGAAACTGGATGAGCGACAAGGAAACGACCCAACTAAGACCGCTACGACGATGACTAAGCTTTTTGGATCCAAAACGGTCCTCGAATGGACCAAAACGTCGCTCGGTTGACTTTTCCAGTAAAAAGTCAACATTTCCCAAATTGATCAGAAAGCTGCCCTGAGTCCCCTGGAACTCATTTTGGTCAATTACGGGGTCAACTTAATTCCGGTATGACCCTCGGGGTCCAATTCCGGTTCAATTCGGTGTCTGCTCAATTTTTTTAAATTTTCCTGTTTTTCGCAGGTTTGACTGGCGTTGACCAGGAGTGGTTATTACACAGTCACTCTCAATCAAGCGGCCGAGAACCGATATCTTTCCTATACCATAGTTTGAGGGATAAATCCCTTATCCGTCTTTCGTGTCACTCATGCAGTCCGTCCCCAAGCCAATCCTGGCCGTTATGGAAGCCCTGTTACGGACAACGTTAGACTCAGGTCAAATTTAGTTGTTTACTGCATAACGATCACAAAGACTCCTTGGTCTAAGGGTACATGACAAGCTACGACAATGAATATGTTCATGACTTGATCTATGGCACATATTCATGTTGGGTCGTCCAATATCATGTCCCACATGATATCCATGATCAGACTCTGGAATCTCATTCCAATGACTAACAGAACGTAAGCCATAAGGAGCCATCTTTCATACTAGTCGCTTCTAGTGAAGCTTTGTTGACTAGGGACCCATCGAGTGTGATCTATCTCAATCTATGGTTCTATTCACATGGTGGGCATAGATCAGACCCATCGAGTGTGATCTATCTCAATCTATGGTTCTATTCACATGGTGGGCATAGATCAGAGCACACATCGATATATTACTCCAACACATAAGTAATATAAAGCCGCTTTAATTTTATTGCTAACGATGATATATACATTTGGACATTTAGGATTGAACTACGGGCACTAAGACTAACAACGAAGACAACCCGTGCATGGGTTCGAGGGAACGATCTGTGGTGTTTCGATGGACGACTACTTCTACAGGGTGATCTGGACCCGCTGGATAGGGAGCCTCTCACTCTGGATTGGCTTCAACTATATGTACATGCCCATGGCCTTCCCCCGTTGGTACAAACAAAGAACACATGAGAGATTATTGGTTCTACTTTGGGACCGTGTGTTGATGTCCCGTGCGACCGATGAGGCACCTGTTAGGGAGGAACAATGAAGGTTAGATTCTGGCACCTTGTGGAGCGCCCTTTTCGCTGACAACTTCTGCTTCGTTTTTGGAAATTCCCCGATCCGGTTCGTGTCACACTTACTTATACAAGACTGCTAGTGTTTTGTTTTAATTGTGGTATGATTCGTCACATGGTGAACGAATGCGCCTGGGAGGTGGTGGGTACTCCACGATTCGACTCCTCTATCATGGAGTTCCAGAAGGAACGTCAGACCTGGACTTATGCAATAGATTGGGACGGTCAGGCGTCCCGCAAATCGATATCCTCGACTTCTACACCTATGGGTCCCTTGTCTCACGATAGGGGCCAGATAGTATCCTCGGCTACTGCATCTAATAGTGCGTGCCCTCTGAGCGTCACCCAGACCCGCTCGGTCGATCCAGGTTGGAAGAACTTAGTGATCGGCCATCCTTCGGATAGCGGGAAAACCGATACTCTGGACTTGCCTAGGCACAAAGGTAGAATTAAAGTCTGGTATTGGAGTAGGAGCAGGGGGTAAAGAGGGGGTCCAATGGAGATCCCCGAGAAGATTAGGACAGGGAATGAAAGCAACCCCACATGGAAGAATGAAAGGAATTCAGTGCTCTAGGGACTGACCTTGGGAAGAGTTATGCCTCCCTTAGAAACTAATGACAGTAGGTTCGACCGCACTCTACAGAGTATGCAGCAGCTAGGCAATACCTTGAGCAACAGTCATTGGCTTCGTCGTAGTTTTTTTTATATATTTTAGTTCACCTTTATGACACCTCAAACACCGTATGTATCAGTTCACTTGTCTCAAAGTTCTGTGTAGAAAGACCTTCGGAGTTCGGTACTATATAATGACTCTTTTAGTTTAACTAATGATACATGAGTACCTTTTAGGAAAAAAAAGGATAACTCCGAATCCAAACGGTGTGGGAAATGTGTATTTCACGTCCTAACTGTGACTCACCTTTTGTCACACGTCATATACCAAAGGTGGTGTCATTTTACAAAACATGAAAAATGACACCAAAAAAGTGGTATAACGTTTGCATTCGATTGTTTTTCCTCTTAATTTTTGTATAATTTGCGCTTATCAGTGCACTACAAGAGGTAGGTGGTATAAATTTACCAAAAAAAACACTTTTTTTTGTGTGTCATTTTTCATGTTTTGTAAAAAAAAAAACCACCTTTTGTATAGGACATGTGACAAAAAGTGACCTTTGGTATAGGACATGTAACAAAAGGTGAGTCACAGTTAGGACGTGAAATACAGCTTTCCCACACCGTTTTGATTCGGAGTTATCCCAAAAAAAAACTGTACATTTTCATTAATTTTGATAATCATGTATAGAGGATAAATCTATTGAGAACCACTCTTAACATAGGAACTATGAGAACCAATCCTAGCCACACACATTTAAGATCCAACATTCACCATGATGTCACATCATCACCCCAATTTAACCAACATACACGCCAATTTCATCTATTCTCACACAAGTAAGGGCATAATTGTAATAGCATGGTGCCATGTGGACAATTGTCCATTTTTTTTCACCAATTCACTAATTTAATATTTCCCGATTCGTTTGAATTCCGATTCACTTCAAACTTGCGCCAATATTTTTCTTTTTCCAAGGGCTTTAAATCAAGATCAGTCATGAATATATTTTGAAGCACGAAAATAAAAATTTATATCAAGGTGATAAAAATAATGTTGAGCGTTGATAAATCTTCACCTATAAATGTTTTATATCGGAGTACCAAACTAGTGCTAAATGTTGATAAAAAAAACATGTAATGAGGTGATAAGAAACAAATAATGAGGTGATAAAAACCATTTTCAATTTTGATAATAAGTGTGATACACTAGAGTTTAACGTTGATAAAAAAAACTTGTGATGAGGTGATAAAAAACACGTAATTCAATGATAAATCTAGTGTTTAGTGTTGATAAAACTAGTGTTCATAAAAAGCACGTGATGAGATGATAAAAATCATGATCAGTTTTGGAGAATGGGATGATAAAAACAGGGTAAAGTGTTGATAAACCCAGAGCAAAGTGTTGATAAAAAACACCCATATATAATTCCTTTAAAAACTAGCCCCGAAATAATTTTTTTTTCGTGCTTCAAAAAACATGTGATGGGGGTGATAAAACACACGTAATTTAAATGATAAACCTAGTGTTTAGTGTTGATATAACTAGTGTTCATAAAAAGCACGCGATGAAGTGATAAAATCATGATCAATTTTGGAAAATGTGGTGATAAAACCAGTGTAAAGTGTTGATAAAAACATGGTAAAGTGTTGATAAACCCAGAGCAAAGTGTTGATAAAAAACACCCATATATAATTCCTTTAAAAACTAGCCCCGAAATAATTTTTTTTCGTGCTTCAAAAAACATATGATGGGGGTGATAAAACACACGTAATTTGAATGATAAACCTAGTGTTTAGTGTTGATATAACTAATGTTCATAAAAAGCACGCGATGAGGTGATAAAATCATGATCAGTTTTGGAAAATGAGATGATAAAACCAATGTAAAGTGTTGATAAAACCAGTGTAAAAGTGTTGATAAATACAGAGCAAAGTGTTGATAAAAATTACCCAGATTTTTTTTTAAAAAAAATTTACCCCGAAATAATTTTTTTTTCCGTGCTTCAAAATATATTCATGACTGATCTTGACTGAAAGCCCTTAAAAAAACAAAACTAATGACCCAAGTTTGAAGCCAATCGGAGTTCAAACGAAGCGGGAAAATTTAAATTAGTGAATTAGTTAAAAAAAAATAATATGATAGTTTTACTAAAAAAGCCCTTACCACTTACTAAAAAGTGCTGTTTTTTTTGCAGTCAACAAGTCAACTACTTAATTGTATCTGATCCATCAATTCCTAAAGTGGATGACTTAGATTGGTTCTTGCGGTTTCTACGTTAAAACATGGTTCTCACCAGATTTCTCCTCATCATGTATATTAATGAAACCATTTTTTATTGGGAATAAAAGATGACTCGATGGGCTACCACTAGTAATTTTTTGTTGTACGGTAAAACAATGTTGAGCTGATGTGTAGGTACCCAAACAAATAGGCGAAACCCACAAGTCAGACCTTTGATCCAACATGTCTCAATGGATCCAGATATGAGCCTCCTCGACTGCATGGTGGGTCATAAAATAAGCCCATTAAAGAATGCGGGCCTCATGAAGATTCAATTCCATGGTACTCCAAGACTCATGAGCTTCTTATATTTATCGTTTTTAATTTAAAACTATTTTAACTTGGCGCATACAAATGGTTCACCCAATACCGATTACGTGGCGAGCCACAGAATATCAAAGCAAAGGGTCTCAGTCAATGCCCACGTGGTTTGACATGGTTGGCTGACAGCTTAACCATGATACATGATTTAAAAATAGAGCAAAAGGTTACAGGATCAGAATGGGCCACGAATGGACATTTTTTTGACGGGTGATAGACTTTCTGTGAAACGCCCGATGATTTGAATACTTCATTCAAACGGAATATTCCACAACTCCTCGCGTTCACACTCACCAAATGACAATATTATCCTCACCGATCTTTGGTCTATAAATCCATTGTACTAAAAGATATTCTCTATAAACGATTTATTTAATCATGTGACAATAAAATAAAATTAGGCAATTACATTACTCATTATTAATATTATTTAAAAAAATATAATAGAATATAACAATTTCCATACAAGTGCATTGTCACATATAGATAAAAACACAAAAAAAATATGAACGCTCTTTGAATAATTTTAAAAGTACAGTGGAAATCTTGAAATTAAAGTTTTTATTTACTTCATTTCAATATCCATTAAATTTCAAATATTATCTATAATCCATCGTATTTATTTTTGTTGATATTATAAACTGCAAAAATGAGAAGGATAATCAAGTATTTTCCTATATGTTAAATTAGCAGTAGTCTCGATTACAAATCTATGGGTTCATTCCCAAAGCGTGCTTCTTCTTATCCAGACGAATCTCAGCCGTCGAGTGATGAAATAAAGTAGAGCCACACGATCCAGCGCGAGTTACTAGAACTTTCTACCCCCTAATCCCCTATATATTTTGATCACGCCCGTAATTAGACCCGTGGATAACTCGTGTTGGTCGTGTGTTAGGATTTGGATTACTCATCTTTCTCTGTTCTTTTTCTGCACTAGGTCAGCTTCAGTCACTGTTTCTTATCCGTTTTTGATCTCAAATCGAATGTGCATCGCTTTTGTTTTGTGTGACGATTTGGTCTAAAAATGGCGTTTCGGTTGTTTTGTCTGTGTTGGCAGAATCGTCGTGATGGGGAAGAGCTACCCAACCGTGAGCGATGAATACGCCAAGGCCGTCGAGAAATGCAAGAGGAAGCTGAGGGGTTTCATAGCCGAGAAGAAGTGTGCCCCGCTCATGCTCCGTCTCGCGTAAGTGCGCCTCCACAACTGACGATTTGTACTTGTAGTTGATGGCTTGTTTGGTTGATTTGACTGTTGTTGTTGTTGCTGCTGCTGCAGATGGCACTCGGCTGGGACCTACGATGTGAAGACCAAGACCGGAGGTCCATTCGGAACGATGAAGCACTCGGCGGAGCTCGCTCATGGGGCCAACAATGGCCTCGATATCGCCGTCAGGCTCCTCGAGCCCATCAAGGAGCAGTTCCCTATCCTCTCCTATGGTGATTTCTACCAGGTATTTGAATGTTCTCATCTTTGTTTGCCTTTTCAGCTACAGATCCACTTTATTATGAATAAATGTGTATCTTCTGATTTTGCTTGGCATGGTAATGCAGTTGGCCGGTGTTGTTGCTGTTGAAATCACAGGCGGACCTGAAATCCCCTTCCACCCTGGAAGAGAGGTAAACAAATATACTTCCTGTACTGTATTTTGTTCTTTTTGAATCTGAATAATCATATATATATTTTTATGAGATCTTTTGACATTTTCCCTAGTTTTCTTTTATTTGATTTTTGTGCATTGTGAATGATTTTTTTAAGTATGTAATTGAACTTCTAAAGGAGCACAGCTACTCATATTACCGGTCCAAATTTGTTTTCGTTTTGTTTTCTATGGATTAGATTGGGTTATGTTCAGACTTCAGTGTCAATGATATTTAAATTGGTTTGCTAGCTAGTGTAAGTGTGTCTTGATAATTGCTATCCCTGCTTGCTTGCTTTGTATTTTAGGATCTCTGAGATCTGTTTGTTATTGGGTCCTTCAGATCCTCATTACAAGGGTTAATTGCCAGTGGGTTCATCTCATCCTTCATGTGAATTACTGAATTGATTATGAATTTTGAATTGAATTGTCTCTCTTTCCCCTCAGATTCAACCTTCACATCTGTTGTAAGTGTTGTAGACTAGAGACTGCCTCTGTTTCTTTGTACTATGACTTATATTGTTCTTTGTAGCATTGTAATGAATGTGGTTTTGATACATCAGGACAAGCCAGTGCCACCTCCTGAAGGCCGATTGCCCGATGCCACCAAGGGTTAGTATGTTTGCTAATCATTTCATCTATATTTGCACTTGTAAGTGAAAAAGGAGTCTCAATTTCATTGCTATTGTTACAGGTAATGATCATCTGAGACAAGTCTTTGGTGCTGGTATGGGCCTCAGTGATCAGGACATTGTTGCACTCTCTGGAGGCCACACCCTTGTATGTTAAGCATTTGGTCTTGCTCATTTCACTACTTACTTTGAAACTCGATTACTAATTTTGTGATTGTTGGGCTGAAATTTTGTTATCAGGGGAGGTGCCACAAGGAGCGATCTGGATTTGAAGGCCCATGGACAGCGAACCCTCTTATTTTTGACAACTCCTACTTCACGTAAGTCCACATTCCTTGCATTGCTTCCTTACAATTTGTAGCGCTACCAAATATCAGATTAAAGCATGTTCAGGAATTGGTTGTTCACTTTACTTGAGTAAATGCTAATTGGGGTTTTGTCATTGGTCTTGTATTTACCAGGGAGCTCTTGACTGGTGAGAAAGAAGGTCTTCTCCAGTTGCCAACTGACAAGGCACTTCTGGCAGACCCTGTGTTCCGTCCATTGGTTGAGAAATATGCTAAGGTATACATACAACATACAATTCTTTTGTTTTGTTGCTCGTGATGGCATTTAATTTTAGCAGTATCGTCGTTCCCTGATTGCTAGGCATGTTTGTCAATTGTCATCTGTTGGTTTGTGTACATTAAACCATTTGTGATGTTTGCTAAGCAAGTCACTATCTGTGGTTTGTTTTTATTGTACAGAGTGAGGATGCCTTCTTTGCTGACTACACTGAGGCTCATATGAAGCTTTCGGAGCTTGGGTAAGTTTTCTTTTAGCATTTATGTGTGCAACTGATACGTTTCATTTCATTATAGAGGTCCTTTTATCGACCAATTTGCTTTGGTTTTCCAGATTTGCTGAGGCCTGAGAAAGCAACCATTTCATGAATGGAGAAAGGAAGAAGCCACCTACTTTCCCCATTATCTATCTCTCGTGTTTATTTAAAAGAAAACTTGTTTAGGCTATTTTTGGTTGGATGTGTTAATGAACTTTGAGTGTGTGGCTTTTGGCTCCCTTTTGTTGTGAATTCAAGTGTGATGGGAATGAATGAATGAAAGCATCTGTTGGCTCTTGTCCCTTTTCTTTTTAAAACAAACTATGAATATTATCTATAACTTGTCCTACACCAATTTTGGTAACTTCACTAACTTGTTCTATGTTTTGTTTATACTTTATAGAAGTTTGTGTTTCATTCAGCACAAACTATGACCCTCTAGTGCCCAATGCTTGACTTGTTTTACAGCCTACTCGTCTCTGGTTGGTTCTATGAATTGCTAAAATCTGTAACTTGTGCATGTGCAGATGGCAAAGTAACTCTTTATCTAGTCTCTAATTTAAATTAAGTAGTCAACATCTAACTTCGCCATACGTCTTTCCAAACAGGCTCATTACAAGTCAAACTCTGTATCTTAATCTCAAAATGAGGTGGTATTAATGAACATAAGTTATGGTAACTTGTTCCAACTATTTATTTTTTCTCACGCTAATCTTAATATCTTATCACAATTGTTTGTTGTAGAAGCTCTATTCGATCCACAATGAGAACGGTTGTATTGTTTTTTTCCGTTAGTGTCCTCCTATTGTTGGTTTTACTTTATTGGTATTTCTTTTGGACTATTTGTGGTTTGTAGTTATGTTTTTGCTGAAGTTGTGTAGTATGTTTTTGATCTCTTTATTTGAAATCGAAGCATTCATAAAACTTTTCTGATAAAAAACAATTAGTTTTGTTTCCTTAATTTGGATCTTAGATAGCAATAAGGTACAAAATATAGTAAAAATAGTTTAAGCATTGGAGTATAGGTGTATTGACTATCGGACAAGACTTATGTGATTAAATATACAGATGTGTAGCTTTGAAAGGCTATGTTCTCATTTCTCCCTAAAGAAATAGTTAGTTTTTAGTATTAGCGATGGCTACTATAGAGGTTCCTTGTATACGATAGGTCCGATGAAGAACACTGAGAGGAAGAGAAAGAATCCGGAACGTTGGAGGAACAAAGGGAGGATAACAACACAGTCCAATAAGCTTAAAAAACCCTAATCCTCTCTACTTCTACCCGCAGCCACTACAGTACCCTCGTTTTCACTGCGCTTCTTCCACCGGCGACGCCTTGGCCGCCGGCCAAGGACGTCGCCGGTGGTGACATTCCCTCCTTCCTTCCTCTTCTATCCCCTGTTCCCTTCTCTGCGCGTCTTGGTTGAGAATCCTTCAAGGCCGGAGGTTTTGCCCGGTGTTGGTGTGTGCAGGCGTGGCTCCCTTCTTCTCGGCGACGTCCTGTTGGTTCCTTTGAGCAGATCTGGTTTGTTTGGTCCGGGAAGCCCCTCTTCTTCTGTGTTCTCTGTTTAGGCCGGTCCGGTGTGACGTCCGGCGTCTTTTCTTCATCTTCTGGTCCCGCTTCGTTTGCTCGTCTAAGCCTTGCCTCAGTTCTGGCTGGCCTTGGAGATTTGTTGAAGCTCGATGTGTTTTATCCCGGCTTCGGCGCCTCCGTCCAGGACGAGCTCTCGACCGGCTCTGATCTGGTGTTGCCGAGTCCTACTTCGGTCTGTTTCTGACCTGATGGAGGTGCGTCTTGTGCTCCGCTCGCTGCTCCCCGGTGCTGCATCTCCGGCGTGGTCGTCGGTCCGATCCGTCTTTGACCGGCAGTGGTTCTTCACTCGGACTCGGGTGGGGTCTTCGTTTGGGTGGTGGTTGGATCAGGGCTAGATCTTGGTTTTGGTCTGTTTTTAGCCCATGCTTTGGTCTGGGCCTGGATTTGAACTGGGCCTGGGCCTGGAACTGGTCTGGGCCTGGGTCAGTTCTGGTCCTTGTCTGGTCTGTTCTCGGCCTGGGTCTGGGCCTGTGCGTGGGTTCGACTGCTGCTCTTCTACTGGTTTTGGTGTCTCCTCGGTTTGGGATCAGATTGGATCGTGCTCGGTATCATTACAAGCCTTCCTCTTCGGGCCCTTGTTGTTGTCGGTAAGGGGAAACCGGTCTCGGTTTCGGAACGCTCAGCTCGCATTCCTGTTTCGGTTCCACCTGAGTTTGACTTGCTGCAGCTGGTTTGGAGTTCGAAGCTTGCTCTCGGTAGAAATACCGGTCCTCCTCCTTTTTGGACCTATTTCGGTGTTGACCGAAGTTAGGTTTTGGAGGACTGAGAGCGATCTGGTTACGATGCAGGTCCTTCTCTCGGGTCTCTGGAGCTGTCTGGTTTCTGCTCAGGTTGTGGGACGCGTTTCTACAGCCATCGACGGTGGTTCGTCGCTGAGCTACTCTACTTGCTCCTGGTGCCACTGCCTCCTAAGGACTTTTTTTTTCTGCTCTGTGCACCTCTTGCTGCTGCTGGTGCTTGGCTCCTGGCCTGTCTCGTGCTTGGTAGAAATACCGGGCCCTCTCCTCTATGGGCGCTTCTCGGTGTTGGCTGGCTTCGTCATGAGGACCGGGCGTGAGTGCAAGTCTTGATGGTCAGCTCTTCTGAGGTAGTCTTTCGCATATTTCCTTGTTTGGTTAGTCATCTCCTATCCGTTCATGCTCCCCTTAGTATTTTGGCTTCGCTTCTTCTCGACCCCGTAGTGGGTCGAGCTCGTTAGTTTAGGCTTTGACAGCCGGCGAGTTTCTTGGGTGTTGTTTGCCCCCCTGAAGCCATCTACTAGGGTCTGTATGGTAATCCGGGTCTGTCTCAGTCGTTAGCGGGGTTGGCCGCCGACTTTTTAGTTCCTGCCTTTTTCTTTTCGGAGGATTGGCAGCTCTATTGAGATGGGAGTTGGTTGATTCATTCAAGGTTAGGGTTTGATACCGTCTGGTTGGAATTGGCGGTTGGATTCGGTCTCCAGATCCTTCTTAGTTTCTTCTTGGGAGTGTTTCTTATGCGTTGCTTGCTTCTTTTCTTGATTGTTTCATGTTGGTTGTATTGTTCTTGCCCGGGTTGTAGGGGCTGTCTGCATGTGTTTACTGTTTGTTTTTATTTTCTGTTGTAGTTGATCACCTCTATAGATGGCATATGATCATCTTGGGGTATCCCCTTTTGTGCCTTCTTGGCTTTGTTCCTCCTCTTTTACCTCAAAAGAGGTCTCTTTTATAAAAAAATTTGCCTATCCAAAAAACAAAAAAACAAAGGGAGGAGATTTCATTAGCGAAACTTCAAATCTCAAAAGAGAGTCATACAAGCGATAGGTTCTCGTCGACGTCAAGATAGATTTTTGGAAGGCACATGACCTCGTGGTCAATCCTTTGGAGGAGAGGACCCTTGAGTTCTCCTTCCCAACGACGAGAGAAAAGGCTAAGTTGTAGGCGTTCCTGGTTTTAATGGATACCAACCCCGAGATGCATCTGACCACCATTCGTTCCGCCCCCGCGTTAGTGTGGGTGAGAGCGGCGAATATCCTCGCCAATGCGAATATCCCCGTCGGCCCCTCGATTTGTACATGTCTAAACGGTATCAATGGTCGGAACTACGTCTATGGGCACCAAAGGATGATGGTGGGAAGCCCCGACCGAACAAACTTCAACGACATTGACTTCTTATGGCCTAAGGTTCCTTGGGTCCGCCAACCCCCTACACACCCCTCGGTCCTCCCTCTCAATCCAGGGAGTTGTGGTTGGCCATGGGCATAGGATCGTAGAACACTAGCATCCCTTGAATCGGGGATCCAGCAATGTGGTGTGTGTGGGGACACACACCTCGTCTTGCCCAAGTCGCTGCAAGGCCGATGACCTGATCCCCCTTTTCCTTGGTGTTCTCCCTGAAAGCCCGCTTTCCCCTCCAATGCAATGTATCAACTAGTCCATGTATTTTTAGGTCGAGTCAAGGAGTACTACTACACTACTACATGTTGCAACCGCACAACAATCAGCATGGAGATTTCCCTTCGTGGAGATCGTTTATTTTAAGTGTCCTTTGAATAACCGGGCATTCGGTTATGGGGTTAACGTTCAGAGCCTATAGGACATGACCTTAGTCTTACCCTTTTCGTTTTCTGTCATTTATCTTTGTACTTTCAATTTCTGATTAATAAAACGACTTTATATGCTAACAAAATTAAGAAACTAATGATATTACTAATGATGAGAGTGAAATAGTCTTTCATCTTATAAGAATTAGTTAATTCAAATTTAAAATGATAAAATAATCATTACATGTCTTGTTGTTAGTTTTACTAATCGCACTCACTGTTTTTATTTATTTATTTATTTATCGAAAGGTGCAATTTTAAAACTTGAAATTGATTACATTATCGTGCCTCGGGGAACAGACTCCCCGTCCACCAGAAGGTCAGTACTAGCGAACAATGGTTTACTGATTCTTTTAATATAAGAACCGTCACAGACGGTATTTTGACGTCCCTTGGGCAATGAGATCCTTTGAATATCAGAACCGTCACAGACGGTATTTTGACGCCCCTTGGACACTGAAAGAAGACGGTGAGGGGGAACGGGGTACCGGAGAACCTGCAGGACCTCGATGGTAATGGTGATGGTGGGAAGCGAAGCATCATCTTGGTCGGGCCAATCCCCGATGCTTCCCTCTTTGGAGAACTTCTTGATTCTCTTATCGATAGGCATTGATCCTGCAAAGGAAAACTCAAACAACATAAAAGAGACTATTTCGATTAGCCAGAGCCATAATCGTGAAAGGGGACGAGGCGGTTGCGACGGCGGAGGCCAGGGAGGAGGACGCGCCGGCTATGACAGAGCCGATTGCTGCGACTTCAAGGACGTCTCTAGGGATGACGGCGACATCAGGGACGGCGACGAAAGCAGCAGGGGCGGCGACTGTAGAGACGGAAACCCCCGAGGCAAAGGGGAGACCGAAACAGATCGGGAGATGCTCCGTTGGTGGCGGAAGACTGCGAACGTCGATGTGGCTAAAGACAGCTTGAAAGAAACCCTATAAGAAAAAGCTTCGTAGGATCCTAAGGGAAAGCACAAAGGGGAGGTTGGAAAAAAGAAGAAAAGATGAACCATGACACAGGATATGACAATTTCCATAACCATAGCCATGAAGGTGTGGACGGCGACAAAACTCTCAAAACCCTAGCAGAAAGTCAGATTTTTCTGTAACACAACCGCAGTCACTGTTTATATTTAAGTATTATATTTAATGTTTTTAAACTATTAATAGTTTACTATTCATTATCAAAACAAAAAGACAGGTTTTGCTAGGGGTGTTCGCGGTCGGTTTAACCAACCATTATATAGATTTTGGGAACCAACCGAAAACTTCACCGGTGTAATTTTTTGCAACCACCACCGCCACCATAAAACACTACTCCGGTTGGTTTTCACCAGAATAAATTTCGGTTGGTTACCAATTTAAAACCGGGCCAACCAATTGATTGAGCCTACTAGTTGGGCCCAAACTTTTCAACTCAAAGCCGATCAAAATTAGAATCAAAACAGAAAAGACATTTATTTTTCCAAAAAAAATTTAGACTGAAAACCATTAAGGATGAATCAACGAGGGCTTAAAGCACTTAACTTGGTCCATCCTTAATGGTCAAAAACACCCTACTACCGTAAGTTTTATTGAATGTAATGGAACTGTTATAAAATGATTCAAACTGATTGAGAGATACAAAATGGTTTAAACTAAGCTATTAGAATCATTGATAGTTAATCTTTCTTAAAGTGTCTTAGCTTCATATCCATTACTTTACGGTACCTATATTGAACAACAGCAACAAATTAAAACGGATTTGGATGGAACCCAACTCAAAGTTTCGGCCTATCTTGACCGGTCCGGTTCTTACCGGTTAACCGACGGTCCGCCTATTCCCGAACCGGAACCCAACCAAAACGTCACCAATTTGATACTTTTCCGACCGCCACCGAAACCAAATCCGCCGGTTCCGGTTTATTTTCTAGTTGGTTATGGTTGGTTTGGCCGGTGATGGCTATTTTTGAACACCCCTAGGTTTTGCCCTTTTCTCCAAATTTAAATGTATTCTTTTGTAAATGGTAATGGTAGAGTCCAAAAGAAGTCTCGTGAATATTGCGAACTCCACCATGTGCTGCTTCTGAAAGAAGACTTGGATTGCTTACTTGAGAAGTAACCATCTTTCAAGTCCTTAACCTATAAATAAGGTGTTGCTTCTTTCTACATGAATGAACAAGAGAGATAATCAAGAACAGAGTACTATGAAATGCACCGGCCGTTTCTCATACTATAATCCAATTCTAGTCTGACTCGGACCCCAAACGCGTCGTTATCCAGCGCGTGTCTTCACTTCTCCTTCCGACACATACATCATTCCTCTTCCGTCATGGTTTATGTAACCCCTCAACACTCTCCCCCGAACACTCTTCAGTCCACCGACCATGTCTCTGAGACGACCTCGATCAAGCAATTAATGGCAGATTACTCGCACAACTCAGTTCCTCGCCAGCACCCCGATTTTCCGGCCGAGCCCTGTCACGGAGGTCACTTCATCCGGCACAACATTTACGGTAACCTCTTCGAGATCACGCCCAAGTATCGTGCTCCGATCACGCCAATCGGTCGCGGCACTTGCGGACTTGTCTGGTATGTTGACCCAATCTCATTGTTGAGACTTGGTACGTTTGTGTTTTTATTTCTGGTTTCTGATTGCAGCTCGATGCTAAATTCGGAGACGAACGAGATGGTTGCCATCAAGAAGATCCATCACCCTTTTGATGATCACATGGATGCCAAGCGCACGCTCCGGGAAATCAAGCTCCTCCTTCATTTGTCTCACGACAATGTTAGATTATTTTTCTCTTACATTCCAAAATTGGGTGCTAAAGTTTCTAATTCAATCACTGAATTAGCCTGTTTTAAATAAACTACAGGTCATTGCTATAAGAGATGTAATTCCTCCGCCTATAAGGAGCGAATTCACTGACGTATACGTTGCCATGGAACTCATGGACACTGATCTTCATCAAATTATCCGCTCCAATCTAACTTTATCAGAGGACCATTGTCAGGTGCGAATCTTTTGTATTAGAGCATGTCCAATGCTGGTGGTAAAGCCGGCGATAAGTCGTTGGCGGGAGAAAACGCCGGCGTTGAGTTGGCGTTTTCTCGACGTTAAGCCGACATTTAGGCGCTTGCAGTGAGGGCTTGTGGTAAGCTCACCATCGGCATGAACCACTGTCGGTTGAAAAATTATAAAGAAAATGGCACGAACAGTCAGCACGAATAGACCAGCATTGGAGGTTTGGTTGATAAATGGTTGAAAACATTCAGCACACGCAAGCTAGCATCGGAGGTTGTTGACTGTTCGTGTTGATTGTTGGTTGAGAAATGGTTAAAATATTGTTTTTTTGGTCGAACATTTAGCACGAACATTCAACACGAATAATCAGCACCAACAGACTAACATTAAAGATACTCTTAGATTTTCACCAATTTTGTCATGGACTCTTGATTCTTTTTCAATTGGATTGAAGCATTGATGCTTTCTTTGCATACCGATTCGGACAGTATTTCCTGTACCAAATCCTTAGAGGGTTGAAGTACATACATTCAGCAAATGTTATACATAGAGACCTGAAGCCCAAGAACCTACTCCTTAATGCCAAGTGTGATCTGAAGATCTGCGACTTTGGTCTTGCTCGTTCAGCTTCAGCGGACGAGTTCATGACAGAGTATGTTGTCACCAGGTGGTACAGGGCACCCGAGCTACTCTTGAACTTGTCTACTTACACTGCAGCAATAGATGTCTGGTCTGTTGGTTGCATCTTTATGGAGCTCATGAACAGAAAATCTTTGTTCCCTGGAAAAGATCACGGGCATCAGATGCGTCTCTTGACAGAGGTAAGACAAGTTTCGTGAATATAGATCTTGCATACTCAGTAAGATATGTAATAACACGCTGCTCTGTGTTAACAGATTCTTGGAACACCAACTGAGTCTGATCTGGGTTTTGTTCGGAATGATGATGCAAGAAGGTACATCAAGCAACTATCGCCTCATCCTCGAATCCCGTTGGGCGATCTCTTCCCTCATGTCAGTCCATTAGCCATTGATCTTGTTGATCGAATGTTGACATTTGATCCCACTAGAAGGATTACCGGTGACTTTTTCTCACCCATTTTAGCTTCATTTTTTTATGGTGTTTTTGATGTGTAGCTCATGAAGTTTGTGATGTGGGTATGCAGTTGAAGAAGCATTGGCTCACCCTTACCTTTCAACATTACATGATATAGCAGATGAGCCAGCCAGCATTGGCTCACCCTTACCTTTGATTTTGAGCAACAACCTTTGGGAGAAGAGCAGATAAAGGACATGATCTACAGAGAGGCCATATCTCTCAATCCAGAATATGCATAAAATTGACATTAAACAACGCCAAAGTGTGATGGAGTATGTAACATGGTTGGAGACCAAACAAACATTTTATGACATCTGCATGATTAATTTGTCTGGTCAACGAACTGTTCTTATTTTTCTTTTATCCACGATTTTTATAAGAACTCAACTTCTTTAATACAAAAGAAAAGAAGAACAAGCAAGAGAATAAATCGGTTAGAAACCCTTTTTATCTTAAAAACTATGAGTATCCGTCTTACCTACACAGCTAACATCTAACATTCACCATGTTGCCACATCATCACCCTTAACCCACCTAAAGTACACGCCAATATCAGCTTTTCTCGTACAAGTTAGGACATAGTTATAGTATCATGACGACATGTAGGACATAATCGTTTGAATTCCGATTAGCTTCAAACTTGCACCAATATTTTTCTTTTTTCTAGGGCCATTTATCAAATAGCATATTCAATATATTTTGAAGCATGAAAAAAATTACATCGAAGTGAAAAAAAATAGAGTTGAGTGTTGATAAATCTACACTAATAAATAATTCATATCGGGGTGATAAAACTAATGTTTTTTAGCATATTATGGGAACTTTATTGATACTAGAAATCAAAACACAAGATGAATGACATGAATAGAGCTAGAATGGAAGACGAATTAAGAAAAAGGTGAGACTCTGTTCTAACCATTGGGTATGGAACACTCGATCATGTAATAGAGCACCCGGTTATACCAGGGATTAACGAAAGAAAACAGACTCCTAAATTGAGGGTGGTATCATCAAACTTCATCACATACCTTTCTCGACCTGATATTCGTGGTTGAAGATTGGGGGAAGTTGTGGAATGCAAAGAGTGTCAGAGAACTCCAAGAGATGGGGGGGGGGGGGGGGGGGGGTTGTGGGATCCCGCCCACCCTCCGGAACCACCTCGGTTTGATTTGTCCTTCATGACAATGAAAATCCCCATATCAAGGTAGGGATTCGAATGGATTGGTTGGACCCCACCTCGGATACTCGGAGATACCACCAAGGGATCCAGAAGAGGATGGTAGCTACACCTTTAGCCCTCCCAGCACCGAGGACCGCTGTACCTCCAAGTTTTCCTCTAGCACTACCAACCTCAAAGCTGGTACAATACCTCCCGCTCAGGACCCGACACACACATGAAGCAGGTTTCTCGTGTCCACCCCCTTCAACCCGTCTCATCCAAAAGCCCCGGGAGTAGAAGCGATCCTAAAAGACACGACACCTCTTGCCTACCCAGGTTGTGTTCAAGTTTGGAAAAGGGGAAATCCAAGTCCTTGCACCCACAACTGCTGCCCGACCAATCGTCAGACATGGAAATGGGCCATCAATTTCAACCTCCCGGATGCGAGACTGATAGCCTCCTCGTCGGTCAAAAGAAACGGGTTCTGGATGTAGCCACACCGGTAAAGTACAAGCCATTCCAGAGCTAGATGAAGCGAGGTCTGCCAAACAGCCTCACCAAGGGAAATGAACACCGCCCCTGCAATAGGGTGTGTGTGGGGACGCATATCCCGCTGTGCAAAAGTCGGTGCAAGTCCGATGATCTAGTTCCCCTATTTCGTGGTGTTCTCCTTGGATGTCGTGTTTTCTTCAATCTCCCCTGATTTATTATTATAAGCATTTTCAGGTCGAATCAGAGAATGAATAAGCTATTGTTTTTACTATTGTTTGTCAATCAGGTGATCGTCTCCTTTTTTTCTTTCTTTCGTATAACCGGATATTTTATTATAAGGTTGATGCTCATTACCTATATATAAAATAGTGTCTCCCCTTTTTACTTCTCATTTTTATTCTCATAAATAAAAGTTCCACGTCTGCTCATTTTTTTTTGTTTTTTTAGTAAATAGTTGAAAAATTAACCGTTAACTACTCACAGTACTTGTGTCCTTGGAAGGCGGCTGGACTCGATTCGTCCTTCGACTCTGTGAGCCAAATCTAGTCTGACTCGGACCCCAAACGCGCTATTATCCAGCGCGTCTTCGCTTCTCCTTCGTCGCATCTGCTCAGACAAACTCTCCGACACATACATCATCCTCTTCCGTCATGGACGACAACCTTAATATAAGCCCTCAACAACACTCTCCCCCAAACCCTCCTCAGTCCTCGTCCTCCACAGAGACGACCTGTCAAAGTACCGATCTCAAGTCTCCGATCAAGCATAGCGCTAAGCAATTAATGGCAGATTACTCGCAGAACTCAGTTCCTGGCCAGTACTCCGATTTCCCGGCCCTGCCCACTCACGGAGGCCACTTCATTCAGCACGACATTTTCGGTAACCTCTTCGAGATCACGCCCAAGTATCGTCCTCCCATCATGCCAATCGGTCGCGGCGCTTACGGAATTGTCTGGTGTGTTGTGCCAATTTCATTGTTGATTGTTGATTTTAGTTTATTTTTTTGGATCGATTTGTACTCGTAGTTGACTTTTTACGTTCTGTGTTTTGATTTCTGGTTTCTGATTTCAGCTCGGTGCTAAATTCGCAGACGAACGAGATGGTTGCGATTAAGAAGATCGCTAACGCTTTTGATAATCACATGGATGCCAAGCGCACGCTCCGGGAAATCAAGCTCCTTCGTCATTTGTCTCACGAAAATGTTAGATTATTTTTCTCTTACATTCCAAAATTGGGTGCTAATTCAATTCAATTTCTCATTTTCTGATGTTTATTATGATTGCCAATTTAATAGAAGAGTAAAGTTTATTTATCAAATATAGTCATTTCCTGAGGTACTGAGTTTGTGGTCTTCTTCAATTTTGCTCAGTTATGGGAACTTGTCAGATTTTGATCAGAATTAGCCTGTTTTGAACTATAGGTCATTGCTATAAGAGATGTAATTCCTCCGCCTCTAAGGAGTGAATTCACTGATGTATACATAGCCATGGAACTCATGGATACTGATCTTCATCAAATTATCCGCTCCAATCAAACTTTATCGGAGGAGCACTGTCAGGTATGAATCTTTTGTATTTAGATCTTAACCGATTGTGTTATTGGCTATATTGATTTTTTTTTTCAGTTGGGTTAAAGCATTGATGTTTTCTTTGCATGCCGATTTGGGCAGTATTTCCTGTACCAAATCCTTAGAGGGTTGAAGTACATACATTCAGCAAATGTTATACATAGAGACTTGAAGCCCAGTAACCTACTCCTTAATGCCAACTGTGATCTGAAGATATGTGACTTTGGTCTTGCTCGTCCAACTTCAGAGAATGAGTTCATGACGGAGTATGTTGTCACCAGGTGGTACAGGGCACCCGAGCTACTCTTGAACTCGTCTGATTATACTGCAGCAATAGATGTCTGGTCTGTTGGTTGCATCTATATGGAGCTCATGAATAGAAAACCTTTGTTTCCTGGAAAAGATCACGTGCATCAGATGCATCTCTTGACAGAGGTAAGATAAGTTTCATGAATATAGATCTTGCGTATTCAGGGAGATATGTAATAACATGCTGCTACGTGTTAACAGATTCTTGGAACACCAACTGACTCTGATCTTGGTTTTGTTCGGAATGATGATACAAGAAGGTACATCCAGCAACTTTCTCATCATCCTCGAATCCCGTTGGGCAAACTTTTCCCTCATATCAGTCCATTGGCCATTGATCTTGTTGATCAGATGTTGACATATGATCCCACTAGAAGGATTACTGGTAACTTCTTCTCACCCATTTTAGTTTCACTTTTTATTATGTTTTTGATGTGTAGCTCATGAAGTTTGTGATGTGGGTATGCAGTTGAAGAAGCATTGACTCACCCTTACCTTTCAACATTACATGATATAGCAGATGAGCCAGTCTGCTCACATCCATTTTCCTTTGATTTTGAGCAACAACCTTTGGGAGATGAGCAGATAAAGGACATGATCTACAGAGAGGCCATATCTCTCAATCCAGAGTATGCATAAAATTGATAATACAGACATTAAACCGCACCGTAGTGTGATGGAGTATGCAATATGGTTGGTTGGAGACCAAGACATCTGCAACGTCAATTTGTCTGGTCAGCTAACTGTACCCGATTATATCCCTTCTATATTTATTTGATTTGTAATTTGAATTTGTTTTGTGGGGCTTTATCAATGTTTTGGAGTTGGGTCAAGAGTGAATTCATTGCAACTCATGTTCTTGTTGTATAATGTATCAAGGAGAATGCTTATTCTTTTGGGTTTATACCATCTTCATGTGATAATAAAAATTCAACTTCAGGTGTCTCATCATTTTGGGTTAGTTGATTTGGTTTCTTGCCTTGTGTGCTTGTATGACGAAAATATACGAGTAAAAAAATAGAAACAAAGAACTAATTACTTGAGTTCATGATTGTCATGTACATGGTTTTGAATATGGCTTTGTGTTGTCAAAGTTACCAACAGAGGAAGTTAAGTGTTGTGAAGACATACACATAACATTGATTGTTTTGAAGATCTGGTGTGATTGAAGAACACAACACATACAATCATGGCTTCCTTTCCCCCTATAAGCTGCTTTGTTACAATTCCAATTCTGTAACCTCGCCTTGTCTGCATTTCCCCACCCATAAGTTCATTGTTCTTCTCTTTCTTGCAGGCAGGACTCTACAACAATCCCTCCTCGGCGACTGCACAAGAAGATGATTTGAGTTAGAAGCGAACAATTATCTACTATTAATCATCCGGTAGTGAAAGGACAAATACCTTCTGCCAACGAGAAGGGTCTGTTCTTTTTACTACTACAATGCTATCAATCATCTCCGGCGAGTCCATCTTCCACTTGCAATCAGGCGAGAGGGACGGTTCCCGAAGGTAGACTCCGAATGTCTGGTTCCTATGCTTATCATACCAAGTGGTGTTCATGTAATAGATGAATGGTTTCTGGCAAGGGTGCTTCATGATGGGCCTTGTGTTGAATGCATAAGCAGTGTAATCGGCTCTTCTGTACCAGTTGAGGAAAGTTCTGGCAGGCATCTCGAGCTCTCTGGGAGAGAGGACACCTCTGGTTATCTGAACCACAAAGCCCCAGGCTATGGTGATGGACCAGTACCGGTCCTTGTCGTAGCAGATGGACTGTTGCACTACGCTTGACGAGTCCACGTTCACTGACCGGAACAGCCTGTGGAGAGACTCCACTCTGTCCATCCCCGGGAATATTGGTTCCACCACGTCGAGGTGGTGAAGGGATAGGAGTGGAGCCACCGGATGCGCCGCCAGAAGCCCCAACAGGTCTCCCCAAACATCGTACTGCACGAAACAGAGCATTAATGTTGTTAATGTGATTGAGTTTGTGAGAAGAAACACAAAAAATTATAGGGAAAACGCTGGTTCTTAACTTTTTTTGAATCTTTGATTATCACATCCTAACTCAAGCCAACCTTTGGTTACAATTGCATACATAAAAGGTTGAGAATTTTACAAAACATGATACCAGCCGTCCAACTTAACGATTTCGTTAACTGGCGAAGGGAAAAGTCGAAACTACCCCATAAATCGCGTTAATCTTTCATGTATGTAATTGTAACCAAGGGATGGTCTGAGTTAGGATGTGATAACCAAATGTTAAAAAAGAATAGGAACCGTTTTAAATTTTTCTGACCCTTCACGTGACTTACACGTGGTCGACGAGTTAACAGTGCTGTTAACTTGGACAATTTTTTTTTTTATATTTTCTGTAAAATTCACAACCTTTTGTATATGGAATTGTGTCTGGTTAGGATGTGACAACCAAAGATTCAAGAAAGTTGGGTACCGGCTTTTTCCCGAGATTATATTGATTAATTAATTACCTGATGAAAGCCAGGCTCTTTGGTTAGAGGGACGCCGAGCTCGGTCATGCAAGCGTGGATGCGGTCGTCGCTGCCGTACAAGGCGGGGTAGCGTTGGATGCAGCGGTCCTGCATCTTGGAGATCTCGAGGGCGAGGGGGTAGCTGATGGCGAAGCCGCCGCCGCCGTAGGCCATGTTGTAGGAGAAGATGATGTTCTGGACGTGGCTCTCGGAGGAGCTGCCGATGTAGTAGTACTGGGTGTGGTCGTATTTGGCGAGTGCCCTGGCCACGTTGTCGGCCAGGAAAATGGTGTCGTCGTCCCCCATGACGAACCACCTGACGTCACTGAGCCCCAGCCTCATCATCTCGGAGACCACCCTGGTGATCCTGAGCGCGGACCTCATCCCCATGCCGTGGGTGTACTTGAACCTGCTGGTGTCCTCGGAGATCCGGATCTCCGGCAGGGTCTCGTTCTCGCCGACCCTCACCTCCTGGTCCAGCCACACCATCCCCCGGGTCACCCCTGGCCTCCACCATACTTTTATGTACTCTTTCCTCGTCTCCCACAGGTTCGACGACGCCGCTATCCCGAACACCACGTGCTTCAGCTCTGTCTCGTATTTCTGAACCGGCTTCAGCCGCACGGGGCACTCCGTCTTCAATATTAATGTTCCATTGACCGATGGTGCCGGAGCAGGTGCCGGTGATGATGATTGGTTGGATGGTGTTGGTGCTGGTGACAATAATATTGATATTGTTACGTTCGAGGTAATATTATCAAGGGAAGGAGAAGGAGCTGGGGATTGGGATCGGTTGGGATTGGCTAGGAAGTGGTGGATTTCGACAGGGGTCTGGGAGCATTTGACGCAGGATCTATGGCTATAGTCGTGGACAATGAGGTGGATGGAATAGAAGAGGTAGATGATGGCGAGGGAGACGAATAACCAAGTTACAGAGTTTTTGGAGCATAACAAGCGTTGGGTGTAACCCATGATTGGGTCACATATGTATATGTGTGAAGTTTTATTACCACTCTTCTTATCACCTCTTCCTCGTTAACAATCATCACCATCTCTGCCCGCCAGACTCGCTCTTCCCATGAACCGAGAAAATAGATCCCACAAAGGTCCTTTGTTTTCATTTTTTTGATAACATATTCATATAACAGTCAAAAATCAACTTTACATATTCTACGTTTTAGTACGGTGCATACATACATTTCCATATCAAAATGCATTTGTTCTAACATGATTAATTTTGTTTTTGTTTCAATTATGGTGTCGTACCGCACCGTGTCTTTAGCAACAAATAGCTAACCCGAGTTAAATTTTTGGTTTCAAGTGCAATTTTTTGAGACGAAACGCATTTTTAAGGCATGTAACTGGAAAATATATAACTAATTTCATGACGTCTCATAAATGGTCTAAGCTAGAATTGATCGACCTGCAAGATGTTTAACCCATAAATGTACTATGATTACCAATGGGGGTACAATTATATGGTAAATATATGAAACGTGCAAAAAGAGAGCAGAAATAATGAAATTCTATGGAGTAAAAGTCAACTAAGAAGACTATGTGTGTGAGCCGGCTTGACGAGACAGAGAGCCATGGACAAGCTCCCTATATACATATGGCGACGAAGTAGAGACTTATAAAATATGTAATAACTCTTTGAGTTCCAGAGCGCCCCTCTTCTAAAACCCTAAAGTTTGAAGCCGCCGTCCCTTTTCGTCCTCCACCGGCGATAGCTGTGTGTTCCGGTCACAGTTGTCGTCGGTGGAAGCTTTCCCCTGCCTCCTTTCTGTCCCTTTCCCCCGTTCCTTTTACCTTTCTCCTTCCCCTCTTCTGGTTGCTACCCCGTTGCTTCTGGCCACCTTCCTAGTCGGATATGATCTTGGTCCCGGAGCTCGGTTCTCTCACCGGATGCCTGGCTGTGGAGGCCCGTCTCCCCTGCCTCTCTTTCGTCGTTGTTGACCGGGAGCCTTGTCCTCAGATCTCGGGCCTGACGGTCTGCTCCAGTCGTCCTCTGGGCTGGTGTTGCGGTTCGTGTGTCGGTACTGCTCGCCGTCGTCTGGATTCGGGTGCTGCTCGCCGTCGTTGGGTTCTCGGGAGTGACGGCTCTTCTGCGCTGGTGCGGGTCGCCCAAGTCGGGTAGGGTCCGTGTGGTTTTGGGCGGGTCGCGACCTTCGGGCCTGGTTTTTGGGGCCTGGCCCGGGTGTGGTTGGGCTGGTTGACGGGCCTGGTTCACTTGTGTCGGTCCTGGTGGTCTGTTCAGACTCTGCTCCTTCTTTGGCAGGTTGCGTTTTCGCTCCACTGTGCGGTACTGTCTTCTCGGCTTGTGCTCTTGGCTTCCTGCTGCAGCCCTCTTTCTGGATTAGGCCTGTTAGAAATATCGTTTTCTCCGCTTTCTGTAGCCCGGTGTTGGCCGGGATTCAGAGGAGAGTTAGGTTCCAATCCAGGCTTTTGGGTTAGGAGTCGGCGGTGTCTGGTGCGGCGTGTTCGGGGAAGGAAGGGAGAGGGACGAGGGAAGCAAAAATGAGGTCGGAGGTGTCCTCACCGTGTCGGATTTGGTCCGTGAAGGACGGACGAGTTCGACTGCACGGCTTCGCCGGTGCGATTCAGGTCGAGGGGGAAGATGAACGGGGTAAGAGGAGAGGGTTTTGCACGGTGAAGTGGAGTTGAAGGGTCGAGGTGGAAGGAGGAGGTCAACTGACGCGTTTCGGTCTCCGGCAAGCCCGAGAGGGCGATGGCGATGGAGGATTAGCGAGAGAGAGGGAGCTGCCGAAGGTTGAAGGTGTGTTGGAACTCGTGCCAGCGAAATGAGAAGCTGAGGCGTGAGAACTAGGGTTTTTGGGGTGGTGCTGGGCAATTGGGCCGTTTGGGCCTGCACGCAAAGCATGGGCTCAAACTGTTCCAGCCTAAATGTAACACTGACCTGACCCAGCCCAATTCCTTTTCCCTTTTTTTTTTTATTTTTTTTTATTTTTCCCTTCAATTCCCACTCGTTGCAAAAATCCAACCCCGACGTTTCATTTTATAAAAGATTATCCCAAATTAAATTTGCCGGTCTTTACATCGAGGAACAAGCTTCTCGACCACAAAAAGGACACATTGAATGAACAATGGTTCTCTAATCCTTGTAGTACCATAATCGTCACAAGCGTTATTTTGACGCCTCATGGGTTGGGACATAATACGAAAATGGGGAAGGGGGTACCGGAAATCCCGAAGGATCTCAACAGTGGTGATGGTGGGAGGCAAAGCCTCGTCTTGGGACCCCTCCCTAGGCCAGTCCTCGATGCACAGCTGGCCTCTCATTCCTCCTGGCGGGGCTGCTTCCCTGCCCTGACCTGATCCTCCCAAGGAACTCCAACTGTTGATCTCTTGAGCGCTCCAGTACTCCCTCCAACTGCAGAGCTATCAAGGATCGAATGTTATGCCCGAAACGACACCGTGGTGGCGATGAAGGAAGCCGAACACCCAACCATATCCCAAACCACACCCGTACCCGGAGTCCGAAGAGAAGCCAGAGGCGAGAGAAGGTGGGGAGGCGTGGCCCAAGGTTATCGAGGCGTGGCCCGTCGAACCCTCGAAGGAACTGGCAAAGACACACCCCTAGCCATCTCGCCGCCTGGAATAGGAACCAGAGCAACTTACATCGCCACCGTCTCCTCTCGACACCACCGTCCTCCCTGCGGATGTCCCCTTTCAAAGGGATCCGTCAAAAGACAAGGCGCCGATGGCGGACCTAACGGCGGTGGAAGCCCAAGGGTTGGGTAGGTGCCTCCCTAATCGGGATCGGATCCCCCTCGTCCATGCTGCCCTTACAATTCCGGAAGGGATGTATCAGGGTCAGACACCGACCTGAGGATTGCTGGAGCCTGTGATGACCCATGCTGATGCGGTTTCGAACCTCCATGCCTTTTTGGCAGCTCTCCAAGACGGGCTGTCGTCATGCTCTATTGAGGACGAGGAGGAGGTTGAGGTGGTAGTGCCATTCTCTCAGGCCATCCCCACGGCTATTTCTAGGCAACATTGGGGTATGGTGGGGAAGCTATGGTCGCCGACATCCCCCCGTAAAGAGACTATGCTTCGGATCATCACTACCGCGTAGGGAAAAACTGTGGAGGGTCCGGTTGTCAAAGAGTTGGGTTCGGCCCTCTTTGGCTTCTATTTCCGTTCATCGTAAGCACGTGCATAGGTTTGGAGCAACGAACCATGGTGTTTCGATGGGCGGGCCCTCCTCCTTGGGGATTTAGATCCTTGTGCCCGAGACTTTGCCAGTACTTGATCGTATGCAGCTATGGGCGTATGTTCGGGGTTTGCCACCTCTGGTCCGGACGAAGGAGATGGGTCCATTGGGGACGCGTTGGGAACTTGCGTGGAGATCTAGAGTGACCAGTTGGGGATGTGCTGGGGAGGCACGGTTAGGGTCCACTTCTGCCACCTCATTAAGCGGCCCCTCCGGCGACGGATGGTCCTACGGTTCAAGGAGTTTCCAGACTCGGTGTAGATCGAGCTAACTTACACCAAGCTCCCGAGATTCTTCTACAATTGTGGGAGGCTCGGCCACATCATCAAGGATTGCGAGTGGGAAGTCCGAGGCACCCTAAGGTATGACTCGTCTCTCCTAGAGCATCAGAAGGGCAAGCAGGTGAAGCCGTATGCCACGGACTAGAGTACGTCTACTTGGCCGTCTATTCTGTTAGGCTCTAGGAAAATTTCCTTGAGCATTGTACCCAAAGTATCCCTACCTGTGAGTGGGAGTCCCCGAGTTTTCCCGCGCACTGTACCTAATCGTACTGCGGCTCGGGTAAGCACCCGACTGATGGTCGGCCAGCTACCGGAGGGGCCGTTCCACGAATTTCTAGCACCCATTTCTAGGGAACCTGATGCTGTGGGAGCTGCTGGAACGAGAATGTTCAAGAGGTCTGCCGCTGGAGAGCCTCGAGATGATCAGGCGAGGGTTGAGAAACAGCCCCGCCAGGAGGGATGTTAGACCTCCTGAGCAACATGGACTAGCCCTGGGAGGGGTCCATGGTCGATGCTTTGCCTCCCACCACTACTGTTGCAGTTCTTGGCCAGTTTTCGGAGCAGGAATTCCAATACCACCTTCTCTTCACTCGTATTCTATCATTGCCTCTATGACGTTCAAATACCATCTGTGACGGTTCTGATGAAAAAAGGATCAGCGAGTCATTGTTCTTTTTGTCTGACCTTAGTGGCCCGAGAACATATTCCCTGACGCCCATCGCTATTTTGATATAAACATTTATAAAGTTGCAACTTTCTCTCAAAAAAAACCTATAAAAATAAAACAAATGATAGAATTGTGTTTAGAACAGGCCCATATCCTAAACAGAACGGGCTTACAATACAGTTAATGAACAATACAATCAGCACCTGCTTTGCTTCGCCTGTTCCTGTTGTGTTGTCGACTCCAATCCATTGTTGAAGCAAAAACAATCCTACTTTTGCTTAAGAAAAAAGGAAAAAGCAAAACCTAAGTTGAAGGGTAGTTTGTTTTGTATATCCAAGTGTTACATAAATACAATTCTCCTAAGAACCTGTTGTATCAGTGTAACGGATATATATGCATTCTAGAAATTTTCCTTGTGAAAATCGAATCGGGTCGATGTACTTAAGCTATAGTTTTGACTGAGTTTCCTCAATTGTCCCGTCAGTACAGCACTTCCACAGTAGAACACACCTGCAGAGATACAATTACCGTTATAAAAAATAACGGATCTTTATTGTGTCTGTTAGGTTTCAATCTGTTGCACCATTAATTAAGTCTAATGGAAAACCTCAAAGATTCATGTATGTGATAGAAAAATAAGAAAAGTTTTATAGTGCACGGCATGAATTATAAGCTATAACATTGGTTTTTTGGAATTTTCAATACAATTCGGTGATGATTTCATTTAAAAACAAACGCACACAGAACCAAAACAAGAGCTTGGTTATATTTCTTACCTATCTTTGAAGATGCATGAGTATTGGCCAATTCACCGAACACTTTGCTCCAGTTGGGTCTTGCAAAATGTGTTCTTATCTGTTTCACAAGACGAAAGTGAATTCAATTTGTGAAAATGTCTAGTGTTTATTGAGATAGTAAAAATTGAAATTACCCTGCTATCGGAGACAATATCGACGCCATTCTTAGCATGCTGAAGTTTTTGTACCATGGCAATGAGCGCTGACCTTGCATCTCCTTCCTCGTACACACAAGTCAAATAGTTGTGCATCTCAATCATATGCTACACGACCAACATTTCATTCACACAAGTTAGTTCTATTACCAAATATGTTGTTAGATTAAGAATCTAACTATGGTGTACTTACGTTAATGTCATACTCTACAATATCGTCCATCACTCCTTTGAACCACTCGAAAGACCCTTGTTCCCTCGTTACCCAATAAAAATATGCCCTCTCAGGACCCTTGGTCTCTGCAGCACTCTGCATTGTCATGAACATTCATAGTATTATTACATGTCACATGTAGTTGATATTCGTAGTGTAGAAGATCACAACTAGTTTTGATATTCTTAATTCTTACGAAAGAGTTCATGTTGTGGAGAAGATCTTTGATGATACTAATGAAGGGAGTTGCTCCAATCCCTAAACCAATCAACAAAAGGATGTCATATTTCTTGTAGTCTTGCGCTGGAGCCCCGTAAGGCCCCTTGATCATGATCTTCGGGAAGCTGTTCGATAAAAAGTACGTTAGTGAATGTCTGATTCAATTGTTTCAAAACGAAGTATATATATTTAGAGATCAAAGTTATCTCACCTCAAATGTATGTTTTGGTCCTCCTTACTCGTAAAGTTACCTTCCTTATCAACCGTCATGGTTCTCGTCTCCATCCTAGCTAGTCTTCCGCTTTTAGGTTTATCTTTTGCAGGTTCACAAACCTGCAATGTCACACAAAAACATTTAAACAAAATCTGAACCCCGAAAGCATATATAATTGTGCAAATAATAGATCATCACCTTGGAAAATTTGACTCTGAGCTCTGATGTCCAATCTCCCAAAGTTCTTATGTGAACACTCAAAAACGGATCGTCTGGTGCTGAGGTGATTGAAAATGGATGCCTATTATTAAGATACACGGTGCACACCATATAAATATTTACTTTAAATACAAGTAGCACCATGAAAAAGATGGTGATATAACGTATCTTACCACTCTACGTTTGATATATCTGGACATTTGACAAAGAGATACATTCCACTATGATACCTAAACCCCATAGGCTTTGTCATGTACAGTCCTAGAACATTTCCCGGATATATCACTGCCTGCATACAAAAGTTACATCCAATTACACCGATAATAAATAGTTAAATGTAAAAACCTGGTCACAAACAGTACACTGTCAAAATTTTAAAAATGTTAAACATGTTTTGATAAACTGGTTATATATTTAAAAATTAATCACAGATTTTTTACAAGTCTTATGAGATGATAAAAATAATATGAATAAAAACAAGGAGCCGGTAAGTAATCCAAAAGTTACACGCCTTGATGACATTGACGCCAAAGTTTTGTTGTTGATACTTTGAGTAAATTCTCTCAGTTGTATACATGATCATTGGGATAATCAAGTACATCCATGTCTGTAAAATGAAAATGGTGTGTCAAGTTAGAGTTTGCACTTTGCAAGAAGAAGCAAGACAAAGTTTGTAAGTTACTTACAGTCTTCTGGGTCCAGGGGACGACGGAGAAGAGGAAGTAGCCATGGAGGATGACGAAGACGTAGGCTACAATCAGCAAGTGGTGGGCGTACCAAAAGGAGTTGAATCCGGCGAGGGTGTTGAGGATTCCGGGGAGCTTGATGGCGTTCCGGCGGAAGGAGTGGGTGGCGAGGGTGAAGGAGAAGGTCATGATGCAGAGGATGACGAAGCCCGACAAGCTCGGGAAGCTGAAGAGGACCTCCGTGAAAGTGGGCTGCTTGAAATCGAAGGTGGGCCCGAGCAGCTCCATGAACTTGGGCCTGGGGCAGGACACGAGGGCCGGGTAGTTGCAGGTCACGTGAGCGACGGTGTGGATCAGGGACCCGAGGGCGATTCCGAGGGCGATCATTTTGTGGAAATTAATGTTGTCGTCGAAGGGACAGACGCGGTTGAGGAAGGTGGAGCGGAGCCTGGTGAGGGTCATCCTGCAGACGGGGAGGAGGATTATGGCCATGTTGAACTTGAGCGTCTCCGCCGAGGCCTTGGCGAAGCAGACGCAAGCGCCGGTGATCTGGTACAGCGGCACCTCCTTGGTCTGGTTGAATTTCCAGGCGAAGAGTACTGTGTTCATCACCAGGAACACCATGAACACCCATATCCTCTTCCAATTCTCGAACGCTTCCTCTGATTTCGTCGTTATGAACTTGCTCACCGGTGTCCGGTACCTCTTCGGGATCATGGCCCTCGTCAGGGAGTCCGTCTTCACCTCCACCACCGGGTTCCCCTTGCTGTCCGGCGGCGCCACCATCCCCCGAAGCAGAGTCTCTAGCTGCCACATCTGAGAATCCAGACAAAGGGTTCAACATGAAACAGAGGAATGAAGAAACAGAGGATTGTGAAAAAACAGAGGAATGAAGAAACTCTGTTTCATTGTTGATCTGACCTCTATGTATCCGTTGTGGTCGGGGTCGAGTTCTTCCATGATCAACGATGCGTATTGCTTTGCTTGCTCCTTGAGATTCGCGAGCTTGTTGGCCGACGCGCTCAGCAATATGATCTTTCGAAATTTTTTGAAACAATGGTTAATTTTCAGGGAGAGAAGTTTGAAGTTTATATGGGTTGGGATAAAGATTGGATTTTTAAGTTACCTCTTTAACCTCGTCTTCGGATAGCTTTCCGTCACCGTCTTTGTCACACCTACGTAAGACAGAACGTTGATTGAAGACTGTGTACGTAGGTACATTAATAATAGAACGTGTTCAACTTACATGTCAAAGAAGATTTGGAGGCGAGTATCGACGTCTTTTTTACTCATATCTTCCCAAAACAATCTCACTTCCTGCAGAGTGATCCCGTCGGTGGTGTCTATGCCTCTTTTCCTGGCCAAGGAGTCGAATAGTTCGCCGGCGAATTCCTTGGACTCGGCCATTCCTGGAACAAAATGAAGATCAATGAATCGAAATCTGGACGTTTTTGTAGATGGTGTGCATGCAAAGTACCAATGCAGGCTCCGAATTTGTCTCTGTGGAGCCTGGCGCGGACGGCATTGGCGTGGAAGCGGCGCTCGATGGCCCGCCAGGCGTCGCCTTCTTTGCCGGTGGTGGTTCTCTCGAGGAAGCGCAAGCTCTGGAGGCCTCTGGCGGCGCTGGACGTCCTGCCCATCTGGGGATTGGGTCTGGCGTTCTTGCCGCCGCCGCCGGTGCCGCCTTGCTTCCTCTTGCTCCTGGCGGCGCTCATGTTCCGCTTGAAAAAGCCCTCGGAGTTGCTGCTCACGGAAGCGTTTTTGGGCAGTTTGGGCATTGTGTTCTCCAGTTTCTCTTCATTGTTATTGATCTCTATGCCTATGCTGTCGTCTTTACCCATGGTTCCGTCTTCTCGCCGGCGGTGAGAATCGCGGCAGGGTCGTTTCTTCTTTTGGGAGTTGATGGGAATTAAGAGAAAAAAAGGAGTGAATCTGTGGAGTATGGAGATATGAATGAGAGACAAAGAAGACATTTTTGTTGAGAGGTAGAGATTGAACGACTGTTTCGTAACTTGATTGTCTAAATATGGCTCTCAAACACTAATTTGATTCCTTTATTTTTGGTTGGTGTTTATGAATTGCTGCTTATATTCCTTTCAACTCCATCTTTTTTTTATTAAACATAAATAATGAAAGACTAGTGGATTGTGACAATTAAAAAGAAAATAGAAAACCCATCTTATTCTAAAAATTGTGAGAGCTCATCCTAACTCCTATCAAGACACATCTAAGATCCAACATTCAACATGATGTGACATCATTGTCCTAATCTCATCCAAAATACACGCCACTTTCATCCTTTCTCACACAAGCAAGAACATACTTGTAATAACATGGTGTCATGTGTACAAGTGTCCATTTTTTCATGACCAATTCACTAATTTAATCATTCCCGATTAGTTTGAACTCTGATTAGCTTTAAACTTGCGCCAATATTTTAGGAGAGATAAACTCGATCCTGAAAAACCAAAACAAAAGCAGCTACAAAGAGCATAACAAATAACATCAAACCCAAGCAGGAAGGCAATAAGAAAACTGTCGCATCATAGTGTGATTTGTGAACGAGATTACGATATGCTCCTAATTAGTACCGCCAGTATGTTAAAGTCGAGAGAGTAAGGGGCTAAATGATGATAGAGAGGCTTAAATCTATCTAGTCATTTAATTTTATTTTGTACACCACCACATGTACACTCTTAATATACAAAAAGTAAATAATAGTTGGCGGAAATTAGAAAGAATGATGAAAGATTTCACCCCATTAGCAGCTCAAGACCATATTGCTAATAAAATCCAAGTTGTGAGCACGTACGTTCTTTGAGTCATAGATTTTTGTTCTTATATTGCTTGTGCGCTTTCATAAGATCTTTTAGTCTGGATAATTGAGTTTGCATGTGCATCTTTTTATTGCTTTCACTAATTCGGAGACACCAAGATCCACCTAGGGAATTTATACCGCCGGGTTTACCTTGGTACTTATCTTAGTTTTATTTTACCTTACTCGAGTACGAGTAAGGTTTTAGTGTGGGGGAATTTGATGTGCTTAATTATGCTCTATCATATTTATATATTTCTCTTTATTTTTACCTTTATTTTATATTTTTAGTATTTGTTCATAATTGTCTTAAAGCCTCTTAATCATTGATATTTTTTAGTGCTTCATAATGCATTCAATATTGATATCATTTTGTGGGCCTCAAAAGAATAAAAATATTGGCGAAAGAACGAAGTTAAACCGGAGGTCAAACGGAACAGATTTGAGCAAAACAGTGAAAGATCTTCATAATGGAGGAACGTCACCAGATAATGACGCGTGGCTCCTTCCTGAGCGTTTGATGTGATGAACTCTGTCTGTTAATTGCGCGCCTAGGTGAGCTCGCCCACACCATATTTTTGATATTATGGTGCACAACTCTAACGCGGCCCAAGAATGCGCAATCTCTTCCCACACCAACCGCTAATCTTCCCGGGTACAACGTCTTCCCGGGGGGGGGGGGGGGGAGTTGCCCACAACTTTCTGTGTAACACAATTATGCATGATATTAAGTAATTGAGTTTCAATTCTATTATGTCATTCAGATTCTCGTCCATTCTTATCTCTTGATACAATTTTTCCTTTAACATCTTCAAATTTGTATTGGAATCATCAAGAACAAGAATAATATATTCGTAATTAGTTGGTATTCATTTCAATTTCTCAAGCTCTTCCTTATATTCCCATCATATATATCATGAATTACCACTCAATCCATCCCTGCAAGCATTACGACCGCATAAAACATATTAGAGTAATTTCATAGACAACATTACGACATAAAAATTACCGATCGAGACCATAGGATCACATGGTTACAAGTGAAATCTCGATGGCTAGTCATAATTGTCGATCAACCAGGGTTTACAGTATCACGTCTCGATCGATTGAGTTTCTTTGGTCGGTCGACTGAATTTCAATTGTTGAAGTGCGATGTTTATCTCTATCGAGAAAGGGTTACAAGTCTAAAGTATCGATTGTCTAGGGTTCTTTAATGGTCAATCGAGACAAAGAAAGAAGTACCATATCTTCTTGATCCAGATCAACACATATCTCCATCGAGACTTCAGTGCATAACCCATATTTTCCAAAACCGAGCAAAAATCATAAACGAGTGTAGATAAACGAGGATAAATGCTTCATCACCTTCCAAAAGTAATAGTACTCGCTATGTGTAAACATATTTACTCAAATATATTGTTTTCAGATTTTAATAGTATAATTACATCTATAAAGCTTATTTGGTGATCGAAGATGAGATCGGTTGGACAACAAATAAAAACTAGGCGACCAAACGACGACAGAAGATATGGTCGACATACAAGAGAGGGGAGATGAACTTTCATTATTTAGGTGATTTTTTTAATAAATTTTAGATTAGGTCAACAGACATAAGAAGAGTAATTGTAAACTGGTAGATAGGGAATTAAACGTATTTAATTAAAGGAAGAGGTCATGAAACTAACAAAAAGGAAGAATAAAGAAGAAGTTATGTAACACAACAATTTTTTAAATATAAGTTCATTTTGAAAAATCACCCGGATTGTAAGTAGGGATGACAAAGCGTCCCGACTCCAATATGGATCCGACGCCCCCACCCCGTACAGACTAATCCAGAACGGGAGTTTTTTTTAAGAGCATCCCCAATGGTATTAGCATATGTACTTGTTTGAGTTTTTTTCTCCTCCAAACAACTACCCTCTATAATGAGTGGGCTAAAGAGTAGTTGTTTTGGTGTAGTAGTAAGAGCAAATAACATTCTCTCTCCTAAAAAATGGCTTTAGTCGACGACTCCAGCCATTGTAGGATCCTAAAGCCACCAACATTCTCCCTCCTCAAATCTGATTATTTTATTATTTCTGTAAGAACCGCCCCCGGTCGATCCCGGTCGAACCGGTGATTTTAGGCGAAAGTTGACTTTCTACCGAAAAAGTCAACCGAAGACTCCAGGAGCCATCCGGGACCTTTCCGGGACCCAAAAAGCTTATCCGTCGCTACGGTTAGCTTACTTGGGTCGTTTCCTTTCAAATGCCTGTATTTGTGAAAAAGTCAATTGTCGATCAAACTCAGTCAAATTAGAGAGTAAAACTAATTATTTTATTTGAGCTGGATATTTTTGTGGGGTAAAGGTGGTCCCCACATGGACACTTGTCCATGTTAGCTTGGAAGGGGAGAAATGGGTGTGAATAGACCAATATACCCCCAAGTGAGCCTAAGAAGGAGATAGGGAGCAAGAATGGCACTTTAGGGTTTTCTCCTTTAGGTTTAATACATCACTGGGACACATTTCAGCCCAAAAACCTTTTGTTGGCCGAAATTCACCAAAGAGGAAAGAAGGAGGAGCTCCAAAACTTGGAGAAGAAAGGAGGAAAAAGGAGAGGTCTTGAACTCATTTTCTACCCAAATCATCCCAAAATCACTAGTTTCTTCCTCTATTCTCCATTCTCAAGGTAAATCTCCAACCCTTTTTCGTTTTTGTTGAATTTGGTTCATGGGTATTGAGGAAAAAGGATGAATTTGGTTGGGTTTTGAGGTTTTTGGTGTTGGATGATGATTTTTGGAGAGAAAGGGGTGTTGGATGATAGTTTTTAATTGGATTGTTGTGTTTTGATGAAGACCCATCATGGGTATTGAAGTAGAGACGTTTTTAGTACTGTTTTGGAGGATGGGGAAGGTTAAAAATGGAGGTTTTGAGGTTTATTTTCGTGAAATCGAAGCTGGAGGAAGGAGAAGGCAGAACAGTGTCAGACCCGTCACAGATCCGTGATGGGCACCGTGATGGAACGCGTCACGGATCCGTGATGGAGGCCGTGACGGCACACGTCACGGTCCTGTGATGTCACCGTGATGGGTTACCTCACGGTTCCGTGACCCGAACCGTCACGGAGTCCATTAAGGCTCCGTTATCCGAACCGTGACATACCAGAATTGAGCCTTTTGGGCCTATTTTGTTGGATTTCGAGTAATTGGGACAGTTATTTATAATCGAGCTCTTTTGGGGTTAATTGGGAATGTTTTCCTCTTTAGACCAATTGTGAATTACTCTTGATTCTAGTATTTAATTGTGATCCTAGACTTTGGACCCGAGCTTGGCGGAGGAGGAGACTTTTGGACCTCGTGAAGTGACTAAGCGTTCGGAAAGCGATCGAGGTAGGGAAAGTAGCGAATACCGGTTTAATTGCGGAAAGTTACTAGTATGCATATAGGTTACGAATACTTGATTTAATTGTTACAATTGCATGTTAGAATGTGTGGAACGAGTGAAATGAGGGATAACTTATGAGCCATGTCGAGCCGTAAGTTTGGGAATTGTCGTGCTGTAGAAATGCATACGGGCCATGTCGAGCCCTTAGATTTGTGTGTTGATTGAAATGTCATGATCTATGATTGTGATGCTTGATGTATGGTTATCTGTTATTAGATTGAGAATCATGTTATGATATGCTCGGTGTAGCGTGTTGTTATGTTTTGGGCAAGTGTGCCATGCTTGATCTGACGTGAACAAATGGTTGTGTTATGATCGGGTGATTGATAGACCAATGTGTTGTGTTGTGGTAAGATTGACTCGGTTGGTATACCGTGGTTGAGTTATGGCACTGCGATGCGTGAGACTCTCTTGATGTATGTTTCGAGATGAGGCGTGTTCCGGTACGATACCTACACCGAGGGGGTACGCCGGTGTAGGGTGGTATCTAGGCCGACGGTGAGTGGTCCCATGTACGCGGTCCCCCGGGGTGTGGTTCCGGTACAATGCCTACATCGAGGGTGTATGTCGGTGTAGGGTGTCTAGGCCGACGGTTACGTGATCAGTATTGTGATTGTGCCCCGATGCACTTCCGGGAAGACATCTAGGCCGATGTTATGTGGTCCGGTATGATGTATCGTGTTTGTGCTCCGATGTGGTTCCGGGAAAATATCTAGGCCGATGCTGTGTGGTCCGGTACGATATGGTTGAGTCGGACTGTAGATAGCCGGCGGGTTCGGGACTGCTGTACGGGACGTGTGTTTATTTTACTGTATGTTGTATGCTTGATGATTGGATAAGTGACGTGAGTACCGTGTGGTAGCGTTCGTGTAAGTATGTTTGTGAGTGTGGTTGTATTCTTGTGACTGAGGATTGTGGTTTGAGATCCCGTGTTGTGGTTACTTGTGTGCCGTACTAGTATGCCCTAGTTGTACGGTTACTCGTGGTGGTGAGCGGATGCTCATAACCTTAACTACTTTTCCTACTGAGCGAAAGCTCACCCATTTACTTTATTGTTTTACAGGTTTTGAGTGGGGTGTGGTCTAGCGGGATTCTCAGAGCTAGGGAGCTAGCGAGGGTCTTAGGCTAGTCTGGTCTAGAGACGTACCCTCTTTTTGAACTGAACGTTTATTGCTGGATTTATGAGCTGTTGACTCACTTTATCAGATTTATTACCTTCGGATTATTATTTCAGAATTTATTACCTTTTAAATCGCTTTATTTATTTATTATTTTAGTTCACGTCTCGAGTCCGGTCAAAACCGAATTTGGGGCGTGACAATTTGGTATCAGAGCCTGGTTTTTCAAAAACTTCGGACCTTACGTCAATTAGGTGGGTAGAGTTAGGGCGTTAGGTTTTCGTGTGTCGGTTACACAAATCAGAGATGTCCCACACGTAGAACCGAGATGAAGGGAGTCTCGGGTTAGTGAAATGTCCGGTCTAGGTACTTTATACTTTTGGTGAACCATTATGGTTGTTGTCTTGGATTGAGTTAGTAATTGCTGAGTATTGGTTTGGCCGGGCGGTAATGGTGTAGTTACCGGGACCCGAGATGTATAGCTGCGATGACTTACTTTGTGTTTTGAGTGTGTTAAATGATGTGTGCAGGTTGTGATTTGAATGTCCCGCATAAGCAGATGGTTAGTGGAATTTACGAACGAGTCATGCCCAAATTTCTGCAAAACTGAAGTGTTTGTACCATCACGATTCGATTACAGGGGCCACTGTAGTCGAACGTGACGTTGGGATGTCAAGTGGTTACAACGTTTGTCGGGGACGCCTGAACCGGGTTGTAACGACACGATATCGACATGAATGTTATAGTAGAAAGAGGACATGTTAAGAACTTGAGTCTAAGTTGATGTTTGTCTAATGTGTAACTGCTGTATGATGGATGCATGGTGGATTGTGTGTGACCTCGCTGATTGAATGTTTGACATGTGTGACGCACTAGTGTGCGAACTTCTCTGGTTGTGTGAAATTGTGTGACTATACTATTTTAAATATATTATTACGAGTGCGACCATTTTGAACTGTGCGTGAACGTTATTTATTTAAGCGCGTCGTTTTATACGAAGTTAAGAACCTGAACATGTGCGTTATCCGTGCATCGGATATACGACATGACTCCGACCTACGTTCCACGAGGCACTAGAAGCTGGCCAGCTGGGGGCCGAGGGCAGCCACCTGCCATTGAGTCGGCAGGGGCTACGAGCGCCCAGGGTACATCCACCGAGGGGCAGGAGAGAGTTCAGAATGGACCATCGGGACTCCCGCCCAAAGTTCCGCCTGTCACAGAGCCTACCCAGGCGTCATCTTTGGAGGAGCTGACTCGCACATTTCAGGGTTTGGCATCGGCCTTCGCCCGGAGAGAGTTCACGGCCCCGCTACAAGAGACCGTGCCTGCTGCCACTACAGCCGCCACCGAGAGACCTAGCCAGGTCGACAGCTACACCGCTCAGGCGCTGCGAGACTTCCGCAGGCTGGACACACCTGTCTTTTCCGGGGAGCCAGACCCCGAGGCAGCCGAGAGATGGCTGGAGCGGATGACCGCAACTTAGATACGTCAGGGATATTGGATGGTCACCTGAGAGTATCGTTTGCAGCATTTCGGTTGGAGGGAGATGCGTACCATTGGTGGCAGCGCGAGTAGGCGCGAGTGGGGGATGACTTTACGCTGTTTGGGCAGCGATTCTTGGAGCAGTATTTCCCACAGTCAGTACTGGATGACAGGCACTAGCAGTTCCTGGAATTGCGCCAGGAGGATATGGCAGTCTCTGAGTACGAGGCGAGGTTCACCTTTCTGTCCCGATTCGCCTAGGAGATGGTACAGACTGAGGCTCACCGCTGCAGACGGTTTGAGGGAGGGCTTCGCCCTGCGATCGCGGATCAGGTCGCCGTTATGAGGACCTAGGTATACACAGACCTGGTGGATCAGGCATTGGCTGTGGAGCGACGCTTCTATGAGACAGCCAGAGTTCGGGAGAGCAGGCCGAGACCGAGCGGCTCCCTGAGGCCATCTGAGGCACGTAATCCGAGGAGACAGAGGACCTCGGGATCGCTCCAGACCCAGACACAGCTGAGAGGGATGTGACAGGTCGGATCAGTGGCATCCATTACACATGCCCCGTCAGGGAGAACTTGTTTTCAGTGCGGCCAGCCAGGCCACATGATTCGAGACTGTCCGAGGAGCAGTGGACCAGCAGATCGTCTAGCGGGCAGACCTGAGGGGAGGTAGAGTGTCGGGCCGTCGTTATGCCACCAGTGCGGTCGGCCAGGACACTTCACTGCCAGGTGCCCCGATCGGTTTGGGGAGATGTCGGCCTCGCGACCACAACAGTCGCAGACTGGTCAGTCACCGCAGTTCCAGCAGTGTCAGGCACAGGCACAGAGAGCTCCGCGGCAGGCAGCGAGCGCGCCAGCGCCGAGGCAGCGAGCTGCACAGCAGGTGGCACTTCCACCACCCCCGAGAGGCGAACCTCATGCACCGCAGGGCAGGGTGTACGCGGTCGCCGACTCTCGAGCTGAGGGACGTCACTCCGGCCATGAGGCTACTAAGGGTACGTGCTTGCTTTACAATTCATGGGCGTCTTTCTTGTTTGATACCAGAGCATCACATTATTTCATCTCTTCTTCTTTTGCTGGTATGTTGGGGTTGAGGGTAGAGACGTTGAGTCTACCTTTATGTCTTGACACCCCTGTTACGGGAGAGGTAGTTATGAGTACCGTATGTCGTGCATGTGAGATTAGAGTAGCTGATTGCCCTTTTATGGTGATTTTCTTGTGTTGGACATGACAACATTTGATGTGATCTTGGGGATGGATTGGATGACGAGGTACCGGGCATCGATCGATTGTTATCGACGACAGGTGACTGTAGTATCGGGCGACACAATCGTCACTTGCGTCTTGGGCAGTAGGAGCAGAGTACTCTTGTCAGCGTTGACCATGGGACAACATTTTTTTTTTAAGTAGGGATGACAAAGAAGAAGTTATATAACACAACATTTTTTTATATATATAAGTTCATTTTGCAAAATCACCTGGATTGTAAGTAGGGATGACAAAGCGTCTCGACTCCAATATGGATCCGACGCCCCCACCCCGTGCAAATGGACCCAGAACGAGAGTTTTTTAAGAGCATCCCCAATGGTATTAGCGTATGTACTTGTTTCAGTTTCTTTCTCCTCCAAACAACTACCCTATATTATGGGTGGGCTAAAGAATAGTTGCTTTGGTGTAGTAGCAAGAGCAAATAACATTCTCTCTCCTAAAAAGTGGCTTTAGCGGACGACTCCAACCATTGTAGGATCCTAAAGGCACCAACACTCTCCCTCCTCAAATCTTATTATTTTATTATTTCTATGTCTTCAAAAGTTCCTACAACTCCTCTATGACCTCCTCCTACAAAGACCATTGGAGGTGCTCTAAACAATGATTTTGGTACTTAAATGTCACGGAAACAACCGGTGTTTGTATGAGAGGCATGGGCTTTTAAGATAAAATATATTGATTTTGGAGTCGGATTTTCCTAATTAGGCCCTGAAGTCCAATATGGAGAAACTAAAATGGTTTCAAAAAATAAAAATGTAAAGAAGCATGGGCTTTTAAGATAAAATATATTGGTTTTGGGCCTAAGAATCTAATTTTCCAGATGAGGCCCCAAAGTCCAATATGGAGAAACTACAGGTGTTTCATAAACAAAATTAAAATGCTAAGTGTGGCTGCTGGAGATTCGAAACCAGGTTGCCTGGGGCAACGTGGAATTCCAACCACGAAACTAATTATAATATAAATACGGTTGCGTTTGGTATACAGTAAAAAAAAATACACTCTAAAAATATCCCCCTATCTCTCTTAGACTCACTCAGAGGATTTTAGATCTGATAGACAAATCCAGCCAGAGTAGGAACGCGACCGCCAAGCTCAATCTCAAGCTCAAGCTTGACGAACTATTCGCTGAAGCGACCAAAGAGCGGGATCTGTATCTGTCTCACTCTCTGGGGTTCTCCTCCGACGTTACCGGTTGGTGGGGATGGATCTTAGCAGTATTGTCCGACCCTCAACTTGGAGGAGGAAAACATACGGCGGTCGGTGGTGGACTTACTTTGATCGGATGCTGAAGTCAGCGCCGTCGATCGGAGGCTTAGATTGGATGTTGACGTCAGCTCAGTCACCGCCTAGGGGTGGCGCACGCACAATAAGTAATACGCCGTCGTTTCTCATAAAGCGAGGTGTCGTTTCCCAAAAAAGCGAACATTGTCGTTTTGTATTTCAGGTGACAGTTTCAAATATAAATACACTGTCCCTTCCCTCCTCGGGTCAAATCAGTTGGTCGTCAAATCAATTCATCATCTCTGAGCTGCTGCCTTCGAATTTTTCCGGTCTGCACCTCGCCAACCGGAGCAAGATACTCCTTTCTACCAACTGGGTCTAGCCGTAACAGCCACATTCAATCCTTTCTTCCAACTGGGTCTCGCCGGAACGAACCAATTCGTAAGTACTTTTTCTCTTTCTTGAGTTTTCCTTCTCTTTCTTGAGTTTTTTCTTCTTCGTTACCCTTCTTACTCTTCTTTTTCTTCTTCTTCTTCATAGATTTGGTTACTCAAAGTTAAGTTTCTGTGCGGAATTTACCGATTCTGTATGCTCGGTTATTTTCAGCGATGGCCAGGGCCGGTCCAATAATTATTGGGGCCTAAAGCGAAAATTTGATCGATGCCTTTTTTCCTTATGAAAGAATATAATAGAAAAATAAGTAAAATTGTTCATATAGAAATATTATACTAGATGATATTTAAAAAATGAGCTTCAACATCTACTTATAACACTCAAAATCCAAAAAGGATGGTAGAGATTAATTTCTAACAAGAGAACCTCCATGAATAAGATTTATCGTCTAGAATTCTATACAAGAATTTAAAAGTTTAAGCATTCACATTTATCTATGAATAAGATACATTCATGTCAATTTTAAATATGATAGGTTTAATATAATTCTATATAGGTACACAAAATTATGTTAGCTTATATGTGACGTCCTCTATGGCTCACTTTATCATCAAGTTCTAAAAACTTCCAACTTAAAATCTTTTCTAAATACTATATATAAGTTCTAACTAGGATCAATAAAATATAAACGAAAATAAGAAAAGTCATAACCGACACTAACGACGCAAGATAATAGACAGCTGAGAATTTTCAAGAACCAAAAGCATTCGGTATCGAAACTCATCGATTAACCGATAACAACAAGATAGGACAAGTCCAACACTTTCTGTAGATTATCTTAGGATATATGTCTAAGTTCATTTAACTGTTACTGTTTTATAAATGTTAAAAAAGTTTATAAAAAAACTCAAGACTAAGAAATCAGAAACAAATATGCATTCATGTTCGTGACCTTTGGTCTTTCCTCTCCGATGACCATCTCCATCTCATATGAGTGAATCATTTCCCAAGAGTTTAGACAATACAATTATATGTGATAGGTATATAAATCCAACTTTATTTATTATCTTGTTTAATCATGAAATGAAACTTCCGCAATACCTTTTCTTATTGCAATATTTTTGGAATAGTTTATCTTTCTTCTGACTTGTATTTTGGTCAAATTACTCTTGGTTTCTTACAATACTTTCAAAGTTTATAGTGTATATTAGTACTTCTAAATTTCAATATTTTCGAACTCAATGAAACTTATGCTTCTAGTCCATGAACCTCATGGATTATTGTTTGATAAATGATCTTATTTTTTCACTAAACATTTTAGTACAAATCCAAAACATTCTAGCACCAGATAATATAATACGTGTCATGTTTCCCTTCCAATAAGAAAATATTGATATTATTTAAGATTCGTCTTTAGATGCATAGTTTCATTATTTGAATATCTAATAAATTCCTTTAAAAAATACTAGTGTATTTATATATAAATATCCATACTTCCTTTCTTTGGATTGTCCATTGTTTTACATCCATATTTTTAATTCACTAATCACTGATAAACTGAACTTGCATGTTTTGTTTCGTTAAACATAATTTTTCATTGCGAAATAAAGATCTATAGAGTTCTTAGAATGTTCAACCTTTAGTAAAATATTGTCTTCCATTTGGAAAAAACTGTTTTATTTGAAAAACAAATTTGAATCGAGATCAAAATTGGGCCCAACTTGTATTAAAATTTAATTTCAAAATTAAAAGTGTAATACTTTCGCTTGATTAATTTTCATCAAATAGTAACGGATCTTTAATTTTACGAGGCATTTTTTCATCTGATCCCGTAAACGGTTTCTTATTTAATTTTATGGGGCATTTTCTGATTTGAGGCCTTAAACGGTTGCTTAACTCGCTTAAAGCTTGAGCCGGCCCTTGCGATGGCAGATAACATTGAACGGTTCATCCTGGTACATCACAACCAGAATCTCCAGTACTATCAAGCACCCCCAAACAACCAACACCAAAATTTCCACCCATTTGACCGCAATCTGCAAAAAAGACGTAGGCAGGAAGGGGTGGGATGCCGAGTCTGCGGACAGCTGATCGGCGGAATCACATACCGTGGGGTCTGCAATCATTGCGTTGGACTACAACTCCCATTGGTCTTGGACAGGAATCAAGTGTTGCACTCCTACTGCCATCGACACAAAGGGTATGAAAAATCAGTTTCTTTGTATTTTCTATGATTTTTGACTTATGTAATTGGTTAAAGCTTTGAGCTTTTTGGGTTATGCATCTATGTTCCAATCATTTGCAAGCTGCCTCATCCTCCTAGATAATGTACCAGCAAACTGCAATAAATGTATGAGGAGAGCTTTGATTGGATCTCCACAAGATAGAGCAGCTGCTGGATACGGAGGTTTCCTACAGCCTCATCGAGAGCTCATTACCCGGTATTATAGACTCATCACAGTCGACCAGGTCCTCTTTGAAGGGGAACTGGCCATGATCTGATGAGTGTCTTGCTTCAGATGAGTGGGTGTTAATTTATATATAAGTTTTAAAGAGACATGCAAAAGACGATGTAAGACCCCAAAACAGGTGATGTTTCTTGCTTATTTGGTGTTTATCTTAGATGTGAATTGTGGTAAATTTTTTAGTCTATGATGTGGATGGAAAGTGTTCTACTCTGTTCAATTACCAATGGTTATTCTTTTATCATGAGAATTTGGTTATGGGAGGTGCTCGACTCTTTGGTTCTCACTTAATTGCTGGATCCATTCATTTTTCGGTGTATGTATTGCATCAATAAGTTAAGAGATATGCAAAAGCTGAACAGTCTGTAAGGTTTCTTGCCTATTCGATTTTTAGTAATGAATTATCGATTTCCATTGAAATAATATGCTTCTTTTTTGTTCCCCTCAGGTAATCAGAGTTGTTTCAACTCTCCCTCTCTCTACAACTCTTTAAAATATTTTGCCCGTGGCGTCTCAAGCAAGCCTCCTCCTCCAAAAGAAACTCAAAGGTATTGCTGTCAATAAATCGGCTAATTTTATGCATCGACTGAGTTTTCACAGGGTTTTTGTTTTTTGATCGATCGGTTCTATCTTCTTGTGCAGATCTTTGTAAAAACCCGGTCGATGGGTTCTCAGCCGGTTTACTCTTTAGTATGTCCTCTGCTTTCAATTTAGCTTATAGTTTGGGTCTTTTGTGATTGATGGGGTACTTACACCTATTGATTGATTGATTGATTGTGTTGGCCGTTTGTTGAATTGGGTGAAGTGATGATTGATTGGTTTTGAGGTTTTGAATTGGAAAGAGTTTTATTGGGGTTTTGTGAACTGTGGATTATTTAACTTTTTCAAATAGATTAATTTACTTTTCTTCAGTGGCTTGAACATCTTGATTAGTTATAGTTGATTCTAGGTGTTTTGGGGAGTTGACATGATGAATACATAATGTTCTGTTACTGCTCAGATATACCTCTTAGCCCTTTCCCCAATAGCATAGTTGATTGTTGTAGAAGTTGATTTGTTGAATGATGTTATCCAATAATGCTTGCTATCTGTTGCTCTACATTGATCAATAATGTTTATATTCATTATTCTAAATCATCTACTTGCAGTGAGGGGGGATTTTTCAATGCCATCTCGAGCTTTCAGTAGAATTACCCCAACAGTCCTCCTACGGTGAAGTTCACTTCAGAAATATGGCATCCTAATTGTTGATTACCCTGCCAGCTCCTACTTGTTTTTTTTTCCAGTTTTTTTATCAGCATTGCATCGAACTGAGTTTTGGCTTCCTGAACTGCAGTTTATCAAGATGGTTGCGTTTGCATATCAATTCCTCATCCGCCATGTGATGACCCTAATGGTTACGAGCTTGCGAGTGAGCGCTGGATGCCATTAAGTTTTTTTCTTACTTATTTTCTTCTTGCATTGCTTTTGAATTTATGTGTTTCCGCAAATTTCGAAATGTCAATTAGAAGTTGACTGTGTGTGCTAGAAAAGGGTCAAAATAGAAGCGGTAAGTTGTATTTACTATAGAAAATACTTTTAGCTTACTGATCGCAACAGAGTTGCAGATTTGATCAATTACTTTGAGCTATAACTTATTTTAGTTTATTTTCCTTGGAGACAGCCATGGAGTTAACCTATGTAGTTTATGGAACAGTTTTTTGTTGATATGCAGAAATACAGAGGGATTTGTGTGTGTAACTTCACCCAAGCACTTTGTTATAAATGCTTGAACTGTATCTCAGCTTTAGATTCGGGTAGGATGTGTGGGGAGTTGTTTAGATGCCAAATTTAATTATAATTCTGGTACTTGTATCTTATTTGAAGTTTCCCTATGTTATGCACGATGGACGATATGAAGTACAAATACAAGTTCGCAATTTTTTCTTTCGGATAATAAGTGCTACAGACTGGACATGGCCTATTTCATCACCTATTATTTACAAGCATGGATAAAAACTAAGGGGTGCTTGAGTACAAGTGTTATGTTATAGTTATAGATTTCAAATTGCGTTGGACACTTGTTCTTATTGACATGGCATACTCATAGATAATGTAGCTACCTAAACTGAGGAGACATCCGTTTAGATGATGACCTGCAAGGCTGCAGCAATAAAATACTAATCATCAAAGGGATGATAGTGGAAGTGCCTATTATTTTAGATACTCATCACTAATATTGCTATTTTCACAGTTATCATAAGTTTTGTAGGGTATTGAACTGCTATTTTTCTTCTGTCAGGTTGAAAATATAGTTTTGAGCATCATTTCAATGCTTTCCAGCCCCAATGAGGAATCTCCTGCAAATGTTGAAGCTGCGGTAAGTGAACACTATTCTGCTTGACACATCTCTGTGTCTTGGCCAATTTATTTATATCCACCATAGACAACCTTTCACACTGATTCAGTTTCGCTCACAAACATGTTCTACTCTTACAACATCATTATGTTTGTTTATATGTTTATTAAAAATTTAATCCGGAGTGAACATTAACAGACATAGAGTTCACATATTGATGTAAACAACCAGCTTAAAGGACCTGCCAATTAGATGGCTTCTAGCACATAATGGTGGAAGCACAAAATGAAGTGTAAAACACTTTATTAACATCTGTGGTGATTGTTTTGGTAGCAGGGCATGATTGTTGCTAATTATAAGTTTGAAGCTGAGTTGTTTTTTTCCATGCTTATTAACATAGATTCGTTGGCATGCAAATTTTCAGAAGGAATGGAGAGTGAGAAGTGATGAGTTCATGAAGAAGGTCAGCAGACGTGTGAGGCGCTTATCGAGAAATGTTATGACTTGCAACATTGTTATATCTTAATGAATGGTTTCTTGTCGGATTCTATTTTACATCTTTTGGTCGCTTCCATTTTCTTCTTTTCACTCAATGCATGATCGGTCGGGTTCTTGTCTCTTTTACATAATGATCGGTCGGGTTCTTGTCATAAATAGCAATACGTGTTTCTACTTCAAATTTAGAGGGGTGAGAGTACAAATCGAATATCTAAATTTATCCGACTATCCAATGCAGGAATCAATTAGTTCGTTATTAGTCAATGACTAGTGTCACGGCCCTAGGCTATCTTAAAACCATAGTAAGGAGCATCTCCAATGGTAGGCTAATAGCACTGTTTGTTAAATTAAAAAATATTATTTCAACCCTATTTCATCTATTAGCCAACACGAACAATATTGTTTTTTTGTTGGTTGTTTGTTGCTGGATGTTCAAATAAAATAATTTAAACTCCAATTAAATTAAATTAATATTGCATAAAAATCCAATGACAAGGACATTTTCATACTAAGAAAAAAACATATCTAGGACGAATAGCAAGTCGGACGAGTCATGGTTCTCTCTTTCTCAAACTTTTGCTCAATCTTGATCTCTCGATACAGAGATTATGTTGCCATTGAGTCTCCATTGTTGGTCAAGAGAAAGAAGATCGTCACTCGTCCGGCCAATAGGAGGGCAGCTCGACCTGTCAACAGCAAATCAGTCGCTCCGGCCAAGACGAAGAAGGTCCGTGATGATACCACCAGGAATCAAACGAGGGACACAACTGTTGGTGACAACGTAGCCAAAAGTACCCCGGTTGCAGCCCCGGTTTCAGTCGCGGTTCCAGCCCCTGTTCCAGTCCTTGTTCTGAATACATCTTCCACGGACCGATCGGAGGCGACCAGTTCAGTTCAGGTGAGTTCAAATGATTTGTTCATTTGCAATCTACCCTGTGATACGAAGGAGGAGTGGATTCGAAATAGTCTTGGAGCGTTTGGGACAGTAACAACGTGCTCTGTTCTGAAAAGACCAAACAAAATAGGAAAATTATTTGGTTTTGCTTCGTTCTTGACGGTTGAGGCTGCCTCACAAGCTGTGGAAACTCTTAACGGTTTCAAGGTTAACGGGCATGTGTTGTTCGTTGCTTTGAAGCGTTTTAAGCTGTATCCGAAGGCATCTAAGGCCAGAACAGAGCCTGTCGATTTTGTTTTACCGGTGAACTTACCGGCCGCCGCAGCTTCACTCTGTCTGGTTTGTCAAGATGCACGTGTTTTCGATTTTCAAATCCCCCCAATTCCGCAGGATCAGAGATCCGATGTTGCGCAGATGAGGGATAAAGTCGCTGATTTGGCTTCGATTTTGTTTCCTAATACACGGGATTGCCAAATCATAGAAGATGGCGCGAATCCAATTTTGGAAAGTGACGTGATTTCCTCGCGTCATGTGCGTCCTGATTCAGCGCGTCCTGATGGAGACGAAGAACAAAACGCGCAAAGCGTTGTCGTTGAAGAAAACAGACCCAATCTTGAGGCCCAATCTTCTGTATTGGATCAGGCCCAATCGGACCAGGCTTGTGACCAACAGACTGTGGTGGACCCAGAATTGGTAGATGGAGCTCGGGCTGAGATGAGCGTTTCGATCCCGGATGTCGAGTTTCAAGGTAGTCCTTGGAAGGACGCGTTGATTAATACGAGCTTTGAGCCTCCTAAGAAGAAACGCGGTCGTCCAAAGAAGGAACAATCAAAGAGGATAGCTCCTCCAACTATTTTCTATCAGACAAGGGCTAAATCTGCGGATATTTTGGGAAACTTCACCATCGATATCGCCAAGAGGGATAGCTCGGGTAATTGGAGCTACTCCAAGAAAGTAGGGAAAAAGGTCGTTGATCTCTGCTCTCTAGCACTTCATCACTCTGACCCTCAGGTTGTGGAGGCCGTCGAGGGTTACGAGGACGAGGATCACCTTGACCCGGTTGCAGGAAAAGCCTCGCCCCCTGTTCCTGTTACTAATCGGTTCCTCTGTTTAAACCCGGATACGTCGTAGTCAAGAAAGTTGTAGCGTTCTCCTCTTTTGTTTTGCTCTCTGTTTGTTTCTTTTGTTTCTTGTTTGGCTTTTGTAAGTTGTTATGGTCTGCGAAAATGATTCTTCTGGATCGTTTTCTTGCAGCGTTTTACTGTCTTGTAAAATGCTTGCCTAATAAAATTCTTAGCCTATCAAAAAAAAAAGGACATTTTCATTGAAAATAATTTAAATTTCAACATTGAGATCGAAATAGCGAGAATGAAAGTACAATTAAGTATCGCCATATCTATTCCAAATGTGTTCGATGAAGTCTTCGTTCAATTCATAGTAAGCACGTTCAACCGCCATCATTTGAATGTTTACAACTATGACATTAGGCAGGACGAAGCTTCCTCGGTTGAATGTTGATTCGCTTGGCCTCATCCTCATCTATTGGTTCCATGAAGCCATCATATGTATGATTTTCCGCCTCAACAATCATAATGTGCATGATAACACATGCATTCATGACTAAGCCGAGGGAAGAAGGCATCCACATTCGACTCAGCCGAGTTATAATGTGAAACCGAGATTGGGGGACTCCAAATGCTCGTTCCACATCCTTCCCGCAAGCTTCTTGGAGTTCTGCAAATTTCTTGTGTTTCAGCCGCTGAGCCAATGAGATTGTTTTCACAAAAACTGGCTAAGAAGGGTAAATATCATCAGCAAGTTAATACGGAAGTGTGTATTGGTGGTCATTTACCGTGTATTGGACTGGTGGTTGCCAAGCATTGATAATGTCCGCGAACAATCTGAAATGGTTGATCACGATTAAGTCGTTGTTGGAACACGCCATGCCAAAGAACGTGTGCCAAATCCATAAGTCACACGTGGCAACCGCCTCGAGAACCACAGTTAGTCTGTTCCCGTGGTCCTCCTTGGATGTGAGCCTCTCAAAGTCATCGGTCAATTCTTCCATTCCCAATGCATGCAGTCAAGACTGCCGAGCATCCCGGGAAATCCACGTGCTTCATTCACCGATATAATGTAGTTCATATCAGGCTGTGTTCGCTTAAGCTGGTACGTTGGGCTGAAGATAGTAACAACTCTTCTGCAAAGTTTGATCACGCATTCCAAAGTCGTGTTGTCGCCTATTTTCAGGTACTCGTCTAGTCCATCGATTGCAACTCCATAACACAATTGCCTAATGGTCGCAGTATATTTTTGATATAAATATAATGATACCTTACCCACAACGTCCACCCGTTGCCTGAAGTACACATCGTGTTCCTCCAATGCACGGAGAATGCGAATGAACAAATCCTTTGGCATTCGAAAACGACGACGAGAATGCATCTCCTTGTACACGTGGTTGCTACTGAAGTAGTCGCGCATTAAACGTTCGTTCGCAGCTTCCCAGTCTCGTTTGATGTACCTTCTCTTCCGTGGTCGTACCGCGGGCATGGCTTCCTCTAACGAACCTTCAACGACCTCGTTGGACATGCATTCTTCGAGTGCTTCTTCCAACATTCGCTCGAGCATAAACTCGTTGGGAAGGGCATCGCCATTGTTCGTCATGTCGATGAAAGAATAAAGAGAATACAAGTTTTGTCACGCCCCAAATCCGGTTTTGGCCGGACTCGAGACGTGACCCGAAACAATCGAGATAAAAGTAGTGAAACTATAATAAACTCTTTTAAAACTGAAAGTGAATCCAAAATATTTCTCAATAATTCAATCCAAAATTTCAAATATAGTGTCAAAGCTTGACAAGTAACATAAGGTAAATAAAATTCAACAAAGTGGACCAACACATCTCTAATACAACCCTCAAGACATCCGGAAGCTCCCGAGCCTCGAATTCCCCCGATCTCAAGTACACATGTACACACAATAAATACAAATAGGGGTAAGCTTATGCTCAGTAGGGAAAATCGTAAACAACTTTGGCCTCCAAGTTTAATATTAAAACTGCTTTAGTTCGATGTCACAAAAGTACTTAAAACCCTTAGACCAAAAGATAAAATAAACAAATAAAAAGCAACGATAACAATAGCGCATTCTCAAGGATAGCGATAACTTCTCAGAGAATAAACAGAGAACATTATGATAAAATAGAAAACCATCACGACTGGGAACGAGTAAACACTATTAATCAAAGAAAAGTTATGGAATCAGTGTAATAAAATAGTATCGTTTTTTCAACGATAACAGTAACTTAAAATATTCCCTGAAAAGACTATAATGAATCATCTTATCAAAATGGGAGCAATTAATATCACGCCAACCACTCGCTTTCTCAAGCCTCCGATCCATGAATAGATTCTGGGATCACATCGGTTCCCATATTCCGATCCACCAGAGTACCCATATCATATCAGATTTTCCCTCGGTCCAAAGGAGGCACATACATCGGGGCACCGGAAACCATCCCATAGGGACGCTCATCGTCAGGATTCTCGGAAATGCCTCCAAAGGACCATAAGTCATAGGGAACCAAGATAGTGCTCCCGTAGGACGCATACACTTGGGTGAAACCACAGTAACCATCTCTCTCGAAGTAATCCATCCAACTGCCCCGTAGGGTTCAATAACCAATGCCCTCAGGCTCCGATAGTCAATCCTCATAATATCCAATAACCAATGCCCTCAGGCTCCAACAATCAATCCTCATAATATCCAGTAATCTACAGGGACACCTTGAATCCTTAACCAGCAGAAGGAGCCTCCTTTGAGCAAGAGGGACTCCTTGTTCAATCCCATAGTCATCCATTGATTCAGCCACGACCACCTGCTCTCCACCATTCTTTCTTCAAAAGCCTTATCAGCGCAATAAACATACACCACTCTGCTTCCCATGGACCTGACCTGGATGTCGAAAATTCCTTGTCTGCCTAGTTCATCCTGCAACACCTTTGGGCTTAAATTCCCATGAAGCACCCCCAACCAGCCGTTTCTCACCTCCCCGGCCATCTTAGCATCCACATCAAGCTGTAATTGGACTGGTCTCCCTTGATCGAGCCAAGATCTGTCCTTAGTAGCTGCCTTTCTATCCAGAAACGATCTGAGGTCCTCCCTTGGACCACTGTTCCATTCCTTTCTCTTAGCCCAAGACGGTGCCACGAACAGCTCCTTCGAACCAAGTCTGGATCCATTGGTAGAGAGCACCACTTTCTCTATATTCACTCCTTCTTTGAACCGTATAAAACCGAAGAATTTACCTTTGATATTTGGATTGAAAGGTGGTTGAATTTGCTCGACCTCACCGAATCTGCTAAAAATAGCCTTCACACCTTCTTTGGCGGTTCCCTCTGGAAGATTGAGAACGAAGATCGTGTTTGGTTGAATCTCCCCTCTCGCCTGTAACTGGGGACGGCGGTTTGGGACAGCTTCCCCTTCCACTTCTCTCTCAGGACCTCTACTTCTCGAATCGGACTCCTCCGCCCTCGAGCGTGTTTCGCTCCCTTCGCCTGAGCTCTCAATCCTGATCGCGCGCTTTTCTCTCGCCACCAAACTATCGTTACGGCGACCTTGTCTCCGCCACTTGATCCCCCTCGTGACCCCTCGCCTGTCATCCTTACCGGCCGACGGCTTGGAGAGTTGACGATCGCAGTTAGGGATTTCGCCGAGGAAAAGAGGGGCGTGTGGCGCGCGCGTTCAAGGAACCAAACTAATGAGATACTATACCTACAATTGCGAGGGACTCGGGCCACGTTGCAAACCACATGCTAACCGCCCTTTTGATGTTGAGGTTTGGGATATGTCACGCTCTACCATGGTCTGTAGCGGAAAAGACTGGCCGGCTACATTGTATGAACCGCTTTGGATCCTCCCAAACCCTACACTGAAGCTCCGTTCATATTCTGCAACATAGAAGCTTCATGTTAAAGGGAAGAAGAAGCGCGATGTCAAGATGATTCAAAATGTTTTGTTTGTTCCTTTTTAATTCTATGTTAGTTTTAATTGATTAAGAATTGTTTTGGTGATAAATTGACTTATGTTTAGTGGAAACTGATAAAACGGTAGGAGAAAGATACAAAATTAAGAACGCTTCTTCTAGGCATAAATTATGCCGCATAATCAAAGATATGGCTTACTTTTGGAACTGTGAGACAACCAATGCAAAATATGTATGACTTACATTGGGAACTCGGAGATTGGTATCGACTGATCAGTTAGTGGGACGAATACGGACACTTGTACCCAACAAACAAGACTTCCAAACAAAATCATTACACCCATCGTTACTAGTTAGGAATGATACCTCACACTATGACGCTTCTTGAATCTCCGAAATTACATTTATACCCTTCATTAAACATTTAGATTACACCCAAATTTTACCCTTTTGCTTTTTTTATTAATTTTAGTTTTGAATCAGCTAAAATACTATTTTACCTTACTTCAACTAAACAAAACAAAACAAGTTCACTCCTTTTGAATCCCTCACATTTGATAGAATCATACACACCACTATATTCGACTTGATCTTCAGCATTTCTGTATACATCTCTGTTCACAAAAATCTCCTGAGAACTAAACATCGCTGGCGCCGAGAACCAAGCCAAGCCGTCGCTAGAGCTACCCAGATGACTTACGTACGCACGTTGATAATCTTCTTTATGTTATGTGTCTAACTACGTTTTTTCTGGTGCCTGAGAGATCATAGACAAATTGGACCAATCAAAACACCTCAGTGGGCAGGGAGAAGTGAGAACAATATATGTATGAATTTCTGTTTGCAAATATAAGCTTATATTTGCAATGAATCCAAAAATACATAATAAGAATAGTGGAATCTTATATAACCAACAAACAAACAATAAACGAATTTAAGTAAAGAGTAGATATACTGTACACACTCTGTTTCCCTCACTATACTCTTATCTATCTGATCCCATCCTTTTTTACCCTTTAGTTAATCGCGATGAGAGGAACTCTAGAGTCCCTCGCGGATTGTGCAGCTTCATGTGTCCCGTTGACGTGTTTTACATCTCCGTTTGGCTGCTTCGGATACCTCGAATCCCAGAATGTCTTCGCCAGCTCCTCAAATGCTGGCGTTCTCAGCTCTTCTATGGATGCTATGCTCGGCAAATTGAACGCTCTCTTCTTCGGAGTCGAGCAAGACGGTTCATCAACCTGTTTCATCATCATCACCAACGGTCAACAAAAACATAAACAGTAAGGGTTAAGCTTTAAGCATCCAAGATTTATCCAACAAAGTAAATTGCACATAGCTACTTTTATGAATTGTCCATGCATAGCCATATAATATATTTCCACGAAGACATAACCCCATAGTAAATTTTCCAGACACATGACTTGCCCTTGTTATCTACTCGTGTCACCATGGTACACAAAATAGACATAAACCGTCAAAAAAATTCAAAAAAAAAAAAGAATCGGCACACAAGTTTAAAATTTTATAATATCCATGACTCCGTGGAGGATTTCGAAAATGGAATCAAATTGAAATCGGATAGTAAATTGTGTGAGTGAGCAGTTTTGGCATATTTAAAATTTACACCCACGTCAAGTCATGTGACGGAAAAAATCGAAAAAAACGATGGTTCCCGCCTATTTTGTATGACAGTGACACATGAAAATTCATAAGATTAGTTACGGGTCTCCGGAGGCTTTACTACTGAGTTATGTGCTTGTGGAAATTTATCATGGGGTTATGTGTTTGTGGACAATTCATAAAAGGTAGCTGTGCGCGATTTGCAAATTAAGAATACATGTGATTTTACCGTGTATTCGTCCAGGAGGCATTTTCCTGCATGCTCAGTGATTTCAACGGTTTTGTGGTAGTGATCACCCTTCAGTTCTCTCAAGTCCCCACAACAAGGAATGATCATGGAATTCAGATTCTCATTCGCATCATGGTCAAGTTTGAGTGAGTCTGCATATTTTTAATGGTAAGTTCAGTAAACAATATAAAAGTGAACCGGAAATGATGATGATGATGAGATTTGATACTGACTATCAATGGATGAAAGGAGGCCCTTGTTAGCAACATCTATGTCTTCAAGTGCAGTTGACACAGCAGAAGAAAATTGATCCCTCAGAGTTTTATTAGCTTTCATACCACCCCTGATTGAATTCAAATTGAACAAGTCAATTAACATTCTTAACATATCTCATCAATGATATGTGCTTGTTCAAATTAGTGTAGTACCTAATGATGGAATCCACAGAATCAACATTGCTTTTCTCTAGGCTGAGCAATGATTCTTCAGCATCTCTCCATTGTTGTGCACCCATTTTTGCCTTCTGCAAACTGTAAAATAAAATGGAATAAGATCAGAAAAGAAGTGATGAAGACTCCAGGAACTTGTCATCCCAGAAATAAACATACCAGTTATGAAGAACCTCTTCAAGGTCTTTCTTCCCATTTTCTACTGCAGAAACATCCTCAGTATAGTGGGACTCTGTTTTTTCTACATGAACTGTCCAGTCGGCTTTAATAGAAGTCGTATTATCCTTCATGGTTGACATTTCTTGCTGCAGCTTGCTGGTTCGGTTGGCTGCACTTTCCCGGAGATCATGCACAGATATTTGCACCTACATAAGGTATGCACAAGTTAACAACAGGTATACAACCTTGGATACCTTGTACACAGTTCTATAATCTAAATAGTAATTAAGGCTATACCAATTTTTTCTTCCTAGCATTTGAACTTGCAAGCAGCTCTGCCACCTTTGCCAACAATTGTTTCTCCTCGTTGGCAGCACATTCCTACAAGTAAAATGATAACATGTCATTTTGGGTCTAGGAGTTGAAAGCAAAACAAGGTCATGAAGAAAAGGTGATCCTAAAAAGTTTCACCACCTCAAATTTCTTTTCGAGTTCAGACAGTTTCTGGTCATGTACAGTTTGACTTTCTTCCACAATTTGAGTCAACTGGGATGCATGCATGTCTAGAGTGCTAAAGAAGTTCACAGTTAATTTGGAAATTGACCGTGTAGTTTCCACTGCTCTGCTGTGTGCCTGGATTCAAATATTTTGGACAAAGGACACTTCTCAGGTTGGAAAAATTCAACCCACCCTGAGTTGAAGGTCAAATACCATCAAAGCATCAAACAACTATTTACCTCACGCTGTTGCTGTGCATATGCGGTTAACTTATCCTCCTGATTGTGAAGACTACTTTGGAGATCATCAAGTAACCCATCAGCCTCTGAAGCAATTCCTTTGAAGAGCTGAATGATGCAAATAGGTCAAACACTGCAAATGAGGATGATTGAGAGTTGACTCAAGAATCCACTGAAAGAGAAACTTACACACTCGAGGGAAGATGAATGCTTCGAGACTTCTGAATTGAGATCAGCAAAAGTTGATATACAGTTTCCATTTAGCTCTCCAGCCATATCATCCAAGGCTTTGATACCAGAACCACACAAATTCTTTAGCTTTCCTAGCCGGCCACGAAGTTCCTCGGTAGCCTAGAGGAATATCAACCAAAATATTGTAATAGCTGACAAGAAAGTCAGAAAAACATAACAATCAATCTCATTATTATTTTACCTCTGCTTTGGTTGATACAAAGGACTGCATATCTTCTTCCATGCCTTTCAGCTGCAGCTCTTGTTGTGTAACTGAAGCTGCTACTGTTTTATGTAATATTTCAAGTTGCTGGGTTAACTGAGACTGGAACTTCTGGATAAGCATTCTGTTTTCATCTTCTATCTTATCTTTGCGTTCTGAAACAACAATTACCCAAAACAAACCATTACTTTAGCCATAGGAAAAATAATATCTAAATATAGTGCCCCGAAAGTTCAGCATACCAATTTTCGAATATAAACTGGAGACATCTGATGCAGCATTCTCTAATTCAGCTCGTAGCTCAAATGCACGCTCAACAAGTGCTTTCTCTGGCAGAAAAAAAATATATGTTATAGACACAGGCAAAATATATGATTTAATGGATGAAGTACAGAGGTAATGTGATGTAGATTGCTCACCAGATTTGAGGAGGTTGGTTATCAGAAATTCCTTCTCTTTAATTGTTGCATTTGCCTGCTTGTGTTTTTCTTCAAGTTCATATAGAACATGTTCAGTCTCCTCAAGTTTTTTCTGAAGTATTTTTATTTTTAGTATAAGAAGAGAAGCAGGAAAGATTAGGACATTGTTCACCACAAAGATGGAAAAACCAGTAATGTCTGCAACAATACATACCTCAGTTACTTCAAGTTTATCACTTAGCTCCGTAATCAAAAGTTGCTGGGAATTGTTAACTTCTTGGAGGTCCAGTACTTGCTGCTCACAAACAAGTAATTACACGGTATTAAGTTTAATCCATATAAGGAAATCGAGAAATAAATGCAACATTAGTATCTTGGAAAACATACTTTGTCTTTGGATTCTGATACAAGTTCCATGCGCTCTATTTTTTCAGCCATTGCCTACGAAAAAGGAAAATGTAAAGAAAGTTAACTAAGTTACCCTTAATTATGAAAATTCATTCAAGTTAAGAACATTACCTTCTTCTCTGATTCTTCTTGAAGATAACGATCTCGTGGTATATAAATGCCATTCTTCTCTCTAGCAGCATATACCTCTAGTGAAGATGAAAAATATGAACACATCATCAGCTCAATTTTCAGATCAATAACCCTAGAAGTATTTTAACCACGTCCTTGAAATAGCAGACTAACATAGCTACTTAAACCTAAATCTGAGACATAGTCATCAACCTTGTTTAAGCCGGTCAATTTCTGAATACAGATCCTTGATCATAGCTGACTTCATCATCTTCTGATTGATCTGATGATAGAAATATCCACCTCCAAAAATTGAGTAAATACAGGACAACAACAAAGGAAGCAACACGATACAACAAAATTTTCCACAAGCAATGCAACCAAAACTCAGACCTCCGGTTTGTTCTTAATATTTTTGGCGCGATGAGCATAATCCAAAGTGCTGAGTGTTTCTTCCAAACAATGTATAGAAGGAGATATTGTAGCAATTATGCACGTCTTTGTTTTCCCTCCCAAAGAATCCCTCAACAACCTCGTTAATTTACTATCCCTGATATTGCCAGCAAGGCTTCAAACAATTAATCTAGCTTTCAAGGAAACAATTACTAATTGGTATGTGACTGACTATAGCTAATACCTATATGGAATATGACCAGAATGTTCAACAAGTGCATTAATGACACGCCCAAGCGTAAGCAAGCTCTTATTGATCTCCCCAGCTTCCCTTGCTCGGCCCTGCAGGAGATTATTGCTTTCAATTAGATACAACTAATCAACATACTAGTATTTTCATCAAAAAAACTTCTGAATTCATTATGGGTAACGTCTTAAGAAAAATATATGAGAAGTGTGAGCTAAGCCGTACATCTCTAGCACCAGATCGTGAAATATTCTCAGAACCAGCAAGATCGACAAGATTAAGCTTCCCACATTTTATCATTTCCTCTCCCTCTGGAGTACATTCCTTAATGTGAATTGTAATGGAAAATATAGAATGTGAACGGCTGCTCTGCTTGTTTAGAAGTGTCTCTGCAGTGCGTCTTTTTGCAGAACCTTTCTCTAAAATTTTATAAATCTCATTTGCAGTACAAACAATCTCTTCTTCTAAGCCTCTGACAAACACACCACCTTTACCATCTTCCATAAGAGCAATGGGTTTCTTAGATTTATCTTCAATGAATTTCGAAGTTTCCTCTGGTGCCAGAAGATCTGTTATCTCCTCATTGTACAGCTCTAAGAAGGTGACTTTCATGCTATATTCTGCATTTTGAGCTTCTAATATTTCAAAAATCTGTTTGACTGCTCTAGGGATGACACCTGCATCACTTGGGAATTCTCCATTCTACCAGAAAAAAATCAAAATCAGTGAAATGCAGCAAAACATAAAGATCAGCATTTTTTAATTCGCTCTTCAACAAAAATTAAACCTTTTTCCTTGCTCCTCCTTCCATAGTATATGTTTTCCCCGTTCCTGTTTGACCGTAAGCAAATATAGTGCAGTTATAGCCCTCAAGAACTTCATTCACAATTGGAGACACTGCTTGATCATACAAGTCCTTTTGCTTGGATGTCGGGCCAAAGACCTGGATAGCATTCTCAACAATTAAATTCTTGCAAAGCCAATGGCCAAAAAAATCATATAATTCAAAGAAGAATTATAGCTCAAAATAGAGCTCATTCTCCCTCTGGACCAAGTAAACTAAACCCACAAAGCACCCTCTTATGGGACTCCTGTCACCATTTATATTATTTGTCCCAATTTTCAGGTTTGAGTTGTATAGATTTCACTTTTCAGCAGTAACACAAAAAAGTGGATATTGACATTTTCACTTACCAATCAAAAGCATAAAAGGCAAAGCAAACTGAAAAAGAAAAAAAAAACTGGTAATTCAAACACACAAACCTTGTCAAACATAAATGTTCTATCAATCTGTTTGTTAGCTATATTCTGTATTGCGGAAACTTCCCTTCTACTCTCATGGCAAGATATCACAACAGGTGTATGGATCCTCAGCTCATCATCACTCAATGGCCTAAAATTACAAACCCAGAAACCAATCTAAATTAATTAGTTAAACGATGGATTAAAAAATCAATGAACTAAACAGATCACACTAACCTGCATCTTAGAAGGACCTGGACATTGACACCCTTGTCCTTATCATGCTTGCTATTGGAATTGGAATTGGAATTCGAATCCGCGGATCGCAGATCTCGGCTCGCCTTATCAGTGGACTTGGGAGTCTGCAACGGCGAAGAGGACACCAGTCCTCCTCCTCGTCTCTGCTGCGGCTGATACTCCATTGCCAAATTGTTTCTGAAATCACAAAATACATCACACTCATGTTCACTTCTCCGATTATCCAAATTTACTAAAAATTCTACACCTTCCTCCCACCAGAAAAAAAACAATCAATCAATCTCAACCACCAAAAAAACACACTGTAGCTGTAGAAATTAAAAAATAATTACTTTCTAGGAGTTGAGTGTGGCAAAAGCTACAATGTAATAGAGAGTAAATTAGACTTGTTCATCTTCAAATCTGGGAGCAATTCACCGACTCAGTACAGTAACCGAGTCAGCTCAACTCCGACGAGACCCTCACACAGCACAAAATCGAACAAAGAGGCAATGAAATGCAGAGAAAACACACAAACGCAGATAGTCACGCCGGAAAAAATAAAAAATGTCAACGGATCGAAGACGGCCGGTCGAAATTAAGAAGACGGCGAAGAAAACGTACTGTAAAAGTAAAACCAAAAGGCCGGCCTTGCTCGGTGAAGAAGAAAATGCCGATTTCAGATTCCTTAGACTACACAGTGCTGTCGATTCTCAGAGAGAGAAACAGAAGCTGAGCTCTAGAGAGAGAAAATGGAGATTTCTAAGTTGAGTGAGAGCGAGAGCTATGGAGATCGGAGAGGAGAAGTAAAAGATGGGTGTAGAAGAAGAGAAAGCGAGTGTTTGTTTTCTTTTGTATTTTCAGATTTAAATGGGGAGACGTAACGGTGACGTTTTAGACAGAGCATTTAGGACTGAGGTGAGGCCCGTGGCTCTCTCACGCCGTCAATGTTCCCGTTTATCTTCCATCGTAATTCACAAACCTCGACCGTTGCACTTGCACATATCTGACAAAATGCAAGTAAATTAATCTTCTTTTTGAATATTTCTGAAACGGAACTCGCTTCTGTAAATGCCCTCTTTCCCCCACCAAACTACGAGATTGCCCCCATCTAATATTAGCGTATTAGATTAATTAATGTGTTTTAAAAACTGATTATGATTAAACTTGAAAAAAGAAAATGTGCTGAAGGAAGCAACGTCACCACTCCCGTTCAGTGGGACAAGTGAAATGAGAGCGTGCCAAATGGGTCCATCACACAGAATCTGTGACGTATTAAATATTTGCTTTTATTACTAATAAACTATTATTACTCTTATTTATAGACAAATTTAAATTCTGGAAGATCAACCAACCACTAATCTTTGACTTAATAAAGTGTTGGTTGGATTTTCCTATGCAAATCAACATCATTTACATCCCCATCCAAAACAATTTGAATTTGAATTTATTTCGTTACATCCTTTATTTTAAACTTTTTTTAAAATACAAATTATTCTGAAAAAGTTCATATAATATACAGTGTTTAGATTTTCCATATCATAAGCATTATAATTTTTAATTGATTTGGATAATTTTAGAGAATTATATTGCCATATTTTATATTTTTAAATAAACTGAATCTGATATTAGTTATAAGTTTTTTAGAAAATAATCATTATGTCATATATTATATCAACAAGAAATATAAGCACAAACAATTGGACACACACAGTTAATTGTTCAGAAGACCTTATGCATGAAGACTTGAACCTTAATAGTTATAGTTATAAGTTATAACCTTGTTGTTGGTGTGAAATTTCATTTTTGTTAATGAGAATAAAAATAGTATTAGGGGCAATAATAATTACATTTCAATCATCCTGGTCGTAGTTTTTATATTGATGTCACTTAAAGTAATTACATATCTCATAAAATATAGTGTTGTTGGCTGGAGGGACCAAAACTTAAGGCCAAAGCATATATCTATAACTGAACAGTAGTATGAAAGGGAATCAATCATTATCTACTATTTAATAAATATATTTCCTATAGTGTGTGTAGATAGTAATTTTACATTTATGAAAAGCATACTATATTTCTTAAAGATAAGAAATCAAATTAGATATACACATTTCGGATTAATAAAACAAAAGAGAACCAACTAATATTTGTATCCTATGCTAATCGGGTAACAATATGGTAAAATTGACAAGGACATAGAGTCAGAAACAATGGCGTGTAACAGATATAACTTGTAAACTTTAGCAACTCAACTTTTCTTCCTCGAAGAATCACAAATTGGATGGTCAAATTTGCTTCTTTTATGTTAACATGTCATGAATGCAAATACATTGACAAAGCACATAAATTTTCCTTAGACCATGTGCAGGGAGCGCATGAGTGGAAACATTGGCCCATATGCTAGCTCTTGGCACAATGCGCTCGGCACAATCGATCTTTTAGGTATTGACTTTCGACGGGTGGTTATAGCTGTTGGACCTTTATTGGAAGTCAAGATGTTTCTACTTCTTTGGATTTTGAGTTTCGGTTGTTTTTCCCATCGATCTATCTCTGCCTTTCAGCGGTGTTGACCGCAAGCGTGTCGGTGCTTTTTATCTTTTGAGTATGTGGTTCCGATGAGATTCAGTGTTTCCATAAGTTCCGATAAGTTTGGGGGTGTTTTGAGTGGAGATCGTCATTATTTTTGGGATTCATGACTTTTTTTGTTTGGTGGGCTTAATGGTGGAAAAATCAGGGTTCTAAGCTTGTTTTTATTGTTGTTTTGTTGTATTTCTCTTTTCTGTATGGGTTTGATCCTCTTAGGATCTGGTTTGAGGCTGAGTGTTGTTCAGTCCTATGGTTTCTTCTGTTTGGGCTGAAAATAGTTCGGTCCTCAAAATTATTCGTGGTCCGCCTTCCAATCTCTAGATATGGTGAGTTTTATATTATTATTTGCTGATAAAAAAATGCACTCGGCACAATCCACTCAGTGCTGCAGCTCAATGCAGTGTGTTGCACCAAGCTACTGAGTTAAGCACTCGATACAGTAGTGGATCAGTAGTTCATCGACTAGTCAACGCATCAATACAATGGCATCACATGTTTCATATGAATTTAAACTCCACCCTAATTTTTAAGTTTCATCCTTATAAATATCCATCCTTCTCCTCATGGTTTCTCCACACTAATTTGAGCTATGCTCTTCATGTTTCTACCTTTTTCTACTCGACTTTTCTCTCCAACAAAAATCGATGGATGACTTCTACCTTTCATTCCTCGATGACCTCCAAGAAACCGAGTCTGATCATACCCAACTTCAATCGGATATTCACATGTTAGGCTCCCTCATCGGCATTCCCAATCGATTCATCTTACCCACCCGAACCTCAAAGTGAGCACAATCAAGTGATCGTTCAAAGAGAGGAACAAATTTCGTCAAGGTGAGGTTGAGATGGAGCATTCAGGAGGAAGAACATATAGGCCTAGCATGGATCAACAATTCCATTGATAGCATTGGTGGAAAGGGGAAGAAGATAGATGTGTACTAGACTTTCGTTTATGAAGAGGTACTATTCATAAAGGGCATGATCGACACGATACACGAATTGAAGAACTATAAGGATCATTAGTTGCAAATGAATCAGAAGGTTATCATGTTCCATGACCACTACACCCAGCTTTCCAACATGTACAAAAGTGGCCGGTCATGGAAATCAAATACAAATCGAACGACCCCAATAAGTTGGATTTCAATCTCAAACATTCTGCAAGATTGTGAAGAATAACCTAAAATTAAAGGTCAAGTTTTATCCTGTAAGAACCGACCCCGGTCGATTCCGGTCGAACCGATGATTTTTGACGAAGTTTGACTTTCGGCCGGAAAAGTCAACTGAGGACTCCGGGAGTCATTCAGGACCTTTCCAGGACCCAAAATCTTAGCCGTCGTTACGGTTAGCTTAGTTGGGTCATTTCCTTTCAAATGACACATTTTGTGAAAAAGTCAAACTCGGGTCAAACTAGGTCAATTTTGGATTATTATCGAATAAAATAATAAGAGCCGAGATATTTTGGGGTAGGAGTGGTCCCCATATGGACACATGTCCATGTTAGCTTGGAAGGGAAGAAAAGGAGGTTAAAAGACCAAATGGTCCCCACATAAGGACAAAACAGAGAGAGACGGGCTAAAAGACGAAAGTGACATTTCCACCTTGAGGATAAGACCACATGGGGCATTTTTCTCACCCATTTTCTGCCTTGTCCGAACCTAGCTAGAGAGAGGTGAGAGAGGATCAAAACTCCATTGTTGCTCCATTGAAGTTTGAAGAAGAAGCAAGAGAAAGGAAGCTCCTTTTTGCCATTTTACACCAAATCTTATCAAATTTACTTCATCTCTTCATTTCCAAGAGGTTGGTATGCTTTATTTCCTCTTTTGATGAAATTAATGTTGTGGGTTTTGAGTAGAGATGACTTGAACTAGTGGGTTTTGTGTGTTGGATGACTTAAATGTTGATTTGTGAAGAAGATGTGGAGTTAGATGATGGAGATAACTTGGTTTGAGTAGTTTTTGATGAAACCCACTTGGGTCTTGAAACTTTGGATGATTTGAGGTGAAAATGGAAGTTTTAAAGCTTAAAAATGGTGATTTGGATAACCTAGATCTAGTTAGGAATTTGTTGGAGAAATTGGACATTTTTCCGGCGATCGGAGGCTCGCCGGAATCCGGCCACCAGAGAGGGAAAGGACCGGCCATGGCTCGGCCATCCTTGGAAAGGACCGGCCATGGTCCGGCCACCTTGAACCGTGACCGACCGACCCGGTTTGGCCATACACGGCCATGTGTGGCCGTGGGGCCCACATGGCCGGGTTTTGATGTTTTCGTAAATTGGACGATCGTGGGTGAACCCCGGGACAATGTTTTCACGCCCGGAACGAATTATGGTTGTGATTCATGAAAGTTCGGAAAAAGCGATTAGAAACTTTAATTGCGAAATTGGGAAGACTCGGACCCCGGAATTGGATTCCGTTAAGGGCTTTGGAACAAATTAATTAATTATGTTGGATAGACACGAATGGGGAAACTTTCAAAGTCCCGAGGGACGTTTTCCCGATTTCGGGTAAAATGGGCCTTCCGGACCCATTTCGCCAAGTTGAGCTATTGGGATTAGTTTGGGTAATTCCCTCTTTAACCCACACTTGAATTAGCATTAATTCTTGTATTGCTTGTAATCTTAGACCTTGGACCCGAGCTTGACGGAGGATGAGGCCTTTGGACCGTGTGAGAGGACGAGGAGGAAGCTAGCCAGGTCGTCAACTGCTAGGATTGGATTGCTTTCGAGGTAGGGAAGAGTAGTAAACTCCACTTTTAATTTAAATAATGTTAATAGTATGCCTATAGGATAATAATAACCGGAAAGGTCCTAGTTTGCATATAGGATGTGATTCACTAGATTAACCGCTTTTAATTACAATAATAACCGGAAGAGTCTTAGTATGCATATAGGATGTGATTCACTAGCTAACCGTTTTCCATATTTTGGGAAATTGTCGTGCTGGTAGAATGGCCATGTCGAGCCTTAGGATTGCGTGTTGGTTGCGTTTGATCATGATTGTTCGTCTTTAAATGTTGTTACATAATACACTCTTAGTTAAAGAATCATAGTGAACCATGTAAGTCATGATGAATGCAATGCGAATGTTTGTGTCGTGATATGATTGATTGAATGAATGTGATATGATTGTGCCTTGTGATATGATCGGGTGAGTGATAGACCGATGGGACGTGGTTGGTAAGTCATGTTGGTAAGCTTGGTTTGACAATGTGAATTGTTGTATTGTGTTTGATATGCTATTGTGTGGTGGTGTTTGTGTACCCCGAGGTGTGTTTCCGGAAAGATACCTAGGCCGATGTGCGTTTCCGGTACGATATATGATTGTGTACCCCGAGTGGGTAATTTCGGGAAGACATCTAGGCCGATGTGCGTTTCCGGTATGATGTACGTTGTTTACCCCGATGTGCATTTCCGGGAAGATGTCTAGGTCGATGTGCGTTTCCAGTATGACGTGTGGTTGTTTACCCCGAGGGGGTAGCTCCGGGAAGATATCTAGGCCGATGTGCGTTTCCAGTATGATATATGTATTACTTGCTTCACCCCGATGATATGTGTTTCTTTAGGGACATTTTCGGGAGCCCCGATGATATGTGTTCCTTTGGGGACATTTCTGGGAGCCCCGATGATATGTGTCTCTTCTGGATCAAGGGGCATTTCGGTATGATGTGTCGGTTCGTGCATGGATCGGAATCTTGTGGTTTTGTTTATCTATATTTCGGTACTCGTGTGTTTTCTTAGTTGATTTTATTGGTGAATAAGCTGTCGCCCCGTTGATCTTCTTTGAGTACTATTTTATTAAGTGTTACATTCTGTTGATCTCTAATTTTGGTGTCTTTTGGATAACTGTACTAATCGGGTTTTTGTTGTCGAAGCGGGGGTTCTTTTTACTTTACTACTTTTTCCTACTGAGCGTAAGCTCACCCCTTTCGTGTTTACTGTTTTTTTACATGTTTCATTGATGAGTAGCCCTAGAGGTTGCCTCAGGGCTCGGGGGTTCCTTGAGGATCCGGGTGGTTTATAGTTGAGAGATGTACTTTCCACTTTCGTTATAAACTATGTTTTCCTTACCGTTTTGGATTGAGCGTTGGACTCATGTTCTTTTATAACTAAAATTTGAAGTTTAATTGCATTTAAAATTACTTTATTTATTGTTTATTTATTATTCCTAGCTCACGTCTCAAGTCCGGTCAAAACCGGATTTGGGGCGTGACAATTCCTCCTCTTGTGGCCTAACCCAAACTCGAATCAGATGCAGAAAGTGAAACAAGAAAACAAATAAGGTTGGACAAAGGCTCATACTAGCTGAGCACTCATTTCGACTTTGAGCTGAGCACGCTGACCAAGTCTGAGATAACCTCCATCTGAGAAGTCTTCTCTAACGGTCAGAAGAAGAAGGTGAGATTTAGAGACAAAGAAAAAAGAGATGATGAATGAGCCTTAAGTATTAGGTTTGTAAAGTGTTGTTCAAATCGAGGAAAATTGAATCATTGAAAATAGGAAGCTATTTGAGGCCCAGCACACCAAATACATCTTGGATATGCACAACGCTTGTTTCGAAAGGGACACCTCTGACCTGTCAGATGACCTCAAAACAACTCATGCAACCACGACTGTTGGCCTTGGTCGGAAAATTGCGGACCTCTAGTTTTCTTCGTTTTAAATTTCGATTCCCTGTTTTAATTAGTATTTTACAATAATCACTATATGTTTCAATAAATGTTCCCCTCTTGCGTCGTAACTACCTCGATGCAACCAACACCTCCACCCCTATAAATGCATCTTTTTCCTTCATTTAATTCACACATCTTCAATCGTCATTTCTTTAACTCACATCCATGTGTAGCTTGAGAAAGGTAACTTTGTGACGCACAACGTCTTAGTTGGTGTAGGAAAAAAACATTGAGGTGACATGGTTTCTACATGCGAGGATTGATAGTGAATATTGGGCTAACTTTTATCGACAATAACTCGCGGCCGCCAACCCAGAGTTCACCGAACGGTCCCAACACCAACTTAAAGATTATTGGGACAAGAACAACAAGAAGCAGTTCGATGGTATCTAACGACGTTGTGTCTAATAACGTCTTCCTGATACGACCGATCGAAAAATCTTGGATGACACTTATGTCGAGTATCACTCCCCATAACGTCTTGCATTCAATAAATCTTGGATTATTTTTCATATTCTTTTTTCCCGATCCGTTCGTATAACCCTATAATTAATATCATGATTGTAAAAAAATTTAGCATAAAGGGGAGTTTTATTGATTGGATAAATAGAGCATACGACAAAAAAAACTAAAGAGAAAAAGAGTAAGGCAAACGTCTAGTCAGTAGACACCGACTGCTAACTCTATAACAGATTGTCTAGTTATACTAGGAGGACCAAAGGTGAGGTTAGTGCCTCGAGAGGTTGGGTAGACGATAGGACGTCAGTAGTGTTCACTCCCTGTCTTGACCTGAAAATGCATGGAACTACGAATCATGAGACAACAGGCATCCAAGGAGTAACGTAGGGAGTGGGGGAAGTAGGGGTTCGGTTGTGGTCCGAACTTTGCAGGGCGAGGTGTGTTTCCCCTTGCACACCCTGTTGTTGATGGGATCACTCATGAACTCTAACGAGACCGTTGGGTGGCTCTCGCCTTAGTCGTAGTCGGGGCCAATAGAGTTGCACTCCTTTGTCCCAGCGAGTCCGGCCTTAGATCTCCAATGGGAGCCTTGGAAGCTTCCATGGATCGTGTGCCATCCAACAATAACCTCGAGTTATGTAGGGGGTCTTATATTGACTCTACCTCTCCAAGTCCCGGAGTTCGACCACTCTCGGGGGGTCGGATGGTGGATTGGTCATAATGCGTTATGTCCCTATTAGTGAAAGTGCTTTAAGTAGGAGGTCCTGGATTAGGGTGAGGCGAGGAGGGGCTAGGTGCTTTTTCCCATTAGAGGGAGAATTGTCCGGCGTTGGATTGCTTGCGGAATGTGCTGCCTTCCCACCCGTGTTTATGGGAAATTATCTCAGCGCAGTTGTTCCATTCCTTGAGCCGGTACCAGGTCGTGCAGCAGGCTCGGCAGCGTGCCAAAAGTCTGAACGCGACGTGCAATGTAAGAACCGCCCCCGGTCGATCCCGGTAGAACCGGTGAAATTTAGGGAAAGTTGACTTTCCGCTGGAAAAGTCAACCGATGAATCCGAGAGTTATTCGGGACCTTTCCGGGACCCAAAAAGCTTAGCCGTCGTTACGGTTAGCTTCGTTGGGTCGTTTCCTTTCAAATGACTCATTTTGTGAAAAAGTCAACCGCGGGTCAAACGGTGTCTAATTAAAGGCTAAATCGAATTAATTTAATTGTGCTGGAATTATTAAGGGTAAAGGTGGACCCCACATGGACACTTGTCCATAGTGGCTTGGAGGAGAAGAAATGGGTCTAGAAAGACCCATTTGCCCTCATATGGGCCAAAAGAGAAGGAAGGAAGCTAAGGGACAAGGTGGTCTTTTCTACCCTAGATTAAAGAGGCATCAAGGAGCACTTTCAGCCCATTTTGCTATTGTTGGCCGGAAATTCCAAGAGAGGAGAGAGATAAAAACACCATTGAAGCTTGAAGAAGAAGAAGAAAGGAAAGAAAAGGGAGACCTTGATTTGGTTTTCATCTCAAATCTCCTCAAAAACATCATATTCCTCTTCCTCTCTCTAATTCCTAAGGTAAGCCTTCAATCAAAACCCATTTTGATGAGGTTTAAGTTATGGGTTTGATAGAAAAAAAGCATGAACTAAGATGGGTTTCCATGGGTGTGGGTTGTTTGTTGTTTAGATGATTGATTTATGGAGAAAAGTGGGAGATTTTGATAGAAATCAATTAGGTTTTTGTTGTTTTGATGAAACCCAACATGGGTATTGAAGTATTGAGGTTTATGGGACTGATTTGGAGGTTTTTGGACGATAAAAAGTGGAGTTTTGGGGGTTTGATTTCGTGGAGAAGAAGCTGGAGGAAGAAGAAGGACGGAGCTGTCAGACCCGTCACGGATCCGTGACGACGTGCGTCACGGCTCCGTGACGGAGGCCGTGACGGCACACGTCATGGTTCTGTGACGTCACCCGTGACGGTGAGCATCACGGTTCCGTGACCCGAACCGTCACGGAGTCCGTCAAGGCTCCGTGACCCGAACCGTGACGAATCAGAATTGGGCCTTTGGGTCCATTTTAGTCGTTTTCGGTTAATTAGGAAGGTTATCTATAACCGGGCCTATTGGGGATTAATTTGGGATGTTTTCTCTTTAAACCGCACTTGAATTACTGTTAATTCTTGTATTACTTGTGATCTTAGACGTTGTTCCCGAGCACGGCCGAGTAGGCTACTTGGTGACTCGCGTTGGCTTGCGTTTGGATAGCGATTGAGGTAGGGAAAAGTAGCAAATATCGGTTTAATTACGGAAAGTTATTAGAATTGCATATAGGTTAAGTAATCTAAGAATTGTAGACTCACATGTAGGATGTGAATAAATAGGGTAGTCTTTTATAAGATGGAACCACTTGCGGGCCATGTCGTGCTCGTAGGTGTTGAAATTGTTGTACTGTAGTATCACATGTGGGTCCCTGGTTAGACCCGTAGGATTGGGTGCTAATTGTGGTGTTGATGAGTGGTGGATTATCATAATTCGTATGTGATATGTTTTGGTGTTAAACTAAGGATCATGTTATGCTATGAAAATGTGGTGAATGTTAGCGTGAGTTATTGTCTTGTGATATGATCGGGTGAATGATAGACCGATGTGGTGTGTTCGATAAGATTGTTCGGTATGGTATGCTATTAGTTGAACTATGGCCTTATGACACGTTTGAGACATTTGTGGGTGTGATCCGATACGGTATGTTCCGAGACGAGGTGTTCCGGTACGATATCTATACCGTCGAGGATTCCGGTGTAGGATATCTAGGCCGAGGATGGTGTCCCACGTACGCGGTCCCTGGGGCTAAGGGTTCCGACATGATGTCTATACCGACGGAGGATTCTGGTATAAGATATCTAGGTCGAGGGTGGTGTGATTTGTACCCAGATGTTGTGTGATCCGGGAAGATATCCGACCGAGGTGTGTGCCGGTCTGGTATGTTTATTATGAGTTGTACCCAGATGTTGTGTGATCCGGGAAGATATCTAGGCCGAGGTTGTGTGTTCCGATACGATATGGTGGAGCCGTGCTATGGAAGCCGGTGACGGGGGGGGGGGGGGGGGGGGGGACTGTTGTACAGGACTTGTGGTCGCTTTACTGTGTATTGTTTGCTTGATGATTGGGTAAGTGATGTGATTAAGTGTGGTTATGGTCATGTGAGTATGGTTTTTGATTATGTGACTCATGTGGGTGTCGTTAGTTGTTGTGCTTTTCTAGTATGCCCTAATTGGACGGTTACTAGTGGTGGTGAGCGGATAGCTCATTCCCTTAACTATTTTTTCCTACTGAGCGAAAGCTCACCCCTTTCCTTTACTGTTTTACAAGTTTTTGAGCGGAATTTGATCTAGAGGACGTCTCGAAGCTTGGGAGCTAGTGAGAGTCTTAGTTTTTGTATGGTCTAGAGACATATTTTCCTCTTGATATCAAACATCTTTATTACTTGGTTTTCGAGCTGTTGACTCGCATTGTCAAAATTATTGGTCTGGATTATCATTTTGGAGTTTATTTCTTTTAAAATTGCTTTTATTATTATTATTCTTAGTTCACGTCTCGAGTCCGGTCAAAACCGAATTTGGGGCGTGACATGCAAGGCCTTCTGGTAGGGGCCACTGTGCCGGCTTCCCAATCAACGACTAGAGTAGGGTGTCTCCGTCGTGGTTCCTAGTCTGCCATTATGGGTAGGTTGAGACTTGAGCCTTTTGGGTCGAAATATGATTGAATCCTCCGGGATAGGCAGGGGTCCAAAAGTGCATATCCGAGTGGGAACATGTTCTCTTTTTCTTGCCTAGGTGATCCAACCATGTACGCCTCGACAAGTGGAGCAGGCCTCCCTAGTCTGAGAAACTAGTGAGGCAAGGGATTTTCCTATGTAGAACGGGGATCGGTCGGGGAGGTGATGGTTCACGCACCTCCTCAATTGCTTGGGAAGGTAGGATATGATCGGTGTGGAGCACCGGCATTCTGCCTTTGTGTGGATTGTGGTCGGGATGGAGGGTGTGATCTTCTTAGAGCATTATGGGCTAAGGCTGAGAGCGAGAGGTAGAGGAGAGATGTAGAAGACGCTTGCCTCTCTTGATGCGCTCAAATTTTATAAATTCTCGGGTGGGTGCTGGAGGCATGGAGTGAGGCAATAGGACAAGGTGTGAGTCTGTCTCGAGCCCACCGTTTATAGCCTTGGAAATTGATGTAGGGGCCGGTTCCTCGGGTGAAGGAGTTTTCACGAGGGTCGTTAGAACAGTGAAGGCATCGGAAGAAGCGGAGGCTTTCGAGGGAAAGATTTGGTGAGCGAAGCCGACGATAATCATAACGTATAGAGTCAAGAAAGAGAAGCTAAGAGAGAACCCTAGCAGAATAGTTTTGGATAAAAATATCTTATTTTTTTCGTTTTTATTATTTCATGATTTTAGTTTATTTTATTTTAAATAAATATTCAGGTTCATTTTTATTAATAAAAAGTAGATATAAAATTAATTTTAGGTTTCTGATCAGATCATCTGACTTGAGTTGGAATATTTATTTAAAATAAAAATAAATTAAAATCATGAAATAATAAAAACGTGGGGTTCGAATGCGGTGGAATTGGCAAAAGCTGCATCGGCACATGATGAAGAGAAGTGACCACATGTGTCCGTTTGTACTAAATCCTTTCTCACAGTCACCGCAAGTTTTAAATAATATATTTATTATTGCAAATTAAACTATGAAGTCACAGCCCACTTCTGAATACTTACGTACATGGTCATGTGAAAGGTTTTTTACAAATACGGCCGAAATTTTATTAATATAAAAATAAAAAGACCACTAAGACTATACAAGAGTGAAAGCTTTCCACACACTTTTAGAAGAGGTCCTGACCCACCCTACTTAGGGTTTATCGCCGCCACGTTCTACGACGTCGGCGACCATCGCCACCTCCTCTGCCTCCGGCGTCCTCGCCGCCCCCACTCCACACCGCTCTACCCTCGCATCGCTAACACAGAATCCGCCCCCGCCCTCTCTCGTTGCTGCTACGCATCGCCTCCCTCGATCCCCGATCTATCGTCCATTGATCTCCGCCGCCGGCGATCACCGCCTCCTATTATGCCTCCGGCGACTTCGCCGCCCCACTCCCATACGCTTTCTCCTCGTATCGCTGTCAAAGAAGCCGCTGCTTTTTGACCGTGGCTGCTACTCTCCGCCTCCCTCGGTTCCTGATCTCCCGTCCTTAGTGAAGCCGAGGAAAAAACCGGGACTGTTGTGCTTCCTCCACCACCCGTGACGCCGACAGGTACCCTCTTTCCTATTTCTGTTCTAGGGTTCCTATTTACCTTTTGCAATGTCGACTATGTTGGCCTGGAATTTTCGGGGGCTAGGCACGGATCATAACCGACGCCAATTGAAGGATTTGGTAGGCCGATATAGACCCGGCATTTTGTTTTTGACTGAAACCCGGCACGTGGATTCCCGTAACTCGAGGTCCTGCCTCGCTATTCTGCGCAAAACATTAGGATTTCATGGTGGTACAGGTATCCCGGGTATCATCCCACAGGTCGTCCCGGGTCTTCGTCCCCCATCGAATAAAGGGGGGATCATGATGTTATGGGCTGAGAAGTGTACGGTTACGGTCCTGTCAATGCAACAAACTCATATTGACACAATCATTCAAATTGGTCAAGAGGTACCTTTTCGATTCACAGGCGTATACGGGGAACCAGTCTGGGAGAACCGTCATTTGACATGGGACAATTTGAGGCAATTGGCCACAGTCTCGGCGCCGGTGGATTGGATTCTACAGGGGGATTTCAACGATATCCTCCGACCTTCAAAAAAACGAGGTGGTCGGGCGTACCCGCTAGCCCTTATGCAAGGTTTCCAACAGACCATCTCTGATATTGATGTGGAAGAGGTGTCTTTACAGGGTTACCAGTTCACGTGGGCCCGGGGTCAGGATTCTGAGACGCAAGTGGAATGTCAACTGGATAGGGCCTTCATCTCTCCGCAGGCTCGGGATCGATTCAGGGACGTATCATTACAAAATTAGGGAGTCTCGACATCGGACCATAAACCCATCCTACTCCAGCTCCAAAAGGACCCGGTGGAACGTCGGCCTCGCCAATTTCGGTGTGAAAACATGTGGCTAGACCATCCTGAATGTGGTACCCTGGTTCAATCAGAATGGGGTCAGCCTGGGGACCGCCACATTAAGCATCATATCAAGGATATTGGGGTCTCGCTGGATGATTGGGGTTAGACAATCTATCGGGACAATATTAAACAGATTAGACGTTTGCAGAGGACGCTAGCTGAGTTAAATGGTCGGACTGATAGACAGGGAATCGAACGACGGTTGGCAATCCAGAAACAGTACAATAGGGCCCTGGCTACACAAGAACAGTTTTGGCGCCAGAGAGCAAAACAACACTGGCTCGGGGAAGGGGACCGTAACACAAAGTTCTTCCAGAGACCTTCTACGAAGCGACAGGCTAAAAACAAACTGAAGACTCTGCTCAACGATGCAGGGGTGGAAGTGTAATGGCATACGGGAATGAGTGAATTACTGCACTCATATTTTGCTAACATTTTCACTGCAGGCGACATTGCAGATTATGATCTCCCCATGGTTGTCCCGTGTATGATCACCTCGGCACAAAATATGCAACTGACCAAGAGGGTAACGGACTCGGAAGTGCGACATGCAGTGTTCAAAATGGGACCGTCCAAATCTCCAGGCCCTGACGGACTTAATCCAAAATTCTTCCAACACTTCTGGGACACTTTGTCCCCGGAGGTGATATATTTTGTCCGTACTACAGTGGCGACATGTACCATTGACCAGGACATTAACAAAACCACCCTGATCATGATTCCAAAGATCCTAGGGGCAAAGAAGATTGCAGAATTGAGGCCGATCGCCTTGTGTAATGTGATTTTTAGAATCCTTTCTAAAGTTCTGGCGAATCGGATCAAACCAATCCTGGACCCGATAATATCTACAAACCATGGAGCTTTTGTGCCAGGCAGACACATGTCATTATCTCATACGAGATTATACATAATCTCAGGCGCATAACACAAGGGAAACGAGGCTTTATGACTTTAAAATTAGATATGAGCAAGGATTACGACATGGTGGAGTGGTATTTCCTGTTAGCTATGATGGGAGCCTTTGGTTTCGGTATGGGGTGGCGGGCTATGGTGTTAGCTTGCATGCGGTCCATTGAATATATACAGTGAGCTCTGATGGGAAGCATACGACACCATTTACAACAGGACGGGGTATCCGGCAAGGCGACCCTTTATCTCCGTATCTATTCCTGTTCTGTATGGAGGGCTTGTCTCGGATGCTTAACCAAGCAGAGAGGGCTGGAAAGATTCACGGAGTTTCGGTGGCTAGAGGGGCTCCGCTTGTCTCCCATATATTCTTTGTGGATGATTGCTACATCTTCTGCAGGGCGGATCGAGAAGAGGCGACCCACATGAACCAGATCCTCCATACGTTTGGTCGCTTATCGGGCCAGGTCATCAATAAAGGTAAATCGTCCATATTCTTCAGCACTAATACAACACCGGCCAACAGGTCGGCCTGCTGCGACATACTAGGGATTCAGGAAATTTCTGGTCCGACTAAGTACCTGGGTGTTCCCAACATGTTGGGCCGCCAAAAAGGCCAGAGGCTCCAATTTCTGTGTGACCGAATTATGACCAAAATTGGAAGATGGGATGGTCAGATATTGTCTGCAAGGGGGAAGGAGGTGATGATCAAGTCAATTCTCCAAGCCATGTCGATCTATGCGATGAGTGTGTTCCTGTTTCCAAGGGACTCTATCAACAAGATCCACGTCGCATTAGCTCGGTACTGGTGGGGCGGGTACTCCCAGAGGCACGAGACCGATTACTTGGCAGGATTGGGCAAAACTGTGTAGGCCGAAGGAGGATGGTGGGATGGGCTTCCGGGACATGAGGGACATGAACATTGCAATGCTGGCAAAAATGGGGTGGAAGCTATTATCCCAACCCGACTGCTTGGTTTCCCGTATTCTCAAGGCAAGATATTATCCAAAGAGTGACTTCTTTTCGGCGGAGGGAGGGAATGTGCCCAGTCAGGTCTGGACGGGTCTCCGTGCAACCCAGGGATTGCTCCGAGGGGGTTTGATCCGAACTATTGGGGACGGCTGTTCTACTATGGTTGAGGGCTCCCCATGGCTTATGGGGAACAATCCGGTCATCCCACTTCACACTTGTATCACTCTGGCTCTAAGGGTGTCGGACCTAGCCACTGCTGCTCATGAATGGGACGTACAAAAACTACAACAAAACCTTCCTCCGTCCATTGTTGAGGATATTCTACAAGTGCCCCCGCCACTTCCCCGGCACGCAGATAGATGGTCCTGGAAGTTCAATATCCGAGGGGAGTATTCAGTCAAAGAGGGTTACAGGGCGCTATCCAGAGAGAATGGTCGTTGGCACGTATCGACTGGGACGACTGTATGGACATGAATATGGGACCAATACATTCAGCCACGCATCAAGGTATTTCTCTGGCGAGCTATTTCTGGTACCCTACAGGTAGTTGTGAATCTACGAACTAAGTTTGTCCCAATTCTGGACACTTGCCAAATGTGTCAATCCGCTCAGGAATCTACAGACCATCTCCTGATGTCCTGCCCATTTGCAAGATCGGTCTGGGACATTGCAGGTTTACCAATCCCTGTTCCTTTAGTGCTCGCTACACGATTGGCTTTCAGCCCTCTTCCTGTTGCCGGATCCTCTGCCCCGGAGTAAAGCCTGTCTCTTCTTGTGGGAGATATGGAAAGCGAGAAATGATATGGTCCGGAACCAGGCTACCTCCACTCCACAAGAGCTGGTTGCCACAATCCTTAGTAACCAGCATAACTAGTCATAAGCACAGACTGGTCGCCCGAAGCCTGCTATTATCCCTCAGCACAGGCAAACTAGCTGGAAACCACCTCCCCCTAACTGGTCCTTGATCAATGTAGATGGAGCAACCTTTGCGGATTCAGGTCAGTTTGGCTAGAGTTGGATATGTCGTACAGAAACGGGGGGTTCGGGAAGCAAGGAATGGCTATGGGAGTGGTTCCCTGAACCCTGAATATTCGGAGGCAATGGCAATCTGGCAGGCCCTGGAATGGATCCAAGCATCACATTCCTCCAAGGTCATCATATAGAGCGATGTAGACGACTGGTCTTCTCCCCTTTGGGACGTTTGGTAGACGACTGTCGGACCCTGTTAGCTACTCTCGAGGATGTCAAACTCGAGTATATCTCTAGGTCAGCGAACGGTGCAGCCCACTGGCTAGCCTGGGAAGCCCGTTCTTCGCCTGTCCTTTTGTGGTCCGGATTCACAATTCCGGATGCACTTATGTCTATTTTACAACACTTCAAATAATAAAAATTCGTATCTTGTTTCAAGAAAAGACTATACAAGAGTGGAAATAAGTTAATAAGATGAGGTATAGTTTTGATGGCAGACGAAATATTGATCATATTAAAAAATGATAAATACTAGAGAGATATTAGAGGGTGGTTCTTTATTCCAATCGTATTTGACGCAATTTATCCATAATGCTTTTCTTGTCTCGATTTGATCGGATTCGTTATGTCGTAACAGTCGATCAAGGAGTATGTCAGGAAAAGAAAAAGACTGGAAATAAATGGATTGCTGATTCACGAGGGGCAAGATGTAGCTCCTCAATGCCATCCATTGAGCCTCTAACCATTTCATGGTGACCCGTGAGGCAAGTCATTTTGGCTCGCTGCAATCCTATAAGGGTGGATCTCCTCCGTGTTTTCTGTGGAGTTCATGCTGCTATGGGTGGAAGTGTCGAACTCATCCGTCTCCGGGGAGGAGAAGTACCATCGCGGCTCTGAGGTTCGATCAGTATCTTTAGGAGAGTCGTCCGACCTCGGAGGGGATGGATACCATTGAGGCTCCTTTCTATACTGGTTTGGGGGTGGGGGTACCGGATTGGGCAGTAGTCTGTATCCCGTCGGTTATCCAGCGAGAGGCAAAGATCCTTTCTTGGAGGGTTCGTCATCTTGTAAATGTCCACCGCCACGCGGATTCGCAACATTGTTTCATCCCTCTGTGGTGATCGGGTGGGCCTTATTTCTTCCTGTTGGACCATACCATACGGATCATGAAGAATCTGTTCGTGGAGGTGGATCGGATTTCATGGGTAGGCTTCACTGGATCGGGACCATCGTTCCGATGGGGGTCGCGCATGTGGGTAGGGTTAAGGTTGTCCTCCCTAATCCTTATCGGATGCTTGGTGTCCTGGTCACCTCGGGAGCCTTATGTGGTGGCTGGTTCCCGGTGGTATGAGTGGGGCGGGGAAAAAGCCAACGATCGTTCCCTAATAGGTCCCTGAATACCTTCCTTTAGAATCCGATCAAATGGGAGCCATTGAATGACAGGTTCGAGGTCAACGTCTTCAGTCGTTTGTCTGCGTGGCGGTAGGCGGAGGGAGTACACCACAGTTGGTCATCCCTATCCTGGTTGTGCATCATTTCATGGGGGAGCTTATGGCGGTACTTGGTGGTGGATTTGGGCCCGTCCCTCGACAGGATCCATGGTCCCAGCGTACTGTGTTGATCGAGGACGGGCCACGAGTTGATAGGCAGGAGGCGGTAGGGCCTTGTGGGAGGATTTTTATCGTGAGTTGCGGTGGATGACGGCCGAGTACGGGGGAGGTGTCAAAGTTGAAGGCAATGGTATTCAGATAAAAAAAAAGTGGAGAGAAACCCTAAGTTTCAAAAAGTTTTTTTTTTCATGTGAAGGTTAATATAAGTATAAGACACCTTAACTTCCATACACACAGATTTATTCCAATTTTTCAACAACTTGGTTGGTTCAGAACTAAAATGATAAATAAATAAATATATAGAACCAGTATACATCCCATGCAGATAAAGAAGAAACAAGAAGAAAGAATGAGACTACAGAAGATGTTACCTGTAAAGTCGAGTTTGGAATATTTCTTTCTGAATGTTAATTCATGATTCTAGGTTTTGTTTTCTTGTCCCCACATTCCTCTTTTACCAAATTAAAATAAGACAATATGAAAGGTAATAACATATTATGTTTGTTCAAATAGGCTATTTTATTGATGCAAAAATTGGCTATTTTGTCTTCATTTTATTTTCTTTTATCGACAAAATATATTGAAAGTTTTACAAACCCTCTTTATAGGAAAAAGAGGAAAAACAGGTTTAGCTATAAACCTACAAAAAAGAACCTCAAGACGCTTAAAGTCGTCTTTTAAGAGAACACAACAACAACAACCAAGAAGAACAACAAACAAAGGGTACACACCCCCTGAAGAACACCTGCAGACAACCCCTACAAGCCGGGCAAGACCAAAAGAAGAGTTACAAGAACAAACCACAACAACCAAAGACCAACAAAACCAGAAAACACACAGCTTCACATAGGAAGCAACCACAAAAAACCGTTTCACATAGGAAGCTACCACCAACCAACCGCTTCACACAGGAAGCCACTACAAAAATAAGGTCTAATACCTAGATTTAACAACCATTAAGTGCTAAAAGAAAATGATCTTAAACATCCAAATTTAACCAACATGAAGCACAAAGAGAGAAGACTTCCAACAGAAGATGGAGCTCGAACTCAGTCCTCCAACCCAATTCTGGTCAACACCAAGAAAAGCCCCTAAGGAGGAGGACCGGTATTTCTACCGAGAACGGGCTCAACCCTCCTAGCAGGCAGAACCAAAACAATCTTCTGAAAATCAAGGCATGACTCGAGATGAGAGTTCTGAAATCGCGATCGGCAACCCCTCGCCGGCCAGCACCTAGCGAGGACCCAATGGGGAAGACCTGTAATAATACCGAGCACGAATCAACCTGATTCCAGACAGAATTGATACCAAAACCAACCGGATGGCGCAACGCCATAACGAAATCCCAACCAGCAACCCTTCAAGAATCGCACACCTAAGTGTCAGTCTCTGAAGCTCGCACTCAATCCTCCAAAAAAATTCCGGCCAACACCAAGAAAAGCCCCATAAGGGAAGGACCAGTATTTTTACCAAGAGCGAGACCAGACATTCTAGCTAGCAGAGAAAATCATCACTACTAGGAATCCAAGGCTGAAACTTGAACTGTGCGTTCCGTTATCGGAATCGGTAACCCCTCGCCGGCCAGCACCAAGCGAGGATCCAAAGGGGAAGACATGTAATTATACCGAGCACGAGCCAACCTAGACCCTGAAAGATCTAATACCTAAGCTAGCAAAGGAAAACGACGCAACACCTAGAGCGGTTCTTCAAGCCACGAAAACAGCTGCTGCCACACGCACCCACGCACCTCCACTTTCGCCGGAGAGTCCCAAAAAAGGACCCGAGAACCCAGAAAGTCTCCCCCAAGAATTGAGCCACCGATCACCGGTCAGCATCGATCGAACCACCAACTAAACTCACAGCCAAAACAATAATAAACAAAGGGGGAAACAATCTGAGCAGAGACACCTCTAAGTCTCTAACCAATCCGACATGGTGCAGGTGAAGGGAGACAATGAACACGCGCAAGAACCACCAACAGCCAACTGAAACGGAGCCAAAACGAGGGATAAACTGATCAAACCTTCGTTGGAAATCTTGAGCTGCTCCGACCCGAATCTAAAGGACCCGACCCGATTGTACTAGGCCGAACCCGTCAGACTCGGGTCTACCCTACCAGGTCCAAGAAACAAACCAGCCTCCTTCGAGCCTGTCGTCCCCGAGCCTGTCGCCCTTGAGCCTCCATCACATGCACTACAACAAAAACCTCCCGAGCAGACCGGCAGAAGAAACGATCTCCTAGCCATGAGGATGAGAACGGACCGGGACGGGAAGAAATTCTGGCGAACCAGCAAACCAAACTCTCGGCGCGGACGAGCACTCAGCGAGCCACCAAACCCCGATAGAGAAACCGAGCTTCATGACCTCCACCTCAACTGAGCTGGCACAGGAAAGGAAGGCAGTCCGAGCTCTGGCAGAGTAGCTTGAACTCCCGGCCTGGTCTCATTGGACCGCCACAGCAACCACGCCAACACATGAGAGAAGAACGACCAAACGTTGATGGCCTAACGAGATCCGGAACGGAAAAGACAGAAATGGACCAAAAATAGAGTAGAGAAGAGGGTAAGGGAGGTGGTGACCTCCATGGACGAGGACCACAGAGGCCACCAGAGGAGGGATCTGAAGAGGCGGCGGTTGAGAAAAAGGAGACTTTAGGGTTTCAAAAAGTTGAGAGCAAGCTTTCACTCATTAGGTGTACCTGTGATCTTACTTCACTTTACTTTTTAACTTTTGAACCATGTATTGTCGAGAAAGGTCTGTTTAATGGATTGCAATTAATTCAAATTCATTTTTTTAAAACGGTGCTATGATAATCATTCAATAATAATATCGAGTTCGAATAAAGTACGATAAAATCTATATAATTAAGATTATAATTTGGAATCTCATAAGAGATAGGTGTATAAATGTTCTTAGTTACAAACCAAACTATTATCAGATAAATTAAGAGGACAACAACATAAACAACAGACTGATACAGATCTGTAGGGACAAAGATCTAAATATTCTTTCAGGTGGTTGTTTTGAGCTGATGAGGTAAACTGGGTACCTCTACCCAGGTGGACCCACAAATAGGTCGGGAAAACACTATCTTTATCTTTCGTTTGACGGAGATACAAGACGGACCGAGTCGCCCGGGATCGAGAATCCTAGGTGCTGAAGACAAGAGCCAGGGAGAGACGTGTAAACCTCCTATGATCTCGGCGAGACAGCGGAGATAGATCGGTCCATAAGAAGGTGGCCACTTGCAACCTAGACGGAAAGACGACGACGGAAATAACTACAGGGACGGATCTGAGTCGGGGAAGGGCATCCGGAGTAAGGGATGATGGAGAGAGGCGTCTAGGCCAAACACGACGGTCCAGGCAGATTTGAGGGAGCACGTCTTGGGAAACTTGTCTACAGAAGCAATACGACCACAATGAGTACCCAACACCGGTAATAAGGAAACGTGAAGCACCGGTAGTCAAGAGGCACGAAGCGCAAGAACCAAACTGTGGTGGCACGGGTGAGACAAGAAGGGTTTTAGAACAACCCAAGCATAAGTGAGATATGAATGGTTCTGCTTCCAATACTTAAGGTTCATATTATAGTCACAGCGCGACTCCTCCTAAGATTGCAAGGTGTCACAAATTGCCCGGGGATGCTCACAAAAAGGCCTTGTTAGGCCTGAATACAATTGTCATAATACGATAAGAAACAAAGAATGGCGTACCACATATCACCAGGTTGGCCTACTATTACATGAAAGGAAAGAAACAACATTGGAGACCACATTGAAGATTAGAGACTTCTCCTTAGCTGGCGGGAAAAAAAGGACAATCATGCATATTAGAACGAACTGTGATGTTGGGGATGATCCTGAATCGACAAAAGATTCTTCGCGTGTTGGGAGGAAAAATTGAAAGATCTGGGCTAGGTAAAATAGGGATCAAAGGAGTGAGACCATCCACATGGAAGGAAAATACGATGAAATGCTCGATCACCCCTTATTTCCAGCTATTACCCTAGGCGACGTCACCAACAATCATGCCAGAAGTGTGAAGCACCCTCACTGGAACCAATAAGGGCAACGACCTAGAGTGGTTGGGTCATAGGTAGTACATAACTGTTTTTCAGAACTCGATCCTAAATCCGACACATTCATCAACACAATGCTACTAATTGATACTGAATATGTCATACCCTTCACCATATCCAGCCCAATTACATCATAACCCATCCCTCTAACCCGATACCCCTGTGTCCCGTAGAGGACGTCATACTAAAGGAATCTTATAAATAGTCTCTCATTAAGCAATGGAGTAAAGCTATTTTTGACTTGAGAGACAAGTCGAAGATCTAACAATCGGTGTATATCTAGTTGTCTCTTGTTATAAGATGATTGTTAGACTAGTTTCTTCAAAAATCGAGCTAATGAAACCTGATTTATTTATTCACTCAACGAGTCAAATTCTCGGAGCATCCCTTACTAGAGAATATTTTGGGACTTAGTGTACATTCTGTTTTTTTAACCGGTAACGAGGTCAAAGTGCATTACTGTCAATATCGGTTACAAGAGAACCAAGGTCATTGGCTCCAAAATATAGTTTGGGTCCCTCGTAGGGTACCCGCGCTCGTGGACCCGTAAAAATAGTCTGTTTTGACATCACAGACAACAAAAAGATATTGAAACCACGTCCGACCGTCCGAAACACAAAGGAAAAACCAACAACTACCCTTAAATCAAAGAACCTACTATGAAACCTAAAAACAGAAATAGAGAAAGCGAAATACATGAAATAATGAAACAAACAATACAATGGAACACCGAAACTACGGAGCCTTTGATGTCGAGCCTCGTATAGCCCGTAGTGGGGCGTCCTTACATTGTTGATCCGTCTTGAGTAGCCGGGGTAACCCGACCTTAGGTGTCGTGGAGACAGACCCCATCCTATTGCCCCCCTCCACCGTCTGTATTGCTCCGAGACCTTCTTCAAACGGTTCGTGCATGTGTTTGGTTGGTAAAGTTGTACCAAAACCAAACCTCAGCAAATCGAAACCGTAAATTGTGGGGATCAATTTTGGATTAGCCCTGAAGGCTCTTTGTAGGCTCTTAGACTCATTAGAAGGTTATAGTAGTTGTACTCGAACAGAGAAACAAGACCACTGCTAGAATCGACTACCGCCGTCTCCATCAAATGGTTGTTGCCGCCGCATCGCCATTTAGTTCTATGATGAAGAACGTCATCCCCCGACATCGTTGTTGGTGTGAATAGAAGGAATAGAGCCATAACATCCTCGACATCATTGTTGGCTAAGGTTCTCGCAGAAGAGTTACCAGCGTACATTCTGTTAATTAGATTAGTCTTTTTTACTTTAACATTTCAAATCGTAATGCTCTTATTTTGTATTTGAAAAAAGAACTATGCGAAGGCAATACGGTAATAAAGAAAAAAAGTAGAATAATTAGTTCGATTATAAGTGGCAGAAGCAGGCACCAACCAGTAGTACCACATCACATGCACTCAGCAACAGATTTTATCTATAACTCAGAGCAAGGCCCATTTTAATTCTCCATAACTACATTCGGCCTTTTATCGTTAAAAACCATAACATTATCATGTTAAAATCAATGCTAGATCGAGTATCGTCAATTATGAAGTCTAACGGGTTTAAATGAGATTTATTTATATAATACAAACTCACTTAAAAGTTAAAACACTAATATAACAAATAGAATAGTGGATATAAATAATAATAATAATAATAATAATAATAATAATAATAATAATAATAATAATGACAAAATCGAAAATTGTGCATAACATATCTAATAATGGAGTGATATAGTTTGACCTGACTTTGGTAAGATGCTTCCATTGATGTCATGTGTGAGTTGAAGACTTGGCAGTGACACGTATCCTTTATCTTTAAAGGCCATCACATGCACATGGGGTTTGGGTTGAGGAAGCAGCTGGATCTCTAAATCTTCCATTTAAGCAGTGAGAACCAAAAACACAACACAAGACAAAATCGTTACACAGAGTGATCGTTTGGGTCATCAATCTTCTTTTTCACTGTTACTTGGGACACACTCCATGTTTCTGCGTATTCTGTACTTCACATACAAAAAATACACATACACGTAGCATCGAATATAAACACAACACACCGTTATAATTGTTGTACAAGTCTCGAATCTTTCACTGATTGATTCTTTCCCCTCTTCACTGCTACTATTCTCCCATGTGTTCCTTTCACCCAAAGCCATTTGCTTTGCAGCTTTTGCTATTTGCTACCAATGACTATTAACTATTCACACCACTGAAGACTTCACAAACTCACTCAAGTTACTGTTCCATACCACAACTAATTACCATGTGTCTTGGTGATGATCCAAATGAAAAAAAAAATTAGGTGGTTTGGACTACCACAACTTCTGCATCATGGTAAATTGTTGTCTGATCAATATGCATGAGCTCACCGGAGTGCACGGCACCATCACCTCAATCTCCTCCTCTTCCAAGGAGCAAGCCGAGAGTCCATCCTGAAGGTTGAGTAGTTGTGAGTCCAGACATGTCGGAGAGGGAGGTGTCACCGAAGTTGAGCCGACTTCCTTGGGTCTGAAAGATCAAAGACGGTGGGCCATCCCCGGTGGTGATGTGAGGAGCGTCAGGATCACGGGGATACGGGCGGCGTTGGGAGCCTTGACCCCCTCATAGAGAGCAGCCACCTCCGCCCTCCCTGGCTCCAACGTCCCATGTTCAAGCATGAGGGATTTCCCTTTCAGAGTGTCCCGAATAAGTGGGGGCAGTAGGGTGGTGAGGGATACTGTCACAGGCGGCGTAGTGATGGGGAAAGTCGAGGTGGCGACGAGCGGAGCAGATACAGCGGGTGGGGGAGCTTGTTCCATCGGTGGTTGGAAAGCAGGGACTGTCACCTGAAGCAACAGAGCCTGCACGTCGTCGGGAGCGGGCGTCGGGGCCTTCAACTCGACCGTAGAGGGCGGCGAAGTAGAATTCACCAAAACCCTGACGTTGCGCAAAGGAAGCTAGGGTTTGGTTCTTCAAAGGCCGACTACGTCGAGCTTTACCCAGAGGTTCAGACGTACCAGGGAAGAAAGTAGACCTCACGACCGACGAGGGACGAGGTGGAGACACACATGGGAGAGCATGCACTTGGGCTAACTGCGATGGGACAAGACCGACGAGGGACGAGGTGGAGACACACATGGGAGAGCATGCACTTGGGCTAACTGCGATGGGACAAGACCGACGATAGGGCTAGCGACATCAAGTTGACGATAAAGATAGGGGACTCCATAGGTGGGGTAGAATTTCCTCAAAACAGAGGAGATCTCGACTTGCAAGAAAGAATTTTGTGTTGTTTTAAATACATGTAAGCTTTTTTTTGAAACGGGTAACCGGAGATAGTATTAATACCCAAAGGTTGTTGAAAGTTGATCCAAATTCAAGCTATTTTGTGGCTTGGTTGCCAAGCAACTAATTTAGGGAATTGTCTTGGCTTGATTAGCAAGTAATCAATTTAGGGAATTTATGCCCTGTTTCCCAAACTGGGTCTTAATTGTGTAGAGATTTTTATTTCCCTATTTTGTATGAACTATCTCTACACTACTCCTATAAATACCACATGTAAGCTGTCATGAGGGATAAGTTGAATCAGTGTAAATCCCCGGCGTTGTGTAAACATTCTCCCTATAGTGAAGTTTTGTTGGTTGGCGCCCGTGGTTTTTTTCCTCTCCGTTGTTTGGAGGGGTTTTCCACGTTATATCGTTGTGTTCTCCGTTTTTGGTTTTGATCTCTATTTCGTTTTATTGCCCATCGTTTTATAACAAGTGGTATCAGAGCCTGGCTGTTCAATCTAGGTTTTTTTTTTCTAACGATATGGCATCATTGAAATTCGATCTACCGTTGTTGGACTACACCACACGATTTTCTCTGTGGCAAGTAAAGATGCGGGTCGTTCTAGCTCATCCTGACCTTGATGATGCGCTAGATGGATTCAAAAAGAAGGATCCGAAGACGTGGACCGATGAGGAGAAGCGTAAGGATCGTAAAGCTCTATCTCTGATTCATCTTCATCTATCAAATAATATTTTGCAGGAAGTACTGCTGGAGAAAAGTGCAGCAGCGCTTTGGCTCAAATTGGAATCGATCTGCATGTCCAAGGATCTGACCAGTAAGTTGCACGTGACGATGAAGTTGTTCACGCACAAGCTGCAAGATGGTGGTTCTCTACTCGATCACCTAGCGGTCTTTAAGGAGATCGTTTCTGATTTGCAGTCCATGGAGGTAAAGTATGATGATGAAGATCTAGGTCTACTACTCTTATGTTCATTGCCTAGTTCTTTTGCAAATTTCCGAGATACCATATTATTGAGCCGCGATGAACTAACTCTTGCGGAAGTATATGAGGCCCTTCAACAGAGGGAAAAGATGAAACTTATGGTACAAGGAGAAGGATCATCATCCTCCAAAGGAGAAGCTCTGCAGGTACGTGGGAGGACCGAGCAGAGGAACAACAACTATAAGAGCAAGAACGGGAGAGGCCGTTCTAAGTTCAAAGGAGGCGACAAGTTCTGCAAGTATTGTAAGAAAACAAATCACACCATTGAAGATTGTTATAAGCTTCAGAATAAGGAGAAAAGGAACGGTACGTGCAAACCGAAAAACAATTCTGATGGTGATGGTAAGGCCTCCGTTGTTTCCAACGATAATTCTGATAGTGATTGCCTAGTTGTGTTTGTTGGTTGTGTTTCTGCTTATGATGAATGGATTCTTGATACTGCCTGTTCATTTCATATATGTTGTAACAAAGACTGGTTCAGTTCTTATAAGTCTTTGCAGAGTGGAGATGTGGTGCGTATGGGAGATGACAACCCACGTGAGATTGTGGGCATAGGCTCCGTTAAGTTCAAGATGCATGACGGCATGATACGCACATTGACAGATGTGAGACACGTACCAACCATGGCGAGAAACCTCATCTCTCTCAGCACTCTTGACAATGAAGGGTACAAGTACTCCGGCTCATAGAAAATTCTAAAGGTATCAAAAGGCTCTCTCGTTCACATGATAGGTGATATGAATTCTGCAAGATTATATGTTCTTAGAGGTAGCACTTTAAATGGTTCTGCTACTGCTGCTGTTATTTCTTACGAACCTAGTAAAACTAATTTGTGGCACAAACGCCTTGGACATATGAGTGAACAAGGCATGGCAGCGTTGATCAAGAGAGATTTACTTGATGGCTGCAATATGAGTAAGTTGGAGTTTTGTGAGCACTGCATTTTTGGTAAGCACAAGAGAGTTAAATTCAATGCTTCCGTTCATACCACTAAAGGGATATTAGATTATGTGCATGCTGATGTGTGGGGTCCTTCCCGTAAAACTTCTCTTGGTGGTGCAAATTACATGCTTACTATTATTGATGATTACTCTAGAAAAGTGTGGCCTTATTTTCTAAAACATAAATCTGATGTGTTTGATGCTTTTAAGAAGTGGAGAGTTATGGTGGAGAAGCAAACCGAGAAGTAGGTAAAAGTGCTTCGTACTGACATTGGCATGGAGTTTTGTTTAAATGATTTTGACAACTATTGTAGCAACGAAGGCATTGTAAGGCACCACACCATCCCGTCCACGCCTCAACAGAATGGTGTGGCTGAGCGCATGAACCGAACCATCATCTCTAAGGCTCGGTGCATGCTTTCTAATGCTCGTATGAGCAGACGTTTTTGGGCTGAAGCAGCCTCCACCGCCTGCTACTTAATAAACAGGTCTCCAAGCATTCCACTTGATAAGAAAACTCCTATTGAGGTATGGTCTGGTTCACCTGCTGATTATTCATTATTGAGAGTTTTTGGTTGCACTGCTTATGCACATGTTGATAATGGAAAGCTAGAGCCTAGAGCTGTCAAGTGTGTGTTTCTTGGTTATGGCTCAGGAGTAAAGGTGTATAAGTTATGGAATCCTGAAACTAAGAGAATTTTGTTGAGCCGGAATGTTGTTTTTAATGAGGCTGTCATGTTCAATGATAGTGCCTCTGTGGATGTCTCTGATGTTCTTGATGTTACTAAATTTTCTGATGATGAGCTACAGAGGATAAGCGTGCAGGTGGAGCACCTGGACGACAAAGTAAATGAGGTTGATGAAAATAATGAAAATGATGACGTTGACGTTCAGCTTACACCACCTGTTTTGCAGTAAAGAAATAACTCTATTGCTGCTGATAGACCGAGGAGAAACAAAAGTCCTCGCCCTCGTTTAATTGAACAATGTAACGTTGTTCATTATGCTTTGAGTTGTGCTGAACAGGTGGAGCATGATCGTGAACCTGCTACATATGCTGAAGCGATTGCATTCGTTGACCGTGAGAAGTGGATTTCTGCCATGCACGAGGAGATGAAATCGCTTGACAAAAATGGCACTTGGGATGTTGTGCGCTTTCCAAAGCAAAAGAAGGCCGTTCGCTGCAAGTGGATATTCAAAAGAAAGGAAGGTTTGTCTCCTAATGAGCCTCCAAGTTTTAAGGCAAGGTTAGTAGCAAAAGGTTTCAGCCAGATTCCAGGTATTGATTATAATGATGTATTCTCTCCGGTTGTGGAGCATAGTTCTATTCGTGCACTCTTTGGTATTGTGGCTATGCATGATCTTGAACTTGAGCAGTTAGATGTGAAGACTGCTTTTCTGCATGGAGAATTAGAGGAGGAGATATACATGGACCAACCTGAAGGTTTCCTTGTGCCTGGTAAGGAGGACCTCGTTTGCAAGTTAAAGAGGTCACTTTATGGTCTTAAACAGTCCTCAAGGCAGTGGTATAAGAGGTTTGATTCATTTATGCTTGCACATGGTTTTAAGAGATCTCAGTATGATAGCTGCGTTTATATTAAATTTGTTAATGGATCACTGATATACCTGTTGTTATATGTTGATGATATGTTGATTGCTGCTAAGAGCAAGAAAGAGATCACTACTTTGAAGGCACAGCTAAGTAGTGAGTTTGAGATGAAGGATCTTGGAGCTGCTAAGAAAATACTAGGTATGGAAATTACAAGGGACAGAAATTCTAAAGTCTTATTCCTTAGTCAGCAGAGTTACATTAAGAAAGTTCTTCATCGTTTTAATATGCATGATGCAAAGCCTGTTAGTACTCCTATTGCTCCTCACTTTAAATTGTCAGCACTGCAATGTCCTAGTTCTGATGAGGATTTTGAGTACATGTCAAAGGTTCCATATTCTAGTGTTGTTGGTTCTTTGATGTATGCCATGGTTTGTTCTCGACCTGATTTATCATATGCTATGAGTTTGGTTAGTCGATATATGGCTAATCCTGGTAAAGAGCATTGGAAAGCTGTTCAGTGGATTTTCAGGTACTTACGTGGAACATCCAATGCTTGTCTTAAATTTGGCAATATGGACGAGGGACTCGCCGGCTACGTGGATTCAGACTATGCTGCTGATTTGGATAAGAGGCGGTCCCTCACAGGTTATGTTTTTACTGTTGGTGGATGTGTTGTAAGTTGGAGGGCAACACTACAACCAGTTGTTGCTCAATCTACTACTGAGGCTGAATACATGGCTATTGCTGAAGCTTGTAAAGAATCAGTTTGGTTGAAAGGTTTGTATGCTGAGCTTTGTGGAGATAATTCTTGCATTAATCTGTTTTGTGACAGTCAAAGTGCGATCTACCTTACTAAGGATCAGATGTTTCATGAGAGAACAAAGCACATTGATGTCAAGTACCATTTTGTTCGAGATATTGTTGCTCAAGGTAAACTAAAGATTTGCAAGATAAGTACTCATGATAATCCTGCTGATATGATGACAAAGCCAGTTCCTGTTGCTAAGTTTGAGCTTTGCTCAAGCTTAGTTGGTATAATTGTTTAGCCCTAGTGGCTGTTTGGCGCCGAAAGTATTTTTTCTTTGTTCGTTCAGGGAGATGTCTACCGTTTCATGCTACAAGGAGGAATTTGTCTCAAGGTGGAGTTTGTTGAAAGTTGATCCAAATTCAAGCTATTTTGTGGCTTGGTTGCCAAGCAACTAATTTAGGGAATTGTCTTGGCTTGATTAGCAAGTAATCAATTTAGGGAATTTATGCCCTGTTTCCCAAACTGGGTCTTAATTGTGTAGAGATTTTTATTTCCCTATTTTGTATGAACTATATCTACACCACTCCTATAAATACCACATGTAAGCTGCCATGAGGGATAAGTTGAATCAGTGTAAATCCCCGGCGTTGTGTAAACATTCTCCCTATAGTGAAGTTTTGCTGGTTGGCGCCCGTGGTTTTTTTCCTCTCCGTTGTTTGGAGGGGTTTTCCACGTTATATCGTTGTGTTCTCCGTTTTTGGTTTTGATCTCTATTTCGTTTTATTGCCTATCCTTTTATAACAAAGGTAATCAAACAGGGGAGGGCGTAAACGCTCAGGGTTCCAGATATTTGTCCGAACCGACTGTAGCAAGTCCAGCGCTCATGGACCCATAATAATAGCCTACTTGTAATCGTTGGCAAAAACTCAAGACAACTCTTTACAATCGTCTCAAAACAGTGAGACAGGAAATAAAAGTACCTAAACAAAATAAACGATAAAAAGTTCCAGAATTTATAGCAGATAACCATAAAGCAAATAAAGGAGATGAGTTGTTGGTGCAGGTTGCCCGGGACCGCCCAGCACTGGATGTCCCATGTCTGTAGGTATAGTCCGACATCGGCTCCACCCACCCCTGCTGAGTTGGGTCATCCCTGCATTGGAGGTTGTCCTACCTCCGCCTGCTTCTCCTGGTCCCTGCTGCCCACCAGATCTGAAGGTAGACGGTGTGCGACCCCTCGAGGATGAGGCATGCACGCTTGAGGGGTGGTACGCCGGATATGATGCCGACGACGAGGTGCGGTGAGGGTGCACCGGATCGGGGTGAGCACCATCGATGTCAGCGTAGGACCGACGCGACAACACCGACGGTGGATGCTAATAGAGGACGATGGCACCCTCCTCGGCCGAGCCCGACTTGTCTTTCACCGGCACAGGCCTGCTGCTGGCGAGACCCTGATGCTCTGCCGGTAATCGAGCCGATCTACCGGTAGGCGGCATGGAGAGAAAACCCGACGGAGGCGGGTGTGTGCCGTCTTGGTGGCTTCGTGGGACCGAAACCATGCTACGACGGCGGCGCGACAGTTGAAGCGGACAAGATGGCGGCCGAGGGAGGAGCAGCCAAGGGTGGCCGGAGAAGAAGGGCACTAAGGCGGCTGTGGGTGAGATCTGCAGAATTAACGCGTGGTGGAGGCATCCGGCGTTGCACATAGCGTGGACGAGGGAAACAGGGAAAGAAGGGCGTGAAGCTGAGCCGACGACGACGGCCGGAAAGCGGTGGAATCCGATCATGGAGACGAGGCTACAGAAACCTTAGAAAGGGTGAGGTTGAACCCTAGGAAGAGTGTGCAGAGCGTTTTTTAGATAATAAATACATGTAAGTTGGTTTCACCGATTTCAACAAAACAAAATATTCTAAAAATATGAGAAATATTTTTGTATGGTATTAAAAGCCTAGCTACATCATTTCATATCACTATCAGGTACAAATATGTAGTTTTTGTCAGGTACAATACTTATAGGACTCAAAATAATTTCAACTTCCCGCGGATGAGCCTTCTTATATCCTGTGAGGTTGGTCAAGAACCAGTAATCTCTTGGACGATCTTGCAGTGCAAGGCTGCAATAGTAATAATACAGCAAAATAGGCAGAGGCAATGGGCTCATACTGATCTGAAAATAGAATCTGTGCTATACCAACCAGTAGAAAAGCATCGGTCTACACTTCATCGTCAAACTCATAAGGATAATACTTGTACAGGTTACACCGTGCTTGAACTTCCCCTTGGATCGCGCTTCTCAAATCTAGTGGAATGAACGGGAACGGAGGTTTCTGTTCTCCCCACCTTCCATTTCTGTCAAACATAACGTCCTCCTTGGCAACGAGCACACCCTCTTCGTCGAAGGCCGCCACAGCTACCATTGACCAAGCAAATAATTTAAAAACCTTACGGGCACAACCGGCCGCGAAGTCTATAGAATAAGGATGCACCAACCATGGCATCATTCTTCTGTACTCGTCGAAGGCAGGTTGGGATATACACCACCTCAAACTTATCTTCTGCTGTTTTATACTCCGATTCGAGCATGGAGAAATAATTTCTACCAGAGTTGCTTATGGACTGGTCAGCTAGCAAAACGAGGACCCTCTTTCCCAACAGATGGGAGGCATCAACCTTGTCAGACCCGCGCAAGAGCGGTTCTCGAGGAGGGAAAAGCGACTGCAATCTCACCTCTCTTATCTGTGTGTGATACTCTTTTTCATAGAGAGTGTGCCGTGTGAAAGGGTAGGCTGCCGCCCCATATGCTTTATACATTTCAGCACCAGAAAATTCAAAGAGAACATCAGCCTGGCGAGTGTCAAGAATAACGAGGCAGTCTCCGTCCCAGTCATCGTCAATTGAGCAGTCAAAGATGCGTTGTAATATCCTACAAGTCGGGTCCTTGAAAGGCAGCGTCGACCAGCTGATATCTTTGCGACAAGGCTCTACTGTCGGATTGGTATCGACTTCTTTAGAGCTGCAGAAATGGTAATGGAAGTTGATCTGCACAATCTCAAAATCATAACCAAGCGATTTCGCTTCCCGATAAACCTTCTTGATCACTTCCATTCGAGGAGGATTCCGAACATTTTCACAAAAATACAAGCCTATGACCCTGCCTTTAAGTGAGGAGACTGGTACCTGGAAGATATTGAACAACTAGTAGTGAAAAGGCCATAACAATTGTGGAGCAAATAAGATTAGTTAGATACCAATGTCACTTTTTCTAATCAGAGAGAAATCCTACTCTAGTTTAGTCTATTTCACCGTCTACACATATGTTCTCGAACTTTTGACCTCAAATTAATGTCACTCACTAGGTGCATAAGTAGAGTACCTTGTCCCCGTTGCTTGAGAGTAGAAAATCAGGAGATACCAACAGTTGATCCCATTTGTTAATAAGCAGCTTCCTATCCGAGGGTAGGCGGAGGCAGGCATCTATGGCATGGGAAGTCAGGGGATAAAGTTCATATCCGCCATAGAGATTGAAAAGGTAGGGTCTATTGTTGGAGGTCGTCACAACTTTGTGGGATGAATCAATGAGCACCCAATATGGCCTATCATTGGCCGCGCCAAATACATCCCGAGTACGGCCACCTGAAGCCAGCCGCAACATCAGAGAAGGAGAATGGGATGGAGGGGAAAGGGATGGTGGAGAACAAGTGACTGAAAAAGTCCTTATGAGACACAAAGCTCGGTACTGGAAATTGAACAGGAGTTGGAAATTTATCGGGGTGAGCAGGTGGAAGAGGCACAAGAACAAACTCCACAGCATCGCCCTTACGCAACAGCTCCGTGTAAGCATCGATCATATCCTGATGATGATGATTCCCCCACAGCTGCGCCGGGTCTAATGGGAACATAAACAAAACAATACTCTTGCCCTTCAGATCAGCAAGCCTAATCTGTTACACATTCGTACACATGTATCAAATATATATAAATATGAATAAAGCTATATGTATATATACCTTTTGGCCGTTGTTTTTGACGAGGAAGTCCCTTTCCGCCGTGAAGAGGAGGTCGCCGATATCAACAACAAACCCAATTTCTCCGGCGGCGTGCTTTGTAACGGAGGGACGATTCTCCTCGGATCCGATCCCGACGCTTTTACCCTAACGAGCCTTTCGCTTGCCCGCCTTCGATCTTTTTCGTGAAGGACCCATATTTGTCAACACTGTTTATTATGGTCTTTTTCTGATTATAACTAACAAAATTTTGATATCAATATGGAAGACCATTCCTAAGGTGCAACAACTATGGGCCAAAGGCCCCGATAACAAAACAGAACAAGCCCAATTTTGATTGGGCTTGGGTCCAATAACAAGATATGCCTTAGCAGTGCACTCGACAAAATGCCAAAACCAGCTGCTGTTCCGTGTTGCTGAAGCTATAATGGATATGGCGCTTCATCAATCCCAGTTCCATGCTTAGAAACCTAACCAACTATGACAAGGGTAAGCACGAGAGTTGACATTTTCCCCCAAAGTCAAACCACAAGAAAGATTGATAGATTTAAATGGATACTCATAATAGTCCTTAACCTTCACTTTCGGCCATGTATAATGTCACACTTCACATACTTTTCAACATTCCTATATACAATTGACTATAATGCCTTTTCATATATATCTTATCTTCATAGGGCACTTGCCACTTCAACACCATCACTAACTCTACCATCTTTTTTTCGTACGAAATTCTGAAATGATAGTATTATGATTGTGTATTATAGTATAACAAATAGTTCATATAATAAATCGTGTCAATATTATCGCGTTTCAACATGATTATATTTTCAAAAGTTTAAGTATATAAATTATGACCATGAATAAGACTAATTATAACTCTTATGGCAAAGTCTAACTCTTGAAGCCAATCAAGCTTAGGAAGAGATACATCACATTGATTAAACCCAAATGGGAAAAAGAAGTATCCTAGTGGAATAAACTATTTGCAGTTTTGTCAAGGTGCCATTAAATATTTGACAAATCAAGCCACAAAGCTATACAAATTTGTTAGTAGGAGATAGTGTTGCACAGCCAAATTTCACTATGAGTTCTCATTTTCAATCTAGAAGGAAGATGAAATGAGCGCAAGACCCACTTTCATTTTCGGCCATGTTGTTGAATGATAGAGAGATCGCATCAATTGTTCCATTGTCACTGCCTTTTCGGGTATGCATAAGTATATGGCTAGGCAGGCACTTTGGCTTTCTTCATAGCTAGGGTTTGGAGAAGTTGAATTTGAAATGATCCATTGATGGTTACTTGTTTGATGCTTTTCTTTTCCATCCGATAGTCTCAAGCAATCATTTCTTATAGATTACATTTAAAAGACTACTAGTATGCTATTGTATAGAATTTACTTTTTGCTCGACCCGGCCTACAAATATATCAGTTTAGAACATATATAAATTTGACATTAATTTAACAAGGGATGATTCCAATTCCTAATCTTTTTGAACGTTTCGTTTTGACGTCCTAACCCAGACCAACGTTTCGTTACAGTTCCATACACGAAAGGTTGGAACTTTTACAAAACCTGATATGAACCGTTCAAATTAACGATTTCGTTAACATAGGAAGTGAAAAGTCGAAACTACAATTCCATTCACGTTAGCCTTTCAGCTCCTCTTTCCCAAAATAATGCATTATTTTGAAATTCAGTGTTGAAAAATTGTTGGATATGTATACTAAGTGTTCTAATTGCATGTTTAACGGGCATGGGGAGCTGAAAGGTTAACATGAATGGAGTTGTAGTTTTGACTTTTCACTTCCTATGTTAACGAAATCGTTAATTTGAACGGTTCATATCAGGTTTTGTAAAAGTTCCAACCTTTCGTGTATGGAATTGTAACGAAACGTTGGTCTGGGTTAGGACGTCAAAACGAAACGTTCAAAAAGATTAGGACCCAGAGTTTTCCCATTTAACAAATATGTAGTCTTATTTGGCAATATAGCGTTGCAGGGTACTCCAATACAAGTCTTTTTTATGCTAGTAAAGTCCGAATTATTATTTTGATATTACTTAAATCAAATTTTATTGGACCTTATACCGTGTTGTATTGGAATTTGTTGGAAATATACATAGTACATCATGCATGGTCACGCGGGTTTCAAAATAAAGTGTACAAACTTACGTGCCAAAATGAAGTGTAAATTCCACATATAATGCTATAGATTTCAATGAAAACAACCGTTCGGAATAAAATGATATCCCAAATGAATTTGAAAAAGAAAATGATGATATACTTAATGTTCAATTGTTAAATTCACAAAGTCTTAAACATCAAAGTTATGTATATGAACAACAGTATATCTGATAATGGAAAAACAAGATCAAAGTTATGAACATGAATGGTTATTGGAGATGAAAAAACTAAAACGAGGAGGAGACAAGGTACATCAAGTTGGTGGATTGGCAAGTAGCATGTAATATACTCAGTGTACATGCATATAAAAAGATTGGAAGTAAGTGGGAAGAAAGTAGAAATAAAAATAAACACACAAAGCAACTAGAATAGTTAACGATCCTGACTGACACAAAACTACTGTTGGATACCAATGGGATTAGTTATCGGCCAACCGAGGGACGAAACGTCCTTACTTTTGATTTGAACTCTCGTTACTTTTATCTTCTGCTTCTGATGGCCCATTTTCGATAAATAAGTCTCGTCCACTGGCAATTTTTGAAATGATTCTCTTAATGTGCCTTTGGGGTCCCCTCCTCTTCTCCGTATTCATCACTACATGATTTGTGTGTCAAACACATAATATATGACATCGTGTTTTCAACATCAATGTTCATGAAATATTTTCAAGACTAAGTGATATAAGGTTTAGAATTGTTATTGGATGGTTAGACTAAAATTGTTGGGTATTGATTAGAAGGGTATATAAGATGAATTCGGGAATTTTGGTGTTAGGGATTCAGGGTGCCAAAGATACAGGCATGCGAGGGAACCCGTTGGACAGTGCTCTACTCCACTTATGGGTTACTTGAAAATCAATGTCGTTGTTCGGGTCCGACTGAATGGTACCGTTTGAGGATAATCGTGTATGATCATTTGGGGGGAGGTTGTTGGTGCTCGAGTTTTCTTTTGGAAACATTTATGGAATCAGTATCTCAAATGTGATTCTTGTTACCAAAAGGCCCTTTAAAGAGTCATGGAGATCATATTTGGAGGATGATGGTTTTTTTAGTTAATTTAGATGATGATATGATATATATGACTTATTTTGACAATTAATGAGGTCACATATTATTTGATTGTCGTTCTTTTCTAATTCGAAAACTTCTGCTTTGTTATATTATTGGTCGTGATTTGATACAATTATGTATCCACATTCCTCTCAGGAGGAAGATTATAAATGAAAGCAGAAATGAAATTGCAAAGTAAACATGTTTTTTCAATGTGTACGAGTTGGGTACTTGATTGATCAGGAAAACACAAGACAAATTTGAGGCTAGCTTGTGAACAATCATAATTCTTTGTATGTGATTTTAGTATATTAACTGATTGTTCTGATAAAAGTACAATGCCTTAGTGTTAATGCAAATATTAAAAGATAATATTGCAATTAAATAAGATAGTAGAGTAGTAGCCACAAATTAATTGATCCATGAGCTAAACTAGGTTAATTAAAAGGGAATTGTATGGGGGTCACGTGCATGGCAGTGTAGTGGGTGGGGTCTGTTTTCTCCATTCGCAAAGTGCAAGTTGTTTTCTCTTGGGTATTATCTCATTTCATATACCTTCTGAGTTTTGGGACGTTCCTGTGGCTTGCACGTTCATTCTATTAGACTATCTACAAAAGGATTAGACCGCCGGTCTAAATCGACCAAAATTGAAGGAAAAACAAGTATGATTCGAATTTTTAACGGGCCTAATATTTCTAGTGCTGCAATGAAAATAGGCCGAATCGGCCTATTCCGAGAGTATTTCCATTATAAAATGTAATAAAATAATAGAAGAAAAACATATTTTATTAAGTCTGGTACGAAGGGACCGAGAGCACAACGTTGACCCGACAAACACAAAACCTTACAACGTACAAAAAGAACCTCCTACCGGACAAACCCCGAGCAAACCGACAGAGAAAAACCCTAGAGGTTCGGAAAACCGTGCATCCGGCACCATTTCGGGCATTCATGTATAGTCGCCCACCATTCATGCTTGTTGAATGGAATGGCGACATTACGGGCATAAACCCGGTTGGCCTCGAGGAGCACTTCGGCATTGGTGGCGATTGGGCCGAGCTCCACTCGAGATTGCAAGAACGCAACCTCGAATCACAACACCCGGAGGTTGTTCTTCTGCCAGTGATCTTTGAGCTGCTTCTCGGTCTGAGGGTAAGGTTCGGTCGCCATACTTTGCCAATCCGAATAGAGATCGCGCCAATACTCTCTACGGTCACTCCCGTGAAACATCCATGTCACGATTATTCGCCTCTCCTCGACGTCGATTCACAAATGTGCCATGGAATAGGTTTGGGAAAGAATTTGAGTGGTTGCCGAATCTGTTTTTGTTGGACGAAGGAAGAGGAGTTGTGAGACTGATTCTGCAAACATGGTTGCTTAAATAGGGGAGGCAGAATCGTAGGGTTTTGAAATTCAAAAGCAAAAAATCGGTCAAAAGATTATCTTTTGGAGAATCGTATGGAGTTATTGTGGAGACAGAATCGGGACATGTGACCAAGGGGTGGAATTGGTGCACATTAAATGAAAATTCATTAAAACCCAAACATAAAAAAATGCATTACACGCTTTGTGATTAGGTTTTTCGAGTACAAAATAACGCCGAAATACATGTTCGAAACATGATACGTTTGCATAAAAACTTTACATATTCATAGCTTGAAGCACCTCGAACATAAGAGCCTCTTGGTTGAACTTCTCTAGTGGAGTCCAATCAGTTGTGTCGAGCGCAACTACTTCGGCGTACTAGCGTGTGAGTGACAACTGGTACTGCATTAGCTTCGCCCTTATTCGCTCGAACCGACCACGACGACGTTGTTCTTGCTCTACCATGTACAATATTGGTGGGGGGGCCAAGGTAAACCTGAGAAACACCACTCTCGTTGTCGGATGCCATAACTTTGGTTGAAAACTCCTACTTTTGGAATTGTATTTGATTGTTCCAAAAAGGAATGGTATTGTGTTACCTTTTCTAGGCAACTGAATCGGCCTAATGGATCTTACTAGACTCGCATTATAGTGGCATGAAAGAACGCAACATCAGGTACATGGAAATACAGTTCCCAAGTTACTCCGATCAATATCCCGTATGGAGCTCATGTTCGAACAACGACCAAATGTGTTGAATCAGATCACCCTTGAGATGTTGGTGCGATGCTCGATCCTCTAATTGGCTTGACCTGTATCAGATCTCATCGTACTCTGGTATTGGTCGTCGAATCACGGGTAACATTGGTTCTTCAGATGAGAGGCGTTCAATGCCCCCTTGGAAGGTGTCCGTTCATCATTCATTATCTTGTTGTGCATAATAATGCATGATTGTATGATCATCGCAAGTTTCCTATCATCCCAACCTCTAGCAGGCCGACTAATGATATGGAAACAAGCTTGCAGTATCCCGAATGCCCTTTCCATATCTTTCCTTGTCGCCTCCTGTTTCTTGGAGTATAACATGTTTTTCGGTAGTTGTGGTGTCGGGATAGACTTCACGAAGCACGCCCAAGGTGGGTAGATCCCATCAGTTAGGTAGTAAGGCGTGTTGTACGACTTACAGTTGACCTGGAATTCGACATCAGGTTGATCACCCCGAAATACATGCGCAAGTATGGAAGATTGGTTCAGCATATTGAAGTCGTTGTTCGAATCCGGCATACCAAAGTAAGCGTGCCAAATTAAAGTATGTGGCCCCGCAATTGCTTCAAGCATCACCGTCGATCCAGAATGATTTCCCCGCTCATACACCCCCTGGTTGGCTTTTGGACAATTCATCCACTCCCAATGCATACAATAGAGGCTACAGATACAACCTGGAAAACCACAGGTTTCATTGATACGTATAATGTAAGAAATGTCATTACCGTTGGGCTTCCGGAGGTAGGTTTCACCAAATACGTTGGTTATGGCGTAGCAAAACCGGTGCATGCACTCGAGGGCAGTTGTCTCACCCATCTTCAAATATTCGCCTAGACTATCGGCCGATGAATCGTAACACAACCTGCGTATAGCTACCATACACTTTTGAATGGGTGAGAAACTGGGATGGGCACAACAATCTTCTCTTTGGACGAAATACGAACCGTACTTGGACACCCCCGTCTACAATTTTCATGAAAATCGATTTCGCCATTCTAAAACGCCACCGAAATTTATTCTCATCATACGTCGGGGTATCTACAAAGTAGTCGTCCATTAACCAGTCATGAGAAACTTCTCGATCTTTGTAGACGACTTGCCTTTTCTGCTTCTCCAGGACGGGGTTCTTCATACTTGCCTCGGTCTCCCGAACTTGTGCTCGTAGAGACTCCAACATTTTTTGCTCGGCTTCTCGGGTGGTTGCTCGTAACGTTGCGTAGTCCAGTTCGCCGAGATCGTACTCGTCACTACTCGATGAATCCATGACCACAATACGATATAAAGAACGGATAAGGAGAGAATGAGGAGGGCTTCGAGAGAGAGTTGAGAGGCAAATTTTTAGGATTTGTTGTGAAGGGATGAATTGTATTTATAGGTCTAATTTCCTAAAATAAAAATTATTTTATTTTTCATTTGGTCAAACGAATCTGATGACCATGCAACGTGGCAGATTTGTCGTGCCTTCTCTGCTTCTGCGTCTCGAAACGTCGCCACATGTCGCTATACCATTCATATGGTCAACACCGCTTATGTCGATTCGACGGGCCTGCGAGTCTTTAGGTTCGTAAACGGTCTAAAGTGGATTCTCCGAATCGACTACGCACGAGACTCAAATTAAACAAATCGGCGTAGAAAAGCCACTTTTTTTCTCGGTTAGACGGCCAACCGACGTCATTGTGGATAGCCTTACATCATCGTGTTTGAGTATTTTTTTACCTTTTATTTTATGCTTAAATGAAAAAAGTTATTCTTTAATATTGATTGTCACAATGCCGCCCCTTTGTAGTTTTATTGGGGTTTCTCCTACGTTTTTAGTTAGGTGGTTGACCTTTTCTGGATCATTGTCGTTTCTCTCTGCCTCAGTTCAGTCGCTCTACTCCGTTTCAATGGAGTCGATTTCACCTACCTCTGCTCCCGACATTAACCTTTCTCCCAGTAGTTGTCTGTCATACTTTGCCTCTGTCTCACGCATCGTCGCCGTCAAATAACCTACCACTGCCTTGGATCCCCTCTTCTGAGCCGCCCCCGTCGCCTTTGTAAATCCACCTCCTTGGCCTCTACCGAGACCTCCTTCTCGATCTATACCCCGGTTCTAGGTCAAGACGGTCGACTGGTTTGGTTTTACTTTACTTGTTTTTTTTTCTTTTTTGCAAGTTTAATGATTAGTGAGCGAAGATTCAAGGCTTCTACCTGAGGATTCATGAACTTTTACCGGGAGGGATCCCTGAATCACATCTACCATCGTCTTTCTCCTCTAGTTGAAACTGATGAAAGCAAGTTTGGTCACATTCTATAGAATATGCAGTGTTCAGGCAACACCTTGAGCAGTCATAATCTGTTTCATCATAGTTTAGTTTTAACTTGCCTATATAGCTTTTCCAACATCGTTTGTAATATTTCTTTTTGAAACGGGAAAGAAGTTGTATTACGATCATATCATGCTTACAAAGAGGGACGTAACAGTCCCGGATACCACATTTTGTCCCAATCGGTCGTGGCCCATCGGGCGCACATGGTTCCATACATATAGTCTGCTTCTTTTCGCAGATCCGAACTCAAGAACACTTCGATCCAACGTTTCGAGGAAAAAGTAAATAGCAAAACAGAATCTAACTAGCCAAAAGATTATTCGACCTAAACCAATTAAGTTGAATTGAAATGGAGCCTTGACTCCGGATTCCCCGAGACCTCCTGGCTGCAGTTGTTCTGGGTCTGTGGGTATAGGCCCCAGACGGTCCTTCCCACTCCCGCTCTGGGAAATCATTCATCCCCCGGGGGGTTATAAACCTCCGGGCTGATTTCCCGTACCTGTTCCTGATCTATGTCATCTGGCTGCAGTGAGGATTCCTGTGGAGCCGCTGGCTTGTGACCCGTCTTGATCTTCCTAGGTCTGGGTCCAATGGCAGTAGTGAATCTCAGGACCCCTCGACGAGCCAAGGGGCAGTCTTTCAACTCTCCCAACTTAGGGTCAGGGGCTTTTTTCCTCGATCCGGGCTGTGCCTGTGGCGTGGGTTGTGCTACCACATCTCCATGACGTTTAGCCACCACTGGATTCGGTCCCAAGCCCCTAGCCGGACTACCACGATTTTTCATAGTTGCAAGTCCCCTCGGGTTAGTGGTCACCTTAGGGTTTGCATGCCCCAAAGGTTTTGGGAGCACCCTAGGGTTTACATGCAGCCTTGCGACCACCCTAGGATTTGCTAGCAGGCTAGGGCGTTCCTGCCTTACCTGGTTGGCCGGCGGCCATGACTGGCGAGTTACGGGATCCCACACGTCCAGTATTGGCTCGAATCGCGACAGTGGGGGAACGAGGGCCAGACCCCGATAGCGGGAGCCCTGATAAGGCAGTCTCCGGTGCCAATCCGGTCGGGGCCGGTGATTCCAATGGTTGCCCTCAAGTGGCCGGTCCGGCTCCATCTGTGGTGCTCTAATCCAGAGCGGTGGATACGACCACATCCAATCCCGACCTACTTCGTGCATGGTCCACCCATCACGGGTGTACATGGCCACCCACGGCCTGGGTTGGCCGTACATGACGGGATAAGGTCGGGAATGGAGCTCTGGCGCCCATGGAGCCCTAGGGCTCGAGTTACCTTGATGACGGCGTGGAGGTGGATAGACCATATCAGATAGGGGAGATTGTGTACTGATTGACGGGAGGACGACGGGAAGATGGCTGTGGTGGTGATGGGGGCGACGGTTTGATGGTATAGCGGTGGAAGGCGACGACGATGGTGAACCCTGGTGGCTAGGGTAGACGAGAGCTCAATCCCGTTTGTAATAGTTCATTTGTCTCGGAATTATTTGTAAAGTAACCTTTTGTGACTTTATACAGCGTAATGACTCTCTTCATTATTTGAATGAAATATTTGCATCTTTTAGTTAATTTTTTTAAAATATTAATTACATTTAGAAAAAAGTTAGGTTAGATTTTTTTTTTGAAAATTTTCAATTCATAAAAATAAATAAGTGATTTGTGACCAAGACGTGTAAATAATCTATCACTAGTTTGTAAAAAACATATGAATAATATGTACCCAAAACTAAAGATATTTGGTTTAATACTTTAGATAGTTTATTATTTATTTATTTATTAAAATAAGTGTAATTTATTATTTATAAATTATACTTCTGTCATAAGCATTTGTTTAAAAATTAAAAGTACCTTATATTTATTAAAATATAATTTGTTGGAAACATGGTAAATATATCACATATAACTTAAATATTCATTTATGATTTTAAATAATATATTCAACTACTTAAAACAAAGGGATAAAAATACACGCTCTCTTGACTCCCGTCTTTTCTTTCGAATGAATCAAATATTTATAATTTAATAAAATATCGGCCGAAAATCGTTGCCTTAGATTCAATAATTGTGTCACTCCCAATTGGTATGCCTCATTCTCTTTTCCATTATAGACTTCATTGCTCTTTTGCTCCATTTCGTACAAACTCTCATGTCTCCTCCACTAAGGTTTTTCTATTCCGTTTTTATCTAAGGGCTTCAGTGTTCTATTCTTTCTCTCCTAACGTCGCCCCCTTTCCTCCTCTTCTTGCGCATGTCATGACCCTCACCGTCCTCTCCCTCGATCCCTTGTTGTTGTTGTCAGCCATCAATCATATGTTGGCTCGTGTCCTCGTCCCACCGTTGGTGCCCCCTCTCTCCCCTACTACGGAGTTCATCAAACCTGTGTGGGGGAGAAAACTTAAAATATCGGCTCCGTCGCCCGTTCCGTCGGCACCGCCAACAACCCTCCCGTTTCTCTCTAACTTGAAGCCACCACCAACTTCTTCGTTGAATAAACCTGCTCCGCCACCGCCTTTGTTTTCCTCGTTGCATTCGCCATGAGTTTGTGTATTTACTGAGGTCCCAAGGGGAAGCCACTAGAGTCGCGGCTTAAGCCTCCATCGGCGTCGCCTCTGCCTCTTTGGACGCAACCAACATTGCCGCCCTCCGATCATCCAAGCTCATCGGAGGCCCATCTAGGGTCTGACATCGTGAGTATGGTGCATTTGATCACTCGGGGCTTCCGTGCAGGGCCGCCCCAGCCCCATCCGCCGGATCGGGGCTCTAACAGGGTGACACCCTCCCCTTCAGCCCATAAGAAGAGGAGCCGAGATGCCCCCATCTCGGCCAAGGAAATATTCTTTCTAGAACAATTAGAGACTAGGTCTGTAAAGCGGCCTCATCGGGGTCAATGAACGACCTTTCAAGCAACGGGGTGTGTGTGGGGACACGTATCTCGCTCTGCCAAGGTCGGTGGAAATCCGACAACACGGTTCCCTCATTTCATGGTGTTCTCCCTAGATGCCTATTATCCCATCAAACGCCCCTAATCTTTTACCACGAGCGTTTTCAGGTCGAGTAAGAAAATGTTCATCATTAACTACTTTTACACAACCACCAATCTGGATACCGTCTCCCAATATTTTTCCTGGTATAGACGAACATATCGAAATAGAGTTCGAGTCTGATACCTATAAATTTAGAACTTTGTTTCACCCTTTTTTATTATTATTTCCGTGTTATGTGATGTTTGATTTTCATGATTACTAAAAAAAAATTATTATGCTAAAATAACGAAGAAAATATTTTTAAACATAAATGTTAGAACATATGACAGTCATGAGTATGTATTTCATTTGAGTGCTGGGTTGTTATCCCTATTTAATTTCTTATAAAATTCCTGACAAGAAAAAACAAAATAATTAGTAAAATTGAAAAATAAAAATAAAAAAGAAAAGGTGTAGTGGAGAGGCCCCAGCCCAATAAGCCCACGGTCTCCTAGGTTCTCACTCGAATCAAATCTCAACAGAATCCAATTTCATTTGTTTTCGAAGGAGCAGGTCAACGCCTTTCATTGAAGCACGTCACACTCCACGTCAGCATCACGGTTGAGCCTGAAAAAACTCATAATAAGTACCCGCTCTTGCTCCCTTGAGACTTCACCTCCAAAATCTCCTTTCAAAATCTCAATTACTTTTTCCAAAACCACTCTCAATGTACGCTCACAATTACTCGTCGTTCCCACACGACTTCTCCGGAGTCGTCGCGGAGTCGCCGGCGATGACCTTCCCGTACCCGCCGTCGCAGATCATCGTCCCCGACCAACTCGCCGGCGCCGAGTTAGCGGCGCTTAGCTCGGAGCAGATGTGCTGCAACAGCAGCAGCAGCGCAAGCGGGTGCAGCAGCTACGGGTCGCCGAGTTACTCCACTCAGCCACCGCCGAGTGTGATGCAGAGGAGTGTGAGCAGCCTCTCCCTCCCCAAAAACAGCTTTCACCATCTCGTATCGACCACGAGTAGTGAGTTTGTGGACTCGGACAGCGTCGGTCCGGTGAGGCGGGTCTTCAGTACCGGCGACTTGCAGGTAAGGTGTTCGACAAAATGACTGAAAGAAATATCCAGCATTTGTTTTTATAATCAAATTAATATACTAATTAGAATCGTTGAATTAACTTTGTTGGTTGGGTGTGCAGAGAATCAATGGAGTGCAGAGCTACAAGAGATCGGAGAGTCCACTGTCAAACGAGAACAGTGTGATTATCGAAAGCATGAACAGAGCATCAAAGTACACTCCAGAGGAGAAGAAGGAGAGGATTGACAGATACAAAGCCAAGAGAACCCAGAGAAACTTCAACAAAATAATTAAGGTTTTTATTTGTCAACTTAACTGCTGATTACTAATTAGAAGCAAATAAGCATGCTTTTGTTGAATAATTTGTTTTCACGTGCATGTCATTGTCACACTTAAGTGGTTTTGCAAAATCTCCTTGTTGACATTGTTCACAGACAACAAAAGGTGCATCGTTTGATTTTTGCAAGTAATTATATTAAGTACAAGAGTTCACAATATTTATTATGAGTACATAATATTTTGGGATAACGTCGATTTTTAGTCTAGTCGAAAAAGTCATTTGTACATTCTAGCCATGTTTTACTTTTTATGACAGATCCTACCGAAAAGATGATACACGAATATAAAAGATATCAATCACGTGTAAAATAATTATAAAAAATTAGTTAAGATTTGTAACAAAATATCACATTCATGTTGTAACAAAATATTATCTTTGTGTTAAGATATGTCACAAAAGGTGGAACACGGTTAGTATGTACAAATGACTTTTCTGACTGGGCTAGAAAATGTTGTTATCCCTAATATTTTTCGTGAATTATGAACTATATAAAGCATGCATGAAATTCAGAGTGACCCAATTCTACAACACTAATGGAAGCATATTGTTGTATGATCTCAGTATGCTTGCAGGAAGAGTCTTGCAGACAGCCGACCACGCATACGAGGAAGGTTTGCGAGAAATGATGAGATTGGAAAGAATGATCAAAAGCAATGGAGTCACATTGGTGTGGATGAAGACGATGATTATTGGATCAACTTCTTTGACGCCTTCTCTGCAAATCTTATTCCATAACAGGTGTGGATATGTTCGAAATCATGTGTCCATAGTGTGGGGATTTCAGGATTCTAGTTGATTTTTTTTTCTCTTCTTTGTAATGTTGTAATGTGTTTTAAATGTAATTTTTGGCCTTGAAAGAGCCGTGTAAATGTAAATTACATCGTCAATGTGAATGTGTGGTTCATTGATTTTGAGAGTGGAAACAAACTTTATTTTGAGGAACAAGATCAAGGGATCATATATTTGTCGTCACTAGGATCTTCCAAGCTGAAAGTTGAATATAGGCTTGCTATGCACCAAAGCTTGCTTGTCCAACTGGTCAAGCACTTGAACTTGGATTTATGTGATCCGGGTTCAAGTCCTAGCAGCGGTACCCCACTTCTTATTTATTCATAATTGTTATTGTGCTTCTCTCGATCTTGCCCTTTGGGCCTCTCTCTATCACGCTCTTCTTGGGCTTCTCTCTATCACACTCTTCTTGGGCCTCTCTTAAGGTGAGGGTCAAAATGTTTGAGTGCTCCCTTACTTCTACATAAGTATAGGTCGAGACCAAATATTTCTTGATAAATCAACCTTAAAAACTTTAAGAATCAAAAAAGTTTGGTGCACCCTTGTTTCTACATAAGTAAGGTGGAGACCAAATAATCTTGATACACCTCACTTTACGGATAAAAAAAATATTGGCCTCCATGCTAGTATATGAAGTAAGTACGAAACCCAATATTTGAACATGCAGTCATCCTCTAGTTTGTAGCCTACTACTTAAAGGAATCTGTCATGTCGAAACCATTGATATGAAGCATGTTACGGGAATGAAGACTTCAGTATGAATAAAGTTGTTGGACCAAGACCGAAAATAAATATGCCTTGTGAGTGTTTTGTGGATCAAGTTCTATTAAGAGACAATATGAGGGGAGTATGCATCATCGTAGAACAAAGAACATAAATTTTACGCAAGTTATGACTTGATATCGGTATTAACTCAAACCAAGCATCAAAGTTTGCTTTGGTTAACAAAAGAGGTTATGGTACATCAATACACAGGTCATAAGGGGGAGAAACTAAACATTCAAAGGACAAATGAGTTTAAAAAAGAAGAAAGGGTATGAAAAGTAAAGTCTTTTCTGTTTTGAATGTTCACATCAATTCACACTTAGAAAAAGAAAGCAATCTTTCACCACTCTCAAGTCCAATACATAGAAACATAGTTGGGATCATAAAGTCAACTGGTCACACTCTAATGGAAGGAATCTAGGAGAAAGGACACAATGAACAGAAATTGCAACATGTCCAGATCCAACCATAAAGCGAAACATCTTCAATAGTAACAGTAACCTAAAACAAAATCAGAGATGCTAATAAACATATGCAAATTGTTTTTACAATTGACAAAGAAAGTATGAGGAAACGCATGAACCAACTTGCATGAAAAGTTACTGTAATAAACAGTATATGCATGAAATGAACAAGATTCCCCTTCTTTCTAGCACTCTTTTAAAGGGGTTTCTTTGGCTTTTCAAAACCAACAATTATTTTATTTCATTTTATAATATTATCGGTGATATTGTGTTGCATGTGACTTAATTATGGTAATAGCCAAAGTAATGTATATTTTGGATCTGCAGCTAGAGGCTATGGTGTAAATGGGACAACCCCTACAATGTTGGAAGGACGGCGATCTTTATTTTTTGTCGCCCGGCGGTGGATTACCCACTAACTTGTAAATCAATAGTTTAACTCCTATAAATGTGAGTACATAGATGATTTTGTCACCAATAACTATTAATTAAGGGTTCTTCTAATCATGATTATGAGTGATCTTTGCTTTATACGGGTACTTGTACATTGCCAAGCTGATAATCATAGTGTAAGTGTTAAAAAATAAAATTCGAGGATGAATGATTACAAAGAAGAACAAAAACAGTATTGTCTTGAAATGAATTAAGACATGCTTTGTGCACATAAAAGTATAAAATCATTGCCCAACATGACTATTACAATGTGTTCTACTATTTGCAATTGAATATTTAGACAGCCAAAAACATTACCCAACCTACTGATTTGAAAAGGGTATTTGCTAATGATGATGGCTTGAAGGTTAGATTAGTGACTTAGTGGGGTTAATGAATATATGTACTTATAGATTCACAATTAGTATCTGACGATTAATTTGAGATTAAGTTCAGCGGTACATCTGAATTAGAAATTGAAGGGAGTTGCATATCTGAGTGAAATGGTGAAAATGACATGCACGGTCAATTTGTCATTAAAACAAGCTTTCATCCCTAACCCCAGACTTAGATCATATAGAATGAAATGGTGAAAATGACATGCACGGTCAATTTGTCATTAAAACAAGCTTTCATCCCTAACCCCAGACTTAGATCATATAGAATGCATCGATCCGTAGGTTGATCCGTGATTAGCGACCCATTATTTAGCGGGTCGTATCACGAGTGGCGCATTGTGACGTGCATTTTTTGGGGTGGCGACCCACTAAATAGTGGGTTGGAGTCACGATTCGCAACCCACAAACAGTTAACTTGTCGTTGGTTTGCGAGTAACAGGTTGTGTGCCAGCTTACCAGCGGCTGACACGTGTCTTTTTCAGTGTAAAAAAATCCAACGTTTGAGACGGTAATTTATTTTAGTTAAATTAAAGGGAAAAAAATCAAAATTCTCCCACCTGTAGATACCTCAAATCTCATTCATCAAACCACCAACAATTCTCATATTTCTCTAAAAAAATATCTACTTTCACTCACAACTTCCTCTCTCCCAAAATCTGATCGAAATTTTCCGACAACGAAACTCAACAACCGTCTTCACCAGAGGCCGAACAATACAAGCCAGAGGAATTCAACCAAGATGATCTTCACTTCAACCCCGACCAATTAGACAGCTTCTAAAGTATGTTCAACATCAACATGCCCCCTAACCTGTTTATGCAATCTGGTTATAACCCAAGCGATTTCATCTCGTATATGTAACCTGGTTACAACCCAGGTGCATTCATACATGATACTTTCAAACTCTCGACTTTAATTTCGTTTATTAATATTTTTTGTTGTTAAATGAATTTCAATGTAGGTCAATTCAACCCACAAGCTTTCTATCCCTTTACGTTAAGTCAACCTCGGTCCAAATTATTACCATTACAACGAGGTTGGTGGGACCCAACAACACGTCAACGGCACCAGCGGTACCCGGATGTCGTCTCATCCATCCTCTGTCGGTCCTTCCCAACAACGAAATGTGCCAAACGGTAGAAAAAATGGACCATTGCTGCGGAGAGGCACCTCATAAATACCTGGCTCCGCATAACCAAAGACCTAATTAAGGGAAACTCCCAAGATGGCACGTCCTTCTGGTGCACAGTTGCGAACGCGTACAACACAGAACGACGTTATCCGCATTTCAAGTGGAGAGCAATCAAAAACCATTGGAACAAAGCTCCTCATTTCGAATGGAGAGCAATCAAGAACTACGAACAAAGCTCCTCATTGGCTTGCCAGAGAAGCTCGATATGTGTCTATTCTTCAGTGGCCAGAGGATAGGGTTGGGCATCGGCCAGTCACCGCCCTAAAACCCATACCCACCCAAATTGTTGTTCCCGATTACGTAAAACTCGTACCCGTACCCATCACCGGTCGCCTAAAAGAAAGCCGATAACCGCCCAGCCTTAGTACCGGGCGGTGACGGTTATAACCAGCCAACCCAGGCCCAATGGGCTTTCTGTTGGGCCTTCAAAATACATTTACTCATCTTCAAATGATAATGGTAGCTACAATTACAATGCGTATTTTAAGCACATAAATATATCCAAGTTGGGCAGACCATACACAGAAAAAGAAAACATAAATAAAACTAATAAACAATAATTATTCCATAAAACAAACAACGCAGGACGTTGCAGTTGCAGATCTAGTATAAAAAGTAAAAACTCAATCGAAACATAAATCTCAGTTTGAAATTACATCACAGTTCCATAACAAAAAAAAAACGATAGGAAATAGTTAAGAGAAAAAACAATTGGATAATGAAATATAAAAGAGAAGAGGGATGAGGTTCTCAGCAAGGTTGTCATGTGGGTTGATTTGGAGAAGTAAATGATATATTTATAGAGGGAGGAGGAAGTGGCGTTTGGGTTAGGGTTTAATTAATGGACATGTCTGAAATTAAAAGAGAATGACCCAAAGTTAAGTGGGCCTAACCCAAAATGCTTGTATTAATTGACTTTGGTGTAGGTTGGCTAAAGCAAATTTTCATTGATCTAATAGTTGTGTATATATACAAAGAAATAAATGACAGCACATGTAAATTAAAAAAATCAGGCCTTATAAAACAAAAGACCGGTCTGTCGGTTTTTTCCGGTTTGGAAAATAAAAAACCGTACCCACCCAAAATATTCTCGGGTTGGTATTTTTTTAACCGTAACCGTCGCTGGTGACACCGGTTCGGGTGATTCCGGTGATGGGGACGGTCGGTTTTTGGTGACGGGCGGATATTTACACAACCCTACCAGAGGATATGCTCCTGATGCACTTGCTTGTATTTTACAAACTAGAGTTTAACAAAATACTTATCCCTTATTTAAAAAAATGAACTCCAAGATGTCGGGTAATTAATTAACACAAACTTTAATTTGTTTTTTTTCCTTCTGGAATATATGTAATATACTAATGATTACAAAATTTTGTCATCTAGAAACCATTAGTTCATCAATGTGAAAGTTAAGAATTAAAAATGAAAACATGGGTCTGTCTGTTTAGGTCCCGCGCGACCCGCCTAAGCCCTGCCCAATCTCCCTAGGTCCTGCCCGACCCATCTAATCGGTCACGCTGCCTCATCCCACCCGACTAGCCCGAGTCGAGGTGTTTTTTTCTTCATATTGGCGCCTAGGCGGGTGCCTAGGCCGCCTTTTACAACACTGCTCTCACCTTATTATTCATACTCGTCATACCACCACATATCGCCTCAACCTCGTCCAACCATCGAACTTACCTTCATCTGACGCAATGCACATCTCGTATTTTACTCTCTCACGTTCTGGTCTCATCTCTTTCAACTCGTGTACTTTCACACCTGTAAAACCCGCTTCGTTTCGTTAAGGTATTAATTTGCAAACGAAAACCTTAGGGTAAGTTTTTGAAACGAGTGCAAAAAAAAAGGGAAAGCAGGTCTGGACCAGGCCAGGCCCGCAGGCCCAGCCCAGCCCAGCCCAGCTGAGGCCCAATCTGGTCAGGTCTGGGTATATAACCCAGCCTCACACTTCTGAAACCCTATTTTCCCTCACACCTCAGCAGCCCTCACCCTCTCCTCTCTCTCTCCCTCGATCCGACTCTCTCTCCTCTCTCGTCTTCCTCGTCGAAACCGACGCCGTCCACCACAGTTCCGACCGCCACCTCCCTCACCGGCACCGTCTCATCCCTTCCTCCTCCATCCCGACCCCGTCACCGCTCCGGCAACCCCGTCCCCGAGCTCCCTGCCTCACTCTTCTCCTTCGTCTTCCTCGCCGAACCAGCATCGGCCACCACCAGCTCCGGCCACCAGTTTCGCCACCGAGCTCCCCACGCCACCACCGTCCACCACCGGTACCGTCCAAACCCTAACGCGCCGCCGCCCTCTTCCCGTCTCCGGTCTTCCCGCCCGAGCCCTAACTCGCCCCGAGCTCCCGCCGTCGCCGGCGAGCTCGCCAGATCCGGAACGGGACGAGCCGTCCGGACCCGAGCCCTACGCATCCGTACGCCGCCGTACACCGCCGCCATCCTCACGGTTAGTTCTCGGCCGTGGAACTTCGGCCGACCGGCGCTGGTGGTCGGCCGTACCTAACCCGATCCGTTCTTCTTCGTCTTTGCTTTCCCGTTCCCGAGTTCGTTCAGATCCGGTCGGGATGGAACGGAGCTCCCGAAATGGAAGGGAACAGAACAGAAAACGTAGATCTGGTTGTTTAAAGGATTTGTTGTATTGTTGTAAATCTGAAAATTGTAAAGTTGAACAAAGTTTTGATATTATTGTTATGTTTCGAACGATTTCCAGATTTGGTTAACGTTGAAGAAGAAAAGGGTTTAATTTGAGCGTTACGTTGAAAAATCTGTTTTAGGTTAAAAGTTCAATTAATTAGTTATCGATAAAACTAAATCGGTTGAATTAATTGGGTTCTAAAACGAAGGTCGGTCGTTAAACGAATTTGAGTGAAGTTAAATAAAAAAGGAGGGAAAACGAAATCAAATCGGTTTTAGAAGGGTTTCGGACCAAAAATATCGAGTTTGGAAACGAGCGGAAGGAAACCGTTGTGTTCAAGTCGAAGTCGTATTTAAACAAAGCAAAGGAGTTCAAAGACGGTTTTAAGTTAAAAAGGGGTTTAAACTGGGTTTAGATCAAACCTGGGTTCGGTGCGCGGGTGCTCGAACTCGATCCGTTGTAACCCGACTTTTATCCCGCTCGAGTGTAAACGACAACTGTCGAATTTAAAATGGACAAATCGCAGCCGTTAACTTAACGGCGGAACCGTTATTAATTTTGGGCGTTGAGTTATTTAATTTTCGACATGTTCGTACTAGCTTAAAAGTGAGTTAAATCTGTGTTCTTTTAGATCGTGCTGCGGACCGAGGCAAAGGGAGGCTCGGCGAGTGACTGCGTTTCATCTCGGGTTTATTGGAGCGTTTTTGGAGTTGCTTACGAGGTAGGGAAAAGTAGCCGGATCTCGGCCCTGACTAGGGAAAGTTAACTGTAGAATTGCATGTGACACCGGGGTGTCGTGTGTTATTTAGGTTATCGAATATTAGAAATGCATGATACGGGAACGTAGCGATTACTGAAAGTGCATGTGACACTTAGTAGTGTCGTAGGAGCAGAGAACTTAGCGTTAACTGTTTCACTGGAGGCATATGACCATGCCCGGAGGTTGTTGCGTGTTGTTTGTTGTTGAGTTTGGGTGGCCTTGAGAGCCCGCGTTATTTGTTGATTGAGTTTGGGTGGCCTTGAGAGCCCGTGTTAATTATTGTTGAGTCTTGGGTGGCCATGAGAGCTCGTGTTGTCGTTTCGGTATTTTGAGTGGCCGTGAGTGCCCGTGGGGTTGTGAACCCGTACTTTATCGTTGGTGTCTTGGGTGGCCATGAGGGCCCGTAGGGTTGTTGAACCTGTGTTTGGTTGTCGGTGTTTTGTTGGCCTTGAGTGCCTGTGGAGTTGTCACCGGTGTCGTTACTGTCTGTTTGAACTTGTTTGTGTTTGTGATTGGTTACTGGTTACTGGTGGAGGTTGTGTGGTGTAGCTAGCCTCCCGACTGGGATCGGGAGAAGCGGAGGGGTTGTGGGCTAGCTCCCCGACTGGGATCGGGGGAAGGACGCGCGGGTGTGGCTAACCACCCGACTGGGATCGGGTGAAGCGGAGAGGTTGTGGGTTAGCCCCCCGACTGGGATCGGGGGAAGTTGCGCGACAGGTCGACCGCCTGTACCGACTGGGATCGGAAAGGGCAGGATACAGAGATTGGTTACTGAGCAGCTGGTTTGCGATCCTTTGTGATCTTGTTTGGTATTGTGTGGTCAGTCGTGTCTTGGAGGAGGTCGTCGATCGTAGTGTGGGGTCTACATAACGTGTCCGTGTGTTGAGTCAGTTGAGGAAAAGACCGGTCGTGTGGGTGTCTTGAGTCGTTGTTGGTGTCATCGGCTTTGTCTACTAATTATGCCATAGTCAGTATGTTATCTGTGGTGGTGAGCGAACGCTCACCCCTAGCTGCTTTTCCTACAGGTACCGTTCGTAGTCTGGACTAGGTGAGCTTCTGAAGCTTGAAGCGGGTTGCTGGGTGTTTGAGTCTAGAGACGTGTATCTCGTTTTGTCCAAGTGTGGGACTTTTATTTTGAGATGTAAATATTATTCTTTTGTGGAACTAAACTGACTTTTTAGGTGATTTATCGAAAACAGGTTTCAGTTTTGTAACTTTTTAAACGTTCGCGTCCCTAGTATCGGTTCGCTGAAATTGGGGCGTGACAACACCGTTATACTCTCATGTGGCGTCTTCTTCTCCTACTCACTTTTCTTCTTTTACTCCTGCTAAAATTGTTCGGCCCATTCCGGAAAAACATTGGCCTTGATCAGTGCCACTGTCGATCAAAATCTAGTGATTGTTCCAATAGCCAATACCAGTCCCGTTGTGGAAAACTCTCACGAGACTCGTTTGTTGGGTAAGGTATAAGAATTACCAATCTGGTTAATCTACCGATGATCACCCATATGTCTATCTATTTGAAATTAACTTATTAACTATTCATAAAAAGTGTTTCGATTAATATCATTTATCGCGTGAAACTTTTATTTTATAGTTTGGTTAGAAATGAATAAAGGGATCACAACAACTCATATTTAAAACCATTGATTTTTTAATTAATAGGACAATTGTTTTCCTTTATGTACCTTTTCCCACAAAAGACGGGAAGGGTTAGGGTTTTCTTGTGAAACTATCGTACCGTGGATGCCTAGCCAAGGTCAGAGCACTTATTTGCCTCCTCCTCCATCCATCTCTCATTCCCTATCGTTCGTCGGTTCTCAACCCCCATGCGTTGTGGTAGAAAATGGTCATGTGGCTATTTAAGGACAAATGAGGATGAGGACGATGGGTCATTATGGTATCAATGGGGGCGGTACCGTCAATGAACAACACACAACATCGATACGTGTTTGTAGGACACCTCCTATCTTATAAGTACTTCAACCCGAGGCACTTTGTGGGGTCATAACGACTACTTGGAGGATCCAAGGCCTGGTGGTCCAGCCTCTAATAGAAACGATATTTGACTTCTTCTCCCCGTCCAGGAAAACGATGGACGAGATTCGAGATTTTTTGGTGACGTCTATTTGACAACATCACAAGGTATATGATCCATTGGAAGTAGGGCTGTGCAAATATCTGCCTATCACCAAAAACCGACTGTCACCGGTCGTTCCCATCACCGAAATAACCGTAACCAGCGGTCACGGTGACGGACACGGGTATTAAAATCCCAAACCGGTCACCTTTTCGACGGGGACGGTTTTTATACTACAAAACTGGTCAAAAACCGGCCGACCGGATGTATGAGCTTAAGCCCACACTTTCTGAGAAACGAACACAACCTATCACAAACTTTTTTTATCAGCGCATATTTTTATTAATAGGATAAACTTTCCGAGAAGGAAAGCATGTAAAAGTCGAAAGACCAGAAACATGATTACATAGAAGCTTCCGACAATGGAGCTTAAAATCATAGGCCTTTAAAACCAATGAAGAGTAGTCCCCAAAAAAACAAAAAACAAAAACAAAGTAAAGAGAAAATAACTAAGCACTATTCTCCTTGACACCCGAAAGAGCGCCCGAAGGTGACTGAAGAGCCGCTTGATTCCAAATATCCCTAACTGAATGGGAAACTTGAGTAGCTCGTTCCCGACTCATAGTTAGAGTTATAGGCTCCCGAACCTATTACAAACTTAATGTCAAGTTTTAAGAAGATAAGCATATGTTCTAAAGAAAATCAACCCAAAGACAATGACTATGTTGTTTGGATAAAGTTTTTTTTTATTAATTTGGTAAATCGGAACTTGATGTCTAGTTCTAAGACGTACAATGTGATAAAAATAAAAAATGTAATATTAATTCTGGTCCAAAAACAAGCTAAGATTAAGTTGTAAGTTATTGAAAATAAGTTGGAAGTTTGTAAAATATGTTTGTAAAATGTTGTATGTTGGGTTATATTTTTGAAGGCCCAACCGAAAGCCCGTTGGGTTTGGTTGGCCGGTTATAACCGTCACCGTCCGGTAGTAAGACTGGGCGGTTACCAACTTTTCATTTGGTGACTGGTGATGAGCACGGGTACGAGTTTTAGGTAACCGGGAATCACGGTTTGGGTAATGAGTATGAGTTTTTAGATGGATACCGTCCGATGCCCACCCCTAATTGGAAGGGGTGTTAAGTGGGTGGTTGAAAGCCCACCTCACACCAGTACGTGTTGGGTCTCATCGGTTCTCTTTCACAGAGAAGGACAAATCCGATTATCTTAACATCTCAAGACAACCACCCAATAAAGCCTCCCACTCCTTATATATGTTTCTTTGTACTCGATATTTATATTGCATTGCTACTTATCATGCCAAATAAGTTTTGTTTCTGTGACCTAAAACACTGATACACGTGTCTTTGGTAGATGCCCCAAAATATAATATTGATTCGTCTCCATATTCATGTAAACGGCTTGAACTATTATCAATGAAGTTTACCCATCTCCAAAAAAAGAAGAAAAGGATTACAATATCCCGGGTGTTTTTTTTTTTGAGAATTAACGATGAATATTATTAAATGTCGGCAATAAGAATACTACGAAGTGGCTCCGGAATAACCCCTCCTTGCCACTCCTAGACAGGGTAGGAACATGCCGCCCTGGCAAGCCAGTTAGCTGCTTTGTTCGCTGTCCGCTTAACAAAATCGAGCTGCACATACTCGAGACTAGATAATAGGGAACTACAATCTTTGACGACTATCCTTATAGGGGAAGGTGAAGCTCTTCCCCTCATGGTCATATCCACTATGACCTTACAATCACTTATGATGATGGATTTTTGTTGCGGGCTTTGTGTTAACCATTGAAGTGCTTCTCTGATCGCGTAGGCTTCTACGAGCCCCGGGTTCTGTGGACCATGGGATGATGTTGACCGAGCATGGGTAAGCAACCCCGCATCATTTCTGCATAACCATCCTGTTCCCACATGTCCTGATGAGGCAAACAGTGCACCATCTGTATTAACGACCCATGTTCCTTGCGGCGGGTACTTCCACTTGATATCTGCCTTAACGACGGCCTGAATCGGTAAAGGTGTACGGTGCTTCTTCCGTATTTTAGCTTCTATCCACCCTGCATTCAGCAGGGTTGCCGTATGGTGAATGGTCCTTGCCGTGGACGTAGTCTGCTCCCACACCTTTTTATTTCTAGCCTTCCAGATTTCCCAGAGTAGGCAGCCTATGACCCCCCTCTTATCTGGCGGGTTTATACTGAGGATAGATCGCAACCATTCCAACATATTTCCCACAACTATTGGGAGAATCAACCCACTCATTTGCCAACACTCCGCCGCCACCGGACATGCGACGAGAAGATGGAATTCCGATTCCTCGTCCATTTTACACACTGGGCAGATAGCTTCTATTTCCACTCTACGTGTTCGCAACCTGGTTGCCATTTGCAAGCATCCCGTACACACTCGCCATAAGAACGTTCGCACTTTGGGTAGAACGTCCATATCCCAAATCGAGGACCAGATGTCCGATTTGATATGTGGAGATGTATGTCCCAATGTCAGTAGGTCGTAGGCCGACTTGACCGAGTATTCTCCTAGTTGTTCACCAGTCCAGTACCAGGAGTCCGACTGAGCCAATGCACTTGTGGGAACGGCAAGAATTGTGGCCATGTCCCTTGCGTTAAACAACTGCCCAATTTTCGTTGTATCCTATTGGCGAGTAGTCCCCAACATAAGACCAGCCACATTGATATGATCCAGCTCTGGGTGGTCCGTGGTTATCCACGGGTTTACTTCGGTAAGCCACGGGTGTCGTAGTATCGAAGTGGTTGTCCCTGGCCCTATAGATCTGCGTGCTCCTTGTTTCACCAGTTCCTGAGCCGAAATCAGACTCTGCCAGACAAAGCTCTGATTAAGACCCCGTTTTGCCTCCAGCGCCGAGGACTCCGGGAAGTATCTGGCCTTCAGAACCCGAGCTACCAGACATGTGTCATCCGTGGCAATCTTCCACAGTTTTTTTCCCAACAATGCAGTATTGAACTCCTGCAGGTTCCGAAAACCAAGACCCCCATTCTCCTTTGAACAAGTCATGGCTGCCCATGATTGCCATATTATCGGTCTGTCTCCTCCACCAGCGGCCTTCCACCAGAAGTTTTCCAGCGCCACATTCATCTTCTCTATCGTTCCTTTTGGCAACCGCATTACACACATAACGTAAGTCGGGATGGCCTGAAGGACGGATTTAACTAGGACTTCCTTACCTGCCCCATTCAGAAGTTTCCCATCCCATCGCCGAATCCGTCTCAGTACCCGATCCAGAATATATTGTAGATCTTTCTTCCTACTTCTTCCCATCATATTTGGGACTCCTAGATACGGGGATGGCACTTGGAGCTCTGGAATTCCCAGTAGTCTGACCCCTTCCGCTCGCGCGTCCACATGGGTGTTCGTACTGAAGAACAACGACGATTTTTGTAGGTTCACCACCTGTCCTGAGACCTCCTCAAACATACGAAGGTAGTTTCTGACTCGACCCATCTCCACATGAGATGCTTTACAGTAGACGTAGCAATCATCGGCGAAAAACAGATGGCTAATTGAGGGTGCTGTCGGAGCAATCCTGACGCCATGAATATTGCCCCTACCCTCCTCCACTTGAAGCAGGCGTGCAAACCCTTCCATACAAAACAAGAATAGGTATGGAGACAACAGATCTCCTTGCCGAATTCCGCGTTCTGGTTGAACGAAGCCGACTTGGTGTCCACCTGCCACAACTTTATATGTGACTGAATACGTACACCTCCTTATCAGCGAGATCCATTGTTCACTGAATCCAAAAGACCGCATCATATACCAAAGAAACCCCCATTCGACCCTGTCATATGCTTTACTCATGTCCAGTTTCAAAGCAACCCATCCTTCCCGACCTTTCCGCTTACTTTTCATATAATAAAGGTTCTCAAAATATAAAATGATATTGTCCTGAATTGATCGCCCTGGTACAAAAGCCCCCTGAGTGGGAGAAATCAAACCATCCAGAACGCCTTTCAAACGGTTAGTCGCAACCTTCGACACAATCAGAAACAATACATTGCACAACGCAATAGGTCGAAGATCCTTAAGGCTTTTGGGCGCTTCTACCTTAGGAATAAGGACCAAAGTAGTCCGATTGAGGTCGAGAGAGACTTCCTCCCCCTCAAATATCCTTCGGACGCATGTCGTCACGTCATCTCCCACTGTCGACCAGTACTTCTGATAGAAGAACGGATTTAGGCCACCGGGCCCCGGAGACTTTGATGGCCCCATAGAAAATGTAGCATCCCTAACTTCCTCCGAGGATACTGGGGCCATAAGAGAAACAATTTGGGACTATGTTACTTGCTGAGGAAATCCGGGCAACCAGGAGGCTCCCCGACAGTCTGACTTGGACGACATAGCCTTGTAAAAATCCAGTATATGTTCCCCTAAGCCCGTTTCCCAAGTGAGAACCGTACCAGTTTCATCCTTCAGTTCGTTGATTTGGTTGATATTCTTCCGTTGAGACACATAAGCCATGAAGAATTTGGTGTTACGATCAGCATCATCGAACCAGTGCTGTTTGGCCCTCTGTCTCCAGAATTCTCCTTTCTGATCCAAAGCGGCCTCAAATCGTATCTGGAGCGCCTGTCGCCTCCTGATACTGGTTCTGTCATATTTCCCATTCAGCCATATGATGTCCTTCTCATATCAATTGATCTTTCGGGCCAGGGCGTTGTATACGTCCTTCCCCCATTTCTCTAGAGCCTCTCCAGTTTCCCTCGTTTTGGTGAGGATCGGTCGATCCCCCGGGTCACCCCATGAGGTCTGGATCACATGGTCGCATTCTGGATCCTCCGTCCAGATGTTCTCGAAACGAAAGTGTCGAGAGCCAATCGGATCAATTATGCGTTCTGAATCGAACAGGATAGGGAAATGATCCGAAGTGACAATTCCCATATTGCAATGAGTTGGGAGTTGTGGACGACAAGTTTGGGTTTAATAATACGAGCAAAACCTAGGCTGGCAGGTCTCCCAATCCAACGGGCTTCTCCTCAGCTTTTAAATTATAATTTATGGGCTACAATGGGCTTTTGTTCTAACAATTCATGCATCCCGCGCGTTTTCCCCTAGCAATTCCAAAAAGAAACACAAAAAACGAACCAAAAACTCCCGCCCATTGTAGCCACGTCATCAATCCGCTTCTCTCTAGATCTTCATCTGACCCGTTCACTCAAACTCATCTACGGCTCCTAAACCATACACCAAACAATCCCACGGATTGCACTCGCATCCTCGAATCCCCACTCTGCTTTATAAATAAGGACCCAAACCGGAGTTTTCAGTATCCAGATACAACCCAGATCCAGTTCATCCCAGAAATTGAATATCCAGAAAATGTCCGGACGAGGAAAGGGAGGCAAGGGTTTGGGGAAAGGAGGAGCCAAGCGTCACCGGAAGGTGCTGAGAGACAACATCCAGGGCATCACCAAGCCTGCCATCCGCCGTCTAGCTCGCAGGGGCGGCGTCAAGCGTATCAGCGGCTTGATCTACGAGGAGACTCGCGGAGTCCTCAAGATCTTTCTCGAGAACGTCATTCGCGATGCTGTCACCTACACTGAGCACGCCAGGAGGAAGACTGTCACTGCCATGGACGTTGTCTATGCTCTCAAGAGGCAGGGAAGGACTCTCTACGGCTTCGGAGGCTAACTCTTTGCAGATTTATCTTTTAGGCTTTGGGGGTTTCCTTTCATGTTCATGTAATTACTATTTTCTGCTTCAAATATGTTATAACCTAGTTATAGCTACTGCTGTAACTTCAATTTCAGTTCCAATTTAATATGAATTTGCCCTAAGTCCATTCTTAATTACTTTCAATACTCGTCTTAATCTTCAAAGCGTCAGTTTGCGAATTTGATCTCATCACACATGTTTCTGTGGTATTTATATAGTTGTTTCTTTCGGCAATATCAGAATTGTCTAGTTAATATGAATATCTTTGCTGTAATTTTTTGTGGATTTCTCAAAATCACGAAGGTCCGTTAAAAAAATTAGATTGCTGAACTGTTCGAAGTGGAAGAACTTTTATTCTAAGAAGATTCATAAACAAGCTGCTAGCATTACGACTGTGCCCAAAATGCCAAGTTTTAACAATCATTCACACAATAATGGGACAATTTTGAATTGCCTCTGTTCAGTTTAATCTGGTCTTGACCAATAAAGGGTTTTTGAATCTACTCTGATTTTTTCTTGGCATATCTGGTGCTAGCTCTAGACTTGGGTGATCCAGTGGTGCACCTTCCAACAAACTTGAGCATCTCATCGAGGAGAACAACAGGCAAAGCAACAGCTATGACCAAGAGCCACTCGTTGAGGGTGAGAGGAACCACACCGAACACTTGGGCAAGGAAGGGCACGTAGAGGATGACGAAGTGCATGCCGAAGGAGACAGACATGGCTAAAAGGAGCCATGGGTTCACCCATGGAGGCATTGTCATAAGGCTGGCGTCCTCAGATAGAGCGTTGAGAGAATTGAACATCTCTATCGACACCAACACGGAGAGTGACAAAGTGGAGGCTTTGATTTTGCCAGAACTGAAATACTCGCATGGGTTAGAGTCAAATTTGAAGACTTGATCACCTGCCTTGAAGGGTGAGACTGAGAAATCCTCCCAAGAAGAGCACTTTTCCCAGTTAGATAGTTGGGAATAGGTGACCAGACTGTGCCCATCTCGGCTGAGGTCAATGCCCATAAACGAGTTATGAGTGTACCATATGACAAATGCTCCAACTGTGGCAATTCCGACGTAGAACCCAATTACCTGTTAAGACCCAAGGAATAAACAATGTTCATGACATGCAATTGCTGGGTAGTGAAAACTTTGGCTTCTTTATTTCAAGTACCAGGTAGCGGAATAAGATCCATGCAGTAACCAACGAGTCATCGCTTCTTCGAGGGGGTTTCTTCATTATGTCGCGGTCAGGAGGATTGAAACCCAGAGCCGTTGCAGGAGGTCCATCAGTGACAAGATTAACCCAGAGAAGCTGTACAGGGATCATGCCCTCTGGAATTCCAAGAGCAGCTGTTAGAAAGATGGACGCCACCTCACCAATGTTTGATGAAATCATGTACCTGAGAAACAGTCAATGTTGAGCTAGCTAGGATAATAATTACTTCATTCCAGAAGAAAAAAAGTTAACTAAATAAATCTGAGTATTTCATTGTGGATATTGGAGGTGAATATCAGTGAGATTTCAAATGAACATCATACAAGAGTAGATGATAACAATTGACAGTGCCCTATAGTGTATATGGAACCCAGTAAATAGGCTGATGCAATAGAATTAATATTGAAATGAGAAAGTTTCAAACCTGATAAAAGCCTTCATATTGTTGTAGATAGATCTGCCTTCACCCACAGCTGAAACTATAGTGCTAAAATTATCATCTGCCAACACCATGTCAGAGGCTTCCTTTGCAACCTACATTTCACATAGTAAAGAAACAATTAAACCAGTAATAGTGCACACATAAGCAGGATATATATTCACAAGGCAGTTCAAATTTCAATTTACGTTAGGACCATGATCTGAAAGGAGGCTAAATTCTATTGAAAAAAAGAGAGGAAATTAAGATAGAAGGAATCACCTCTGTCCCAGCAATACCCATTGCAATACCAATATCAGCCAGTTTTAAGGCAGGTGCATCATTCACTCCGTCACCCGTCATTGCAACCACTTCACCATCTTCTTTCAGCAGCCTCACTATCTCTTGCTTATGCTTTGGTTCAGCCCTAGAGAACAGAAGCCCTCCACTCTGCCTCAAATGGTTTTTCTGATCAGGATGCTCCATAAACTCTTTCCCTGTCAAGCTTTTGGAACTGATAACTTCAGAAACCCTGAACACCCCTATCTCACGGCAAATTGCTTCAGCTGTATTCTTGTTGTCTCCGGTGATAACCATGACACGAATACCAGCTGCCCTGCAGTCCTCAATTGCCTGCCGGACCAATTTTCGAGGAGGATCCTTCATTTAAGTTTGGGTAAAGTAACAAATGTTTGTCAGTCTTTCATAGGTAGTTGTACACATTAGTTAGAGATAATATCATTCACCTACCCGTACATATGCATCATTCTCAACTACCCATCGTTTAAAACATTTTTGACGACAAATAAGTTTTTTTACTCTCCTTTTACCCCAACTCCGTCAATTTTTGAGTGGGAAAAGACGAAAATACCCTTGTTTTTTTCATGAGGTTACTTTTGTGATTTCACACCCAAAACTTGAAGGAATTGGGGTACAATAAAACTTAAAAAACAAGGGGTTGTCAAAAACGTTTTAAACTTAAGGGTAGTTAATTGAGAACGATGTAAACTAAGGGGTAGCTGAGTGAGCTTTCCCCTTACAGTTACTACATAAGAAGTAATGCAATAAAATATGAAAGGAAGAAGTCAGGGATAGCTAACCCTTAAACCAACGAGGCCAACAAAAGTGAGATGATTTTCAATCGAAGTGTAACTGGATGGATTGAGCAAAAGCTGATGAGCTGGATGATCTTCATCACCATTATATGTGGCAAAATCTTCAAGATCATCCTTGTATGCTAAACCAAGACAGCGCAATGCACTTGATGACATTTCCCGAAGACTGTGCCAAATTAGATCCCTTGAATACTCGTCCATCTCTTCTACAGTACCATCAAGCAGCTGAATGTATGAGCTTCTTTCCAATATATTTTCTACCGCACCCTACCAGGTTTGAAATTTTGTGAAAGGTGAGAGAAGAAATGCAAATTATATGATGAATGAAGATGATTAGTCAAAAACCTTATTTGCAGAACATGAAAGAATGGGGGAAACAAAAGCCTGTTTGCTGGTTGACATCAAATAAAAACTAGAAATGTTTTAGCTGGCCCTAAATGAAAATTAATGAAGCACCAACTACCGTTCAAAAGAGTCCAGAAAAATGAAGGCCAATAACATATATATGCAAGGATGAGTGCAAATGACAAACAATGTTTTGTGCCAATATTACAAATGAAAAAATCATAGTCAGCATTATGAAGATACGTAGATCCATTGACTGCCAGCGAAAGTGTTATAGACATTTCAAGACCATATTCATTATCTAATTGAAATGAAGAATGTAGACGAAAAAGAAATATAGAAAGTTTGTACCTTTACTAGCAGTGAATTTTGTCCTGTGCTAGACGACTTCACAATGACTCCCATGGATTTCCGATCACGGTCAAACTCTAGAGTTGCAATTCGACGCTCAGCTTTAATCCATGCTTTTGAGCAGACTTTCATCACATAATATAAAAGGAATAGCCTCTCAGAGATGAAGAAAAAGATTATGATGGGAGAAATGAAAAAGGATTCGAGAATCAGATACATACATAGTAGATCACCATCACGTGATGATTCAGAATCAAATCCTTCAGGAAGACCCATTTTCTCAACCAGAACCTACAAAGACAGAGGCAGTATAAAAAAATAACCTGCATCACATCAAACCAAGTATTCCTTCTCGTTTATACATATTTTTACACCATAGAATTTCCATTCTACTCCTACACAATTGGAAATTTGTCTTAGAAAAGAAACAAGCTTTCCAAGTGCAAGCTTGGTTTGGAGATTATTGTTACCACTGGTAGATATAAGATTAGGGGTTAGTTACCTTTTGTACCCCTTTTGAATTGGTAACATACGTTTAGTACTCCAAAGTTTTGTAACTTTCAATAACAGTCCTTACGTTTTGGTAACACACATTTAGTACCCTTTATGAATTGGTCACATATCATTTAATACCCCTTATGTATTGATAACAGAACATTTAATACCCCTTATGAATTGGTCACAGATCATCAAAATGGCGTAAACTTGACCAAAATTTTGTCCATAGCATTACCAATACATTAGGGTACCAAATGAGTGTTACCAATACATAAGGGGTACTAAAGGTAATTAACCCTAATATTAGACTCTTAATTCATAAAAGCACTGGAATTTATTCATTCTAGAAAAGTAGCTGCAAAACCCAAAATTTCAGAGGAAGGTAAAGTATATAGAAAAATACGTAGCTAAAGGTTGCCATTTTACCTTCAATGCAGCTTCTGTAGGCATTCCATTGGAAACATAATGAGGACCACATTGTTCTATACCTGCATCATTACAAATAGCAGCAATCTTTGCAATCATTTGAAGATTAGCATCCATTCCACCCTTTGGCCAGTCTTCTACTTTTCCATCAAAAGGGTTATACGTGTTTCCTTCCACACTAAATGACCGAAGAGTACCAGCCCGAGAACCTACTCCCACAAATTTAGACACTGCCATCTGATTGGTGGTCAAAGTACCTGTTTTATCAGAGCAGATCACAGTTGTACATCCAAGAGTCTCAACACTTGGCAGTTTTCTAACTAGAGCATTCTTCTGAGCCATCTTTCTAGTACCAAGTGCCAAACAAGTAGTGATAACTGCCGGAAGACCCTCGGGGATTGCAGCCACTGCCAATGCCACAGCAATCTCAAAGTAATACGTGCACTTCTCAAATGAAAACTTGAAATTGGTTGGCTTTCCATCAACGTAATCCCAAGTCAGAAAGTACTTGACATTAATAAGCCACACCAGTACACATATAACTCCTATAATTGCTGTTAGAGTCTCTCCAAACTCATTCAACTTCTTCTTCAAAGGTGTATCAACATCACCCTGTGAGGCTTCATGAATCTGGGAATGCACCTTGCCTATCTCAGTTTTCATCCCTATCTGCGTAACCAAGCAAATGCAATTGCCACTGACTACAGTTGTCCCAGCAAAAACCATACACTTCTTTCCTTGAATATCCGTATCTTCAGCCACAGCCTTAACAGTCTTACTGACCGCTTCACTCTCTCCTGTCAACGAACCCTGCTCAATCCTAACAGTAGAGCTGGCCAAGCTCAGAATCCTCATGTCAGCAGGCACCTTATCACCTACCCTTAGCTCCACAATATCACCAGGCACAAGCTCCCTGGCAGGAAAATTAAAAATCCTCATAGCATCACGGAAAATAGTGGCTTGCTCAGACTGAATTTCCTTCAAGGCTTCCAATGCCTTTTCCGCGTTGCTCTCTTGCCAAATCCCCACAATGGCATTGAGGATCAAAATCAAGAAAATAACTAGGGGCTCCACAAATGGTGTGATTTCCTTGTCACCGCCTTGGTCCCGATCAAATAGAGCCAGTATTAATGATATAACTGCAGCAGCTAATAAAATTTTGACCAATATGTCATTGAATTGATCCATTATCAACCTGATTATAGACTGCCCCTCATTTTTCTCCAACTCGTTCCAGCCAAAAGTTTCTCTCCGCGACCTCACCTCTACAGATGAAAGCCCCAAATCTCGATCCACTTCATATCTGTGCAGGCATTCATCCACATCGCAAGACCAAGCAGAGAATGCTACATCCAAATTACCCATCGAAATACAAAATTGTATCCAAGAGGTAATGGTAAATTTCTCTTTTGCTCTACCTATGAAACAAATTGAAGTTTAGGAAAATTAAGGGATAATTTTGGGTTTCCTACATTTTCTGGGCAACCAAACAGGAGATGAAAGAGAGAGAAAAGGCGGTGGGGGTGTGAGGAAAAGTAGAAATAAATGAGAGTAAGCAATCGGATTTACCAGATTCCGGAGTGATGAGTGAGCAGAGGTGTGGAGGTGACGCTAGCTTCCACCATTAACCCTCGTAGGTTGCTGTGGCGTAGTTCATCGCTAAGAATGGAGAAATGTGAGAAAGAGAGAGAGAATGGCAAGAGATCTGAATATTAGAAGAGCGATTCAAATGCTCAATCCCTCTTCTCTTGTTTGTTGGTTACATCAACTGAGTATAAACTAGTACGGTGATGGCGCGTAACAAAGGGAACACAAGCTAGCACGTGTCACCCCTTCATGAGAAATCGCACGTGACCTGATTTGTGACGTGGCGTTACTATAGTGGTTAGTTTCTTGCTCCAAAAATGTTAGAATTTCTTATAGCTATATCGTGACATTACTCTCTTTCGAATGATTTTTTTTAGACCAAACATAGCAAGAGCACCACGTGGTTTGGGCTTTAGAGGCCCAATATCATAAACCATGGGGGTCGACTTGGGCTAGTGCATCAACTTGTACCGTGCATCTAATAGAGGTGGACTATTTAGTATTCATGCTCTTCTCCTCTGTACTACATGCTAGCTACGTTGACCGAGTGACATGCTTGCGGCTCGCCATTTCATTCTTAGATTTATGCGATTAGAATAATACTCCAACTAGAGTGTAGTCGTCTCGGTTTTTCAAGAAGGTGCCTGGATCCGGGAGGGAATGTAGGAACCAGTAAAAAAAGACAATTAACACTAGTCAATCATGATAGAGCGAGGCACTTTTCCATCTTAATGTTTCGCTTCTCTCCAGTAGTCTTGTGAGATCTAGCGAGACTATTAACATGACGTCCTGCAGTTTTAGCACAGAAAAGAACACGGTAAGCGTATCGGTCGTCAAGTAGTATTTCAGGATTTTTAGTTCTGAGTTATCGAACCCAAAGGAGCACGAGTCAAGCACTTTCTATCTCAAAGTTGTAGTCAAGCTATTTCGATACTATGATGATTTTTGGTTTTAAAACATGTAAAAGTAAACAGTAAGCGAAATGACAGTGAACACATACTCACAAAGCTTAGAAGAGTTTTAATTCAGAGAAAAAGAAATCTAAGGTTGTGGGTTCATAGAAACCATTTCCAATGCATTTAAATGACGATGAACATTGTGAAGTTGTCTGATTTTAGGGGCAACGAATCATCTCTCAAACTAGTCCTAACTCCTCACGTTGTTTCGGACCCTAATAGAATCTAACCACCCAGCTCTCATGAATCAGGATGTAGGGAGACCCAAAGCATTACGTTCTTCGATAATTTATAACTTTCGGTATGAATCCTATGGTTGTTGCAATCGTGTTAACCTAGCTATCACTAGTCTAGATTTAAACTCAATTTGTATAAGATTTCTGACCTAATAGCAACCCACCTCTCACGAGTGTCAGATTGCAATTCCCACCTTCTATCAGGCCTACCCGAGAGATAGAGAATTAAGCTTAAATCGAATACAAACCCTAAATCAAATCATCCAACACAATACCCATTCATACATTCAATACATTGGAAAGTGAATCTCTACTCCCCCATAACCCTAGATTATGGTGTTTTAGTTACTCGTGAACAAGGAAGAAGAAGATGTCATTGATGAACAAAAACAAAGCTTCATAAATGGAATAGAGTAGAGAAATATACCCAACTGTGATTACAATGATGTTCTTTCAAGTACAAATCCTCTCCCTAGCTTGCTCTCAACTCCCCTCTCTTCTTAGCTCTCAAAAATACATTACTCTATTGGAAGACTGAATTTTAGGTTAAATAGGGTAAAAATTGAATCTGAAACGAATTAGGGAAACCAGTCTACGCGCGCGTCACGAATCCTTGGGCGTGCCCGTCACGGCCACCGTGACGGATCCGTGACGGATCAGTGAGTTTTGGCGAAATTTTGTCTTCGTCACGGCTCCGTGACCCTACCCATGACGGGTTCTGTCACGGATCCGTGATGGCTGTCCTTCATTTGCACCTTGAATCAACAACTTCCGAATTTATCACTTTTTTGATGTGTTTTCGCTCGTCTTCCATGCTATAACCTGTGAACCATGAGAAAGGCTGGAAACGAGTAAAACATGGGAGAGCGAGACAATAATGGGCTAAAATCACCAATAATATCCCTCTAAATGTGACATTTTTAATGCTAAGATGTGTCCGCATCAACTGTATAGCAGTCTTGTTTGATTTGTCTGATTGTTTGGACCAATGAAAACCCCTCCCGCTATGTCATCGGCTGTGTGCTTGCTTCCGGTGTGGGAGGAAAACACGGAGAGGGTGGTCATCACCGCAACAAGGAATCGCGGATCGTCACAGAGTAAGTACCATTACTCTGATACATCAACATTGATATGTGGAGGCGTAGAGGAGAACAACAACAATATTGTAAGGAGGAAGAAACTCACGAGTAGTCTCTTGATCATAAAGGTCTTGCATGATAACAATATCAAAGACGGCGGTTTGAGATGATTGGAGTTGAGCTCCCAGCTCTAACATAACTTTGTTCTTATTACTCGCTCATCATATATATAAATAAAAGTTGTGTTAAAGTCTGCAAACTTATCAACCCTTCAAATTAGTCATATATTTGATATAATTTTCATATTTTATATAATATTTACAGTGAAAGCAAAATAATCGAGGCTAATTCGAACAATCATATAACTCTTGAGTGAGTAGAAATATTCAAATTGAGTCGAGTCCTCACAAAATTGAGCTCGTTTTAATTCATTTGCACTATTAACTCTAGCTCTTAATCATACGGTTTGCTAATATTTTAAACACATTATTTGCAACAAACTAGTTCATCGTCGCTGGATTTTTCAGTCACTCTGATCTGATTTCGTTGGCTTTTGTCGACGAGAGGGCTCTCTGCTCGATTTTATGCCGATTTTACAAGTGCTCTGCTTTGGCTAGTCTGACTCGGGCAGGTTTAGGCTTTTCTTTTTAGCTTTGTTCTTCATTTTCTGTTATGTGGTTTGGGTGTGCTGCCCCTTCTGTGGTATTGAAGTTTAACTAGGATACTTTTTTTGGGGACTCTTCTGTTGGCCTGTGTTATGTTCGTTTCCGGTTCTTCCCCTTAGCATTTGCCTTTAATTGTCACCTCTCCTTACTTAGACTATTTTGATCCTTTTATCTTGGTCGGACAAGATTTGGGAGAGATTCAGTCTAACTCTCCGTTTGGATCGCTGGATTGTGTTGGCTTCTTGCTGGTTATCTCGTATAACCGAGCAGTGTTTGGAGGTTCGTCATTGGGGTTTCTGCAGAGGTGTTTGGGTCTCTCCTACCCGTTTCTCAGTCTAGGTGGCTCATTGAACTCGAGCCTGAAGTTCTCTTTCCTGTTTTCCGACAACAGTTTGAGGGTTTTTAGTTCCGACTCCCCGTTTAGGGTTGACCGTTGGTGTTGGCCACAATTGGGATCTTTGAGTAGGTTTCGAGCAATGTTCAGCGCATGCATCTAGGCTTTTGTTGTAGTGGAGAGTTCTCTCGAGACTTCGTTGTTGAGGATTGAGGTTTCGGTAAGCGTTAATATGCAGGCTTCACAACTTGCCGTCTCCATTCCTTTGAGCTTCATGTTAGTAAAATTGGGTTATCAGAACTTTTTCTCGCGCTTCATGGTAGAAAACCAGGGTTATAGACCTTACTCACAGTCCTAGTTAACTTCTTTTCTCTCAATGGTTATAAAATCTGGGCTTATAGACTTGTTACATTGTTCTCTCCCCTTGTTGGGATTCACATGAGGCTGAGTTGTCTTACCAGCGCTCGAATATGTATCTGGCTCATGCATTTCACTCTCAGGCCTGTAGCTAGACATTCTTGTACTCCTCTTTTACCTCATAAGAAGTTATAATTTAACTTTGCTTTCGCTGATAAAAAAAAACAAACAAATTAGTTCATCAAAAAGTCTGGAAAACTAAGTTATTTTTACTCATCCATGAAGGATTCCTTCAAAGTTTAAAGGTTATTGATATTTTCATAGAAAATGCAAGGGTTTAATAGGATGAAAAAGGTAACCAAATAAGAAAAATATGAGGATCCTCGCCACGGTACAACATGAAAATCCCATGCACGGTTTGAATGAGAGGAGTATCGTGGAGACAATAGGAGCTTTCTTCTCTGTATGAATATCGTTATTTTTTTTGTTACATTTAATGGTTTTTCTAGTATATATTATTGAGTAGTGAAAGTAAGTGGTCTCGGAGCAGAATTGTGGTGATAAGATCAAAATAGTGGAAGATGCCATCTTCAAGATGGTCCATGGACAGCCAACGACACTTGTCCAAATCGGTCAGCGTCAGTTGCAGTAGTAGACTGTTCAGGTCATACTCTACTATAGCAAAGCAGTTGACACTTGTACTCTACTTCACCGGGATCGGATCAATTGATAATGAGGTCTAAGGCGAGAATTAAACGAAATTCAGTAAATATATTATGTTGAAGTATGAGTTCCATATAAAAAGTGTCTGAATGAATTGAACATGATAAGCATACTAGTGACTTCACTCAACAATTCTAACATGGTATTAGAGCTTTAACAAGGTATCAGAGCTTGGTTCGGCCTATAACCAGTTTGTCACATCCACCATGTGATCTCCTGTCGACTCTTACACATGACAAAGAATGTTAAAATACAAATCTCACATAAAAAATATAGGGTTAAATATCGAAACTTACTCTTAAGTATTGGTCACGAACACTACACTACCCACGTTTTCAAAATGAACACTACACTGCCCTTAAGTATTGGTCACACGATTTTGTTAGTAACAATGGACGGAATTTTACATTCCGTTAGTCATATGACCTCAAGCGTCATATGATGGATGGTAAAATGACATTCCCCCTTAATTATATGACCTCTACACATTTTATAAGGGACATAACCATTGTACCCTCGTTATTGTTTCTTATAAAAGGTATAGAGTTCAAATACTTAAGGGCAAAAAAATGTCATTTTACCATCCATTATATGACACTTGAGATCATATGACTAACGGAATGGAAAATTCCATCTATTTTTACTAACAAAATCGTGTGATCAATACTTAAGGGTAGTGTATTGTTCATTTTGAAAACGTGGGTAATGTAGTGTTTTTGACCAATACTTAAGAGTAAGTATCGATATTTAACCCAAACATATATATACAAATCAAACACTAAATAAGCATACTGCTTTAATTTAAAAAATACATTATATTTGTCAATATATTATCTAGGTTGCCTTGTCTATAATATCAGCCCCCATGCATGCCATTTTTCTCTCACCACCGTTTGAGAATGAAAGTGAGCCACTCCTCTCTTGCTCTCCTCCTCTTAGCTCTCTCTGCCACTTTCAGCACCTCCTCACTGTACGCCACAAATGCTTCTCAAGTTTATATTCTCGGTGATGAGTCGGACGCAACCATCAACTACCATGGTATATATACATACACACACGCAACCATTTTATCATAAAAAAAAACCTTTGCCATGATCTGTATGTACTAATTACTAGGTACTTTTCCAGATAGAAGCTGTAGCGGTAGTGATAAGGTCCGTCTCCGGCGTCTCCTCCAGTTAGCGCCAGATACTCCGCCTGACGATACTGGCGCTACCTCTCCATCAGGCAACCCCAGTACCAGTAGTGACACTCCTCCTTCACCTTCAGACGACCCTGTTGACATAGGAGCTTCACCTCCATCTTCCACGCCAGGCAGTACTGATAGTGGTGGTTCATCTCAAAATCAAAATGTGCCCACAGACAGCTCCAATGGAAATGATACTAAGCCTCCCCCTGCTCCTGCACCCACCAACAACACTAAACTCACCATAATTCTGGGAACCTCTGTTCCATCTTCGATCATTTTAACCACAATTCTAGGAATTTTGGCCCGACGACGTCATAAAAGAAAATCTGGTAAGCTGTACATGTGGTTTACAGCCTAATGATTATATCAACAAAAACATATAAAGCTGGTGTCATATATATCAACAAAAGAATAAATGTGTTTGAAAAAAAATGACAATATATATGAGTGAGGGATAAAAACATATAAAGTTGAGTAATTAATTTGTTTGTGTTATCAGGGGGAAAGGGACGACCTACTGGAACACTTGTGGAAGTGGCTGTTAATATCGGAGGAGCAGCCAAGCAGTGATTAATAATTTCACAGCAACCCACTGCAACTGAAGATCATAATCCCCACCAATGATGCTACAATATCTTTTTTTTCCAATCAAGTATTAAACTAGATGTGTACATTTTGTTTGTACCTAATACACCTTTTTATGAAAATCATATGGAAAAGATCCAAGTCCTATCTTTCTTATCTACGAGATTTTTGAACAATGGCAATTTGGGGTTCTAGTGCAAACGAACCATTGAAATCTATTTTATTTGTACATTTATTAAAAACAACAAATTTAAAATCAAGAGTCGCAAAGACTGTTTTAGGATTGAAAAAATCTCTTGTATCCTTCCCCATTTCTCGTTGTCACAACCGTCCTCTTCTTCTCTCACCGACAGGACCCATGGTCACACCCTCTCTCGTTGCGCCAGACACCACCACATCGGTCACAACCCAACCCAACCCAACCACCCTACCCCCTCCTTTTTACCGGACATGAACTTCCCTTCGGCCCCTCTCTCCCCATGATATCCGATGCTCCTTCGCCACCCACGACGCCTCGTGACCACCCCCAATCGGACAAGACTTTACCAGGGTACATGCATGAAGCTTCTCGGCCTCATCTCCCCGTGGAACCTCAGGCGCTGGTCTGGTTGGTCCTCCGTTTGCCACATGCAGAGTCCGGAAGGGCTACATCGTGACCCAAGGGGAGACCGGGGTTTCCTCCGTCACACCTCAGAGCCACTTGGCACTGGTTGTGGCAGATCCAGCAAGGGCACCCCCAAACCCGCCCAAATCTGTTATGAGAAAGAGCCCATCGGTACCGGATTGGGAAGATGAAGCTGATGTTCTGGAGATCCTTGTGAAGGCCATCCCCGCTGTCATCGATAACCGATATCGTTTCTCCCTCGCGAGTAGGGTTGTAAGAGCGGGGCGCGATAACATGAATGCTCTCTGTGGGCTTATGCTCCAAAATTAGAAGGTAGACAGTCTGCAAATCGAGTGTCTCACAAAAGAAGTGGTGGATTTCTATTTCCCATCTCGGACAACCACCGAGGATATCCGTCACTGAGGTCCTTGGGGTTTTAAGGGCTAACCGATATTGCTGGTACCGTTTGTGTCATGCATGCAACCTGATGACATCCAATTTGGGTGTATGGAAATAGGGGTACGAGCGTTGAATGTACCGGGGGATCCTAAAATGCTCTAGTCTGTGCTCTATTTGCCTCATCCATGGGTATTCAGGTAACCATTGCTCCCATCCCTCCTATGCGGCGCATGGACGACTTTTTATGGATGCGGGTTGGTCTTGATGTGGATCAACCCTTAAGAAGACGGATTCGCCTCCGTTTCCTAGGACATGCTCAATCCTTTCTTGGTTGGTCTACAATATATGAACGACTACCGGGGTTCTGCACTTGGTGTAGGAGGTTGACTCATTGTATGGCTGATTGTACGACACATCTTCTAGGCATTGGTCGGGAGGAAATTCGGTACGAAGATTCTATTCGTGTACCGAAGCACTTGGATGTGGACCGACTTCTTAATACGGTCTGGAGGGTCCTAAAGGTGACATGGGATGCATCAGTGAATGACCTTCTCACCTCCCTATCCCTTGACCCAATTAGGGATTTTGTGAGGGGACATAAAGCAAGGATCAACAGTGTTTCCTTCGCACCTCCATCGGGGTTCCTAGTTTTGGGAGGAAATGATGGAGTCCGATCGGAGTCTAGCGACTTGGCTAAGAATGCCCCAAAGTGGGCAGTTCCAAAAATGCAGGGGCACACCCAGGAGGGTTAGCTAGGCAATCAGTTATTTTGAAGCCCGACGACTTGGCCAACGTCTGGGAAAATGAGGATGTTGTCTTTCCTGATTTATTTGCAAGTAGGATGATACTGAAAACAAGGAAGCAAAAAGAACCTCAGGACCAGATTGGAGGAGTGGGCGCAATAAGATCAAAGGCAATGAAACTCATGGGCAAAGGAAAGAGGGTTCAGCAGTACACCAGAGCTATTGATATGAAGAAGGCATTAGAGCTTCCGGGTTTAATTCCACCGAGCCACCAACTGAGGGATGAGGAGGAGATTGAGGATCAACGGGCGGGGGCTTCACAGCTTCGCTAGGAGCAATGAAGAGACCCGGAGGGGGTGGGAAGGCTCCATAAGGGCCTATCCTCACAGACCCGAGACAACCGGTGCTGGAAGTCTCAGAAAAGCCGCATGCACAACACATTTTCATTTACTACTTTATGGATTTTCTTGTCATCTTTTTAGTTTGGATACTGTTTTCTTTTTGGGTGCTTGGGCGTTTAGTTTCCTGTTATGTTTGTTTGAAATGCTGATAAATGGATATCTTCAAGTTGTGTCTATGAAGTAAAATAGACTTTTTCTACGGGTCCAAGAGAGCCGAATTAACTACGGTTAGTCGAGACGATATTCTGGAGTTCAGGACTTTTTATCCCTACTATATATGATTTCATATTTACAATAATACATTTTCCTAGTTACTCGTTTTAGGAAAACAAATTTTAAATGGTACTTAACTCAACTTATTATGTAATCTCATTATATACCCAATACCTATGATATATGAATATAAAAATAGCATCCAAATAGTAACGCTTCCAACCCATCTTGGGAGCCGATTTAGAATTTTACAACTTGCGCGTATCAACAAAATGGAACAAGCCTATGAAAAGTCAATGGAAGAGGTTGTGTTTAGACTCCATATACAGTGCGTCACTCATCCTTCGATTTGGGCTGTAGAAAGTCAGCGACATTTTTATATCCCACCAGCGAATAGAGCCTCTGCTATGTTTTTATATGCTCAAATTGGTCCACGAGCCCGTCAAACTCACACAAACACACTTGTAATAAAAAAATAAAAAAAAAATTATGTGCCGTCGTCATATACATAGTCAAATCCTAAGACATGGTCAAAACATTCTCCATGTTGCCTATAATATCAGCATGTCTCTTTTCTCACTCACCACCATCTCTTCACTGCACAATGAGAATGAGCAACTCCTCCCTCCTCCTAGCTCTCGCAGCTCTATCGGCTCTCTCTGCCGCCTCTCTTCAAACCAACAACTACGTTGGTACATATCTTTGCTATATATATATATGATTTGAACTTAATAAATAGAGCACCAAATTAAGGTGGTGATGTGATTTGTATTTGTATTTGTATGTATATTAACAAGTCCATATTAATTAATGTCCCAGATAGTAGCGGTGATCATAGTCTTCATCGCCGGCGTCTCCTCCAGGTGGCACCAAATACACCTCCTTCCCCTTCAGACGACACCGGAGCTTCCTCTCCCTCTTCCACTCCCGACACTCCCACTACTACTACTCCGCCTCCACCTTCCACTCCCACTGCTGATGCTCCGCCTCCACCTTCTACTACAAATACTCCGCCTCCACCTCCTACTCCGGACACTCCCACTACTACTACTCCGCCTCCCTCTTCCACTCCGGACACCCCCACTACTACTACTCCGCCTTCTCCATCGGAAGACACTACAGGCAACACTGTAGCTCCGTCTCCATCCTTCACTACCGACAACACCACCCACAATACTGTAGCTCCGTCTCCATCCGACAACACCACCCACAATACTGTAGCTCCGTCTCCATCCTCCACTCCCGACAACACCACCCACACAGCTTCATCTCCCAAGTCTTCTTCTGATAATAATAATAATAATAATGGAGCTTCATCTCCCAAATCTTCTTCTTCTAATAATAATAATAATGGTAATGGAGCTTCAGCTCCCAAGTCATCTACTGGTACTAGTACTGGTGGTTGGACTCAACATTTTGCAGAAAGCCCTGGCGCCGGCGGCGATAATAGTACATCAGACAACAGTAGCGGTACCTCCCAGAAGACTAAACTCACCATCATTCTCGGAACCTCTGTTCCATCTTCTCTCATTTTGTCCACTATCCTTGGTATTCTCGCCAGAAAACGCTACAAGAAAAGAAAATCTGCTGCTGCTACTGGTAACTATATCTATCAAATTAACAACTTTATCTTACCCCACCTTTTAATTATAAAGTCGAACTATTGCACTTACCCGTTTTATTATTTCGACACATAAGAGTATTGAAGAAACGGGTATAATACCTAAGATAACTACCAACTTAACGGAAACTTTTTCGTCCTAAAAAATAAATGAAAGGAATAAGTCAACGAGGTTTGATCGTCTACTAGATATATATGTGAAAACAATGATAACGGTGGATCAACTTTTGAAGCAAAAGATCATTACTAAAGAATCAGTTTTTGTAATTGTCTTTATATAATATTTTATGTCGTTTATAGCTAGATTGGAAAGAACCCCTAACCTAAATTGTTGAAATAGAATAACCAACAGTTAAAATTGAAACTTAGTAGGTACCATGTTTTGATAATATAGATTTCATATTAACATAAAATTTCATTTATTTCAAGTGTGTTTGTCACTTAACTCATCCTTATCATTTTATATATGACCATTTTTTAAACATAAAGCTCTATTTTAGAGTCCCTACTGTAGTGTAGGCCGGGCTTTAATTTCCTTTCTCTAATGGTTATTATTTTGCATAGAAAGTTGGAGTTATAGATGTAGAAATACAAGACTATGAAGTTGTACTAAAAATGACAATACTTTATTGAGACACAAATCTTTAACATGGTATGATTTGACTAACTAATTTACGTTGTTGGGATGAACAGTACAACCCAACGAGTCTCATGGGACACCAAAGGCAACGGGAAAGGATATTGTAGTGCAAGTGGCTGTTAATCTCGGAGGATCAGGAAAGCATTGATCAATGATTTCACAAGGAAATAACACCAAGCCATTGCAGCCGAGGATCATACACTTCTCCCTACGATGATCTTTTATTTTCCAACATAATATTTAAGTACTAAATCATGTGTATACATTGTTTTAGTTATGTTTCTACAATGCTTAAATTCAGGTATTAGACTTCATGTTGTTAGTTTTTCTGGTTGTTGTGTTGGTGATGTCTGTTGTTTCAAACCAACTTCCTCTGGTTGGGATCATGGTGGTGGTTTGGTTGAGGTTCTCTCAGTAAAATGCTCTTTGGTTGTAGCTTCACCTCTACTCTTTGTTGGATGTAAATTGAATGAGGCTATAAAATCAGAATTGAATTGACAATCTATATATTCTGATTATAGCAATGAATTGGGGGATGAAATCGTGAGATTTGTCTCCCCACGCATTTCTCTGTTTTCCCTTCACAAGAGCCTATTTATTTCTCTTCCCAAGACTTGAAAAATAATATAAAAACACATCAGATTCTCATCTCTCAAATAGTTTTACTCTCTTTTTCGTTTTAGTGACGGATCAACCGGCTTTGAGTTCGCTAGCGTTAGTCGTTTTATCATGGGAGACCGCTGTCATTACAGGACAGTCAAGAGTCTTAAGGACACATGATTACCTGGACTCGACTAAACCTCTTTCCAATTCCTCTATTTTCTATAAATCGTTTGGTATTGTTCTCCAAAATTCTATAATATTTGTATCTAATTTTCGTTATTATACTAATCACCTAACACTCTTTACTTCAAAGAGCAGATTTGTCCTTTTATTTCTTTTTGTTGAGTGGTGAGAAGAGTTTTGAGACCGTTTATATGAACCTTGAAAATATATTTTACTAGACATTCTTAAAACGCATTCTCATGCATACATTTATTTGGATGACATGAAATTTGATTCATTGCAAAGGTTTATAGGATGAAATCTCTACCTTTTTAAAAAGGCTTAAACTTATCTCTACAATCTTAAAATTGCATATGGACCCAATCCAGATCCAGGGAACTGAGAGAAGCAGATGGTTCTATCCAACTATGGACCCTATAATAGGCTTTTTTTATAAATGGGCTTGCCTTGAGCTCATGTTTCTATCATTCCTAATAACCAATCACTTGGAGTTTTTGCCTGATTCTTTGTGTGAATGAATAAAAAATCTCCATTGCAACTGAGGCAATTGAAGTTGAACAAATGTGTTGACGATTATTAATTTAATTAATATTAAATTGCATGTTTAGACAGAATTCTTGCAGTTTCTGTTACACCTAAAAAGGAACATCGTGATTGTTAATTGTAGGTCGTAAGAATTTCAATTCTTTTTGGAGTCTAGACTTGAAAATAGGAGAGAAGCTCTAATAATGTAGGGAATACATTAAGGTTGGTTGATATGTATAACATGTATGGTTTGGTTATTAATCAGTTTATGGAAAGTTATAATTATCAGGTTAAAATTAACCTTGTTTTTTTGATCAGTCGGAGAAATATTTTGTTCATTTCAAGAGCATATAGATGTAAAATAAAATAGACCAGACTTGATTTCACATTTGTTAATTTCGTTAAAACACCGATTTGAATATATCGGTTGATGTTATTAAGATGGAAGTTCTGATGTGACCATCCACGACGCGATCAATATTGCACTAATCTGCAAGTTGGCCTACAGGAGGAGATGAATCGATTCTTAGAGGAGTATGTTGAGTGGTTGACCCAAAATGACATTATTCCACTAAAGCGGGATATAGGGCTCTCCGACCACGCGAGAATCCAAATACGGACAACCCCCCGATCTTGTCGTCATCTGAAAAGTAAAGATACAACCCAAGATCCGTATCTTTCTATGGCGTATCATCATTGGAAATCTTCAAATGGAAACCAACCTCTGTCGCATATTTGTTCCTATGTCCCCACAATGTCCCGTATGTTGGCACCAAGTAAAAATAGTGGACCACCGCTTTCTCTATTGCCCGCTCGTTAGAGAATATTGGCACAAAACAGGGATAATTTTGGATGACTCCCAACCTTTTACAATTGCATATTGGTAGGGACAGTGGGTTCAAACCCAAATGAAGGAACGAGTTATGAAAATAGTTATCCGATTATGGGAAATATAAAAGACTAGAAATACTTGGGGTCTGGAAGGGGACCCAACCCTCTGCACAGTTAATCCACGTCTGTCACGCCCCAAATCCGATTTTGACCGGACTCGAGACATGAACTTAAAAAGGTTAAAATAACATTCACAATCATGAATTAAAATGCATAATCTTTGATAAAATATGGTCCAGAACCAACAAGTGAGTCAAATCCCAAAATGAAATAACATCATATTTTAAGGTAAAACAACAGGAGACGTACGTCTCTACTAAATAGAACTCCCAGACCCTCAATAGCTCCCGAGCCCTGAGACGTCTACTCAGGAAAGAAACCTGTAAAACAACGATAAACACGAGGGGAATGAGCTTTCGCTCAGTAGGAAAAAGTAATCATGTAAAGGGACCCCGTTTTATCATTGAAGTTGTTCAAACAAATAATTCGACAGAAATTAAATAAGGAAAATGAGAAACATAATAATTTATAAAAGGCAAAGTCCACGGTATCAATGCAGAGATAACAGGTGCGAGCAAACTTATTAAAGAATTTAATTACAAGAGCTCACAAATACCAAAATGATCAATATCAACCCCAAGGCTCTGATCCGTACGCTGATCGGTACATCATGTCAGATTGCCCCTCGGTCCAGGGGAGACACACGTCATCAGGATTTCCCGAGTCATTCCCTCAGAATGCATATCGTCGGAGATCCCGGAAATGTCATCCAAAGGACTACGGTCATCGGGACGAAGTCCACATCCCACAATATATCATACCAGAAACGCACATCGGCCTAGATATCTTCCCGGAATACCCCCTCGGGGTAAGCAACCTCACACCATACCGGAAACGCACATTGGCCTAGACGTCTTTCCGGATTACCCCCTCGGGGTGAACAATCATATCTTCCCGGAATACCCCCTCGGGGTAAGCAACCTCACACCATACCGGAAACGCACATTGGCCTAAACGTCTTTCCGGATTACCCCCTCGGGGTGAACAATCATATCATACCGGAAACGCACATCGGCCTAGATGTCCTCCCGGTAATGCACATCGGGGAGCATAGACGTATACCATACCGGAAACGCACATCGGCCTATGTATCTTCCCGGATTACCCCCTCGGGGTACACACATTCAAAGCAACTGAAAATGTAACGCAAGCAGCATAGTTGCACACAACGCAGCAATTTCAAGCTTACCATATGACTTACCAACTGTGTCCTATTGGTCTATCACTCACCCGATCATACCCAACATCACAACCAATTCACACTCAAATCCATTCAAACAATCAACCAAGGTACAAAATACCGTTCATGTTACTATCATCATATTCCGGTTAATCTAGTTCGACTCTTATCTTAAGTTAAGTACAGAGCATGCAACGGCCTCAAGGGCGAACACACAATCATACAACAATCAACAAACAAGTCATAAGGCCCGACATGGCCATTCTACCAGCACGACAACTTCCCCAAGTATTGAAAACAGATAAAGTAGTTCACTGGTGAATCAAGTCCTACATGTTACTAAGACTCGTCCGGTTATCATTAAATCGATAAACAATTATTCTTGTGAATCACGTCCTATAAGCATTTCTAAGACCTTTCCAGTTTTATTATCCTATAGGCATGCTATTAGTGTTATTGAAATTTATCGGATGAGTTTGGTTCTTTTCCCTACCTCAAGACGAACTAGCAGCGACGTCTCCTAGCTGCTGACGATCGGGCCAACTCCGTCTTCTCGGGCGGAGTCCAGTCTGGGTTTCACAAACAAAAGACCCAATCAGAAACGGTCCAGAAAACAGTCCTCTAATTTTAACGAGTCCAGCTCGCAGTTTAACGGTATAAGTCCACAATTCAACTGATTTTTGTCCAAGTGATTAGTTAAATTAATTAGTTAAATTTATTTTAAGTCTGGCCGACCCGAATAGTCCGAACCCGACCCGAATCCAGAAACTGACCCAGTTCCAGATCCAGATCCGGACCGACCCGTGCCCGACCCAGACCCGGATCCAGACCCAAGTTCGAACCCAGACTCATATTTAGTCGGACCAGGGCCCAGACCGGTCCAGGCCCGAGGTCCAAACCTGTTCGGGCCCGAGGCCCAACTAACTCCAGGCCCGAGCCCAACTTGCGGTCTCGTTCGGTTTGCGTTGAGAACGGCGACTAAGAGGAACTAGGGTTCCGGCGACTCCGGCGGCGGCAGCGACAGCTACGGAACTGGGCTTTTTGACGGCGGCGAACACATCGGAGGCTCGGGACTTCGATGGAAAGCTTGGTTGGGGCGAGGCCCGAGCTTTCCCGGCCGGATCTGACGGTTGAAGGGCTCGCCGGCGTGAGAGTTCCAGATCTGGAACTCGACCACTCCTGCGACGCTCTCCGGTCCCGTCCGACCCAAACCAAGCCCGGGGCTCTAGGTTTCCAAGCGAGAAATTGGTGGGGAAGGTAGATCCGGTGAGGAAAAGACTCACCGATGAAGGTTTCTGCCTGAATCAGGCAAGAGGGAGCTCGGATCGACGGCGACGCGATTGGTTCGAGTAGGGAGAAGACGAGGGGAAGATTGCTTCTGGGTTTTGTCGCGGTTGAGAGAAGAGAAGGAGGAGAAAAGAGGAAGGAGAGAGGTGGAGAGGTTGAGTTACAGAGACGCTGGCGACGGCGTTGCGTTACGCGAGGAAGAAACTGAACGAGAGAGAGGGAGAGAGCTCCTCGGGAATCGTGCACGCAAAATGGCCTCTCTCACCCTCACCTCTCGATCCCGAGTTCTCGCCGGCCGTCCACGACTCTCCTTCCTCACCCGCCACCGTCTCCCCCTATCACTCTCCTCTTCGTCCAGTTCAACCACCGCCCTCGTCCTCAGAAACCCGAGCCACCCTCGGAACCGATCTCGCCCGAGCCAACCACCGTCCCACTCGCCATCTCCGACTCTCGCCTCTACTTCTTCTCCGTTCAGACGCGCCGCCACCGTCACCTCCGTGCTCGTTCTGGCTTCGCTGGCGAGGAGGAGACAGTCGAGCCTCGACCTACTGCTCCCGAGCTCGATTCCGGCCGCCACACCCATCCTCGTCGTCGTCTCTCTTCTCCCCTACGGTGAGCCGCCACCGTGAGATCTCGGTCGGCTTTATCACCGCCGAGGGTCGCCGGATTTTCTAACCGAATATGTCTCCTTCCCTTTTTTGAGCTTCCCCGACAGTCTTGTGGATCTGGAAAAGTGTGGAACAAAAGAAAATGGTCTTTTTTTATAAAACCTGATCAGTTTCTAGATCAAGTTGATTGAAAAATCAGTTTTAAGTTAAATAAAACAGTTTAATTAAAGTGGTTGTTTATTTTCTGAGCTGTGAACCAAGCGTCGTGTTGGTTTTGGATCTGGCGAACCTGGAACGGTTCTTGTTGAAAACAGAAAAGTAAAGAAGAATGTTTTGTTGAAAAGGGAATTAATTTAAGACGGTTTTTGGGACTGTGAGCGATTTTGGAACCTAGATGTTTAAACCCGAACTTTAAATCGGACTAGGACGGGACAAAGCGGGAACGTTTAATCGAGCCTCGAGAACCGCGCCTCGAAACCCGTGCATCGAGAAACGTGCACCGGGTTCTGTGTCCGAATACTCGGCCCGATTCGTCGTTTAATCCCGCGTTTGATCGTTCGAGTTTAAAAGGCAACGTACTGTTTTTATTTTAGACTGTACTGAAGCTGATTGTAAGTTTTAACTGTTAAAACCTAGGCTTGGACTTTACCCGAGACCTTGTACTTCGTGGACTTCGCCCGAGAAGACGAAGACCACGCCAGAACCCGTGTGAAGATTGGAGTTGTGACTACCGAGCTTGACAACAAAGTATTAGAGGAAGACCACAAGGTAGGGAAAGTCTTAATTTCTTAATTAACGCTTAGTATGCATGATTAGGATAATAAAATCGGAAAGGTCCTAGAATTGCCTATAGGATGTGAATAACTAGAATAATCGTATTTCAATTACTAATAAATGGATGAGTCTAGTATGCATGCTTAGGACGACGACAATTAGTGAAGTGTGCTTTCAATACTTGGGAACTTGATTTACTGGTAGAGAGGCTGTGAAGAGCTCTCGGATTAGTTGTGTGCTAGGTTCACATGCTTGATTGATAATTGTTGAGTTAACTTAAGAGTCTAATGAAACTAGATTAGCTTTCCTTATCGAATGACTATTTGTTCGTTCACATGTTGTTTGTATGATTGATTGTATACTTGTTGATTGAGTATTTATGTTGCTATAATTGTTGGTTGAACGGATGATCGAGTATGACTGATTGTGCCAAAGGGGTACAATCAGGTGATCGATGTACCGATGGTTGGTGGCAGGTAAGTACACGGTAGGTATGAAATGGTGTGGGTTGTCTTGGTTGTGATGAAAGTGTGTTCCGATGTGTGTTGCTTGACAGATGAATGAAATGCTTGTTCCTTTATTCTTATTCTTGAATGTATGTTCGTTTATTGGTTTTTCGTTTGCTTGGTTTGGTACTACACCGGGGGGGGGGGGGTAATCCGGAGCCGATGAGGTGGTTGGAGTTGGATAGATACAGTGAGTTAATGACTGAGTTTAGAGCCTGAGGGTATTGATTACTGGATATTATAAGAGTTGAGTATTGACAGATCCTGCGGGATATTCATTGGTTACTGGATATTATGAGAGTTGAGTATTGGCAGATCCTGCGGGATATTCATTTGGTTATTGGACCCTGCGGGGCATTGGTTATTGAGCCTGCGGGCAATTGGACAGTTTACCCTGCGGGGAAAGGATTACTTATGGTTTCACCCCGAGGAACTGCATCCCAGTGGATGCACTACTTGGTTCCCTATGACATAAGGTCCTTTGGAAGCATTTCTGGGAATCCCGATGATAAGCGCCCATTTGGGATTGTTTCCGGTGCCCCGACGCATGTGCTTCCTCTGGACCGAGGGAAAATTTGATATGATATGGATACTCTGGTGGATCGGAATGTGGGAACCGATGTGATCCCAGAATCTATCCATGGATCGGAGGCTTGAGAAAGCGAGTGGTTGGCAAGATATTGATTATTCCCATTTTTACTATTATTAATCCGTTAAAGTATTTATTATGAACTTCTTTTAAGTTACTGTCATATTTTTGAAGAAGCGATGTTATTTCATCACAACGGATTCCATAACATTTCTTTGATCAATAGTATCTACTTGTTCCCAGTGTGATGGATTTCTATTTTATTATAATGCTCTCCATCTATTTTCTGGGAAGTTATAGTTATCCTTGAGAATGCACTATTGATATTGTTACTTCTTATTTGTTTATTACATCCTTGGGTCTAAGGGTTTTAAATACCTTTGTGACATCGAATTAAAACAGTTTTAATATTAAACTTGGAGACTAAGGTCATTTACGATTTTCCCTACTGAGCGTAAGCTCACCCCTATTTGTTTATTAATTGTGTGTACAGGTATGCTTGAGATTTGGGGGAATTCGAGGCTCGGGAGCTTCCGGATGTCTTGAGGATTGTATTAGAGATGTGTTGGTCCACATTGTTGAACGTTATTTACCTTATGTTACTTATCAAGTTTTGACATCTTTTCTTCGATTATTGAGAAATACTTTGGACTCGTTTCCAGTTGTAAAGGAATTTATTACAGTTTTATTACTTTTACCTCGTATGTTTTAGGTCACGTCTCAAGTCCGGCCAAAACCGGATTTGGGGCGTGACACTTTGCAAATTCTTACCCCATTGTTTCGGAAAGCAACCAATACCCTTTGAAAATAAGTCGGGTTTTACAACGTCCAAATCCAAATTCGCACCCGTATATGGAAGGAAGCGCTGGATCAACCCATCGTACGGTAAAGGAAGAGACATATTATGGGGGATACCTCATAGAAAAACCCTTGAATACAAGGTAATTAATGTTGATGAGACGACCTTTCACGAACATAACAAATCTGAATGGGGAGTTATATGTCAATCAGACTCTAGAGCATTTATTGAACCTGGTAACGGAACGGTTCATGAAATATGGGAACCGCCTCGCATAGAAGCCTTCGCCATAACTATGGCTCTACCTCGGGAAAAACAAGAGTCTCATGTCATAATCCGCACTGATGCCTTTAGTGTCGTAACCCTTCCAAAGTTGGACCAGACTCCACTCTCACTAGTTGGTAACATCATTCATGATATCAAACCATTCTTATCTCGGGCTAATCGAGGATTCCAAACTCGAATTTGTAAAAAAGAACAACGAAAAACGTTGTCCACAAAGTAATCAGGAAGATATGTTCTACGCTTGTTCTTGTACGATTAGAAGATACAATCCCAATTGCCCTTACTTGTTTTTTTTTTATCAGTAATTTTTCAAATTTTATAACCTTAGCCCTTGAAGTAAAGGTCTAAGGCAAGGGAAACCCTTAAAATACAAATAGAACAAGGTACCAACTGCCCTTACTTGTATCCTCATCTCGGGTAATTAAAAGTCTCTTCCTACTATTTTTTTTAATAAATTGACCAAAATAGAAAGAAAAAAAAACAATATTTGAACTTCTCATTTTGTACGCCAATGTCAACGTTCATATAATACAACTTCACCTGCCACAAAAATTCCATCTCGCTACTACCGGAAGACTACCCAGTTAAAGTCAACAAAAGAGGTAACTTCCGACGCAACCAATATTGGCTAAGATTGAGCCGAGAGCCCGTTTAACTCCCACTTGTAAAAGAAAATACACATTACAGGCCACAGAACATGGTTAATGTTCTGGCATATGTGTAAAGTCAAAGCCCAAGACTTGGTCAAAGTCCAAGACTTGGTCAAAGTCCACTCCAAATTGCCTATATGACCTCCCCTACACGGTGCACCTCACCATCACCATCACCGTCTCTCAATTAGCCAAGGCACCATGAGAATGTGCAGCTCCTCTCTACGCCTCCTCCTCCTCCTCGTAGCTCTCTCGGTTTTATCCGCATTTGCTGACGATGGTAAGTTCACGTTAAAATGTTTGTATCATCACAAAGTAGCTACCTTAATTATATATAGCTTGATATCTTGTTATCGTGTGTGGCAGTGAACATAGATTGTGGATCGTCCACTAGTTACACCGACAAAAATGACGTAGCATGGGTCGGAGACGGTGACTACACAAAGTCCGGCAAGTCCATGAAGGTGAGCAATTTAAAGTCCGATCATGTGATGGACACGTTACAGGTCTTCTCCACGGGCAAGAAAAACTGCTACTCCGTCCCGAGTGTGTCACAGCAACAAGTCCTCGTTCGTGCCAGCTTCTACTACGGCAACTACGACAAGAAGTCGTCTCCTCCTACGTTTGACCTTCTCCTCGAAGGCAATCACTGGGCCTCGGTCCTCACTTCCAGCACCCAAACCGTGTGGTACGAGGCAATCTACGTCGTCAAAGGAAGCAGCGTCGACGTCTGTGTCTCTCAGACATCGGCCACCCTCATTCCCTTCATGTCGGCCCTCGAAATCCGAAGCATGAGCAACGACATGTACAAATATTTTGAAACTGACACCGCCTTGATCATGCGGGATCGAACTTTCTTTAGTGACCCTATCAGGTTGGTAACGTTATTTAATAAGTATCTTGAAACCTTTACCTATCAGTACTTGAATTGATTTTAATATGACGAAATGACAGTTCGGTATTGGATTCGAGTGGTCGCATATGGGACTCGATATCGGTACCGAGTACCATGGTCATGGCAACAAGCGAGGCTGTATCGATCGCGAGCTCCGTAGACGACAATCCTCCAGAGGAGGTGCTGAGACACGCCGTGACTGTACCGAAGACCTCTCACCAGATTCAGATAACAACCGACAATCTCCCGACCACCAACGTCCCCGTGTACATGACCTTGTACTTCTCCGAAGTGACTCTTCTCGATTCCACCACTGACCAAAGATCGTTCAACATCTACTTGGACGACCAGCTGGTCAACGACGAGCCTATAATCCCGGTGTTCGGAGATGTGTATGAATACACAATGTACAACTTCAGTGCCAATTCGAGCACGGTCTTTTACCTGGTCGCCACCGCAGAGTCAACGCTCCCACCTCTCCTCAATGCTTTCGAAGTTTACACCGTTATCGACACGTCGGCCCAGACCGACGGCGATGACGGTACCACAACGCCGCCGGGCACGACGACACCCGCTGATACGACACCGTCTGATGATGGAACCACCACCACCACCACCGCTACGACCAGCACCGGCACTAAGAAGAGTAGTAGTAGCACTAGCAATGGCAAGAAGAAGAAGAGTCCGTTACCGGTAATTTTGGGAACGACGATTCCAGCTTTCGCGGCTTTCTGGGCAGTTGTGGGGTTGTTGGCCAGACGGCACCAGAAAAGAAAATCAGCGGCCATAGCTGCAATTAGTAATATGGGTAAGTATATTTATTAAACTGATTAGAAATTAATTAATGTGCTTGATGTAGTTGAAGCTGATTAATTTGTTGATTTGTATTAATAGGGCAAGGTGGAGGACCCAATGGCGCTCCCACTAATGCACAAGGGAAGGATTTCGTAGTACAGATGACTCCTAATAGTAATTACACTGGCGAAGCTGTGTTGTTGGGGGGAAGAGACCATTCGGCCACGGTTCATGATAGTAGTAACGGTCATGACTCGGATTGAGACCGATAATGTGCAAATGTTTTGTTTTTATCGATTTTTTTCTAAGATTTTCAACAGCCAGAGTGTGTAATCATTTGTGATGTAATTCATCTGTATCTTAATAAATTTTAAATTACTTTTCAAAAAGATTTAATATAAAATGATGAATTATTCACTTAACTGCCAATCAATTTTAGTATAAATGGTGCATTCAATCTGACAAGTATATGTTATGGGCAAAGACAAATGGATGTGTAAATTAAGAACTACAAACAAGTCATTTGTTTTTGGTTGGAGGAGTATGTAGTTTAAAAGTATGGACAATACATGATATTGTTCTTAGTAATCAACCCTAAATATAATTGAAGTCATGTTTATCATTTTCATTTAGAGAAAATATATACGTTTTTAACACATTGGTACCCTTAACTAATTTAATTACTTAAAAGGTACCTTAAGTTTCCAATCAGTAACACGTTAGTGTTTTCCGTCCATTTTTGGATGGAAAATGGTCATGTGCAATGCACATGACCTTAAACTTTCAAAAAATGACCCGTAACTTTCACGGCGAGGGAGGTGAAGGAGGCGTATGTATGAAATAAAATGGGGGAGATGAAGGTTGCGTAGGAGAAATAAGGTAAAAGAATAATTAGGGTTTGAACTTAGAGAGATATTTTTGTCATTTTTTGAAAGTTTAAGGTCATGTGCATTGCACATGACCATTTTCCATCCAAAAATGGACGGAAAACACTAATGTGTTACTGATTGGAAACTTAGGGTACATTTTTAGTGATTAAATTAGTTAATGGTACCAATGTGTTAAAAACGTATAGTTAAGGGTACCAATATGATATTTTCCCTTTTCATTTATAATTGTGTATTAACATTATTGGGGTGTTCTTGCTTCAACAATACCCCATTAATCTTAAAGGATGTGTATTTTGTACCATGGGTGACATGCATGTGTTTTTATAATGTCGCTTTATGATTTATTTTTTGTTTTCATACCGTCTCTTTCATAATTTCTCCGATTCCTCTTTCTTTGAATGACTCAGTATTGGTTCTTGATCGTATGAGTAGAGGATTTAATGATAGTTTGACATATGTTTATAGGACGTGGAAGAGTTGGTTAGAGCAAAATTGGATAATAAATTTCGATGACAAGGAGATGATCAAAGATCTTGCAAGGAAAATTTCAATATATGACATTGACCTTATCAGCATGTGCTTATGTGTCTTTTGGAAACAAGTACTGATTTGCCGTATTTATATTATTTAAATGCTCTATAAGTTCGTGTTAAGACCCTAGCTACAAGATTGTGTTACAAGGCCGTTATACACACTTGAGTTGAAGTTTCGACTTCGCGTTACAACGTGTGGACGTCCCACTGGTCGCACGGGACGTCCACACATTCTCCTTATGCTGCCCAGATCGTCTCTCCTATAGCCTTTGTTCGAACCAAAGGTGGTAAGCCCTTAGCGTGGACCCAAAGTTGCAATCGGTCCAAATTGGGAATATCAAATTCCAGAGGGTCAATGTCTCCTAACAAAAGAAGACGACCATCGAAGCACCAGAGTTCATTCCTTCAAACCCAGTCTCGAGCCTCTTTGGTATCGAATTAGAATACAAACACCTTGGGTCTGACATCCTTTATCACCAAGCCCACGCCGATCGACCCCACGCCTTGGTGATAATCCAAAGTATAAAATATTTTCAGGAAGGGCGTGTGGTCAAGAGTTTCCCTACCATGGCGAAACATTGGCGAGCTAGGATGGTAGTGTCCACCGGTGTGAAAGGCACTACCACCTCCATGTCTTCCGCCTCTATGATACAATAGGCCGTGAAACCTTTATGGAGAGTAACCATGTGCGACAACACCATGGGTGGGGTTTATGTAACGAAGGGAACACCAGCGAACCTTGTAGAGTCGGCCGCGAGAGAATCGGAGCAACACCATGGATTGACGGTGGGAGCGTGACTTGAACACGCACGGATGACCATGCCATATTCCTCACAAACTCAAGACCGTCCGAAGGAGATGGTGTGAGCGCTGATAATAACTTGTTTGGAGAAGAAGCTAGGCTTACAACTTTTATAGGCCATCCCCTCTTTGGATTTTTCGAGAAGGACGTCAACAATGTTTTTCTCGAAGCGAAGGGCACGATGGAAATGGTCCTCATGAGGGTATTGACGGTGATGGACAGTGGTGAAGGCGGACTGGATTGCTTCAGCTTCCTCTTCCTCCTTGCTTTAAAGGGGCTGATGACTTCGTGTGATGGACATGGTGGCATGACCAGACCGACAATCTGTGGCCCATCCATTGGCATATATGGATGTGCAATAGGGAGTCCCATTAGAGGAGACAATGGGTGACGTGATGGTAGAGGGGATAGACGACATGGCTTGGGATAAGTTTGAGCTAGAGAGAATTTTAGAGGGGCACACGACAAGCTGAGAGAATTATTTTGAACTTTTTGTGTTTGTATGCTTGTGTATTTATGCTTGTTTAGGCCAATAACCTTTATAATTTTCGTTATCTATGTTCTTTGTCTTAATTATGATTTGGTGGATTTATTCCGATAACCGTTTTCTAGTACGTGCCTTTGGTTCTTTTTTTTAATCCAGTCACCCAAAGTTAATAAAATAATATAAACTGGTCGCCTGAACAATTTTTTTTCTTCTGATTCTTTTATTTTCATATCAGAATAATAATTCACTCAATCATGGGTCACAAAAGTAGCGAACCTTTACTCACACTAGTCGTTGTCATACCCGATTTTGTTTTGAAAAGAAAGATTCATTAATATCTTAATAAACTTTACAAATCGAACACATACCAAACCTAACAAGCGTTGTATCCACCGATCATTCTCGGGACCCCTCGAGATGGGTGACACAACGTCAAGATAACAACAACTACCAACCGATCTTCTTTATCGGCTTTTTGGAGAGATCTGCCGATAAATATTCCCGATCGGACACGCCATTAGAGGCAGCAGCCACACCTATCGGGAATATGAGAGTCCGGTAGGAAGGACAAACAAAAGCCTAATAAACAGAAAACAAGATAAACAACAAAATAACCAACGACGACTAAGGAACTACTTGGACCGACCTCCGATGTCTGGGCTTGGGATCGAGGCGAGGTGGACGGCGCCGAAGGGTATAGATTCGATCTACTAGGGGATGGTGCATGAGACTAGCCGGGTAAATACGAAGAGCGAGAGCATATCTGAATGGATTCAACTGTAGTGTTTCGACGGAAGCTAGGTGCAGATCTGACCCTTTGGCCGCATGAGAGCTTGGCGAAGAGTCTCAGTCGAGAGTAGTCAGGTCGTGGTCGTTGGGATCTGACTCCGGAGGGGAAGTGTTGTCGGTCTGCCTTGATCGTTGCTGGTGAAAGTGGGCGGATGGGAGGTGGCCGACAGATCTACTGGCCGTGGCAATAGGTTTGGTCGTCGTGGGGGCCGGAATTGAGTAGAGGGTGGCGGATCTGGTCGTGGGGGTGGGGGGAGTTGAAGCTGGCCACACGAGTGGGGGAGTGGGTTTTGCTAGAAGAAGGCGGAGGGTCACGCAGACTGTTGGGGGAGAGACCTTGGTCGGAATAGGTCGGGGGATGAGGGAGGGATTCGAGGACAGTTGTGGGCGGTGGAGCACAGCCGGCAGGAGATGGAGGTGGAGAAGGGTGGCAGAGGGATGTGGAGACGCCGATAAGTCCGACTAGGGAAAGAAGTCAGGCAACGAGGAACGAGGTCTGGCCGACGAGGCGAGGGAGATGGCTGTGGGCGACGACGTAGGGGCCAGATCTGACTGGAGAACGGTGAAAAATGGCGGACATGGGCATTAGTTGGCGGGAAGCGTGATAACAACGTGAACCAGAGACAAACGGATAACACCAGATAAATGAGAAGGAAGATCCTTACCGATAGCCGTCGAGGCAGGAGCCACATTGACCACCGGTAGAATGATATCAGACAAAAATAGGGCTAGGGGTTAGCCTCTCCGTTGAGATAAAAAGGAGGAGCACAGTTAGGGCATCCAAGGTCGTGGGCGGGGAGGCGCTGGCGTGGAGCAATCGCCAGCGAGGAGTTGGCTAGGAGCTGGCTGGGAGCTGGCGGGGAGGGCTAGCTTGGAGCTCAACGCCGGCACTCAACGCTGGCTGGGAAGAAAAAGATGAACAAAAAGTGGTGTATAGCTGACTATAAGCCACCTAACATTGTAAGGTACTGACTGAGAGAACTGACTATAAGACAACAAAAATAATTTTTTAATCCTCCTCACCGGCTATTCCCCGTCAACAGTCGGCGAAAGAAATGGTTGTGGATGCCCTTAACTGATATTACTTATGTTTTCTCGGTCACATCCGAAATTTAACCGACCCTTTTATCTTCAAAAAAGTACTGTAATTTATTTTTTATTTAAAAATTTATTTCCCCAATTTCTGTATCTCTCCTCCATTCGTCCGATTTGTTGAGTTTGGATTTAGGGCACATCAACTCGCTTTTTAACTCGGAACGAAGGTCTCTGATCTATCTCTCAGGTACTCTGTCTCTTGATGTTCCCAGTTGATCTCGATTCGTTTCAGATTCTTTCCCCTCAATTTTTCTAGTTGACCTCTCCGTTTCTTTCTCGCCTTCACCCACTGCTGGTCGATTTTTTTCTTCGTCTTTATAAATCACGATCTCATAATCAAGGTGTTGTCTTACAATCCTATTTTGACACTTCCATTTGGCTATATATTTTCAAGCGAATTGTGAAGTTGATTTTGAACATTTAGAGGCTAGTTGAGGAGAAATGAGCAATGATTCCGTTGTATGTGTTTTTTGGGTGCTATGCTATTCCCATATTTTAATTCATGTTGATAAATGGTATGATTGGCTTCTTCTTATTTTCCATCGCATTTTCTCACTTGCCAAACGGGAGGTTAAGATAAGTTATGCATTCTTCGGCATTGCTCAGAGTTGCAGCATTGCATTGGATAATTACACAGGAGGAGACTAACTTTGTTTCCACATACTGATGATTAAGTAACATTACATTGTCTCATTTAAGGGTGCATTAGGTTAAGTAAGATACAAGAAGACTACTTACATCTGGATCGTGTTCGATAAATCATTTGAAATATTAGTCAGTCTGCCATAGTAAGTGTAATTTTTCAACAGGAAATTATAAGTGACCTGAATTAACACAATTCTGGATGGTTTCTTATATGTGATGTTAGTCCTTCAATTCAAAGATGTCGGGGTTTGTTTTTTTCTAGTTATATTTATATATTTCACAATGTGCATGTTTTGCCTCCTACTCATATTTGGGCAAGTCTCTTGCGATTAAGCTGCAGAGTGTAAAGATTATGTATGTTGGTTTTATTTTTTATTTCCAGGAGTTTTCACTATATTTATAACTATTTGGCTGTATGCATACTTTTGCTTCTTTTTCATATTTGGAGAAGTCTCTTACAACCATACCGTCCCTTTTCAGGCTATAGGTTGAATATACAGGGCACAGCATTTCGAATTTGCACTTTTTTTACTCTATTGGTTCGAAGGACAAGGAGAAGCTGTTTTCAGCAAGGAATGATTGTTCACTTGATCATTTGACTCTGCTGCAATGTCTGGGTTATTAAATGTATTGTATTTCGTCTACTTTATTTTGTTCCCATGAGCAACAATATGGAAATTTGAAATTTCAATGTTTATATATCGTTCGGATTATTTACTTAATTTTATTTACAAAATGTGCTAGATTGGTTAGACACTCAATCTTAGGTTATTTTTTTTAATTCTGTGGGGGTTATGGTTTACGTGTTCGTTATATTTTGGAGCATGATTGTCTATGTGTTATGGAATGTGATGTGCTTTGTTTTTGCAGTCATCTCTCAACGGGTCAGCATCAAATCTTTCGGACAATTCAGGACGGTCTTTTACTACATCTTTCTCGGGTCAGTCTGGTGCAGCATCTCCTGTTTTCCATCACAGTGGTGGGTAGATTTAACTGGAGTCTGATACTTCTCTGTCATCAGTGATGTATAACATTAAGGCTTTGTTTTGCAGGAAGTATCCCGGGTATGCAGAACAATTATGGGAGCTTTAATGTTCCCAACATGACAGGTACACTGACATCTAGAAACTCAACAATGAATCCTTCAGGTGGGGTGCAACAGCCTACTGGCAGTCTTTCTAGTGGACGTTTTACATCAAATAATCTCCCCATGGCTCTTTCACAGGTAGTTACAAAATACACATCATATTCTATTGTAGTTTTAGATTGATGACTTTAGCAGTGAAATTTATCACTGCCGTCACTCTCTCTCTCACCCTCATTTAGTTTTATAATTCTGTAATGCCTTTTTTTTTTAATTTATCTTGCAGTTATCACATGGAAACTCCCATGGACATTCTGGAATCACGAATAGAGGAGGTATAAATCTTGTTGGAAATCCTGGCTTTAGTAGTAGTACAAATGTTGTTGGTGGTTCAATTCCTGGTATTCTTCCTACTTCTGCTGCAATTGGTAACCGGAATGCTGTTCCAGGATTGGGTGGTGTATCCCCAATTTTGGGCAATGCAGGTCCTCGGATCACTAGTTCTATGGGCGGTATGGTTGGTGGGGGCAACATTGGCAGGAGCATAAGCTCTGGTGGAGGATTGTCTATGCCAGGCCTTACTTCTCGTTTGAATTTCAGTGGAAATAGTGGATCCGGAAGTTTAAACATTCAAGGGCAAAATAGGTTGATAGGTGGCATGCTTCCACAAGGTACAATATGCTTAATTGTTCACTAAGATACACATGTATAGTACGTATCGGTGAGTTTGTATATATGTGTATTGTAGTGGCTATAACTTCTAACTGAATCTCTTCTATAGTGGGTACTAAGCTTTAATGAAGTTGCATGGTTATATTAGTTTTCTCATTAAGAATGGCCATACTTCTCTTCAAGCTTGTGATTCTTTTCAATGGAATACAATTTTATCAAAATGTGGCAGTCTTTCTATCATTAATTTTCGACTTGCTTTCTTTCAACATGCCCTGAGTTGTAGAGTGCACATAAGTTACTAGGAAACCTTAATTCTCATAAATCCTAGGGTTTCAAAGAAGATTTGTCAGCATATGTGTTTGTATTGCTTCATTGTATTGTATGTGATAATTCGTCTTAGAATTCAATTCTTATCTGTTGCATTGTTTCTGTTAGAAGTATTAGGGAATATTTCTAACAGTTTCTATCATTTCCACGTGTCTATTTTGCTAATTGATCTCTCATGTGCATTATCTTAGTAAGTTGTCATTATTAGCTAATAACTGTTCTAACATACTTGCAAGACATGATTGTTTAACAGCATTTGTTGGTTCAGGATCTGCCCAGGTAATGTCTATGTTAGGAAGTTCATACCCTCCTGGTGGTCCACTTTCACAAAGCCATGTTCAAGGGGTGAATAATCTCAATTCTATGGGAATGTTGAACGACATGAACTCTAACGACAGCTCCCCTTTTGATATTAATAACGATTTCCCTCAGTTGACAAGCCGTCCTAGTTCTGCTGGTGGGGCTCAAGGTCAAATAGGTAAAATAAGAAGGATCTTGTAGTCTTGCTTTTGGTGCATTCTATTCTTACATTTAGCATTATGGTGAATATGATTCTAAGAATACTTTTTCAGGTTCACTGCGAAAGCAAGGTCTTGGTCCCATTGTTCAACAAAACCAAGAGTTTAGCATCCAAAATGAAGATTTTCCAGCTTTACCAGGACCAGGATTTAAAGGTGTGTGTATGCATAGGACCAGGAAATGATTGTATTGAAATCCATGTAGGTTCATAATATCAAAGCAATATGGATAGTTTGAATTAATAGTATATGCTTGACATGGATCCATTTTAACCTCGCCTCACATTAGTTACAAAGATAAACTCAAGCTTATTGAAGATGAATCTGTGATAGGCATATGTTGGTGTTTGTTTCCTCCTGAAATTTAACTTGTGATTTAGTGGGTAGGGTGTGCCATGGTGGTACGTTGCAGTGCTAGCCTCCCTGGGGGCTGATATGCAGGGGACCCATGTACTTGAAAGGATAAAAACATGTCCCAAGAATTGAGAGTTCTGTACTCTATCCAATGGTAGCACCCAACTGAACCTAGAGGTGTTTTCCCTATCAAGTATCCCTAAAATAGCTAATATGTTCCGTAGTTTACTAGTTTGTGTAATGAGATGTGTTAAAATCGTTTATGGTGACTACCTATTCAACATCCTAGCTGCGTCATGAATGTTTGTTTTGATTAAACCAATAGAAGCTTGGGATGCTGCAGTGTACATGTACTGGACATGGCATAGTTGCTAACTTAAAACCTATTGACGTTGACCATCTCTTATAGGTGGAAATGGTGAATATGGCATGGAATTGCACCAAAAAGAGCAGCTTCATGACAATACAATGTCAATGATGCAATCTCAGCACTTCTCTGTGAGTTTAGACACTAAACTTATAAATAAATCAACCATATACTATTTTGAAGTCGTTCCTTGCTAAAAGTGCTTCAATATGCAGATGGGAAGGTCCTCCGGATTTAACTTGGCAGGAACGTATTCATCTCATCGGCCACAGCAGCAACAACAATCCCCATCAGTCAGTAGTGGCGCATCCTTTTCACCTGTTAACAATCAGGATCTTCTCCATTTACATGGCTCCGATATGTTCCAGTCTGCACATTCTACGTACCATTCACAGGTCTGTACTGGGCTTGTTATTGGATGTACTTGTACCGATGGTAACTGGTCTTGTCAGATGTGTTGTTACTTTTAATTATCATTTTCCCATTTAGATGTATTTTTTGTCATTTTTATGATACCTGGAAATGAATTCAAGCATTCTAATTAACATGTTTCGGTATCTTGGTTCAGTCTAGTGCCCCCCCTGGAATTGGATTGAGGCCTCTCAGCTCTCCAAACACAGCTCCAAACATGGGTTCATACGATCAGCTTATCCAGCAGTATCAACAGCACCAGAACCAGTCGCAGTTTCGCTTACAACACCTATCGGCTTCAAGTCAACCGTACAGGGATCAGGGCATTAAATCCATGCAGTCAACTCAGTCTTCTCCAGATCCATTTGGATTGCTTGGATTGCTAAGTGTCATAAGGATGAGTGATCCTGATCTGACGTCTCTTGCACTTGGAATTGATCTGACAACACTTGGGTTAAACTTAAATTCAGCGGACAACCTCCACAAGACATTTGGCTCTCCATGGTCTGACGAACCTGCTAAGGGAGATCCAGAGTTTACTGTGCCGCAATGTTACTATGCTAAACAACCACCTGCTCTTCATGTAGGTCCTCTGAATTTCCCCCTTTTTGTTTTGATCGCACATTTTATTTTTCATACCCTAACCTCTTTTGGATGACTGCAGCAAGGCTACTTTTCAAAGTTCACTGTGGAAACACTGTTTTATATATTTTACAGGTGCGTGATTTTGTTAATGTACAATTTTTTGAATGTTAAAGCTAACAAATTTCTTTCATGTTTGTAATTTTCAGCATGCCAAAAGATGAAGCCCAACTGTATGCTTCAAATGAACTGTATGTACTTGGATCGAAGTTGTCTATTTATGTATTTATAGACAGCAGCTTGGAATATTTTAGGCTAAAGATTTGTGCTGTTGACAGGTATAATAGAGGCTGGTTTTACCACAAAGAGCTTCGAGCATGGTTGATAAGGGTACCCAACATGGAACCACTTGTGAAGACAAACACATATGAAAGAGGATCGTATCATTGTTTCGATGCAAACATGTTTGAAACAGTACGCAAGGTTTGTGGTGAATTCGTTTACTTTAACCTTGGAATTTCCATAATAAATTATAGTCTCTCTGTGATGCTAATATGAAAATTATGGGTGCAGGACAATTTTGTTCTACATTACGAGATGTTGGAAAAGAGACCTGCATTGCCTCAACATTAAAACAGTTTCAACTTACAATGTATATTTGTAGCTGATGGAGCTCTTTTAATTAGAGTCAAATCTGTATTCAGCTATAATGCTGTCCCTTGTATCATCAGGCAAAACTGTATCCAAATTGCGTATTTATCCTGTTGTAATGTCTTCTAACTTCATCTCGATCTGTTTGACTTCAACTCTAACAGCTTAGTGAAGGGACAAAAAACGAAGGTCAGGAATAGAAATCATTTATTTTCAAAGGCTCGATAACTTCATTTATAAAGAGTAGCCAAATACTATCTTGTGGTGTAAGTTCGTAAAACTGAGAATATAGTCTAGGGTCTCCACCGTAAAACAAACATTTGAGATCCTACTAGGTGGTTGTCTTGAACTGTTAAGGCAATTCGGGTTATCCTATTTCGTAAAAGAGAGTCGGGGGACCCGGCTAAGACTAGTGTGGTGAGATTTCCCGTCTCTCACTTGACATCATGTTTAGTGGATCATATCCCTTGGCTGACGAGGTTACGTAGTAGACCTCGTATTGGTAATCAAACCGACCACTATCTTGCCATGAGTCAATCCGGGTCAGACAAATGATGTAGATCTATTTCAATTTCAAAACTCAACTTGTGACTAGAGAATTTCCATTTTTAATAACATTCTAGATCTTATATGTTTTCTAATGTATATATATTATAAATGTGATTTTCAGGAGAAATTGTATATCAAATAGCATACATTTTCTTGAAATCGTGACTATCCAAAAGATCAGGATCGGACATGACTGACATTGACCACGACTTGGAGCCCTTGCTTCCCTGCGTAGACTTGCGTATGTTCCTCATGTTCTTGGCCTCAATCCGATGCACAATGACCCAATAACACATGGTTCCCAAAGTGGTGGCCATTATGGTCGTCCCGATGATGGTCACAGCTACGGCCAGCCACCTCTCCTTCCGCCCCACCACCACAAACGCCAGCGACAGGAACGCCACCGAAATGAGCACACAAGCCAACCACATGAGCTTGTTTATAACCGCCATCATCTGCTTCTTGGCCTTGCTCTCTATCACCACCACCGACGTCTGCACCACCACCACCGCCAGCGATATGAAGAGGGCTATGGAGTCGAACACGAAGAAGATTATGAACGGGGCCGTGGGGGCTATGTTGGCCTCCCCGAGGGACTGCCCCGGCGGGATGTTCTTTGGGTCGTTCACGTACTCGCCGGGGACGGTGAAGATGGCGGCGAAGGCCACGGTGGCGATGAGGACGGCGACCACCGTGGTGGAGTTGATCGCGTTGTTGAGGCCGTCGACGTGCAGCTTGTTGATCTTCTTGGCGATGCCTTGCACTCGTTTCCGGGTCTGGCGGCTGTGTTCCAGCTGGCTGTGGACCTCGTGCTTGATGTCGCTGACGGTCTGCTTCAGCTCTCGGGCCCGGTTCGTAGCTTGTGGCCTTATGGCTTTTGCGCTCTGGACTCCGCGCTCCTGTAGGAACGCCCCTATGTCGGGCTGTCCGGTTTTCTCTGCTGTGTCGATGGCGGTTTCGGATGATTTGTTGACTACCTTTGTGTCTGTTTGGCTTTGATCCAGCAGCAGCTTCACTATCTGCATTGAGCAAGCATATTGGACAACGTTTATGCTAGTACAACATTTGTCACAATTGTTATGGTTATTTTCTATATAGGGGTGAGAGAACATTATGGGCTCATATTTAGGAATTTGATATACATTATTTACATGATTAGAATAATAATCAGATGAAAACCAAATGTTGACTAAAAACTCAAAATGATCGGTCTCCATCGGATTGATTTTGTATGGGTTGAGATGCTTGCAAACTTAGACAGTCAACTCAAAAATTACTCCTTTTCTATTTTCATGGAGTACGTAGAGTTTTTATAAAACGCTGATAAAAAAGAAAAGAAAAAAAAAGATGTTTGCAAACATACTTAACATTGGATTATTGTGTACGTTGGAATTACCAGCCAGGAAGAAAATGCAGCTACATTGATGAAGGCATTTATAAGAACTGAAAATGGAGTTGACCTGGCTGTAAGGAATTTGATTTGTCATTAAGCTAGTTGCTATATGCTAAACGGATTAAGCTAAGTTTGACTTTATAATGAATAAGTTCAATTAAATCTGTACTAGTTGTCAGATCCTAGAAGATATTGCTAGCATAAGAAGCAAGAGTTGACTTCTGAAACCAATATCAGAAGACTTGAACAACAATAAACATCAAGGACCAAGAAAGATATACGATTAACAATATGAGCCATGAAGCCAATAAAGATTGCTTAGACACAAAACAGATAACCAGATATGGACATTGCAACGAATCAAGTCAAGCAAGTACCTGAGATCTACCCTTCCTCGTAGATATATGCAACGCAGTGTTGCCTTTGGTATCGGTGGTGTTTATGGAAGAAGGATCAGCCTTAATCAACAAATCAACCATGTCAACACTCTGACCCTTGGCAGCCATGTGAAGAGCCGTTTGGCCCTTTTTATCGGTCCTCGAAACCATCCCAGGCTCCTTGTCGAGAATGGCCTTGACAACTCTCAAGTGCCCGTTCCTAGCAGCAGAATGCAAAGCCGTCTTGCCATTGCTCCGAGCGATGGTAGCCAAGCTGCTCCCTGCCTCCAACAACAGCTCCACGATCTCCACATGCCCCTGCACTGCAGCTGTATGCAGAGCCGTCGTGTTCGATAAATCCACAGTCATGCTCAGCTCCGGATGACCCTCCATAAGCACTCTCAACACATCTGCAACATCCATTAACAAATACATTATAAGTACCTTTGATAAGTAATAAATGTGAAAGGTGTACATACCTAAATCTCCTTGTTTAGCAGCAATGTGGAAGGCATCGAACCCGTTCCTCGCTTTGATGCTGGCATCGACAAGATCATAGTGTTTGATCAGCTCTCTCACCATATCAACATAGCCATACTCTGCAGCAACGTAAAGAGCAGTTTCGCCGGATTGATTTTGCTTGGCCAGCAATTCCTTGAAACCATCACCTGTTTCGCTGTTAATGATCTCCAACACGGCCTCTACATTCCCAGCTCTTGCCGCGGAATGGAGCCGTGTATCATCCTTTTTTCCGGTCAGCTGTTTCGTCATCTTCTTCCGCTGCTCCATCGGATTTGGATCCAATTCAATTCAGATACCCAATAAAAATCCCATTTTTTTCCCAGATGAAAAATTCACAGTTTCCATCGGTAACGGTAAAATGAAGCGATCGATCTCAAATTGAAGCATTGACACTTGATTCCAATCTGTCGTGTGACCCGAAATCAGTGGCCTGAGCACACAGCAACAACCTTTTCTGAATCATTGAAACAAAACGAAGAAGAAGAAAAAAACATGAAATTTGATTTATATGGGTGGGAAGAAAAGAGCTACCTTTCCGCTCATCCGCCAGAACCCGAGAAACACGGGACAGAACAAAAGCAGAGCTTTTAAGTGGTCTTTAATGGCGTAGAAGATGAAGGAATATAGTGGTTTTGTTAATGTTTTATAAAGGCGAGGGAAATTGAACATGAAGCGCACTTCACTGCAAATCTAAATCACACAGCTATAGATAATTTCGGAAAGTTGGTGATCATGACAACAAAAAGTGCAGAGGAAAAAACAATAACAATTTAGAAGACATGATACAAATATTTCAGATGAAGAATGAAAACAACATCATTAAACAACGGTATTAACAGAAAACCACGCGCCTCCTGCGTCTACGTCAATCTTTCCTTGTCCGTCCAAAATGTGTAAATTTGTAGTGGGTCACGTTTCAGTGGCCACAAACAATCGTTTTTAAAACTAGGCTAAAAATAATATTCTCATAAGCATTACAGAGTTGAGATTCGAAACATCAAGTACATGTTTTATAAATACATGAAGCACCCGACAGATCTCATCTTTTAATAGTGGCCATCACAGAACAAGCAAGGATAAAAATGGAAACTGTTCTCGGTTCTGTTTCTCAATAATTGGGCCAGAATGGGCTTCAATGTTTGGCCCACAAACCTTTTCATCCATACCATCCTTAGTTATGAAGTAAGCTGAATAAAGAAAGCAGCACTGCTGATGTGGTGCTAATAAATAATAATATTATAGCTTTGGACTGACCATCAATCATAGCCTTTTATTTCCAAGGAAATAGTTTGTGCACTGCAATATTAACAGAAAAGGGAATGAATAAAATATATGTAGTAGTGAAGCCACTGGAGGTGCACGTGCTTAACAAGTAGAGAACATGTCTGGTCTCCAGACTTGATAGGTCTCCGTCTCCTCCATTTTAAATCACGGCACAGGCTCTGTCGTTCCCTATAAGCATAGTTAAAAAACATGGTTAACAAAGAACATGTCTGGTCTGGAGGTGCTTGTCTCGGTCTCTTACATACTTACAAGATTACCGGAGTAACTGTAACTGTAAAGGTTCAAACATCATGTTTGTCTCTTCTATATACTACAACGTCCTCTGTTTTATCTTATTATCCAGCAACAGTGTAATCATTACCTGATATTACCCATCTATGTCAAGCAACATCATGTTCACTCTATACTGAAGCACACATCTATACAAAGATGAGTTAATTGTTAAAAGTTATACAAAGTTTTATCAACTTACTAAAAATTACATTGTTGTGGTGTCAAATGATAAAGAGAGTTGGTTTTTAGAACCAATATGAAGAGAATCGTTCCCAAAAAACCTCTCTTATGAAAAAAATCTTCTAAACCCTAGAAGCGTCGTCACCTCTTCTTCTTCTCGCCGACGATAAGCTTGGCTCCGGTCATGATTGTTGCCGGCAGAGACCTTTCTTTCCCTTCTTTCCTCTTCTTGTTACTCTTTCCTAGCTCCTGCTCGTGGCTTTTCCTGGCCACGGTCCTTGTTCGGTTGCCGGAGATCATCCTTCGCCGATGTTGCTTGGAGTTCGTTGCTGAAGGTTCGAAGGGTGTGTTCTTGTTCCGACCGGAGATGGCTTCTCGTGGGGGTGGAGGCTTGGTTCATTTCCGGCCAGATCTACCACCACGACCTACTCCAGCGACCTCCTCTTACTTCTGGGGTTGTTATGGAACCCTTTGGTTGGTTTCCTCACTCTCGGTTGGGTCGTCGTGCTTAGCCGGAGTTGGATTGTGGGTGTTCTGCAGATTTCTTCGGCGACGGCTGGTTCGTGTCTCGTGGTTCGGGTGCGGGTCTGAAGTCGGGTAGGGCTTGGTCTGGACCGGCCCAGGTCTTGTGTTGTTTGGGCTGGGTCGGGCGGTTCAGGTTTGGGCAAGGTATTCGGACCTGCTCAGATCCGGGTTGGGTTCGACCAGGAATGTTCGTGCTGGTTAGGAAGCTTTGTGCTTCTGGGTGCGGCGAAGTCGTTGAGACGTGCTTTGTCCTCGGAGGAGCTTTGGGAATGCAGTTCAGATCCGGTGTGGGACTCCTTTCTTATCCTCGGTTGTAGATTGTAGCGGCTCTGTTCACTTTGCTTTGGGAGTTCTTGTCCGTCGATTCCCGGCTCCCTTTTCTGTTCATGGTGTTTATCCGGCGGATCGTTCTAGGCCCTGTGTGGGAAGCGTTTCTTCTATAGAAGATCGTTGGGTTCTTGTTTGAGTTGAACCTGTCGTTGGCTGTTGTGGTGTTGGCCCCAGCTCGTCGGAGGTTTTCTTCGGTGCTACATCGTTTCAGGAAAGTGTTCTGCTCATTCGTTGGGTGGCCGGGCGTATCGTTGTTCTCTGGTCGTGGGACGCGTTTCTCCATCCCCTGGGTGTTGATCGTCGTGGATTCAGTGGTGCATCGGGCTTTTGGTACTGTTGGCCTTCTCGACTGCTTTAGTTTGTGTCCCCGCTTTCCCTTTTATCGATATCTGTTTAGTACTCATTTGCTTCCTTCCACTTCATTGGTTAGGACTTGCCGGTTTAACCGTCGGTAGAAGTTTGGCATTTGCATCTCTTAACTGTTTACTTTCAGATTCGTTTTTAGGGTTTAGTGTGTCTGGTTGGGTTTGACTCCCCGGGAATGTCTTTGTCGTTTGGTGTTGGCCGTCGACGTATTAGTTTTCATCTTCCAGTCTTTGTGATTGGTTGCTGATCCTAATGAGATAGTGTGTTCTCATTCTTAGGCAGTTGGAAGGATTTTATCAGTATCGCTTGCGCTTAATGGTTGCAAAACCCGGGTGATGGACCCTTCCTTTTTATGTGCTTCAGGGTAGGAATAATTGAGTTTTAGACCTGTTTTACCGTTGAGTTCTTAATGGTTGTAAAATTTGGGTACTTAGACCTTTTTCTTTGTTTTGTCCCCTTGTTGGGTTAGTTTTTGAGGCTGTGCTGTTTTGCCAGCGCTCGCGTCTGTTGTTGGATCTTTCACTTGTCTTCTTAGGTTGTTCTCCTTGTTGGGGCTGTCATGAGATTGTGCTTTCACGCCAGCGCTCGTCTTTTAGGTTTCTCCCCTGCATGGGCTCTGTTCATGGTGTGGGTTCTGCCTTAGTGTGTTGAGGTTTTCATGAGATTCCTATTAGAAAGGAATGCTCCTTCATTGTGCTTCACCCCTGCTCTACGCTTCATAGAGCAGGTTTTATAATATGTCTTTCCTGATTAAAAAAACTTACTAAAAATTACGTCGAGCTTAAAAGTGGACAAAAACTAAAATAAATATGATTTATTCCGTTAAAATAATAAATAATTATGTTAATTGTAGAAGATACGTGAACAATACATATAATATTGAAAAATATTATAACCAAAATATATAACATTAAAAAGTATTGTGGTCAAAACATATAACATTGAAAAGTATTGTAGACAAAACACATAGAATCGATAATTAATAGAACATAATGTTTTATTCATTATTTTAACAAACGGGTTGTGGGCAATACTTATTATATGCTTTCGTCAACTTTTAAACTTCATGTAATTTTTAGCAAGTTGACAATTTTTTTTTGTAATTTTTAGCAATTAACCCTACGAAGATAAAACAACAAGTTGATGCGATACTTGTTCAATAACAAATAAAAAAATATGAAAACTAAACATATCATGCTTAAATTAGGGTTGCATTAAATACTAGAGTTTATACTACGGAAAAGAAAAAACCCTAGTGCTCCGTGCACACCGTTTTGGAGATTTTCCCGAGGAGGGTGTTTTGCTTCCTTGGTTAGCTGGTTAACATCAGATTAGGGTGACTCAGTCTTCCTGCCTCGGTGTTTGACCTTGTTGCTCTGATTGTGGGATCTCGTGGCCATCCGTTTGTTCTGCGTCGGATTGCAGGTTTGGTTGCACATCGAGGTCTTCGTGGGTCACAGTCAGATCTGTATCGGGAAGAATCTTCGACTTTCGCATTGACGGCGGGTAGCTTCATCCTAGATTTGCGAACCACGTCGCTGAGAGATTCAGCCCAACTTTTGGGCTCCAGACCTGGTTCGTGCGACGACGGCGGAGCAGCAGTAGAGGGTGAAGGAGGGCTCATCCTGAACGACGTCACCGATGGTCTTGGTTCACCGATGTTCGTGGTTCTTTGATATTTTTTTATTGTTTTTATTTTTCATCTTTCATATGAAGATCTCAAATAGTTTTGAATTTTGGGATGCCTGGTTTCTGTTGCAATGATTTCAATTCTTCAATAAATTGATTCCAACGTCTAAGATTGTACTATTGTTATGGTTTTGGCTTTGGAGAAGATTTTTAACCAAAAATAAGGGTTAAGGATCAATCAAGGAGCTGGGTTGGGACATGGATCTGAATTTATAGAAATTTTGGTTTGTTCATGTTATCTTCATATTCGTAAGAGATAAGTTTTGTTGTTTGATTTGTTCTTGTTTTGAAAGGGATTCTTGTCATTTGATTATAAGGGGAATGATTAAGGAATATGAATAAATAAGTAAAAAAAATTGATTTAATATAAATAAAAAGAATAAGTGAAGATTTTAAAACTTTAACTGATAATTAATTAAAAAAAATTGATTTTGGTTTTAATGGTAAAATTGTTGTTTGTTTGAATAGTGAGGGGGTAAAATAATCATTTCATCAAAAAAACCAACATACAACGATTACCAAAACTTGAGGACTGTTTTTTAACGTTACAAAAATGCAAAGGTACAAAAGGCGAGTTGCTAATAGATAAGGTAGATAAGGTAATTAACCCAAATATATATATGCTGAGAAAGCCTTTGTATGGTTTGAAACAAGAACCCAAAAAAATGGTATGAAAATTTTAACCACACTTTATTACAGACAACTAAAATTCTTATGTATACTTAAAGATGATAAAATCAGGTTGTGCGATTACTCGTCTTTATGTTGATGACATGTTAATTCTCAGAGAGAATATTGATAATGTGAACGATATCTAGAAAATTTTGACATAATAGAATTATGAAAAGTTGATTCCATTCTAGGTGTTAAGGTGATAAAAAAAAACATTGATGGCTTGTCCTTGAGTTAGTCTTATTATGTTGAGAAAGTGTTGGATAAATTCAGCCACTTTGGTATTGTGTCCGCAAAAACTCCTTGTACGCACTATATATCTTTCAAATAACTTCGGTCAAGTTTTTTTTTAACAAGTTGAGTATGCTAAGATTATAGAAAGTGTGATGTTTCACGTGTACTGTACTCGGCCATACATTTCATATGTCTTTAATATGTTGAGTCACTATGCCCACAACCTTAGTGAAGAACATTGAACTGCTCTTCATTGTCAACTAAAATACCTAAATGGGATAATAGTTTGGTCCTTGCATTATAATAAACTCCCTACTATGTTGGAAGGATACTGTGATACAAATTAGGTTTTAATTTTTAATGAAAAGCTGGTTCTCCATTTTCATACTCCATCAGAGAGTAATAGGCTGAAAAGTAAGTAAATCTCCAGTTTTCCAGAACATGTAAACCATATTTTCATGGATGTCTGTCTTGAATAAACTGTAATTACATACCAGGTAATAATATGCCTATGCTATATTATTGGAAATATATATGAGTCTATTTTCTAACCCAACTCACCTTGTGTGATTTGGATTCTTTTGGAAAGAGTTATGCTCATTTGAACAAGAAAAGGTCAAAGCTGAAATTTCTGACAACAATCCTCTTCATCCTCTATTTGTGTTCAATCAAGTTGTGCATGATATTTAACTCTCCAAGTACATTTTCAGACCTTCAATGATGATCAAGGAAGACTATGGAAGATTCAAAATGTCTACTTTGAAAGGGTTCAATTCCTACTAATAGGGTTCTTGTAAGTATGATTTTTAAGATATGATTTGGTTAACTCAACACTCAATCTCTTCTTCCTCATTCAAAAATATGATTTCTCTTTATTATTAAATTCTTTTTTTTTCATTCAAATTGATTTTGAAAAGAGATAAGTCATCATTTCAATTTTGAAATGTGTTGAAGACATTTCTTGTCAAGATATACCACTTGACTTTGTACTCAAGTATTTTTCCAACGTCTTATTTTTCTTAATTATCAAGTGCCAAGTTCTTGTCTATAAAAGCTCTCATTTGCTTCTTCATTGTAAGACACAATACTTTTACTCTCTTTACAAAATTTTCAACACAAAGTTCTTCTTCATCTTTGAGAGAAAAGTTATTTTGAGAGCTCTATTGTTCTTTGTTCTACAAATTGTTTTTAAAGTCATGAACTACTAGTTTTATATTCCTTGAGCTTTGAAAAACATATGTTCTTATTGTTATATCATTTCATGAACATGTTATGCTCTCTTTGTAAACTTTTTTGAAATCCTCTTCTCTAAAAAATATCTTGAGCTAAGCCTTACATATATTGAAATCATATATAACTTCTTTGTACTTCATCTTTATATCTTGATTGTAATTGAGGCATTGTGTCTATTCTATATAATATTGAACACATTGAATTGTTGACTTTTGGTAAATTGACCTCAATATCTTCTATTGTAATTGCCCTTGTAGGCTAGAAAAGGGTGTTGTATTTGGTTATAAGATTTGTTCTTGCAAAGTGTTGTAGTGGTTGCAAGATTTGTTCTTGCTTCCCATTTGGTGTTGTAACTTGCAAGATTAGTTCTTGTGAGGCATTGTAACATTTACTATAAGTTAATAAAAGGCCGAACTCTAAGTGAGCTCTAAGAAGAGTTGTGAACCACACACATCTTTGTGTTGGCTATCTCTATCTTGCTATTTTTGCTTGTTGTTTAATTTTCGAATTTATTTTTAAGTCGATATATTTTTTTGGGTTAGTTACAGATACCTACCCCAAACTTGTAGCGCTTAACTGATACCTACCCTAAAGTTTTTTTAACTGATACCTACCCTAAAGTTTTTTTTTAACTGATACCTACTCAGATGTTTAGTTATATAACAAATAGCCCAAGCTGTAAGCTAAAATGACGAGAATACCCTCAACTACACTTCACTAATTATTATTTTTTTAATTTTAAAAATCACTTTTGTTATATATATATATATTTACTTATTAAATCACTTCAGTTTTATTTTAAAAAATTATTTAAAAAATCATTGAGGGCATTTTCATCATTTTAACTAACAATTTGGGTTATTTGTTATATAACTAAACATTTGAGTAGGTATCAGTTAAATTTTTTTTAGGGTGAGTATTAGTTAAACGCTACAAGTTTGGGGTAGGTATTTGTATTCACCCCCCCTTTATATTTATTCCTTGGGACCTAACAATGAATTCCTTCCTTCCTCCATATAGTTGCCACATCATTTGTAGGGTGATGAAAACTCGTGGGAACACTAAGGATGGTCGTCAAACACCTAGGTGAATGAATGGTGGACTTCTTCTTCGCACCATGGGTGGAAAAATACGGGAGGCAATTCCCTAGGCCTTTCATCGCTCCCCATTCATTCTCACATACTTGCCACTGAGCCCACATGTCTCTTCATTCCGATTCCAGCACAAGGAAAACTAGGTTCAGGCCTCGAACCTATCTTTTGAGGTCATGACCGTGGAGACGGTACTCTGATCGACAAAATGTTGGGAGGTTGCGTTAAGGTCCAAGGCAATAAATGAGGATGTTGCATGGGGCATTTCCTACAGGCTCGGGCTCGGTTGGAGATCAACCATCCTCTACATTGGAACGTCTTTATGTGTTTTGAGTACTATCCTCAGGTCGTCCGTGTGCTCCTTTGGTACGAGAGGTTGCCCTTTTCTACTTCTCCTATGGTATACTTAGTCAGGAAAAACTGGATAGCCTGAACCTAGCTCTAAGAGGCACCATCTCGACTCCTCGATACGATAGATCCCTTTTGACGGGTCCCCTCACCACGTTGGGCATGTTTCTTTGCACGGGGGTACAAACCGCTTCATACCTTAGTGTTTCTTTTGATGGGAGGATTGAACTACCATTGTAGCACCACATCCAAAATAAGCCCTTATCTTCTTGATGAGGCGAGAAGCATACCTTGGGTTAGCCACAGACATTAGACTTCACCACCTAACAATATCCCACTTGAAGACTAATTTCGATCACCTGTCTTTAAGCATTTGCAAGAGGGGGCTCAACTTTTCACTCAATTAAACCCACTGAAGTTGCACACAACTTCAGCTTCTCATTCGGCACGACCTTCGTAAACATATCCGCATGATTCTCATTTCCTGCGATCTTCTTGAGGACTAGCATCTCGTTCTCCAAAACCTCTCTGATGAAGTGGTAACGGAGCTGTATATGCTTCGTTCGAGCATGATACATCAGGTTCTTCTCCAAGTGAATGACGCTCTGGTTGTCGCAGTCAAGAAGACTACCCTCCTGATTATGCCCCAGCTCTTGTAGAAAAGACTGAAGCAAAATCATATTCTTCTTAGCCTCCGTCACGACCACGTACTCAGCCTCGCAGGTGGAAAGAGCAGCAATCTTCTGCAAACTTGAAACCCAACTGATTTTAATACCTCCGAATGTGTAGACATAATCGGACGTACCCTTTCTACTATCTATGTCACCACCATATTCTGCATCAACAAACCCTTCAAATCCCGAATCAGACTTCTTGAAGCACAATGTCGTACCTGAGCTTCCTTTCAGGTACCTGAAAATCCACTTCACGACTTCCCAATGTTGTTTGCCCGGATCACCCATAAATCGACTCACAACTCTTCGGTCTCGTGCATACCATCACATACATAAGACTTTCGATATCTGAAGCATATGGAATCTTATTCATGTACGCCCTATCCTCTTCTGTCATGGGAAAGTCTCCTTTAGACAACCGAAAGTGATTGTCTAGAGGAGTTCCAACAGACTTGGCATCGTCCATGTTGAACCGTTTCACGACCTTCTTCACATAATCTTTTTGTGACAGTTTCAACCCTCCTTTTTTCCGTGTAATCCTCATCCCGGGGATTTTCTTTGTAATCCCGAGATCCTTCATTTCGAACTCATTCGACAAAATCTTCTTCAACTTCTCAATCTCTTAAGATCTACTCATGTTATTAACATGCCATCAACATAGATCAACAATATAAAATACGAATTCTCAAGTCTCTTGAAGTAGCATTAATGATCTACCTCACACCTCCTGAGCTCGACTTTCTTCATGAAACTGTCAAACTTCTTATACCACTGCCTTAGAGCTTGCTTTAAACCGTACAAACTCTTTTGGAGCTTGCACACCATATTCTCCTTTCCTTTGACCTCGAAACCTTCTGGCTGCCTCACGTAGATATCTTCTTCTAACTCACCATGAAGGAAAACCATCTTCACATCCATCTGTTGAAGGTGTAGATCTTCTTTTACCACTAACCCAAGAACTGTTCGAATAGTCACCAGCTTAACAACTGGGGAGAAAATATCGATGTAGTCAATGCATTACTTCTGCTGAAAACCCTTGACTACCAGCCGCGCTTTATAGCGCTTGCTTCCATCGTGCTCTTCTTTAATCCGGTAGACCCACTTGTTTTGCAACGCCTTCTTGTCAGCTGGAAGCTCAGCTAGCTCCCATGTTCAGTTTAACAATAGTGAGCCATCTCATCCTTCATTGCTAGCTCTCACTTGCTTGATTCCTCAACATTCTTTGCTTCATCATAGCATTCAGACTGTCCTCTGCAGTAAGCAAGATGAAGTCCAACGACAACGAGAACCTCTACGTCGAATTTCTTATCCGAGAAGATCGACGTACGGCGAAGGTTGGCATTTGTCCTTTGACTTCCGGGTCGCTATCTTGTTGAATCTCTTCTTGAACTTCAGGTTTATCTTCTTCCGACATATCCCGCTCTGATTCGCGTTGTAGGAATCTCTCTCAAGTCAATCATTGTTGATTTTTCATTCTCGAACTCTCGACTCTCCGGAGTTTGTTGCAGCTTGTCTTTGTAGAGAACATGTTCATTAAAGATGACATCTCTCTTTCTGATGATCTTTCAATTTGATTGTTCTATAAATTAGAACCAAACCCGAAATCACCATAGCCAATAAAACAACACTTCTTAGATTTTGCATCAAGTTTAATTCTAGAAGTGGCATCAATATGAACATAAGACAAGCAACCAAATACTTTCAGAAATGATAAGTTTACCTATTTTCCCCTCAACACCTCTTTTGGAATTATGACATTCAAAGGAACGGACGGTCCTCGATTGATCAGATACGCCACGATATTAACCGCATCAGCCCAAAACGTCTTCAGTAACCCAGATTGTAGTCTCATGCTTCTTGCACGCTCATTCAGCCTCCGATTCATCCTCTCTGCTACTCCATTTTTTTTAGGTGTTTTTGGAATGGTTTTCACCATCTTGATCCCGTTATGAGCATAGTATTTCCTGAAGGGACCGTCGATGTATTCTCCACCATTATCAGACTTTAAACTCTTAATCTTCAAGTTTGTCCCATTCTCAACCAAAGCTTTCCAGGTCTTGAAAACATTGAACACATCAGACTTATGTTTCATGAAGTACACCCAAACCTTTCTGGTGGAGTCATCTATGAACGTCAATAACAATGTGACCTTCCAAGGGAAACTACTAGGGCTGGTCCCCAGACATCGATGTGAACAAATGCCAATTTCTCCGTCTTCAGCTCCCTTCCTCCACTTGAGAAACTCAATCTCTTCTATTTCCCAAGCACACAAATGGTGATTCACCAATTTCAGCTCTAAAATCTTTCCCTCCTTTACGAGAATTTTCATAACTTTCTCGCTCATATGCCCAAGTCGTTGATGTCACAACTCGGTCTCCCGGGTATAGTCAACATAACTGTTGAGACGGGACAACTTGTCGTCATACAGAGGGTGTCGGTTTTCTGACCACGAGCAACCACAATTGCACCCTTTGCCATTTTCCGTTGACCTTAGCAAAAGGTAACTGTGTGACCTTCATCATCAAGTTGACCAACTGAAATCAGATTTCGTTTCAGCTTCGGCACATGTCTCACCTTCTTTATCTTCCATGTGCACCCGTTCGACATCTTTAAGGTAATGTCTCCGTGACCGACAATGGGTAGACGCAAGCCATCGGCTAAATAGACCTTTCCAATATACCCAACAACATAGTTCTCTATTTTTTCTAGGCTTGGAGCGGTATCGAAGGAAGCTCCCGAATTAAGTACCCAATTATCGATCGGACTATCAATCGACATTAGTAATGCATCCTTGGAGTTTCTAGCTGCCACAACAACAGCTTCTTCATCGTTGCATTTCTCCGTGACAGTCTTTTGGGCAATCCGCCCATGTGATCAATGCGTCACCAATCTCATCAATGGTCGCATTAACTGCATTTCCCAAATCTTTTCTCTTGGGAGCCCTGCAATTCTTCTTCTCGTGACCTATCATTGCACAGTTCCAGCACTCCATTGTTCTTCCAAACCAGGACGACTTCTATCATTTCTCGACTTTGACATGTCCTTGTTCTTGTTAAACCTTCTCCATGTTCCTCTTCCCTTGTGTTCCACGTTCAAGGAAGAACTGGAAGAGCTCTCGCATGCATCAGTTCTTCAAACTTCCTTAGCTAGAACACTATCTCTGACATCTGTAAATTTTAATTTCGCATTCCCAATGGAATTACTTACCGCTTCCCTCATTGGCTCCCAACTCGGTGGTAGAGACGCTAATAAAATTAGGGCACAAACTTCGTCATCGAAATCAATTTCTACAGATGATAGTTGATTGACAATCGTATTGAACTCATTCATATATGTAGCCACATATCCACTTTCTTCCATTCTCGAATAAAAAAGCTTTTTCATAAGAAATACCTTGTTATTTGAAGAAGGTTTATCGTACATGTCAGACAAGACTTTCATCATGCCTGCAGTGGTCGTCTCCTTCGCCACGTTGTGTGCGACATTCTTTGACAGGGTTAATCGCACAACCCCCAAAACTTATCGATCAAGAAGACTCCACTCATCATCATCCATATTCTTCGGCTTCCCCGTTAGAGGCACATGTAGCTCTCTACCGTACAGGTAATCTTCCATTTTCATTTTCCAGAACGCAAAATCGATACTATTGAATATCCCGATCCCGTGAGTGAACCATCGTCGCCAACCATCGTCTTCCCAATCGCAAACACAACCTAGTGCTCTGATACCAGTTGAAAGGAATTAAACCTAATTCTTGTCCCCGAAGAACGATGAACAATAAAATGACGATAAATAAAAGACACCCGATTTTATACTGGTTCACTCCCAGAATAGGAGTTACCCCTAGTTGCCGCATGTAAACACGATCCACTATAATCTCCAATGGTGTTTTTGTTTACAACATAAACCTCTCTGCCTTTGCACCTCTCACGCACACCCTGTACCCTTTCTGTTTGTGCTACACTTTTGCTACTAATGATGATTCACGACTACACACATATATAAAGGCACAAAGAAAAGGAAACTCATATTAGTAGGGCCCACAAAGCCCATTAGAATTCTCCGCATAACAAGTCCAAGGCATAGGGGGCAAGCAACAAAGAAACATGAAGGATTCTAGGGTACAAACAAACAACAAAAATTAAACAAAAATTCATAGAAACCGATTGAATCCATGAAATTCAAATAAATTGATAGTTTAAAACATAAACTCATTACCTCTTCCAGAATTTAATCTGGTTCAAGATGGGGACCGATGGAACGCTTCTGCTCTATGCGATCGGGACGTCTCCAACAAGATCCGTCCTCTATAGGTATCACACCAACAAGATGCTCTCAAAATATGTGTGCTAGCACCAAAACGTTTTCTCTCTTTCTTATTTTTATTCTCTCTATATTTGTTTTTGCTATGCTGAAATTCTCCTAAAAGCCTTAGTTCCACTTCAGTACGTGAGAAACAAAGTGGTACCCATAAATAGCCAAATGGAGATATTTGAGCGAAAACGTGAAACTGAAAATATTTCGGTTTCGCTTAATATTTGAATTCATAATTCAAATATTCTTTGAATTAATACTTTTTAAATTCAAATTCCAAAAATATACTCTTAATTGTTTCTTTATTTCATTTTAATTAGAACCCTTTTTAATTCAGTTGTAAAAAAATTATTTATATTTTCATTATCTTCTCAAGACAATGAATAGTATAATATAATTATATTCATTTTATTGTGCTTCTATAGTACAATTCGATTTTCGGCTTGTTGTTATGTGTGACTATGTAGGCTGATACAATGTTGATAGTGGGCCTGGAATTCTCATTTTGTACACATGTTATAATTAGCCTCTAGCAAAACATTATGACTACTTAAAGTTATATGAAGATCGACAATCTGATTCAACTTTTTATCGTTAATATCTTATCTCCTTAGTCTCTGATATCTTGATCGAATATAAGGCATATGGTTATCATCCTTATTATATTCAGTTGTTAGTTTCTTTATCCCAACTAGACTATGAGTGATAACTCATTATCGATTCACATGACCATGCATTTCCACGGTCTCACTTATGAAGGGGATAAACAATTTCTTTCTCATACTTACATGGGGACAAATTCCGTATCAGTCAATCACATTTCCCATATAGTTGATTATGTACCCAATGATAATCTTTATTATTATCTGGCTAAAGACAATATTGAATTGTGTCAAGATGCAAATCATCCATATAGAAGTATATGATAACTACAAGGTCAAAGAACTTAAACCATATAATGATACTGAGAAATACTTCTGACACTTCCTATGTAGTATTCTCGTATAGGGCTATCCAATACTATTTCGCCAAACAATATCTATAATTTGACTTCACCTTCCATATGCATGATCAACAAAATATGATTATCAGTCAACATCATACTAGTCTTTGCATATTGTTAAGACTATGAATCAATGAATAACTCTTTATCCATATAAGATTTTTACATTCAAGTCAGATACTTGATGACCTTAAAATGATTTGATTATTCATGTAATTAACATTTCATAAAATGATAATAAAATGTATTAATGATAATGTCATACATATAAAAGATTGGTGTAGGGCATATAACTAAAAAAATGAACCTTTGAGTATCCTGCCCCTACCCCCTGGGTGGCAACAAAAATGGCATGTGATAGTCCGACGAGGTCTGTTAAAGCAGCCTTGCCAAACCAAATGAGCTACCATAGCAAGCGTGGTTGGAAAGGTTGAGTGTCGACCTTCTCCCTTTCAAACCACCTTGATCTGCTTGTCTTTCCCTACCAAGGCACAACCTTGACCTTGCACAACTATTGAACTCCATTACGCTTGGTATTGGAAATCGTTGAAGGATCAACTTGTAATCATGACAACTTAGCTCGACTCAAACTAGCATGTGTATGGTCTTTAAGAGTTCAATTAGTAGCCGAAGATCTAATGTATGATCAAACCCGACGAGGATAAACTGAGCATCCTTATAAGCCAAACTACGAGTATAATCTGATCATTATATGTATATATATTTTTTTAACGGCAAAGCAAATTTAAAAGTTATGATTTCTCTTATAAGAGTTGCTTAGCCAACCTTTTTTTTGACTAAAAAGGTGTACTTTCATCTATTAGAATTCAACGACAATAGTAGTGCATCAGGGAAACTCCTTGTAATAACCACTCTCGGTCAACGCCAGTCAAACCTGCGAAAAACAGGAAAATTTTAAAAAAATTTAAGACTGACAGTTAAGTGAACCTAAAATGACCCCGAGTGTCATACCGGACTTAAGTTGACCCCGTTATTGACCAAAGTGAGTTCCGGGGGACTCAGGGCAACTTTCTGATCAATTTGGGAAATGTTGACTTTTCGCTGGAAAAGTCAACCGAGCGACGTTTTGGTCCATTCGAGGACCGTTTTGGATCCAAAAAGCTTAGCCGTCGTCGCAGCGGTCTTAGTTGAGCCGTTTCCTTGTAGCCCGCCAAGTTTCGTAATTTCTTGGGAAAAGTTCGCGTTCGGGGCCCGAAACGTCCGTTTTTCGCGAATCTGATTGGAAAATATCTTCTAGATGTTTATCCAAAAAGGTGTGTGACCCACTTGACACTTGTCATATATGTGGTGGTGTTAGGTTTTTGGGGGGGGGGGGAATAAGAGAAGACAAGGAAGGGGGGGTTCGGCCACTAATAGAAAAAAGGGGAAAATCAAAACAAAGGAAATGTTAGTGTTTTAGAAAGAGAAAGAAGAGAGAAGGAAGAAGAGAGAAAAGGAGAGAAGAAGCTTGGGTCTTGCCACTATTCACGCTCATCCATCCCTTGGATCGTCTCGAGGCAAGAACGAAGTGCACTCCCCTCGTTCTCCTCTATGGTATACACCGAACCGATTCTCGTTTTGATTAATTTTGGAAGTTAGGTTTTTGTAAAACTATTAGTTTGAGGTGGTTTTGATGTTGGGGTAATTATTGGAGACGTTTTAGAGGTGTTGGAGGTTTGGTTGAACGTTTTCCGGCGACCAGGGGCTCGGGAGAAGCCCCGGCCACCATAGGAGGTGGCTGGCCGGAGCTAGGGCCGGCCACCACCATGGTGGCCGAGCCTCATTTAAGCCCTAGGGGCTCTCGGCCAAGTGGCTTGGGTGGGGCCCACGTGCTCGGGTGATCGGGTTTTGTGTTTCGGGTGGTTTAAAACGTTCCCCGGACCATTTATCCTTAACCGAATCGAAAATTGGAATAAAATTGGAGAAGTTGTAATTAACGGGTTTTAGAAACTTTAAACGTTAATTAATTGACTCGGAAGTCGGAATTCGATTCCGTCAAGTGCATTGGGTTCCTTGAACTACTCTAAGACCGTAGAAACGAAAACGGGGGCTTTTGGAGCCCCGGAAGGCAATTTACAAAACCCGGGCAGATTCGCCATGTCGGGCGAATCGGGCCTTTACGGGTCCCTTATCGACAATGTCGAGTAATTGGGAAGTTTGGGAGTGATCGACATTGTCGGGGTTAAGTTTGGGCATCGAGTTTAATGATTTTCAGTTTATTCCTGCAAGTTGTTAAGTGGCTTTAAATTGTGTTCCTTTAGATCGTGCCACGTACCGGGGCAAGGGAAAGCTGGGTGAGTGACTGAGATCATCACCGGAGCTCGTGGTTGGCTTTTGGGAGAACACGCACGAGGTAGGGAAAAGTAGCCGGATCTCGGCCCTGACTGGGGAAAGTTAACAGTAGAATTGCATGTGACACCGGGGTGTCGTGGGTTGAGTAGTTTTATTTAATTATTAGAAAAGCATGTTACGGGATCGTAGTAATTATTGGAAAAGCATGTGACACGTAGTAGTGTCGTAGGAGCAGAGAACTTATCGATATTAGAATTACTGGAGGCATATGACCATGCCCGGAGGTTGTTTGTGAAACTAGTGATCTTAGGACTGTTGGAGGCATTGAGTATGCCGGAGGTTGTTGTGTATTATTATTACTGAGTTTTGGGTGGCCTTGAGAGCCCGTATTATTGTTATTGAGTTTTGGGTGGCCTTGAGAGCCCGTATTATTATTACTGAGTTTTGGGCGGCCTTGAGAGCCCGTATTATTATTGTTGAGTTTTGGGTGGCCTTGAGAGCCCGTGTTATTATTCGTGTTTGGGTGGCCATGAGAGCCCGTACTTTACTGTTGGTGTTTTAGCTGGCTTACGAGTCAGAGTCTCGGTAAGTTGCGAGCGTGTTTTATTGTTGAGTTTTGGGTGGCCATGAGTGCCCGTGGGGTTGTTGAACCCGTGTCTTTATCTTTGGTGTTTTAGCTGGCTTACGAGTTAGAGTCTCGGTAAGTTGCGAGCGGGTTTCATCGTTGAGTTTTGGGTGGCCATGAGTGCCCGTGGGGTCGTTGAACCCGTGTCTTTACCTTTGGTGTTTTGGGTGGCCGTGAGTGCCCGTGGGGTTGTGAACCCGTGTCTTTACCTTTGGTGTTTTGGGTGGCCGTGAGTGCCTGTGGGGTTGTGAACCCGTGTCTTTACTGTTGGTAGTTTGAGGGGCCGTGAGTGCCCGTGGGGTTGTTGATCCCGTGAGTTACTGTTGGTGTGTCTTGGGTGGCCATGAGAGCCCGTGTTTGACTGTTGAGTCTTGGGTGGCCATGAGAGCCCGTGTTTGACTGTTGAGTCTTGGGTGGCCATGAGGGCCCGTGTTTGACTGTTGGTGTCTGGGGAGGCCGTGTGTGCCCGTGGGGTTGTTGAGCCCGTGAGTTACTGTTGGTGTGTCTTGGGAGGCCGTGAGTGCCTGTGGGGTTGTTGAACCCGTGTCTTTATCGTTGGTGTGTCTTGGGAGGCCGTGAGTGCCCGTGGGGCTGTTGAGTCCGTGTTTTGTGGTTGGTGTCTTGGGTGGCCATGAGTGCCTGTGGAGTGCTGAACCTGTGTTGTTTCTGTTTGTGGAACTTGCTTGTGATTGTGATTGTGGTTACCTGAGTGAGAGAGGTTACTGAGACAGGTCGACTGCTTGGACCGACTGGGATCGGAAAGAGCGAGGGACAGAGAAGTTGTAAGACAGGTCGACTGCCTGGACCGACTTTGTGTTGGAAAGAGCGAGGGACAGAGAAGTTGTAAGACAGGTCGACTGCCTGGACCGACTTTGTGTTGGAAAGAGCGAGGGACAGAGAAGTTGTAAGACATGTCGACTGCCTGGACCGACTTTGTGTTGGAAAGAGCGAAGGACAGAGAGGTTACTGAGACAGGTCGACCGCCTGGCCCGACTGAGATCGGAAAGGGCGAGAGAAACAGAATTGGTTACTGAGCAGCTGGTTTGCGATCCTTTGTGATCTTGTTTGGTTTGCGATCCTTTATGATCTTGTTTGGTGTGCGATCCTCTGTGATTTTGTGTGGTGTTGCATAGTTTCTTTGAGTCCTTGGAAGAGGTCGTGATCGTTGTGTCGGTCTACTTACTTGTTTGAATGTTGAGTCGTTCGAGGAAGGTCACCGTGGGTGTTTGTCAGTCAGAGTACTTGAGTTGGGGACAGTGATCCCCGGAGTTGAGTTGTTGTTGGTGTTACCGGCATTGTCTGCTATTTATGCCGTAGTCAGTCTGTTATCTGTGGTGGTGAGCGAACGCTCACCCCTAGCTGCTTTTCCTACAGGTACTGATCACAGGACGGACTAGGGGAGCTCTCGAAGCTTGTGGAGCTAGGAGCGGAGTAGTCCGGGTTCAGTCTTTTGAGTCTAGTGACGGATACCTTGTACTCTTGTCCACGTGTTGGGACGTGTTTTTAAGTTGTAAATATTATTTTGTTTCATTAAATGGAGATTTTAAAGTGTTTATCCAAAACAGGTTTCATTGTTTTATTGTTTCTGAACGTTCGCGTCCCGAGTTCGGTTTCCTGAAATTGGGGCGTGACACCCCTGACCACGGTAGAAGAGATATTTCATGGTATCGAGCCCCTAAGGTCTGTATACGCATAACTCTATAGAAAATGAACCGACACATGCGGTTTGTTGGGGAGTCATAAAGGCAAACAAAAAGTAAATAACCATGAAATCGGTGTCTGCTGCTCAAGGTATTGTCCAGCTGTTGCATATTCTGTAAAATGCGACCAAACCTGCTGACATCGGCTTCCAAGGGAGGAGAGCGACGATGGTAGATGTGATTCAAGGATCCCTCCCGGTAAAAGTCCATGACACCTTGGGTAGAAGTCCTGAATCTTCGCTCACCAAATATGAACCTTGCAAAAAAGAACAAAACATGTAAAGTAAAACAAGTCCAGGCGATCATCCGGAACCAGGCCCGGGATAGAGATCGAGAAGGAGGCCACGGTGGAGGCCAAGGAGGTGGATACATCGATGGCGGCTTCAATTGTGGTTGCAGGGGCGGCAGAGACTACTTATCAGAGGGGAACCGAGCTGGCGGCGGTGTGATCGTGGGGATGCTGTGGGGAAAATTAGGGGCGGTCGATACATGGGAACCGCAGGCGGCGGAGTAGAGGAGGAGGAGGAGGAGGGACGCTCTAAAGACGGAGTTAGATTGCCGAACCGATATCATAAGAGTCGAAGTCTTCTCAGAGGAGAAGCCTCTATTGATGCTAGCGGCTGCGAAAACCTAACAGAGGAAGAGGAAGGACGCCTTAATGACGGAGAAAGAACGCTATATCTATGCTGGGAGAAACGGGGGAGTCCGCGAGGAACGGCTCTTTTTCTCGTTAGCGATGGTGAAACCTAACATACATACCAATCATTCAATTGATATTGTATCATCCGATACTGATTTGGATTGATGTAACTTGTATGCTTTTGTGCGATACATATTCCATATTTCTTAGCCAATCTTAGTGTACAGTTGTAGTCATTTTCTTAGTAATGTATTGAATAGAACTACAACGTGGCATCTCCCCATAAAAAGCAAATCAAACAAACAAAATATATATACAGCACAAAAATTAGACGTAATGTGAAGAATAAGGAATGAAATGAAAACCATAAATCCGGCGAGGAAAATGGGGAAATAAATACAAGGAAGAGACGGTTGGTGGTTTGGTCTGGTTCAGTTGAATTAATGGATAACGGTGACACTTTGTATTTTGTTTATTTTGAGTTTGGAGACAAGTCAAAGATAATAGTGTTAGGTTGATCCTCTTTATGGTGTGGTCCACATTTTGTTTCGGTTTACGTCTATCCAACATTCTTACTACTAAGTTCCAACCTCTTAGACTATAAGTTTAATATTTCTTTTTTGACTCGAAAATGACTTCTCGTCTAGTAAATCGTCCCAAAATTAATTACTTAAATCTCGTTTTGTTTTCTTCCTAAATTTCCGGTGTGCTGGGACTTGGACCCATTATCTTGAAGACTACGTCACTACGACAAGCCATTTCACGATTTACATCCAACTCTTAAACAAAAAAAAGGACATAATCTGTTCAACTATTTAAATATATTTTAATTAAAACTTATATAAGGTTTTTTTTTGTATATGAGTATTGTATTACTGTTAAAGATAACCCTTACCGGTTAAGGTATAACTGGTCAGGATTTCAGATATTTATCTCGATCGACCGTAGTCCACCAGACGCTCATGGATTCGTAAAAAAGTCTGCTTTTACCCGCAGATATGAAACTCAAGAGTTCTCCTTACAGACATTTCAAAAAAGAGAAAATCCAAAATCCTAGGCCAACCTATCAAAATACCTAATCGAGCTATGAAAAAGATAAACAGCATAAAAAACAGAAAAACGAACTAGTGCTTTGAGTGCGGCTTCCCCGAGACTCCCCATCACTGGTGGTTTCGGGTCTGTGGCTATAGGTCCCGAGCAGGCCTTCCCACACTCGTCGGGTCCTATCATTCTTCCCGTGGAGGGTCCGGACCCTCCATCTTCAACTTCCCATCATGCTCCAGACAGACCTCCTCGGGACTCTCTTCTAAAGTACTGACTTCTTTAAGTATCCCATCCGCGCTTGGCTGCAAGGTGTTCACCGCCGGTGCCATTGATTCCCCTGACTCCCCGACCATCCTGTAAAGCGCATTATTCACCCCCCGTTAGGGTTTGGTGAGGATGAAACCTGCGTTCCCGAACTAGTTCCCTCCATTCCCCTTCTGTTCTTTCGGGATCGGGGGCCAATTGCCAGGTTGTACTTCACCAAGCCTCTGAGGTACACTGGTAGGTGATCCTGGTAGTACCGACGGGTTGGAGCCCTAGAGAGTGTCGGGTGGCGTATCAATTTCCCATGTGGTCGAGGCTCCGCCCCCTCGCCTCGATCTGATTTACGGGGTTATCGTTCCTGGTTCCTTGATCATGCCCGACATGGGGGTTCGCTGGTGTTGTGGTGTCAGCCACCAGAGTGATTATGGTCACAGTCCTTGACCTTGGTAGCCTCGGAGACTGTCGCTTTTTCGGCGATGTCGATGGTGCCGAAGCCCTAATGGGATCCCAGCGTTCGTAAGGGGCCTGGATGGAGAATGACGGCGGCCCTGCGTACTCGGGATCAACTGCCCGTCCATCAGGCTGATGTCCGAACAGTCCCGGCTGGTTATACCGGTCAGCCCTAGTAGTGATGATCCAGATCATTGGGTAAGACGAGTGATCGTGCCTCCGATAAGGTTCATACATGTGCCATGGTAGCACCAGCCGAAGATCCCAATGCTGGTCGCGCATCGGGGTAGAGAGGGATCATTCATGTCTCAACTGAAGCTGCTAGGTTTCCTGAATGTATGTCATCCTCTGGGTGAGGGATCATCAGATACTGGTTGGGAGATCCTAGCCGACTTAGGAGTAACCTATGCAGTGGCGGTCAATGATAGATGGTCGAGGCCGACCTTATGGACCATGGATCCATCCTCCTCATAAACAGATTATTTCCCGTGTGAGGCCTTATTTGACCTGGCGAGGCTGACCCTCAACCCTCGCTTGATCTGTAGGGATTATATCCCCCCAAATGAGTATCACATAATTCCTCAAAGGTCATTCCCCTCTTCCTCGTGTAACTACAACTCAGGAACATCTCCTCACTTCCTTAGGTCTTGAGAATGCATATCCACAAGGCGGGGTGTGGTGCCATATCTTGCCACATCCTCACCGAACCGAGCCATCCATGATCCATTCCCGAGGGAAATACCACTACGTGATTAGATGGCAGCAACCCTAGCGGGACAAGTACAAACATCGTCGTCTCTCTTATGAAAAATCTAGTCGGGCCAAGTCAAACCCAACCACGAGACGCCGACGAGAGTCCGGAAGCCAGGTCGAAAGAGTAGGCCTTAATGATTTCTCTTCCACGTGCTAACAGGGAACCAAGATTACAAATAGGTGCAAAACCAGTGGGCTTCTTGTCCCGTGCCGCCACAGATCTGAGTTTAAGGTGCACATCATACGACCATTGTCTAACAGGTCGGTGGTTGTTATGGTGAAACCGTGCCTATCGTTGGAAAAAGACGACAACCCCTGATAGAGATAACATGGAAGAGGAAGAAGAGCGTGATGTGTTGACGCAACAGCCCGATCGGGCAGCCGTAGGCAGAAGTGGCAAGAGGAGGTGATGTAGCAGGCCATTGAGTGGTTGGCGGTGATGCATAGACGTGCACAGAAGCCCTACTTGATGGAGAGAGAGAGAGAGAGAGAGAGAGAGAGAGAGAGGTTTCATAATTCTACCTTAGTTAAAATAATTTTTATTAATGTAGCGTTTGGTTTTGTTTATTTCTTCTATATAGCAGAGCGTTGGTATAGCCATCAATAAGTTTTCTGAAAAAAATTGCCACATGAAAGCCAACCAAGAGATGAGATTAACAATGTCACTATCGAGAGGAGACACCAACTTTGACATTCGACAACGAAGTAAGTCATAGGTGTCGATTTCAGCTTTAGAATCGAGTAACGTCGATATCAACACTCACTCCTATAATAATATTGGCACCGATGGTATATACCGACCTCGATATTCGGTATTTATAAGTATTACCAACATGTGGGTGATCTAATTATCAAGCATCCATGATTTCTTTTTTGCATTAATGTGACATTTTTATCCGGAAATAGACTTTAACAACGGGAAGAAACATGATCACAATGGAAAACAAAGGAAGGGTAAGACAAGGTTTTGGACATGCCTGAAATGTTAACTATGTAACTATGATGCCCAATTACTCCAATTAAATTTTAGGGGTGGTTCCGTATTCTAACGGGGATGAATGTTAAAGACTTTTATTTCTCTTTCTGGCACGACTCGGGTAGACCTATGGTGTCTCAAGAGCATGTTTATCCCTCGCTAGATACCCTAGGGGGAGGTGAGGATGATGGCAATTTATCGAGGAGGACCCCATTAAAAAGAGGAGTTGGGATCAGACAAAATCCAGACCCAGATGGAGGGGTATGCCTCATCTATAACACCTTGTACATCTTCAACGGATTCATTGGACCCGATGAGGCTTCTTTGCATGCCTCGCCTCATGTCCCTTAAGACTCCCCCCCCCCCCCCAATCTTCATATAGGGGTTGATCCTCATTCTCATCTATTGATTTTGCGAATGTCCATTAGAAGTTGGTGGTGGTTATGGCATGAATACTCGAAATTTGCAACCTGCACCCTGCTCGCCTTGCGAAAGTGACCAAGTCTCATATTCAGCTTGAGGCCTCCCCGTAAGGCCTAGGGGTCCATGGTTTTTCGGATAAGGAGCCACACCAGTGATTGTGCAACGCCTGAGCATGAAGGTTCGGTATAGGATGTGGAGCCGGGCGGATGTCCACTTGAATTTGGACCCTAAAGAGAAGGTCCCTGTCTTGGGGGTCTAGCCGATGGTAGGAAAAACTCAGTTCGACATTTGCGATAGCTTCTGTCGAATAGCCCTGATGGTGTAGTGGGCGCCATTGCCCTCGATCGACTGACAAATCTCTATGCGTGTGAGGGTCCTCTCGTTGCAGAATTACGAAGTCGCTCCCCTCATGTGCTAGTTCCCCGTACCACGCCAAGGGCTCGGATCCAAGGGTAGGTCGTGATCTAGGGCCCACCATATAAGAAGACTAGCATCGCGCCTTTTGCCGATGCTTAGCGCCTGACTATCATTGTGGAAATGGAGACTAGGCTGTCTGTGAGGCCCCATAGAGGCCACCATCCGAGGGAGGTTAGACCTTCCCGTTATAGCCTTCAGATTCTCATCATCCTTGACGTTCAGGGGAATATCGTTGGGATGATAGGTAGGAGATCTCGTGGTGTGTAATGCATTTCTACCAACCACCCGAGGATGATTGGTGGACCAAGCAAGGCATTGGTCTGTCGCCATGCTTGGTGTCCAACGAACACCATTATATAGGGAAAGGATTTGCATGCTGACGAAACATACGTCGGGCAAAGAGGAGAGGCATCAGAAGGGAAAGTGGCACCGTTATAATGGAGAGGAGGGAGGGAGAGCCGAAAAAGATTTCAGGAGAAAAAACCCTAATAAAACGAGAGTGTTTATGTCTTCCACGCATCCATTCTTAGATTGATAATAAATTATAATTCACAAAAAATGTTAATAAACAGATAAATGGGGACATTACAAAATAGCATTTATCCAATCAGCAACCGATTCGATGGTCGTGGCGGCTAGAGGGCAGACTCAGATAGGGCTCCGTCCCCTGATGTTCCACCTGGTTTTGCTCCTCTTGTTGTATCTGTTCAAGCTGTGGCGACCTTAACGAACACAAAACCGGTCCAGGTTCCCTCCTCTCCACGCTATAGAGAACTTATCCGAGGGAAGGCTCCGATGGAGGAACATGACGGACGGTGCTGCGGGAACTCTGTGGGAGATGTCTTACCCCAAACTTTGACTGTATCCCCATTGTCCCTGCTGCTCTGGATCTGTCTCCAAGAGTTGTTCGGTATCGACGGGTCTTCAAGTCCAGAGACACTAGTTCTACCTTGGAGCTTCCATTGGCGGGACCACCACTGGAGATACATCAACAATATTCAGGACGGCCTCTCGGCCTGCTCGTTGGAAGATGAAGAGGAGGTGGAGTTCGTGATGCCGAGCTCATTGTTGGCTCGCCAACAATTTTCTATGATGAGCAAATTGTGGGCGTCCAAACCACCTCGGAAGGATGTGCTGCTCCGAGTCATCACCAGGGCATGGGGGCAGGTCGCGGAGGGCCTGGTCAGCAAGGACATCAGACTAGGGGTATTCGACTTTTACTTCGAGTCGGATGAGGCGCGCACGTGGGTCTGTAGAAACGAACCTTGGTGCTTTGACAGACGTCCTTTTCTCCTCGGGGACTTGGACCCGATGGCTAGGGAGCCTCTGGCCTTGGATCAGCTCCAACTCTAGGCCCATGCTCATGGTCTTCCTCCCTTGGTGCGAACCAAGACAACGGGGGAGACGATCGGCTCGGTGTTGGGACTGAGCGTCGAGGTTCCATGTGAAAAGTGGGGCACATGCTAGGGATGAACTGTTCGGATTCGGTTCTGGCAGCTGATGGAAAATCCCTTGTGTCGCCATCTCCTGCTCCGCTTTTGGGAATTTCCCGACCCTATTCATGTATCTCTTACATAATCTAAGTTACCTGAATTTTGTTTTAACTGTGGGATGATTGGACATGGCCTCAAGGAGTGTCCCCGGGAAGTGGTGGGAACCCTGCAATTCGATTCTTCCATGTTGGAGTATCAACGAGATCGGGACAACAAGGTATAGGCGACAAATTGGAAACCGGTATCCGCGACTACTGCACCTAAGGGACCATTGTCTTGAGGCAACAATCTGATTGTATCCCTGACTATTGCACCAATTAGTGCGAGTCCTCGGGGCGCCACTTAGACCCGCTCGGTGGATTCAGGTTGGAAAAATATGGTGGTCGGCCGGATCTCTGGTGGCCGGAAGCCTGGCAACCCGACCCTGCCTGTGCACAGGGATAGAAGTGGACCTGGAACTGTGTCTGAGTCTGATACAGGGCAGGAGTTGGGGGAATGAAATGGGGTTCTACTGGTGAACCCTAGGAGGACCAAGAGCGGGCAGGAAAGCATTCCCGCATGGAGGTATGAAAGGAATCCAATGCTCTAGGGACTGACCCTAGGATGGGTCCCTGGTTAGAGCGCTGCCTCCCGAAGAAGTGGATGATAGCAGGTTCGGTCATATACTGTGCATGGAGCGTTTAGGCGAGACCTCGAGCAACCGTAGTCAACATCATTTAATTTTATTATGTAGCCTGTGTGACATCTCATTCAATACCATTAGGGACGGTTATAGGATGAAAAGAATTGCGATACTATTATGTCTTATGTCTGTTTTTCGTAGTTAAAGATTTATTTCTGATGCATTCAGACGTAATGGAATTTAAAATAATGAATTACACTTTTCGCTTTTAAAAAATAGGAACATTACAAATAAATGAATCGAAAATCCAGCGAAATTGGCTCACTATGAGCCATCGAAGCAGTAGACAAGAAAAGGCCATTAACCTTAGCCATGTTCTTAAAGGCCCTTTCCATGTGACCCTCATCAATTTTGGGGGACCCATACAACTAGGACTAGGAGAGCTAAAACAAAGAGGACTTAAAAGAGTTTCAGTCAAATTCCAATTTAACTGAAGTTTTTGATAAATGGAATCTGATAATATTTTGTTAAAGGTGTATACAAATTTTATATTATATGACCCTTTTTTTAGCTTTTTAATGTAAGACTTTAATTTTTCCTTTCACAACTATCTTTCGTATTCCCCCCCCCCCCCCCCCCCCCCCCCCCCGCCATTCATTATTTTTTAAGTTTTCGGATACTCTTGATTGGATCAACCATAACCCTTATGGATGAACTTTACCGTCGACGATCCTTTCAGATCGGGGTTGGTCTCATTACTGCGTCATTTCGGCTCCTCATCCGTATTCAGCCTCCTCTCCCGACTCGACCATGCAGCCACCTGTTCCCGTCGCTTCCCCGTTCACAATCCAGCGCCGACGTCCCTGGACCACGCTCGGTCGCTTGCAACAGGCCCTCGCTCGGTCGGTGGGGCTGTGTCGCGAACCTTCACCCGAGTAGGAACTCGCCCTGCACCTGCACAACCAGCGACTCGCCCCACTGCCCTTGTCGGATTTTCTATTCGGCGTCACTTTCTCGACACCATCGGCCGATAGCCCCTGTACCGGTCCTTTGCTGCCGCCGCTGGAGGTCAGCCCGACCAGGTGCACCACCCCTGGTCGCCGCCGCTGGTGTCCTATCCCAAGTACCACCCCCGATCGTGCTTGCCTCGTCCTCGACGGGCCGCTCAACGCCCGCTGGCAGTCCTGATTTTCAATAGACGGAGGTGTCTCAACCTCCTTTGGAAGAATGAGAAGACCCGGTGAGGGTGGGAGGGCCCGTCTACGGACTATACCCACAGACCCGGGACTACCAGTACTGGCAAGTCTCGGGAAATCCGCATTCAAGGCACTACGTTCAGCTTTTAGGTCTGCTTTGTATTTCTTTCTAGGTCAAATAAGTCTTTGGTTAGGTTGGTTTATGACTTTATTTTTCTTTACGTCTTGTTGTTTTGAGACGTTGGTAAGGGGATGTCCTAAGTTTTTGTCTACGATGTCAAGTAGGCTATCGTTATGGGTCCATGAGTGCTGGGCTTGCTACGGTCGGCCCGGACAAATATCTGAAACCCTAGGCGGTTATGCCCTACCTTGTTTGATTACTTATTTACAGTAATGCACTTCTCCAGTTACCCGTTTAAAAAAATGAATAAAACAATATAAGACTTTCTTTTTACCAAACGTGTTTTAAGAAAAGATAGTAAATTTTTAACATTGTTATGAATATTTGATTGGATGACCACATGAAATATTCTAGATAGGAGTTACAAGACTTTTGTGGGAGTTAGAAGACTTTTGTATTTTGAATTCCATTATTTATGTAGTTCATTAAGGTCATGTCTCTATGATTATGAGCCTATAAATAGAGGTCATTGTAAAGGATGAAGCGATCAATAATATTCTATTCTCTACTCTCTCCATATTCTCTTGTTCTCTCTAGCTTTTGTTCTTCCATTCACAAGGATCGTTCTTACTTTTATAACACGTTATCAGCACAAATTGCTCTACTATCCAGCTCTCAAAGTTTTGTATTATCGTGAATTTATTTTAATTCGATTCATGTTTATTTATACAAGTTCATTTATGTTTTTCGATAAGTATGCTTTGTGATTGCCAATATACATTGGATCTTTCACATTAGAAATTTGATGTTTATTATATACTTGTGTCTTGTTGTTGATACTCGAATGTGAGATTTATTGAAATCGAATCATTTGAACCCGAAGTTCCAAGATACGAACCGTTTTTCTTACAACATGCAACTTGGCTTAAAGGCATGATACCTGGAAAAAAAAATTATATATGGTTACATGGGTAGTTTGGCTACTCCATGTATTCTCTCGTCACATGGTCATTTTGCGAATAAATTTGTGGTCGTATATTTGTATCCTTAAGTTTACAAATATGATGACATGTTGGATCAGAAATTCCAAATACATAGTTCCATCGACTTGATGTATATTGGACTAGAAGTTCTAACTATATGGTACAACAAATGGTTGTGTATTCTCTCCCATATATGAATAAGAGTATTACAATTGATGATTCATGTAATTAATGACACGTTCTTTACTTATATTTTTACTTAGTTGATTATATTGATTTTATAGTTTTACAATATCGAACCATTTTGAACCCAAAGTTCAAATATTAACGAGAAAAGATTTACGGAACCTGAAGTTTTGATTAAAGATCGTGAGTCTTATAACTTACAGAAATTAGAGTGACCCGAAGTTTTGGTTTAAAGTATAAACTTGAAGAAATTAGAGTGGCCAGAAGTTCACATGTACCTAATGATGACAAAACTTGAAGTTTTGGTTCAAAGTATAAACTTGAAACTTACTTGTATGACTAAATAACAGACCACAAGTTTGAAGCTTGTAATTTGTGTCAAAGGCTTGAAGCCTAAAATTTTTCTATGCACTTATTTATATATTGTTTACCTCATGAGTTCGCTCGATGTGTGGTCATGTTTTTATCTAATTCTTATATTCACCCCACAAATCACTTAGTGTGTGGTTATGTTTATTTCATGAATTATAATGTGTCCGTTCATTTTGTAATCATAATATATACTTATTCATATTTGTGTGAACATTGTACAAATTCGATGTGTAACCAGAAGTTTACACAAGTCATGATATTGTGAACATGAAGTTCTATGATTGTAAAGAAAAAAAATTTATTGGACCCATCATCCAAGTAAGCAAGATACATGCAATTACTGGAAAAAAAATGTGACATGAAGCTTACATAAAGACTTGAAGTTCTAAGTTGGTATCCTTGCAGGATAAATCAAAGAAACTATTTCCACACATCATCATATTATTGATAATCGATGAAAAATATTTTTCTCTACATTACTTCCATCTAGTATGCTCTTGAAGTAGCATTACCGAGAACGAAAAGATTCAGACTTAATATATTTATAAGTAATGAATTATTGTTGAAAACAATCAAGCTCGCCCTGTTGGCATCACTCCATTCCTTGAAGTGAATGTGATAGGATATGGGTAGATCCATACCCAAGCAAGACCAATGCCCCTGACGTGGTCGCGGTCGTAGTCATAGTTATGAGCCAAATAATTTCCAATTCCATGAAAAAAATAATGTGTACCACCAAAAGTGGAACGAGTATGAAAGGCGCGAGAAAGAATATGACCCATCAAATGAAAACTCATGAACGTGATGGAAGTTATTTCGTAAAGTGTAGTTGATTGCATACCTGAAGTATGATCAAAGATTTGATTTATCTAATTACATAAATGATAAAGATATGACCATGGTCGAGGCAAACGTGAACACCATTATGGGTGCTGCAAATATAATAGAGGGCTCCGGAAGAGCTACCTTGTTATTGCAAAATAAAATATTTGGAGTGTCTTGTTTCTAATTTTATTTATTTGTCTTATGAATAACTATGGACAAAAGTCTATCTAATTATTTTAAAAGCAACGGGAAATATCTGGTGCATCGGATCTTATTGAAGGCTCTAGAAGAGCCAATGTAAAGTTACTAAATGCTAAACAATTTATTATCAATGATGCAATGTTCTCAACCAGATTAGATATTTGCTGAAATGGTTATCACATTGAGACAACAAATGAAAATGACGTTGAATGTTTATACATCACGTCCATAGTCTCGGGGAGAAAAGAAATCGTGAAAAAACTCCCTTCATATAGTTTTGGATTATATTATACTTTCATTTTTCCAATTGAAACCAATATGGTGATTAACCAAAACCCAATGGACCCATCAAATTTTATGATATGGCATGATCGTTTAGGCCATCTGGGTTTCATAATGATACAAAGAATCATAGAAAATTCACATGGACATACCCTGAAGGGTAAAAATGTCATTTTTGTCAAAAGATTACCCATGTGTTTTTAAGGAAAACTTATCACAAGACCATCACCAATGAAAGTTGAGACTGAATGTCCAACATTTTTAGAATTCACATAGATATATTGGAATTCATGACATGTGATATGTTTACAGCACGATTTGCCGACTATCAATTTGATGAGACAATTTCCCTGCATTAGGGGGAGATAAAGAAACGTCTGAAAAAGAAAGACGAGAAATTTCATGGAATGCATTGACATTGTCTCATTTTGATCCTCGTACGAATCAATATGAACTAGAAGTTCAGAAAATTATCCAATTACAAAAAGTTGAAAATACATTGCCTGATGCATTTACGGATGTTAAGACTGTGATAAAATCACAGATACCAGTTGCTAATGTTCCTTGTAGATTTAATCTTCCCGATGAAGAAATGGGAAATATGCTAGCGCTAGCAAATGAGTCTAAAGCACGCAAGAAGCGTGGCATACCTATTGGATCCAATTATAAAACCCAAGAAAAGGAAAGGAACAAGTTCGGCAAGTTGGTACATCAAATTATATTACAATTCCCGAAGAAATAAATGTGATAAAAATGAAGAGACGTCTTCAAAAGATAATGAAACACCTGAGAAAGATGACAATGAAGAGATCTCGTTCAACTATGTCATTCCAGGTGAAAGATGGAATAGAAAAGAAATTGTTGTGGATAATATATTTGCGCATGCAATTGCATTAAATATTTCAAAAGAAAATGAGGATCATGAACCAAGATCGGTCAGTGAATACCGACGAAGAAATGATTGGCCAAAATGGAAAAATGTCATTGAGACATAATTGAATTCACTCAACAAACGCCAAGTATTCGGACCTATAGTCCAGACACCTGAAGATGTCAAACCCGTAGGATATAAATGGGTATTTGTGCGCAAAAGAAATGATAAAAACGAGGTCGTAAGATACAAAGCTCGACTCGTTGCATAAGGATTTTCACAACGACCATGAATTGATTATGAAGAGACATATTCACCGGTTATGGATGCAATCACATTCAGATTTTACTTCTTTTTATTTTTTATTTTATTTATTTAATTTATTTTACTTACTTAGTATGAGTCACTTGATAATGACACTTACATAAAAGTCCTTGAAGGATTACAAATGCCTGAAGCATGCATCTCAAAACCTCAAGAAATGTACTCAATAAAGCTCCAAAGGTCTTTGTAAGGGCTAAAACAATCTGGTCGAATGTGGTATAATCGTCTTAGTGAATACCTTTTGAAAGAAGGATAAATTAACAATAAAATATGTCCATGTGTTTTTATTAAACGGATGAAAACCGGATTTTCCATCGTCGCGTTTATGTTAATGATTTGAACATCATTGGAATACATGATAAACTTGTAGAGATGATGAAATACTTGAAAAGTGAATTCGAAATGAAAGACTGGGGAAAAACAAAATTTTGTCTTGGCCTTCAGATTAAACATTTGTCGAATGAGATTTTTGTTCACCAGTCATCATATATTGAGAAGATCCTTAAACTATTCAATATGGATAATTCACATCATTTGAGTTCCCCCGTGGTTGTTCGATAACTTGATGTGAAAAAGGGTTCATTTCGCCCCCGAAAAGAAGAACTCCTTGGTCCCGAAGTACCATATCTTGGTCCAGAAGTACCATATCTTAGTGACATTGGGGCGTTAATGTATCTTGCTAATTGCACCCGTCGTGATATTGCATTTTCTATTAATTTCCTAGCAAGATTTAGTTCTTCTCCGATTCGAAGACATTGAACTGGTGTTAAACAAATTTTAAGATATCTTCGAGGAACATTATATATGGGGTTATTTTATTCAAAAGACTCGAAGTCTGAATTGATTGAATATGGTTGATGCCAGATATTTATCTGATCCCCACAAAGCGTGGTCAAAAACTTGGCATGTATTTACATATGGTGACACCGTTATGTCTTGGCGCTCAATAAAACAGACCCTTACAGCCACTTCTTCAAATCACGCTGAGTTGATAGCTCTTTATGAAGCAAGTCGTGAATGTACATGGCTAAGGTCTTTGATCCATCATATCCGAGAATCATGCGATCTTTCAATAAATAAAGTAAGTCCAACTGTCTTATACGAAGATAATACAACTTGTATAGCTTAGATCAAAGGAGACTACATGAAAGGAGATAGAACGAAACACATTTCTCCTAAGTTCTTGTTTACTCATGAACTTCATAAAAGAGAGATATCGATGTTTATCAAATTCGTTCTTGTGACAATCTTGCAGATTTGTTCACTAAAGCACTTCCTACAACTTGCTAAGATCAGAATGAGAAAACTCCTTGATTTATGAGCAGATGTTGTAATCAGGGGGAGAAATACGTGTTACACTCTTTTTCCCTTGCTTTAGGTTTTATCCCAATGGGTTTTCCTAACAAAGTTTTTAATGAGGTAGCTTATATACGTATTGTACAAATTATGTACTCTTTTTTCTTCTAGGGTTTTTCCTAGAAAGGTTTTAACGGGACATACTAATATTTGTACATGTCATCCAAAGGGGGAGTGTTATGAATATTTGATTGGATGACCACATGGAATATTCTAGATAGAAGTTACAAGACTTTTGTGGGAGTTAGAAGACTTTTGTATTTTGAATTCCATTATTTATGTAGTTCATTAAGGTCATGTCTCTATGATTATGAGCCTATAAATAGAGGACATTGTAAAGGATGAAGTGATCAATAATATTATATTCTCTACTCTCTCCATATTCTCTTGTTCTCTCTAGCTTTTGTTCTTCCATTCCCAAGTATCGTTCTTACTTTTATAACAAACATGATTTAAAAATTTTATATTTATCAAATAATAGTTATATTTACATTTTTCTAAAATGAGATTTTAACAATAATGATAAATTATTCTTATACTTTTAATGTAAGACTTTTTTTTTTGAAACGATAACATAGATATTTTTATTACTCATAACAATAAATCATAAACATAAATTGGGTCGCAGACCCTGGGTTCCAGCATATGTCCGAAGCCCCCGTAGGGATTTTGGCGAACTTGAACCCTAATGGTGATCGCTTTTGAATAGCAAAACTAGAATGAACAAAGATAAGCACACGAACGAAATAAAAAAACTACCAAATCTGTGATGCCAGTTCTTCTGCGCCCCGTGTCATTGGGGCGTTCTGATATCGTCAATTTTTCGTCTTGAGTCGCCCGGATCTTTAGAAATAGTGCGGAGGACGGGATATGCTCCCAGTGCTCCGGATGTGACTTCACCGACACTTCACGTAGAAGCAGATTAATCATCATCCATTCGACCCGCAAAAGTTTGTTCGGGGTCGAGAGTCCCGATTTCGGGTGCCCGGGAAATAGGCCCCAACCTATCGTCCCTCCTCCCGGATCCCAGATCGATCGAGGGAGCGGAACCATGCCGGCGATTGGTTGCCCTGGGGCGGGAGGCCGCTGCGGATGGAAGACGGCGCATGGAGCACGTATCACGGAGGACGGCGCCAAGGGGCCACGGTGGCTACTGGCTCGAGGACGGGACAGATCTGGCGACGCAGGATCGGTAGCGCGAGACGAGGAAGAGGCCGTGGGACGGTCTGAACGAGCGGCGGCGACCTGCGAAGGCGGACGGCGGCGAAAAAGGATGCAAAAGGATGTAAAAGAAAACCCTACCTAGGGTACTGTTGAACCCATCCATGGGTAAACCCGTCAAAGGTAGCCGAGAGCTTTGCATCAATAAGCTTCAATGATAGAGAAAGGGGGAGGGGGAGGAGGCTGCTTTTAATGTAAGACTTTATTATTGTGTATTTAGTTTTTGCGAAAATAAGAACCATATCATATCTGAATATTATAGGTGATGGAAGAAAATGTCAGTCGCCAGTTAAGATTTGATACAACTGTATCACGCAAACGGCTTAACACAATTCTACTTTAGTTTATATAACATGTCAAATATAGTAGATGAAAGTACAATTATTGCCCAATTCATAAGCTGTAACACAATAAATAATTGCGAGCAATTCTCATATTGGGATGAAGTATAATTAATCATGGCTTAAGGAGGGAAAAAAAAGCTTTTCTAAATTTGGAAGTTAATTAAATTTTCACTGTCCAACTACTTGATTAATAAAGCATCAATAAGCCCACAATTGTAATCTTGATTACAAGCAAATTTAGTACCATAACTATTGAGTTCTTACAAGTAAACAATAACAACATTAATGACTTATAATTAAGTTAATCAACAATATACGTTACACAGTCCACATTATTAATCTTGTGTAAAAAAAAACAATGACATCTATCTTTTTATCTACTAAGTAAATAAATTTAGAAAAGAAAGAAGTAAAAATTCAGAAAATAAAAGCAGATTGTTACTTTAAACTAACCGTTGCCTAATCAATATGATCGGGCATGACGAAGGTGTTGGGATCCTCTAAGTTGATCCAACCGTACTTCTCCATGAACGGATTGGCCAACGTCGGTGGCGGGTAATCGTTGATGCAGTCGTTCCACACATTCCCGTTGTCGTTTTGATCGCCTTCCGTACCCAAATCCCTCATGGTCTCCATCAAGGCGCTGTTGCATTTAAACCCAGCGCCGAAGCTTATCGCCAAAACCCTGTCCCCCTTTTTAAGCCTTTTCTTAGCTTGCATGTAGGCCAGCACGTACCACAGGCTACTGGCTGACGTGTTCCCGAACCTGTGCAACGTCATCCTCGCCGGCTCCACGTCATACTCCGTCAACCCCAAACTCGCCGCCACCGTGTCGATCACCGCCTTCCCTCCCGTGTGGAGGCAGAAGTGGTCGACTCCGGTCTTGAAGTTTATCACCGGCTTCTTCGGTTTCGACGATTTGGTGGTCCTCAGTTTCGCGATCAGGGTCAGCACCGCGAACCGGAGCAGCTCCGTCATCGGGAGGATCTTCGGGGACATGACACGGAGGTTGTCGATGAACGCGCGCGTGGCGGCTTTGGGGAGGTTCTTGCCGAGGTGGAACCCGGTCCTGCCTTGCGCGTCTTCGGTCTGTATGCAGCAGCCGTAGGACTCGTCACGCGCCCCGTGGTGCGTCCTCACCAACCGCTTGAGCTTGAACATGGCTTTGTGCTTCAAAGAGCGCTTGTTCGTCAAAATCATCGCGCAGCCTCCGGAGCGGAAGAGGCAGTTAGCGAGAATCATGGAGCGGTCGTTGCCCGAGTACCAATTCGGGCTGAGGGACTCGGAGGTCACGACGAGCGCGTGCTGGTTTTTGTACTTTTTAAAGAGGTTTTTGACCAGGTCAACGGATATGAGGCTGGCGCTACAGCCCATGCCGGTGAGGTTAAAGACCTTGACGTCGTGGCGGAGCTTGTAGCGGTTGATGATTCTGGCGGAGAGGGAAGGGACGCACGTGAGCATCGAGACGTTGACGACGAGGACGTCGATCTCCTCGGGGTGGACCCCAGAGCGGAGGAGGAGTTTTTGGATGCTGTCGTGGAAGAACTCGTCCATCTCGGAGATGGCGTCGGGGAGGGTGGGCGACTCCTCGCGGCCTTCGAACATGATCCTCGGAGAATAAGTCTGTTCGCCAATGCCGGAGTTGACAATGGCTTTGAGGAGGAACTGGTACTCGGGGAGTCCGAGGTTCTTGTTCCGCTTGATGATCTCGCCGCAGAACTTGGTGCCGAGCATGCGGTCCGGCGTCGGCTTGTAGCACTGGTAGTCTAGCAAGTAACATTGCCGGTCTCTTCTCGAATCCACAACTTTCCAGACCATGAACACGAGGTAACAGAAGCAAATCACATACACCAACATCGCCAACTCCATATCTATCTGTCAGTGTGAGAAATTATTAAGGTTGTGGTAAAGAAGATGAGCTGAAACTGTACGTTATGAATCTTTATTGCAAAATCAATTTGTTCATGAGAAATGCGATAATGTGAGAGAACAAAGGCTAAATCACTCCATATTTATAGGCCAGCTGAGAAAGAGAAAGACGTCCTTTTTTTTTCTTTCTTAATCTATTTTTGAGACAAGTTTGGTGGATATTGGACCTTCCAACCTTCTTTTATTTAAGACCGCGACATTTCTCGCATCCGCATTCAATTATAGGTTCGCAACTATTACATTATCACATGTAATTTAATTTCAATATTTTTCGTTTAAGCCAAAACATGTAGTCATGTTCAAACCATTCTATGATATATATACTCATTTGAGAGAATATTGTGAAAATTATTCTTAAGATTTTTTTTAATTATTAGTGTTCCTGAATTTTTATTATATATATTTTTTGTAATTTGTATAAAAATAGCGATTTACTTATACAATTTAATTTCAAAAAAAATTAAAGTAAAAACAATTTTTTTTGTATCTATTAATTTTCTTCGCTTGCATGTCGTAATAAGAATAAGAAGTTTGAGTGATATAAAATTTTGAATTTTTTATTCTTAATTATTATTTTTAAATTTTAGATTTTCAAACATATAATCGAAATTTTGAAACAAAATTTTAAAAGATAAGACAGGTACTTTCTTACGAGGGCTATAAATTATTTAAAAAAATATCTCATGGTACTTTTATGCAATTATCCTTTAATCCATGGTCACAAATTGTTAAAATCTCATATCTAAGGGCCATTTTCTGCCAACAATCAAATTTATTGTAAGGGTAAAAATAGTATTTTAATTTTTTTATGACACGTGCATGCCACGTGATATATTTTAGATGAAAAACACAATTTTTATTGGCTGTGTAAAGTAATAAAAGTTCAAGAATACAAGGTGTTAGAATGATTTCTTGAGGAACACAAGCTACAAAAGTACGTACCTTGTTTTTTTTTAAATATTCCTTTCATTTAAACATGGCATTCATACAACAAGTTTTAGGATTAAACCTTACTTACAGTGTACATTATGAACAATTTGAAAATTAATACGTCTTGTTGAACACTATAATATATTGGGGTAATTAAAATGAAAATATTAATGTATCAGCAAAATGCACATAACTACTGATATTACATATGATTGCCCTAATCATATATTTTTTAACACCGTTACTCTTCCATATATTTATGTTAACCTTTTCAGAACAAATACCAAAATACCTCCAATATGTATACAAATATACCTTAGTCCTATATCCTCTCTAAATACTTGTTAAATATTTTTAAAAACTTATTAAATTATATTTGAATTTGAATTTTGGGTTTTAGTATTCAATATTATCAATTATAAAATTTTATAACAAAGAGTTCCTCATTTTGGGTTAGTATCGATCACGTCGTAGTTATAACAAGGTAGGATTGGGGGAAAAAGTTGGCCGGATGGGGAAAAAGCTCGGAGAGTTGGTCGGAGTTCCTCATTTGCTCCCCTTCAATTCTTTTTGTGCTGGGTTAGTAATTTTGTATGGCAAGTACTGTAATATATTTCATGGGGTTGTCGAAGTTAATTAGAAAGGGTTCTCAAAACGAAGCTCCCGGGTTTCGAAAGTTCCTATTTCTCATCGTAAGCGGCTGAGTCCACGGAATTTACAGTCTGTGGCAGTCTTGACTCCAAGGGAAGCTAAGGTTGCTACTACTGATTCGAAGAGTTCGGAGGATGTAGTCAATCCAACCAAATCGACGAAGCAATCCGATGGTGATCCGGAATCTGGTGTGAACGCTGATAAGGTTATGCAACCCACTTCGTTGAATCCTCAGGCTCGGAATGTATCTCAGGTCAATTTATATGGTGGAATCTCGTTTACATTTCAAGAAAACTACTCTTAGATACATGATGGGATGAATCGACATCAAGGAAGAGTGTAAAATCTAGACGTCTCTTGACTTAGATGAAGTCCCGCCGCCCAAAACCTTAATTTGATGAGGCAAATAAGTACAGTGAGCTCATAAAAACCTATTTACATATAAGGTTCTCTGAAAATATATTATTAGTTTTTTTTATCAGAGAGAAATACAGGGAAATCATATCTTATCCTAATCTAACCCACCACCCACGCATGTTCTTAAGTAAGTGTATCCAGTTGAAAGCGAACATGTGGCCTAAAGGAGTGGTGAGACGTGAAAACCTCTTCACCATCTAGCTAACCCAAGCAGGCTTCAGAGTTTATTAGTTGATCGAGTATCAACTTAAAGATGATATATTATACAGGATATATGATATTGTTTCAATTTCTAATGAATAATTATAGGAAAATTAACCATAAGCTACAAAAGTTAGACCTTTTTTAAAATACAATCAAACACGAGTTAAATTAGGGCATAATAATTTTTTTCCAAATCGAAACCATATATAATTATTTTTCAGACTCGTTTATGATCATACCTAAAATTTGATGCTAAAACTTATCATTTGGCTTCGAACTTGTGGCAATTTTTTTTAGTTTTTCAAGGGAATTTTATCAAGGCTATAAATGAATATAAATTGATGCTCGAAAAAATTTATATTAGGGTGATTTTTTTTAATTTTTTTTATATCGGGGTAGTTTTATCAAGATTGAACACTAAATTTATCAACACTTTTTTTCTTGATCAAATCACTAATTTAATCATTTCCGTTTAGTTTGAACTCTGATTGGCTTCAAACTCGAGTCAATATTTTTAGTTTTGAAGAGATTTCTATCAAGATCAGTGATGAATGTCATTTGAAGCACGAAAAAATTATATCGGGATGATTTTTTTATTAAAAAAATTGTATCTTGATAGTTTTATTAACATTGAAAACTAGTTTTATCAGCTCATTATTAAAATTGAATATGATTTTTATCACTCAATCACTTGTTTATTATTTCCTCGGTACATGTGTTTTAGCACCCCCATCACATGTTTTTTTATCAACACTGAACATCAATTTTATCAATTCTAAACACTAGATTTATCACCACATTACATGTATTTTATCACCTCAGCACACGTGTTTTATCACCTCATCACATGTTTTTTATCAACACTGAACACTTATTTTATCAACACTAAACACTAGTTGTATCAACACTAAACTCTAGTTTATCACCTCATTATCCAAAACTAAACATTATTTTTGTCACCTCATTATCAAAACTAAACATGACTTTTATCATCTCATCACTTGGTTTTTATCACCTCAGTACATGTTTTTTTACCAACATTGGACACTAGTTTTATCACCCTACTATGAAACATTTATTAGTGAAAGTGGAGATTTATCAACACCCAATACTAGTTTTCTTGTGCTTTCAAAATATACTCATTACGGTCTTGATAGATATCCTTTGGAAAAAGAAAAATATTGGCAGAACAAAGAAGCTAATTGGAATTCAAACGAAATATAAATAATTAAATTTATGATTTTACAAAGAAAAAATAGACACTTATCTACGTAACACGTTGGTATTACAATTATATTCTTATTTGTGTAAAAAAATAATGGATTGTGCCTGTGTTATGAATGACTTTGAGTAATAACAAGACATCATGTAAGTTTTACATCTTAATTGTTTGTGACTGTTAAAATATAAATATAATAGGAACTTCAACTATCCGCTGGAGCTTTTAGTTGAGTTGGTTCTCTAATATGATATCAGAGCTTGTTACCTCATGAACCCGGGTTCAAACTCCACTCTCTACAAAAAAAATCTAGTTTATTCTCTATTTATCAAATTTGCCTAAAATGGGCTAGCCCTTATCGCGCTTCTCAATGGGCTCATCTCTCTCTTCTAAATAATTCACCTCCAAACTTATAAATGGGCTTGTCCGTGAGGAAGCGTGTTAAAATATAACTATAATTGGGTCTTCAACTATCAGCTTAAGCTGATATATAGTTGAAGGCCCAAATTTGATAATGGAGAAGAAATTAATTATTTTTGTTGAGAACGGGGTTTAAACCCGGGTCCGTAAAGAATCAAACTCTGATATTATATTAGAGGACAAACTTAACTAAAAGCTTAATCTGATAATTGAAAGTCCAATTATAGTTATTTTTATAACCGTGACATGCAATTTTCAACAAATTTTACCTTATAATATAACTGCTTACAATTTTTTTTTCCCATTCAGTGTGTCCACTTGGAAACTACTAGATATACACATTTGTTCCGACCAATAATTTTGTTAGAATATGCTATATCGGTATTTTTTGTGTGTCTTCAATGTAAACAAAGTCAACGACGAGAAGGCCGTTAGTATTGATAAGTTGGACAGCTCATGGATGCAAATTGAGGTTAAACATTCATTATACGACCAAAGTCATTTTCGACGGGTCCATGGAAACCACGAGAGCACAGTTGACTATCATAATGCATATTATCATTATTTAGACAGGTGAGCGATAGACAACTAGGTGAAGCAAATAAATGATCATAACAAACCAAGTCAAAACCGTCCACGTGATTGATGTAATTTGGTCAAATGCATGATAGTCTGATTTGTTTAGAATAAAAGATCAAAAGTTAATTGATCGAAAGTGTTATAATACTTTGGCCAGAAAGGCTACTTTATGTAAAGTAAATACAAATATCAAAACAATAATGTTTAGCGGCGCCTATCTAGCATTCGATCTCTGCAGTCCCTCTTCTTCCTCAGTGGACAATAAGTCGTTCGTTACTCCTAACGGAAAATAGACTAGCGAATACGAAGAGAAGTTGTATTTGAGATTGATCATGTTAGACTCAAGAGAGTTCGGCGAGGCCGTTCTTCTTGAAGCAGAACCGGCTTCCCATGGATTGAACACTCACAACGATGAACCATGTCCGGAGGCGTAGTAAGAAATGTCGGGATTACAGGAACATGCGCCACATTAGGGATCACAACCCTATCACTGAGCGCCTCTAATTCCTCCCTCTCGGGCTCGACCATGGGTGTCTTCCCACGAAGAGGATCCCGACACACTGGAGGCGGCGGGACATTGCTAGGATAGAACGGTGGTGGCAAAGTGACGCTGGGCATAACCGTGGGTGGTGTAGCGGCAATGAGAGCCACGGTCGTCGAGGCATCTTTGAGGGTAACTGATGTCAGTGGAACGATACAGGGAGCGTTGGCCGGAAGCAGGTTTCTTGCAGAGGAAGCAACATATGTGGTTTTGAGCGGACGACCTCTTCGTGACCTTACTAACGGAGCAGAGAACCCCAGAAAAAGCCACGATAGTCATGGATGTAGTGGCGATATAACGGCGGACGGTGGGGGACGGGGAATCGAAAAAGCTTTCCTGGATAGGGTTTGCTTCGGTCTTCTTCGACGTTGATGCTTTAAGGGAGGCACAATGTTTGAGGATGGGCGAGAGGGCGAAACAAGTGCCGAGAACTACATTGAAGACGACAATGGGAAAAGACCGGCATGGCATACAGACTTACTGACGACGGTGACAGAGAGTTCCATAAGATTTCTATAGTTATGATTTTTTCGGGAGAGGTACTCGAACGTAGCGAGAGAGAAAAAAGTTCATGTACTGTTTAATGTATGGATAATTATAGAGCATGTTCCTTTTAACGCTAGTCATGTAGAAGTTTTGGAAAGATATTTCTTAAACGAGAAAAATAATAAAATGTAGGTAGAAGATTTTTTTTGTACTCTGGTTCACTTGGACGTCATTGTTGTTCTCTCGAGCATCTCTCTAATAACTATACTTTGAAGACGCTAGGTCAAATTAAACTTGAAAAACGTGGTTAATTTTCCAACTCGACAGAAAACAATTGCATCATTGCTATGTGTCACCTAAACTACGCCCTATATTCTATAGGTCGCCTTAGAGCATGTATAATGACACGACCCGAGTTGCGACCCGCGAACCGAACCGCATTTTTTCGGTTCGCAGACGCAGGATGTGCCACTGTGGCGCGTCTTTTTTACGGCCCGCGAACCGCAAAAGTGTGGTTCGGTCCGCAGACCGCGACTTGCGCCCGGGAAACACATGCCGTGTAACCCGCGTCGCCGTCTCCGCTTATCAGCGCATGACACGTGTTTTTTTTATAAAAAAATCCGACCGTTGCCAACGATCGAAAATTAACGGTAACATTTTTTTATTCATAAACCCATAAATTCTAACCCTATATATATCCCACACCCCATATTCATTTCACACCAACACTTTTACAACCTCTCTAAACTCGATATCAAATTTCTCCCGTCAAACTTGTTACAAAATTTCTGTCGATGATGGTCCATCATATGAGGAGTTGGCGGCGCAAATGTTTTTAGTTGAAGAACGACTCTGGCGAAGGGTTGAGATAGGCATACAGAGAATAATGCCAAGGATCAACGGTGTGAGGGAGAGGATCGAACGTGGGGAACCTGCCCGACGAGATATTCCTAGAGGTCATCTCGAAGCCCACGACAAAATACTGAAGGATTATTTTGTCGATCATCCCTTGTACGGGCCCACTATGTTTAGTTGTTGGTTTCGTATGTGCCGACCATTATTTGGTGGACGACATTTACCCATCATGGAGTCGGTTCGTGAAGACTATTCGACATCCCTACACTAACAAACAAAAATTGTTTGCTAAGGTCCAAGAATGTTCTTAGAAAGATATTGAATAGGCATTTGGAGTTCATCAAGCATGGTGGTACATCATTTCCCGCCCCGCTCGTCTTTGGAGCAAGTTCGTTGTGGCTGATATCATGCACACGTGTATCATTCTACACAACATGATTGTAGAGAATGAACACGACCGGTACGAATATGGAGATGCCGAATTTTTGTTCGACCCCCCTCCAGAAATGCCACAATGGATATCATCATAATGATGGCACCGAGGAGGTGTCTTGGCATACCAAGCACGCTTGGACGCTCAACTCAGTGTCACAAATGATTCCACCCATCAACAACTACAAAATGACCTTATTGAGCACATACGGGGTCGATTTGGAGCGCATTTCAATCCCAGCGATTATTGAAGATATCTTTTTTATATGCAACAATTGTGTACTTAACGTTAATTTTCGGGGATGAATAAAATTTATTTTAAGTTAATTTGTTATTAATTTTTGTATCAAATTAATTTCAATTTTATATAACGTTTAATTTTTTTAATAAAACATTTAATTAAATCAACAAAATATCAATTTAGCATACAGTCAATATCCACTTACAATACGGATCCTTATCCGGTTTGTACCATTGTAGAGCACACCTTATTTAAGACCTATAAATCATAATTTCGTACAATCAACATACGATTTGATTATTCAGTCTGACCCCCTGTATATACTCTTACCGCTTAAACGGAAAAGTTGAGCAACAGTATAACACAATTTGGACAACGGATAATTACTTGGATACTAAATGTTTGCGTGTCCTTTGTGCCTTTCCCCAATGAAGACATCACATTTCAACCATTGCTATACGGCGGATTCAATATGTTAGTTTGCAAACTCATGATGAGTTCTATTCATCCATCTTGAATTTCAAGCTACTTAAAACCTTGATTTTCCTGCTATCTTACTGTATATTTTTTTTCAGTGTCGTGTTTGTTTGACCTTATTTATATAAGTGTACTCCTAACATGAATAGTCCAAATCTGTACATTAATACGACACATAATATTTTGTTAATTGTCAAGATGCATAAGATTTGTAAGTACGAATCTTAATATTAGATAACTTTTTTTTGGAAGTATGAATGTTATATATGAATTCAAATATCATGTGGAAAGGACATTTCTATCAAAACACGTAATTAGGAGGGGAAAGGGAAATGTCTTATAATTTTCATAAAGGTTATATGGAAGAAGAGAAGACCTATAACAATACGTACGTTTAAGTGTTAGTTTGATCATTAATAGACGGTGGCCCTTATATCTACATCGATCGTTATTAATCGATGCGATATGGACACTTTGCATATGCACATGCATGCATATATTTAGTTAACGGGGACATCCATTTCGATCCATGAATTAATTATAAGGTTTTATTGGGACGAAAAGATTTACTATTATATTTAAATTTAAATAAAGAAGCACCAATGCAATGTATATCATTTTTCACACGTTTAATGCTAATTTTTGTAGCTTAGGAATACTTACTTAATCTTCCTTTGAAAACTCTAGAAAAAATTGCGTACTCACGAACCTTACTCACGAACCCTAAGGGTTGTAACTTGAACCCTAAGGGCAGGGCCGGCTCAACCCTTAGGCCATTTAAGCAATGGCTTAAAGCCCTAAAAATTTAGTATTACTTGTTTTTATCAATTATCAATAAATATAAAAACCCCAAAAAACTTATTTTAGAGGCCATATATTCTAATCTAATAGAAAAACAAATCTTTATTGATTTAACCTATATTTAAATTTTTTATTTGAGCATAACTCGATTAAGCAATTTTTCGTAAAATAAAGACTTATATAAATCATCGCTTAAGGCCCCCAAATTTGTTGGGCTGGCCCTGCCTAAGGGTTGAAATCTTCGTCGGTGGCGATACACCAGTCACCTTAGGCTGAGTTTCGACACACGGCCTCTCCGATCACCATCCTCTATCACCATGAATCCCGACCAGCCTTGGATCCCTTACCCTTTTGTACGGCCGGCCACCCCATTTCATCGTCGACCTCCTATGCGCCGAACCTTAGGATGGCAGTTGCAGCTGTCCTTCCCCCGCCGCCAGTGACGGATCTAGCTTTTTTAATGAGGGGGGGCACCGAATTTTTTTGTAATAATAATTAAAAAAAGATTCTACAAGGGATACCGATTTTTTTTATAATAATAATCGACATAAAAATAATATGGAATAACATTAAAAATATTGATATACTATAAAAAGATAATAATGAATACTTATTTTAAAAAGATAATAATGATATACCATCCATTATATGACACTTGATGTCATATGACTAATGGAATGGAAAATTCCGTCCATTTTTACTAATAAAATCGCGTGACCAATACTCAAGAGTAGTGTAGTGTTCATTTTGGAAACGTGGGTAGTGTAGTGTTCGTGGCCAATACTTCAGAGTATGTTTCAATATTTAACCCTTTATATTTTGAAAATATTGTACAAATTTTTTTTGTTAATACAACAAAAGATATATTTTTCGACATATACAATATTTATTGTCCTCTTATTCAATTTTTTTTTCTTATAAAAGTTATGAAGATTTATTTTCTATTAAAATAACCATTTGACTATAGTAATTTTGTAGATAACTAATTCAAATTGATGATAACATCAAACTTTAAACAATAACTAAACTCAAAATTCAAATTAATAATAGTCTTTAATTTTAAACAATTACTTTGAAATAAAATTTTATACAAATTAAGAAACTTAGGTAATAGAAAATATAAAACAACAACGAAAGAAAATTTTAATATAATAAAAAAAGTGATTTAGAAATATAAACATATACGATTAAGAAATTAAAAATATATATATAACAATAGATTGACTTTTATTAAAGAAAATAAATATAAATTAGAAAAATAGTATATATTTTTTTAATATTGAGGGTGGCACTTGTTCTAAAAAAACAGGATTATAAGAAAAGAAATAGACAATTATATAAGGTACTAAAAAAATTTCTAAAATTTGAGGGGGGGCACGTGCCCCCCTGGATCCTTAGTAGATCCGCCTGTGCCCGCCGCCATGAGCTACATCACCGGTCAGCGCCTGTCCTTCGGCGAGACCCAATCTGGCACCACCACTCGGCATCCCCCTAGCCCATCTACGGGTTTTTCTGGACACTCGGACGTCCTCCTCACTAAAGCTGGGCAGAAACCCCGGAATCACCGACATCGGCCGGCACCGGCCGCAATCGTCACCGATTTACCCGGAACCGGGAGGAATCGGCTTCGGCGCCGGTGAAGATAATGGAGAACCGAGCTTCGTTCGGGCGGTGGTCAGTTTTGAGGAATGAAAACCGTCGGTTAACCGGAAAAACCGGCACCGGGCTTCACCATAGACGTTCAATCCTCCATATTTGCCGTTGCCGTCGTTCTGTACTGCTCCAGATGATACATCGTGTTTTAGAAGATGAAGATGACTAATAGGGTTATTAATTTAACAAAAAATGGGCTGAAAATTGGTGTGTTGTGTAAGGCCCGTTTAAAAAAAAGTGAAATGGGTTGTTTTAACATGTTTTAGCCCATATTCAATTAATTGCATCAGAACCACTCATTTTAGGTTTTAAATCCCAACCGTTAGTTTACTTTAACCTACTACTATATATATAAGAGACGTTTTGGCTTTACACTCACTTCCTTCTTTTTGTAATCTGCCTCTAAACTCTTGAAGCCTCAAGCCTCCATTTCTCTCTTTATTTTGCTGAGTCCTACTCTCCTTCTCTTCTAACTTCTAAAATATATGGTCAAGATTCATCATATATCTTCCTCTCATCTCTCTTCTCGGATAGTAGGACTCAGCAATGATGTATAATTTTTCAGATCAATGATGTAATGGTAACCAAGAGTTCCAAAGATGAGATAAGTTCTGAGTTCCAATTATTTTTTTCAAGATCTAAGATGTAACCTTGTTTATCTTGTTTTTGTATATATTATTTAATTTGTTTCATAGATCGGTCCTGGTAATTCCGGGTCAGTGATGTAGTCAAAACTGAGATCCATAAACTTTGCTAATCCGATCTATTAATTCTTAACAGAGATCTATGATGTATTTTGGTTTTGCTAGACAATCTGTTTCATTTATTTACTTATTTTGTTGATGTAACTGTTGGCTATAACTTGGAGTTGGAATTGTGTAATTGGATCTGGATAGTAGTAAGATTTCATTTTGTTTGTCATTTGCTGATACATGTTTATTGTGCTTTTATGTTCTTTGTATATATTTCTCATGATATGATGTAAGAACAAAAAACCATATATTGTACCCGTGTTAACAAAATTGTAACAAAATTATATTGGAAATTGAATAAAATTGACTAGATTGTAAACCATAGAACTTAAGTAGTTAGTAAGCCTTGTCATTCTCAAGTTAGTTCGGTTTCAATTTGAACAAACAATTAGAAAATATATTAATTTAAAATGAAATTTGGGCTTAAAATTTAAGGCCCAAGTAAGGCCCACTGGGCTCGGTGAATCCGGTTAAAAACCGAAACCGTCCCCGAACTTAGCCGGCCGGTTTTTTGTATTATTGCCGGTTATCAGTGCCGGCCCCGGTGATGAGTTCAGCATCACCGGAGGTACCGGTTCCGGTGAGTGGGGAGGCCGCCGGTTCCGGTTACCCGGCCGTGCCCACCCCTACTCCTCACCGAGCTTTACCGGCCACCGCTGATAGGTTTGGCAAGGATCAGTGTAAAACCCGCTCCGTTTAAAAGTGTAGTAAAGTGCAAATTGAAACATTTGGGTATGTGTTTGCAACAAGCTTTATTTGAGAGAGAAATTTTAAGAAAAAAAAAGGTAAGGAAGAGTTTGGTCTGTTTGGGAGGTTAGGCCATTTGGGCCGAACCCAGCTTACCCTTGCCGGCCCACGAGCCAGCGCTGGCCCAACCCAAACGAAACCCTAATGCCTTTTCTACTTCAGTTGTGCAGGCACGCGAACCGAGGCATTTTCAGAGCCGCGCCTCTCTCTTCCCATTCGATCCTCTCTCTCTTCCCATCTCCTTCTCCCTCGCGACCTCATCCTCCCTCACCGTAGCAGACCTTTCCTCCCTCAAAACCAGCCTCGTCGCCCCCGGATTCAGCACCACCGTCCCCACTTACCCTCCCTTGGTCGACCGTCACCGAAACCGAGCAGCATCGCACCAGCGACGGGAGGAGCGACAGGGTTGTGACCCTCACGCCCTGCTTCTCCTCTGACCTACCTCGGCACGGACCCTCACCGCGTCAGGCTGGAGTGGACGAGCATCACCGGAACAAAGGACGGCAACGAACTGCTTCGCCGGAAAACTCACGGCCGCGTCAGATATGAGGCGGGAGCAGGAACGGAGCCGCGTTCCGAACCTTCCCGTCACAGCCACGGTGTCGCCGGAGGTCCGACACCCTCCTCTGCCTCTTTTCCCCCTTCCCCTCGCCGTCCGGCGCCGCCACCGTACGCCGTCACCGGAGCCCTCGACGCCCTCGTTCCACTGCCGAGCAGACCAGTTGGGTCTTGGGCCAGTGACTTTGGGCCTTAGGGCCAGGCCCAGTGCGAGTGGGTCTCAGACCCGACAACAACAAAGGACGGGCCTTGGCCCATTGTGGACTCGGGCCTTGAGCCCAGTTGGACTTCAGGACCGGGTCTGGACCGGGTTCGGGTTCGGATCCGGGTCAACCGGACTTTAATGGAAACCGTTTTAAAATCAGATTTAATTAACCGGTTTAGCGAACTCAAGGTGAGACTGTGAACGGGAAATTCTTGGTTAAAGCAAAGGACTTTTGGACTTTTATCGTTTGTTTTATTGGACTTTTCTTTGTCAAATCTAGACGGGACTTCGCCCGAGATCAAGGGCTTGGACCCGAGCTAGAAGAGCAAAGATCACGCCGGGACCCGAGTGAAGAACGGAGTGGTGACCACCGGGCTTCATCAAAGTGTTGAGAGGAAGACCTCGAGGTAGGGAAAGCCTTAACCTCTCGTTTATGATGCTTAGTATGCATGCTAGGCTAATAAAATCGGAAAGGTCCTAGAAATGCCTATAGGATGCGAATAACTAGCATAATTGTCTTTCAATTACTAATAACCGGAAGTGTCTAGTTGTGAACGATTAGGATGCCTATCACTATTGTAATTCGCTTTCAATACTTGGGAATTGTTTGTCTGGTAGAGGAGCCTTGGCAAAGCCCTCGGATTAGTTGCGTGTTAGGATCACATGCTTGGTTGTTGGTTGCTTAGTGGATAGGTTAAAGAGTCTAATGGAACTAGTTGAATTGCATGTGTGAATGCTCTTTTGAAGGTTTTTATGATTGGTTGATTAAACTCGTACTTGATCGTTGATTGTATTCGAATGATTACTTGATTTGCTTAAATGGTTGCTTGGAGCATCGAGTATGACTGGTTGTACCGAGCGGTGCAATCAGGTGATCGATGTCCCGTTGGTTCGAGACTGGTAAGTGAATGGTAAGTTGTGATTGTGTGATTGGTGTGCTGTGTGATTCGTGTACTGTGTGATGTGGTGATTCGGTGATGTGTGAGTTATGCGTGTTAATGACTTGGTGGTTGTTGGGATTGGAGTATTTAGTGTCGGTTTGAGTGCGTTATTCAATTATGAACTACTTATTATCAAATTGCCCAAGTGTACGCTTCCTATGGGAGTAGTACCTTGGTTCCCGAGGACCTAAAATCCTTTGGAGACGTTTCTGAGACTTCCGACGATATGTGCCCTGAAGGGTGTTTCCGATGGTCTCAATGATATGCGTCTCCTCTGGATTGGAGGGAAAATCCGAGATGACACATCATATGTGGATCGGAGGGTGGAGACTTCATGTGCCACGGCATTGGTTGGGTTACTTGTTACTTGTGTTTGTTAAGATCTATCTCGTTGACTTGCTGCTGACTTCATTGAGTTTAAGGTCCACTTTGTTACGTGTTTTCCCTACTGAGCGCAAGCTCACCCCTATGAGTTTATTGTTGTGTTTACAGGATTGATTGAGGAGTAGAAGCTCGGGAGCTTCTCGGTGTGGGTGCTTTGTAGAGACTTCGTTCTTGTCACTTTACTGTTTTGAACAAAACTTGTGGAGGATTATTATTACACCCCTGGAGGGTTATTTGTGTTTTAAACTAAATTTTGTGGATTTGAGTTTCGTATTGGAGGTTTTCAAGAACTAATTGTGGAATTATTGTTTTTTTGTCATTTATTACTAGTCATGCCTCGGGTCCGGGCAAGAACCGGATTTGGGGCGTGACAATCAGCGATCGGGCCTGATCAGAAATCATCCCGATCTTCTGGATCACGATTTCTATCATGCACGTCCGCCGCCACCCCCCATGGGTATCCCCGACGATCATCTACCAATGTTCCTCAGGGGTTTGCTGCGGTACAATCCGGCAATAGGACCCCGACCTCGACATAAAAGGGGCGAGGTGAAATGGGGCCATAATCTGGAGAAGGTCCTCGCCAATCCCTACTGGGGGGATTGTGTTACACAAACCCTTAGGATTAAGGAACTGGGGGAGTACATTGAACCAGTGGAATGTCCTCGACCACAAACAATGCAGGCACATGAGGATGGGGTAGATGGAGAAGCAAGCACCCAGGAAGAGTTGGACAGGAAATGTACACAGAAGCGAGCCCAGGAACTACAGATGAAGGGATTTGGCCCTCCGCGGGGAGAATGATAGGACCCGGTGGGGTGGAAGGTCTCCCCGGGACCTATACCCACAGACCCGGGACGACCAGTACTGGGAAGTCTCGGGAAAGCCACACACAAAGCACTATTTTCAGTTTCCATTCAGTTTGCATTTACTTGCTTTTAGGTCGAATAGGTCTTTGGTCAGTTTGGTTTAGGTTTTTGATGTCTATTATTTTATAAATGTCGCTAAGGGGAACTCTTGAGTTAAGATCTGCGATCAGAACCAGACTATTTCTACGGATCCATGAGCACCTGGTGCACTACGTTCGACTGAGACAAATATCTGGAATCCTGAGCAGTTACGCCCTAACCTGTAAGATTTAAGTTTTACAGTAATACAATACCTCATCTACTCGTTTCAAAATAAAAATAAATAAGCACTACAAATTTAGACTATGTATCAATGCATCATAGATCATTTTTGCTCGAAGGATAAAAAGTATTGTATTCATACTTTTGAACATGGTACAATGTATCCGCTATAGCTTCATCAAGAGTTAGTCCTAACTTCTAGATTAGAGAACGAACTCGCATATATAGGCAGATGTACTCGTGTTCGGAAACATGTAAAAAGAGTAACTTATTTTCATAGGTTGTCATGAATTTAACTGAGCATATAGGTAAAAACAAGAAATTAGATTTCTAACTATTCTAAATTGTCTGTAAAATATTTTGGCTTCATAGAGGGGCCCGCAAGGGGTCCATCAGGGAGTACGGGACGAGGATCTCCTGTTCCTCCTCTTCCTCTATGGAGCAAGATGAGACACCGTCTTGAAGATTGGGAAGGCTAAACTCGAGGGACTCCAATGGTGTCGATGGTCCCGGCACCGGGATGGCCGTGCCAATCTTAAGCACCAGACATTGATGGACCATACCCGAGGGCGTGGTAAGTTGAGCCGTAATGAGAGGGATCTTCTCCGCGTTAGGGGTTATGGTCTCGTCGAACAACGCCTCCACCGGTTCCCCTCCGTGATCCATTTATTGGAGACTTGCCCCGAAGAGGATCCTGACACAGTAGGGATATCAGGGATTCACCAAGGGAAGGTGCAACCGTCAAGGAAGGCTGAGGGATATCAAGACTAAGGCTCGGAGGCGAAGATCCAACGTGCCTAGGGTTGGCGAGTAGAGAAGGCGATGGAGGAACACGGGAATCAGAAGGAACAGGAGAGGAGGCGACTAGAGGCAGCGGAGGTTGAGCAAAAGGGAGGTTGCTTCCAGACAAAGCAACGACCTTAGCCCTCACTGGTCGATCTCGATGCGATTTCCCAGTAGGGGACGACGTGGAGGCTCCCATCGCGAAGGGCACTAAGGACGTAGGGAGTGGAAGCAGTGGTGGTTCTACCGAGCGAGAAGGAGGTGTAGAGAGAAGCTCGAATAGGGTTGGCTTCGGCTTTCTCCTACGTTGGGCCTTTAAAGGAAGAACCACCTTACAAGGACAGAGCGAGGTCTTCGAGGGAGAAGGATGTACCGGAGATGACATGATAAATCGGGAAGTGGTTGCAGCAATAGCGTCAGTGGTGGTTTCGGTGGTGAAGACAGGGCTAGGGAGCACCATAGTCGTAGAAGCTAGGGCTCTGGTTTGCTCTCAAGACGCGAGAGAGAAAGTTGAGAACCTTGATAAAATATGAGAGTTAATATACGAAAATACCCGTGTGTATACTTAAAATGACAAAAATAAAATTTGATTTGTTCTATACTACAAAAATATCATTAGTTATGCTGAAAAAATCTAGACGTTTAATTAACTCTAATCTTATGGTTTGGATTTATTTATATATTACAAGTTAAGAACCCATTTATAATGGATTGCGTACTTATATATATATAGGAAGAGAATAAGGTGTGAACCACCCTTTACCGTGTGAACTAGTAAACTCAACCAAAACGCGCCACGTGTCACGTTCTAAAAAATGACTCATTTTTTTACATCAAGTTCACTAATTTAACCATTCCCGTCTCATTTCAACTCTGATTTATTTCGTTCTTGCGCCAAATTTATTCATTTTCAAGGGTTTTCTAACAGGTAGAGTATTGAATACATTTTGATGTGTTTTTGGATACTGTTGTGGATTTATGGATATGAGTGCGGGTATGCATCATATGGTTTGCAAATACAGATGATGTGATTTGAGAATATGAGGGATGTGGTTTAAGATTATGAGTTATGTGAATTTGAGAATGTGATGAATGTAGTTTGAGAATATAAGTGACGTGGTTTGAGAGTATAAATGATGCGATTTGAGAATATAAGTGATGTAATTGTGGATGTGTTGAATATATTTTGAGAATATAAGTGATGAGGTTTGAGAATATGAAAGATGTAGTTTGAAAATATTATGAATGATGTGTGGGATATGGTTTTTAAATATAAGTGGTATGGTTTGCAGATAAGATTAACATGGTTTGAAAATATGAGGTATGTGATTTGCGAATAATATGTATATCATAATTTTTTCTTGTAGATATTTTTCTTGCTTTAAAACATATTCAATATGCTATTTGATAGATGGATCTTAGAAAAAGAAAAATATTGGCACAAGAAAAATGTAAATCGGAGTTAAAACGAGGCGAGAATAAATGAATATTTAAATTAGTAAACTTGGTTGGAAAAAATAAAGACATTTTCTGAGCGTGACAAGTGGTGTAAGAACCGCCCCCGGTCGAACCGGTGATTTCTAGCCAAGTTTGACTTTCGGCCGGAAAATTCAACCGATGACTCAGGAAGTCATTCGGGACCTTTCCGGGTTAGCTTAGTTGGATCATTTCCTTCAGTTTGACTGTAATATTGTAACGGTCAACTTTTGGTCAAACTCGAACTTTTTGTCGACTTTTTCCGATTAAAATTGGACTGCTGGAATTTTATGAAAGGAAAGTGGCTCCCACAATGCCACATAGCATTAGAGACTTGGATGAGAAGAAAATAAGCTTAAATGACCTTTTACCCCTTCTTAAAGACTTTAAGTGGGTAGAACTTGAAATAGGCTTTTGGTCATTTAGCATTTTAGGTCGTTTAAGGAAATTGTTGGAGACAATTCAGCCATTTACTCATTGTTGCAGCTGGGAATAGCTAGAAGGAAAGAAAGGGAGAAGCTACTTGGCTTGAGCAAGAAGAAAGAGAGAAAAGGGAGGGTTTTTGGCTCATCTCTTCACCATTTCTCCTCCTAAAGCTTGCTAGCTTCATCATCTCCTCATCCTAAAGGTATGGATGCTCTTAACTTCTCATTCCATCCACTTTCTAGTGTGGGTTTTTGTGGTTTTTGGCTTGGACTCGAAGAACTAGCTCTCTTGGTTGTTGTTTGGAGAAGAATTAGTGAAGTTAGGTTGTTTTGATTGTGTTGGTTGAAGTTTTGATGAAACCCATTGAGGGTGTTGAGGTTTTAAGGTTTTTGATGGTTATTTTGGAGTTGGGAGAAGCTGGAAATGGAGGTTTTGGTCTGATTTTTGTGAAATCCGAGTTGGGGAAGAAAGGGGAAGGTTCTGGACTGGTTTGGCACGGAACGGGACCCGGAACGGGCCATGTGCCGGCACGCCAGGCGGCACGGAACGGGCCAGGTATCGGCATGGTACGCGGCGCGAAACGGGCTTGAATCCGGCACGGTACCTCACACGGTCCGTGTCTGATTCCGGGCCGGTGCGTCGCGCGGTCCGTGTCTGATACCGGGCCGGTCTGTGACGCGGTCCGTGTCGGGTTCCGGCACGGTCCGTGACACGTTCCGGATCGGATTCCGGGTCGAACAGTGATACGGGACGGGCCACATTTCGGGCCTGAGCTCCAGAATCAAAACCCTTCCTTTTTTAGTCCGATTCGATTTCAAGTTCATTCCTTTGGCTCTATTTCTGTTCGTAGAGGACTGTTCTGTGATTTAAGTTGAGGAACGCTCTGTTGAGTTACTAATTTTGGTATTGTTGTGGTCCAAGACCATGAGACCGAGCTCGAAGGAAGACGAGGACTTGGAGAGGACACTAGCTCAGACGTCAGCAGCGAGAAGTTTTGTTAGAGGAAGACCTTGAGGTAGGGAAAGTACTAAACCTCTTGTAATTTAATGCTTTATTATGCCTAGTAGGTTAATAAAATCGGAAAGGTCCTAGAAATGCATATAGGATGCGAATAACTAGAATAATCGTCTTTCAATTACTAATAACCGGACGTGTCTAGTATGCATGCATAGGATGTGAATAACTAGTTTAACTCGCTTTCAATACTTGGGAATTGTCGTGCTGGTAGATGCCCGTGATGAGCCCTAGGATTATTTGTGTTTGCTTCACACGCCTTGGTTCCCTAGTTTTGGATAGGATAAGAGTCTAATTCAACTAGATGATTTGAATGTTGAACTATGAATGCTTGAATGGCTATTTGATCGAATGCTTGGATGAATGACTGTATGAATGTTGAGTGCAATTGATTGTGCTAAATGGTACATGATCGGGTGATTGATAGACCGATGGAGTGCGATTGGTAAGTATATCGGTAAGTGTAAAGTTATATTGATTCTTGTGGTGTGTAATGATAGAATTGTGAATTGCTAAGCTTTGGTTGTTCCATGATTGTTTAGTATGTTATTCTCTTGTGGGTCTTAAGTTGGATTGTATACCGGTATGACACCCACGCTGCGGTGTGGGGTAGTGCCTGTAAGGTACCTACACCGAGGGGAATACCGATGTGGGGTAGTACCTAAGCCGATGACTTGTGATCCGATATGGTACCTACACCGAAGGGAATACCGGTGTGGGGTAGTATCATAGCCGGTGGATGGTTCACCCTAGGGGTGTAACCGGACCGAACACCCGCTCCGTAGCCCATTAAAATGTCTGATCCGTATCTCAAATATTGATGTCCATAACCAGTCCGGATTAAGTATAAAGTTCTGGATTTTTAAGCTTCTGGATTCGGATCGGTCCGGACTGGGTCCGGATTTTATCCGGACCTCAATGGGCTCACTGTTTTGAGCCCATTTTCCAGTGCAGTTACAAGTTTTACAAGATTCTATCATCCAATTGCTACCTAATTCTTATCCCAGTATATTTCAGTTATCATGTCAACATTTAAAACTTACATACATCTAGACAATGTTATTTTCTTACATTTAAAATTAAAATACAATTATAAAAATATCAGTAGACATCCATTTCTTCTGACATCTGACGTTCGGAATGCCTTCATCTACATGTCAAAAAATCAAAGTTGTAGAGAGGAGAACTTACTCCGATCTCTCCTCAATACGAAGTCCTTTGTGTGGCTCATGTTCGTGACCTCTCTATGGTTTGGACATGGATCCTATTTGTGAGAGAGTAGAGAGGAAACTGGCGAAATATAAATAATAAGGAGATGAAGCGAGAGCAAAGGGAAAAGTATCCCTAGAAAAATGGCGAAGAAGATTGGGGAAACGAAGAGGCGCGCTAGGTTTAAGGATTGGTCACTCCACGATTTTAGTTTCTACGAATGGACTTGATGCAGATGTTGGGCTTCACCAGTATAGATGGGACTGGTCTTGAATTGGACCGGTCCAGATTTTATCCGAAATCCAGCGGATTTCAAGCAATGGATCCGTATCCGGATCCGTATCATCCGGATATCCGGATTCCGGACCGGATTTTGTCCGATTATATCCGGATCGGTTAATTTCCGGATCGGATTTGTCCGGATTCGGTTATTTTTCCGGATTTCGGATTTTTCGACACACCCCTAGTTCACCCTGCAGGGATGGTTATACGTGGTTAGGCATGGTACCCACACCGAAGGGAATACCGGTGTTGGGTAGTATCATAGCCGAGAGATTGTTCACCCTGCGGGGAAGATTATGGTTACTTATGGTTTTACCCCGAGTGTATGCGTCCTACGGGAGCATTCTCGAAGTTCATTATATATTGTCCCGATGATCTATGGTCTTTTGGTGATGCTTCCGATCATGGTTGTAAATGGCGCTAGGCGCTAGTCGGGCGGTGAGGACCCCTAGGCGCTAGGCGGGGCCTAGGCGGATTTTATTATTTTAATTAATTTTAATTATTAATAAACATATATTAGACATATATAATCAAAATTTTAAAATAATATATATATATATATATATATATATATATATATATATATTATTGTCTAAGATTACAAAATAATTAACAATTACAACTATATTATAAGTAACCAAATTTACATTTTAATTCTACGTCTCAAATATTTTGATATCTTTTTCTTCTTTGAAAAATTATTTAATCCATTGTTTTTAATTTGTAAGTCATCATATTTTTTTCACTTCTTAAACATTGTTTAACCAATTATTTTTCAAATTCTTTTAATTTTAAAATTATGTATTAATGTACCGAGGTTTAGAATTAAATGTATGGAATGGATAAAGCCAAAGTAAAATAAAATGATGGAAATATGAAAAGGCTGCTTTATTTGTGGATTTGAAAAAAAAATGGAATAAAACATTTGCAAAGCATAATCCCACACCGGAAAAATATACAAAAGGGAATTGATGCTTTGGTTATAAAAGGAAGGGAAGATAGTGGTCTGTTCACCTAAGTCTCAGCCAAGGCAAAGTGTCAAGTGGGCTGTGGATGTGAAGTTGGGCCAGCTTAATTGCGGCCTGACCCGTCTCATAAGCTGTTTTAGTCGGCCGCCCGGCCCGTTTAGTCGGCCGCTTAGGCCCGACTTGTCCGATTAATCGGCTCCAAGTCGGAAAAACGCCCAGCAACGCCCGATTACATGAAATCGGGGCGGGAGGGTTGGTTTCGGCGCCTAGGCGCTGCTTAGGCGTGCGCCTAGCCCGATTTTTCCAACCATGCTTCCGGTAATACCGACGTTGTGTGCCCTTTTAGGGATATTACCGGTAGTCCGATGTATGTGTCTCCTCTGGAACGAGGGAAAATCCGACATGACACAAAGAGTATTGTGGATCGGAGTGTGGTGACTTCATGTTCCACGGTGGCATTTAAACGTTCTATCTTTGATTGTTTGTCAAGAAGTGTTTTGTTTCCTTTACTTTCTAGAATTATTGCTATCTTCTTAAAAGCGTTCAATACTTGTTTTGTTCCGTATTTCAACATCTTCTTGGTTCTTCGTAGTATTGAACTCGAACGGAATTGTGAACTTCTAATTGTTAAGCTTAAGGGTTGCCCTTCGTTAGTTATTTTCCCTACTGAGCGTAAGCTCACCCCCTTTTTCGTTGTTTACTGTTTTTATAGGCTTGCTCGATGAGTAGTGGACTCGAGGCTCGGGAGCTTCTGTGGGTCCGGGTGCTTTATTTGTTAGAGATGTTTTTGGTCCTTACTTTATTTTGAACCTGGTGTTTATTTGATTATAATGGAACTTTTGTATTGAGATTTGATCGCAACTATTATTTGAGATTTACTTTTGCTCAAATTTGTCTTCAAACGTTATTATTTGATTACTTCTTTAAGTCACGTCTCGAGTCCGGTCAAAAGCGGATTTGGGGCGTGACAAGTGGCGAATTGTGGTTGAGTTCACAAATTCACATTTTAAAAGGGGTTTACACGTGATTGTTCCCCTCAGTATATAGTGAAAATTGTCTATAATGTGTAAACTATGAACTCACAAGAAAGCGACACATGTCATTTGCGCGCGCACGCAGCTTTGGTACCTTTCATGCAAGTTTCTGGTACCTTACATACACAAAAAAAGTGTTGGCACATTATTTTATTTTTTGATAAGAAAATTAGTTATTTTTGTAAAGAGTGAGGTTTGAACCCGAGTTTATGAGGAATCATGCTCTGATACCATATTAGTGGACCAACTCGACTAAAAGCTCAAATTAGTGTTGGCACATTATATACACAAGTGCTCATACTTTACATACACAAGTGTTGCTACCAACATTCAAAGTTGTGTTACGATCGTCCGCACCCCGACGGACAGTCGGAGCGCACGATTCAGATTTTGGAGGACATGCTCCGATCGTGTGTGTTGGACTTCGGTGGTTCTTGGGAGGAACACCTACCTTTGGCTGAGTTCTCCTACAACAACAGCTTCCAGTCCAATATTGGAATGACACCCTTTGAGGCGTTGTATGGTAGGCCGTGTCGATCGCCCGTGTGTTGGGCCGAGGTAGGATATAGGAGCTTGTTGGGACCGGAATTGGTCCGAGAGACGACCGAGAAGGTCGCGCTGATACGAGAGCGGTTGAGGACCGCATAGAGCCGATAGAAGAGCTACGCTGACAGGCGACGCCGATCTTTGGAGTTCACCGTGGGTGACCATGTGTTTCTGAAGGTGAGTCCGAAGAAGGGGCTAGTACGGTTCAACCGTGGTGGAGGCAAGTTGGCCCCGCGGTTTATTGGACCCTTCGAGATCCTAGACAGAGTTGGAGCAGTGGCGTACCTACTCGCGTTACCACCGCAGCTTGGGAACGTCCACAATTTTTTCCACGTTTCCCAACTGCGGAAGTACAACGCGGATCCCTCCCACGTGATCGAGTGGACGGACATCGAGGTGGCTGATGATGTTTCGTACGAGGAGCAGCCAGTCAGGATTTTGGATACAAGGGAGAATGTCTTGTGTGACAAGACTATTCCTCTAGTACGAGTTTAGTGGAAGCACCAGGGAGCTGAGTGGATCTGATAGCGCGAGGACGAGATCCGGGCGAAGTATCCCCACCTGTTCGATCCTTGAGGTACTTCCGTTTTAGATTTCGGGGACGAAATTCCTTTAAGGGGGGTAGACTGTAAAGACCGGAGAATTTATTATTTTAAATTATTGTTTGGAACATCGAAGGTTGGAGAACGAGTTGAATTTTGGATCGAATTCAAAAAAAAGAACAAAAAAGAGAATGGGGACTTTGGGCCGAGCAGGACCAGCCCAGTCAGCTGAGACAGGCCCACACTGCCAGGCCCGTTCATAGGACCAGGCCCAACAAGCCAGCCCAGCCTCTACTAACCCTAGCACGACCCATCGTCTCCCTCATTTCCTTTTGCGATTCCCAATGCGCCTCCATCCTCTCTATCTCTCTCTCGCGTCTCTCTCTCTTCTCAAAGCTTCACCGTCGTCTTCTCTCCCTCTCACGCACCTCGCCGGAGACCAGAAACTCCCGTCCACCCATCCTTCTCCACCCACGACCCTCCATCGCCACACCCGTGCCAGAAACCCTCTTTTTCTTCTTCTTCCTCGAATCGCAACGAACCAGTACCGCCACCGTCGATTCGAACCTCGTCGCACCAGAAACGTGAAACCCAGTGTCGGTGAGCCCTTTTTCCGACCTGTTTCACCTTCTCCGTCGTCCCTTATCTGAGATCCGTGCTCGTACGAGATCGATTCGTGGCCGAGCGCGGTGGAAGAGGCACGCCGGAGTTCCCGAGCTCCTATAGCCGTCAGATCTGGACGGAGAGGCTCGATACTCGCCCTGACAACCAATCCCTCGTCACCCCGAGCTCTTGACGTCGTCGCCGCCGTCGAGAACCCACCCCGAGCCACTTGACGCCGCCGTCGCCGGAGCTGAGCCAAACCCTAGCTCGCCGACTCGTTTCCAGCTCAGGCCAGAGTCGCGAGCCTTGGGCTTGGGCCAGGACGAGACCAAGCGTTGGGCTTGGGCCAGAACCAAGACATGGGCCTCCAGCTCAGTTTGGACTCGGGCCTAGTCTTGACTTGGATTCGGGCTTGGGTCTGGATCCTGGACTAGGGTCTGGACTCGGGTCTGGATCCGAGTCTGGGTCAGGCTCGGGTCGGTTCGGGTCTGGACTCGGATCCGGTTCCCGGATTCAGGCCGGGCTCGGGTCGGACTCGGGTCAGGCCGAGTCAAGACAGTTTTATTAATAAAATAAATAAAATTAAAGGACTTGAATCAGATAAATTAGAGGACTGAACCGTTAAATTAAAAGGACTTATCTGATAAAATTAGAGGACTGTTACGGAATGGACCGGGACTGATTACCGTCCCTTTTTGTTAAACCCAGGCTTTTACCTCGATCGCGGAGAAGACCGGAGTAGGCCCGGACGTCAGCAGCTAGGCGATCCAGATAGAGATTGAGAGGTAGGGAATACCTCGGAAACCCACTTTATTACGGATGTACTAGAATGCATATAGGGAAACTTAATAACCGGATAAAGAACTAGTTGCATGTAGAATGTGAATAACTAGCATAGAGGTATCAACTGCGAACATTTACGATTATAGTTTTGGGAATTTCCGTGCTGGTAGAATCGGGCCATGTCGTGCCCGTAGGATTGTTTGCTGATTATGTTGTGGTGTGCTCTGTGTTGCTTAAACGGTTAATAAATAACGAGCATGAAAACGAGTAGAGGTGACCTTAGTGATGCATATTAGCGACTTGATTGGTGTGATTCTGTTTATATGATATGCTGAAATGTGGGTATTGGGGAAAGAATACCGGTTAAGCCGGTGGGGTTACCACGTTGAGTGTGGTGTCGGTAAGTGACGGTAAGTGCGTAAGGGTGTGTAAGTATGTTGAGAATGTGATCCTGATTGTGAGTGTGATTGTGATTGTTATGATGATACCTAGATGAGTTGTGCCCGAGAGGTGTGTCGTACCTTCCGGTGCGCTGCGGTAAAGTGCGAGAGATGTACTTCCGCTAGGTGTGTCGTACCTTCTGGCGCGCGATCGTTAAAGTGTGAGGTTTGTGTGTGCTTTGGTTACATGAGAAAGGTGGTTTCCCTACCTTCCGATCTAGAGTCGGTAAAACGCTGTGTCCCGCGAAGAGGTGGTTTCCCTACCTTCCGACTAGCACTCGGTAAAACGCTGTGTTGTGTTCCGCGAGGGACCATGCCGCGAAGAGGCGATTTCCCTGCCTTCCGTCGATCGGTAAAAAGTTGTGTGCCGCGATGAGGTCGACCACCTCTCCTGACTGTGTGTTAGGGGAAAGTTGCGTGCGGCTGCGCCGGGCCGAGCGGGTTGCTCCCGAGACCGTGCGATGGTTACGAGTTGTGTGTTTGAGAATGACTTGTATTTAAATGAGTGTTGCAGTGTTTGTGGCTATGAGTGTTTTACTTGGATTGTTCCCTTCGGTGTGTGCCTGTTATAGTGGTTGGTGTTGAGTTAAAGTTGGTGTGATTGGGCTGATGAGTGTCAGGGTAAAGGGGGTATTGTCCTTTAAATGGCTTAAGTGTCGCACCGTTGTATCAAACTTTTTAATAAACTTTAAATTGTGGAAAAGCTTTCTTGTAAATGTGTAATGAGGTGGTTCTCGTGGTTTTTCCCTACTGAGCGTCAAACTCACCTCTTACCGTGTTTTTCTACAGGTGTTAGCTGTGAGTTGGGTAAAGGGACATTGCGGAGCTTGGGGCTAGCGAGGGTCCGGGACTTATCTTTACTTTATTTTTCTTAGAGACGTACTGTGATTTTTGATTCTTATATATATGACTGAGCTTGGGACTCAGGGTTTGATTATTTTGTTGGTTCATATTATTTCTTTTTATCAGATATTATTTACTTTTAAATTGTTTTCATTTAATTTCACTAAGTCACATCTCGGGTCCGGTCAATACCGGATTTGGGGCGTGACCAGATTCACGTTCTTAACCATGGTTCGTGAATGCTAACGCAAAATCGACCGTCGGAATAGTACGGCTAATATGAAGTCGGCCCTAAACACCCACGCGCTCCTAACTAGGGGTAAATTTGTCCCTATGTTGTCATATAAATTATTTGAACACGGATCTGAGAGTCATAACTATCGAGTTTCCTATTTTGATATTGAGAAAGACGCAACCTTGGGATCCACTCTTCCGAAAATGAAGATCGGGAATAACAATCTCTTCTCGAAATCGACAACACAAGGTTGCAGATATATCGAAACTACAACCGAGAGATGAAAATTGTTCGGAGCAATCAGCCATAGATCAAAATTGTAAGTACAATAGAACACAACACGAAACACAATGATTAGAATCTCATGGTCGCATAATTGGCTGCTACTATACTCATGTGGTTTCATACAAATGTAAACTGTAACTGATTTACAATAGCTGTGGCAAGAATCTGTTACAAGAATTCAAAGAATTTGTTCTAGGATTTAAAATCAATACGATCAGGATTCAAAAAACTATTGACCATGATTTAAAATCACTATGACTAGGATTCACAATCTCTATGTCTAGTGTATATAAGTATTCATCTTAATACTTCGTTGCACCTGTCGCCAGATGTTTTGACCATAATTAAAAGTTTGTGTCCAGAATTTAAAATGCATGTGTCCATAATTCAAAATCTGTGTGTTCAGAATTCAAAATCCATGTGACCCATGATTAAAATACTCTGTGTCTAGGATTTAAAATGTTAATGCACCAAAATTTGTAACCTACATTCAAAATCTCTGTGTATAGGATTTAAAATCACTGTTACCATAATTTCAAATGCTTGTGTCTAGGATTTAAATTCATTGTGGCCAGAATTCCAAATGTTTGTGTCCAAAATTTCAAAAATGCCCTGTATCCAGAATTCCAAATGCGTGTGTCTAGAATTTCAAACGGTGTTGTATACTAGTAATAACCCCTGCGTGGTACGATTTGCTGACGTAGCGTAAACATGTTGTCTTCATATTACGTGTGGAACGATTTCAATAAACCATTGATGCATATCACCTCTTCGCCATATTTTGTCTTAACAAAGAAGATACACAAAATCGCGCTTAAATAATGATTGAGCATATCATCACCATTCTCTCATGCACCATCATTTCGTATCCCGTAATCGTGAATTAAAAAAAGAACAAGTTTTTATATTTTTAATAAATGACACTTATTTTTTTTTGATAAGCTAAAATTTATTAAGCAAGCGTTCTACCAGATAGTAGAACAAATCAGGAACCGATCCTAAAAAAGACTATTCCTTCAGACCATTACAACTACAAGAGCAATACAAAAAGAAAAAAGAAAAAACCCAAGCAAGAAAGTAGCAAGAGAGAACTGCCACATCACTTCTCCAGCAACAATGGCCTCCTTGTAAAACGCAATATCGGGAAATATCACTCTTCCACGATCATTGATCAATGGCATGTATGCTGAGCAATACAAAAACCGTTACATGCTCCGTGTCGAGCAAGAGAAGACATTCCACTATAAAAGGTACATACACTTCAGAGATATGTACGATAATGCGTTACGCCGGGACACATCCTAGTGTACGCAAAAAGAAATTGAGGTTCATTGCCGCTACAAACAATTAGCGACCGCCAAGATGAAAGAGACTATGAACATTATTTTTTCCTTGGAATAGCCGTTTGTGGATTTGGTTATTTTTTTATTGTCCCTAGAATAGATTATGGCTTTTCTATTTTGTAATCGACTATTCTATTGTGTTGAACATACTATTATATGTTCTTTTTGTTAATGGACGATGTAATGTTTTTTCGGACGAACTCTATAATGTTGTTGTTTTAGTACCCACACATTGATGTGTTTCTTGCATACTAGCATCGTGTATTATCAGAGTTATGAACAGGAGATTAAATATTGATCAGAGCTACCAACATGTAATTGAATATTGATTGGAGTTATCACCGGAGAGGAGTTAGGAGATCTATCTTCCTAAAATTTCTAATATGCCTATTTCTATGTACATAATCTATATCTTATATATCCATAATCTTCATCATGTATATCAAGAATCTACATTCTCTATATCCAAAATCTGCATGTTTTATATATAAAATCTACTTTTTTTATACAGACTATACACATCTAGAATCTATAACTTGTATATCCAGAATCTACTATATTCAAAACTTACATACGCTATATATTCAAATTTCACCAAACGATTTACATACACATATTGGACCTAAAACACAAATCACTACGACTTCTATTGAACAATGATTTCTAGAATCCCTTCACTTCTATTTAGTTTCGTAACACTTACTTTAGGAACTATCGTCCAGCTCATCAGAAAGACATGACACCGAGTTGAATGAGTACAATGCATATTCAGCGTCTGGCCGAGCCTGGAAAATAAATGGTTCCCAGCCCTCGCCAAACTAAATGAGTACAACGGTAGTGGAAGGTCTCATGTGCCCGCCCGAACTTTAGAATATAGATTCAGACACAAGAGATAACTTTAAAGATGTGTCACTCATACCATATTAAAGGACCTTGTGACACCACCTTCGTTGGTGTTCTGAATGTCGTATGGAGGCTGGTGGAATCCGGGAGAACCTCTTCGGAAACAAGTTGAATGAGTCTTTGCCAATATCTGGTTAGTAAGGACGTTGGTTGTCACAACCATACTGGCATCCGGGGACATAACCACCACGATCTCTCCCGATGCTAGGTTTGGCCACACCAAACTAGAGCACCCACTATATGAGGGTTTCTTAAGAAGAACGTTGGCTATCATGTGTGATCCTCGAACAAGACTATTTGACACCAGTAGTAGAGAAATGGACATCAGAAGAATACCTTCAATCGTGATGGCCGGAGGAGGATATGGTGGAGGTGGGGCCCGTAGCATATTTCATAGGATGCGGTGGAGACGATGAAGGAAATAAAACCCTATGAGCCCCTTAGATATCCTTATAGCCCCTTAAATGCAGAAGAGAGAGATTTAGAGAACTTAGTTGGTGAGTGGTGGTTGATTGGTTGAAGCCAGTTAATGCATAAGCAAGAGGATACAAATACAAAATACCACACGCGGTTGGCTCTTCTATTTTGTTGAAGATATTATCAACTGTCTAGGACTTTATATTTGTGTGTCTAGGACTTCAAATTCATGTGTCTAAAATCTAAAATCATGCATGGTGCTGTGTCATTTTAACTCTGTCTAGAATTTCAAATGCATGTGGCCATAATTTCAAATGTCGGTGTCCAGAATCAACGCATACCAAACGCCTCAAACTCACATTTGATAAATTAAACTCCCTAATGTTCGTGCTCATTCAGCAATACCTCGATTCGAAACTATTGAGTAATGCATAAAGCGATAACACCGCTGCTTGTGATTTCAGAAAATATCCAGTCTCACCTAAACCCAGCGATTTCAGAAAATCTAAAAAAACTTAGAAGAGAAGAAGATTGAGAAGCACGACATTGCATTTGACGCGGTGTTTCGTTTAACTAAAAAAAATTTACCCTCACAAAGCCATAAATTCAAAAGTACTCAACACCACGCACGGTTTTTACAATCAATGGCACCAAGTCTCGCCATCAAATCTCAATCGTCCACATCAACGCATTGCACGATCACAATGGAGCCATACAATCACATTGTAGCACCCGAATTACACCTGAAATCGTTCCAATATATATAATACTTTCAAGTGTTACTCATATTCACGACTTTCCAGATGAAATGGTTTTTAATAGATTTTGACTCGTCATTTTAAAGATAATAGTCATATTTTGTAATTTACCCGTGTTCCTACATAGTGTAGGCCCGCAAGCTTATTAGGCCCAAGCCCAACAAACCTACCTTGTATACGGACCAATAGAAGGCCCATTGATCAACTACACGTGAACTTTTAGCCCAAGATATCTGCATATGAAAGGTTTAATTGGAAAACAAGAGTCTCGACCTAGTCATAGGCATTGTATAAAAACTCTACACTTTTATCAGTATCTGTACAAAAAAAAAATAAAGAATTCTCTGTTATTACAAGAGCCAGAACGAAATCTCAACGAGGTTGTGGTGGTGCAGCACGTGAGGGGCTCGTGGAAGCATGCGACGTCGTGGCAGAAGATGTAGAAGACGAAACACTCCCGCCATCCCCACTACCGTAGAACAGATCGGACAAGTAATTATCCAAATCAACAGGGGCATATCTGACACACTCCATCCCGATTTTCCCCCTCATCAGTGTCCGATACTTTTGGTAGAAATCCCGATACGCCGGAACCAGCTTCCTCGCCAGCGAATACATCATCTCGTCTCGGAGCTTCGAATCGGTCACGACCCACGAGACCTGTTTCCGGTACGCTTCGTCGAACGCGGCGTTGAATCTCCTGAAACACTCCTGCGCCTCCTCCGCCGAGATGTCCGATTCCGCTGGGAGCGTAGCGAGCACCTTGTTCCACCCGATCCGCTCGTAGCTCGAGGCGTATTGTTTGACCTTGGACTCGTGCTTGGCGATCCAATCGTCGCCGAGGAGGTACTTCAGGTTCGATGAACGGACCTTGACGACGATGTATTGGAGGTTGTTGGCCAGGAAGAGGTAAGATAGCGACCCGTCCTTGTAGAGCTCGGCCTTGGCGTCCACCTTGCAGAGGAGGACGAGTACGAGCCATGCGAACCGGATCGAGATCGTCGATTCGGAGTTCTCGATGTACGAATCCGGGAGCTCCACTGCCTGGGGAAAAGGCCGGCCGGCGACTATGTCGGCGAGACTGTCGCTGTACTCGGCGAGCAGTTGGATGTAGTTCATGATGTAGCGCGAGGCAGGGTGGACCCCGCCGCCGGGATAAGGCTTCTTTGAAGTGTCCTTCTGAACCGCCTCCTCGAAGTCTGCGAGCATCGAGCGCACGGCGTCGCCGAGCCTGAGGAGAGAGTTCCACGCCTGCGTACGGACGGAAGAGGTGTAATCGGAGGAGAAAATCGACTCAATTTCACTCCAATTGAGCGAAATCCCCTCGTAGAGGTCGAGAGTGCGGAACATTTTCTCGGGAGATTTCATGGACTTGGCCACTAATTCCGGGAATCCAAACAGAGTCAGAGCTCCTTCCTTGGCAATCTCGGAGAAGCACGATTCTCTGACGGAGGCGGAAGAGGAGAAGACGAAGTCGCAGAGGCACCTCTCGCCGTAAAACAAAGTCTTAATAGAGACCTTGACGGCGTTCAACCAGGCTTTAATCCTGAGCTCCAAAGCGTCCCAATCCATCTTCTGAATCTGAGAAAAGGTAAGCCTCTCGACTCCAAGACGATACAAGGTCTCATCGATAATCGATTTGCGTATAAGCTTATAAATCTTAACACACTCTTTTCCGTAACCGTTGGAGATCATACAATCCGCAATCGACTTCAAATCGGCCATGGCTGTCGACGGGACCGAGTCGGTCCCTGGTCGCGAGTCGTCGAGCTCGGAATCGTCCTCCCAATCGGAAAGGGTACTCGCTCGGGAGGAAACAGAGACGGATTCGGGGTCGAGAAATTGACGATTAGCGGAGAGGATCTGGTAGAACTCCTTCTGGAGGCGCTTCATGGCGAGCTCCATGAGGGATTGGGCGCGGACGAGGGTGGGGGAGTAGGAGTTGTGGGAGACGAAGAAGTGCATGGCGGCTTGGAGTTTGTTGACGGAGTGGAGGTATTGCTTGGCTTCGTCGCGGTCGTGGAAGAAGAGAGACGTGACGCTGGCGAAGCCGGAGGTGTCGGCGTTCCATTTGGAGATGAACGATTCGGCGACCTCGATGTCTTCTTCCATGATGGACTCGGAGAAGTTGGTGATGCGGTGGTGCTGTGGCGGCGAAGATTTGAGGACTTTGCTTCTCATGATGATTGATCAATGGAGATGGTTTTGGATGGAAGTGATGAATGAGATTGAATTGTTTGGAGAAGCGTGGTGGTCAAGGGGGTATATATAGAGACGAAGGAGGAGGGAGTTGACTGGCTCAAGTTTTGTGAGGCTGACATTGTCTGGTTCAGAGGCTACGCGGTTCTGATATATTTACTTTTTCGTGTGCATTTAATGAGACAAAACCACAGGCAACGGATCCAAATGAAAACTGGTCCGTGTTGGTAAGAATGGTCAACTATTTTGACATTCTTTTTTGTTGCTCTTTCATAACTCGAATTTTTTTATCGGTAAAACAAATTTAAAATTAAAGTGTTATTTAGAAAGAAGAACAGAATATGAGATACAATCACACGAGCAATTCACAAAAGATTTTCAACCAAGTTCTCTACAACCGAGGAAAACAACAAACTTACAACACAAGGACGGTCCACTATGAGAACCTCAATACACCAAAGAAAGCAGAGCCCTACCAATGACTTATAAAGAAGGTCTGAATACCGGAATTTAAGAACCATGAAGAACCTAGAGAAGACACAAAGTCTTGAATCGATGAAAAATACAACAAAAAGTTTGAAAACGGCTCTGAAACCCACATTTAACCACCATTAAGTGCAGAAAAAAAACAAAACAATACCACAACGAAACCGTGCACCAGATTATAAACGGGAGGAGACTCTGTAAAGAGTAACCTACACCTCGGCAATCACCAACCCAATCACCCGAAACCCCGCCGGCCATGACCAGGGCACGACCCACAGAGGTTAATCAGGACAAGCTACCCAACACCCGACAAAAAGCCAGTTCAAATCCCCGAGAAACCTACCCAAATGAACTTCAATCGCCGTTATGCATTACCCCCACGGTGGTCATCACCAACCGTGGAGCCCCGACCAAGATACCAAGGCCGAAGAGTAGAAGTCTAGAAATAGAATTCAAAAAGAGGGGCACCAGATAAAAGAAGGGATTAATGCAGTAGGAAGGTCAGATCCACAAAACTGAGATCTCGAAAAATCGAGACCTCGTCGTCGACCAGCACCGATCCGACAACCAACTAAGGTTAGTTAGGGAGCGAATCTGACAAGGGAGGAGAGAGCCGAGGGTAAGGGATGAGAACACAAAGTCACACAAACCCTTACCAAATATAGGACCTGGTGGGCGGAGAACAAAAGCCGGCAGAGGAGTAGGACTCCGAGACCCAAGCAACAGGATCTGAGCAGCAAACACCAACCGAAAGAGGAGTCGTCCAGCACCCAAGAGCACCGCCGAGGTAGAGGAAGAGAAGCCTCCGGAGATGAGCAAATGCGACACCAGAACTGATCTGGACCGGGGATTCCAGATCTACTACGATCTCCACCAGGCCGATGAAGAAGACGCCTCCCACGAGTAGATCTGACAGCAGGCCGACCGGAAACGAAGGTAACGAGCACCCAACGGCCATGGCAGAAACGACTATTCCCCTCCCATCTATGACCAAGGAGGTCTAGAAAAGAAGCCCCACTCGAGAATCAGTCGCAACTGTCGGAGGCGAAAAAGTGAACGGCCGGAAGGAAATTAAGGAAGAAGACAGAGGCGGTGAAAAGGGAAGGGTAAAAAGGAAAGGAAACAAAGGAGAAGGCAGGGGTCACCACCGGCGACAACCAAGGCCGGAGTCTCGACCGTCGCCGGTGAAGAGAAGAAGAAGCGAGGGTCGGCTAGGGTTAGAAGGCGAGGTTTAGAGAGAGGCGAGAAGATTTGATTTTAGAGAGAGTAAAAAATCTATGACGGCAACAACAACTCACAACCCAAGTCTTGAGATGAAAGTAATATGACGAGGATTAAGATTTTATGATCACCAACTTATGTAATCCTATGTACTACAGAGAATGCTGCCATAATGTTTTATGTAAATATATCTGAGTTTAACATAAATATAAAAATGTCACTCAACTTATCCATCTAAGTAATGAGATAATGATAGTTTTATATATATTTACCTAATCAGTTGTGTTTCGTAGGTGACCATTGTGTAATCTTACTTATGGTTTGGTCAGCAAGGGTCCCCAAAGGAACACAACAGTGAAAGTTTAAGCTCTTATGTGAGAGCATTAATTTATTATAGATTTAGGGGTGAAATCGGCTACAAACCACTCTTAACCTAAACACTAGAGAACAAATCCTAGCCACACACACCTAAGATCCAACATTCACCATGATGCCACGTCATCACCCCAATTTAATCCAAACTCACGCCACTTTCATCATTTCTCACATAAGCAAGGGCATAATTGTAAAGCATGGTGCCATGTTGACAAATGTCCATTTTTTTTCACCAATTCACTAATTTAATATTTCCCGATTCGTTTGAACTCCGATTAGCTTCAAACTTACGCCAATATTTTTATTTTTTCAAGGGCTTTAAATCAGGATCAATCATGAATATATTTTGAAGTACGAAAATAAAAAGGTATATCGGGGTGATAAAAATAATGTTGAGTGTTGATAAATCTTCACTAATAAATGTTTTATATCGGAGGTATCAAACTAGTGCTAAATGTTGATAAAACATGTACTGAGGTGATAAAAACCATGTTCAATTTTCATAATAAGTGTGATAAACAAGAGTTTAGCGTTGATAAAAAAAACATGTGATGGGGTGATAAAAACATATGTAATTTAATGTTAAACATAATGTTTAGTGTTGATAAAACTAGTGTTCATAAAAACACGTGATGAGGTGATAAAATCATGTTCGGTTTTGGAAAATGAGGTGATAAAACTAGTGTCCAGTGTTGATAAAACCAGTGTAACGTGTTGATAAAACCAATGTAAAGTGTTGATAAAAATTACCCAGATATTTTTTTTTAAATCGGCCCCGAAATAATTCTTTTTTTCGTTCTTCAAAAAAAAACATGTGATGGGGGTGATAAAACACGCGTAATTTAATGATAAAACCTAGTGTTTGGTGTTGATAAAACTAGTGTTCATAAAAAACACGTGATGATGTGATAAAATCATGACCAGTTTTGGAAATGAGGTGATAAACCCAGTGCAAAGTGTTGATAAAACCAGTGTAACAATGTTGAAAAAACCAGAGCAAAGTGTTGATTAAAAATACTCATGTATAGTTTTTTTTTTTAAAAATCAGCCCTGAAATAAATAAAAATTCGTGCTTCAAAATATATTCATGAGTGATCTTGATAGAAATCCCTTGAAAAAACAAAACTAATGGCGTAAGTTTGAAGCCAATCGGAGTTCAAAAGAAGTGGGAAAAAAATAAATTAGTGAATTGGTAAAAAAAAGTAATATGATAGTTTTACTAAAACACTCTTCCCACTTACTAACAAGTGTTGTTTTTTTTTTGCAGTCAACCACTCAATTGCATCTCATCCCTTCATTCTTAAAATAGATGGCTTAGATTGATTCTCTAGTTTTTAGGTTAAGACATGGTTTGTATTTGATTTCTCCTCTATAGATTTATGTGTATTTTTTTACGAAAACCGAGAAGAGTCAATTTTATATATCAATCAAAGTGACATACGTACAATCTGATGAAAGCGCACAAGCAAATGATGAAATTACAGACTACAAACTAACAAACCTATAATATAATATTACGAACTCCCTACTAGAACGCACATAGGACGCCCTAGAACGTGCAAACACGTGCACGTCAAAAGTGCAACAACGTGCACACCAAACCGTGCCACATAACGGGCACACCAAATCGTGCAACAAGTGCACACCAAACGTGCAACTAGTGCACACCCAATCTGCACCAAGTGCAGTTATTAAAAAGCTTTAAAACGAAAGGAAAAAAACCTAGCCGAATCAGAGTCGCCACCGTCTAATAAGGGACCTTGACCCGAGGAATCCAGAAAACGCGAACTCCAGATCCCCGCTAAAGGTAACCGTTCAGGCCGGATCTGCAGCGTGACGAGTCGCTGGAGCTTCCCACCACCGCTCAGACCCACCTTGCGAGTCCGTTGGCACCAAAACAGCATCAGCCGGAGACGGACACAGACACCGAAAAACGAAAATCCAGTGTCGACCTTGAGAGGAGAGGGGGAAAAAGGGGGACGGGGGTGGGGGGGGGGGGGGGGGAGGGGGTTAAAGCCGAGGGAAAACGGAGCAGAAGATCAAGGGGACCTACCGGCGACGTCCATGGCCGGAGACCATGGCGTCGCCGGTATGAAATAGAGAGCTCAAGAAGGATGGCAGCTAGGGTTGAAGAGAGGAGGAGGGGTGCGCCGTTAGATTTACGTGTATTTGTTACAATATTGTGTTGTGTTTTGTGGAATGTTGATTGTATTTTCTATTTTTCAAAAAATAAAATATGCACAATTCTTGTAAATAAAATAATTATATATTTTAATCTTCATATATTTTTTTGGGTTTTAATACAATATCAAAAATTTATGTTCTTTGATTACCATCCTGAAATTACTCTTGTTCCCTCCCTGTGTAAAATTTTATATTCTATTATACTTCCATATAGAAAGAAACATTGAAACAAAAACCATTAGCATATAAAAACAAAACAAAATAGAACATTTGACTACGCACGTCAAATTCTATGCCCACAAGATGGTGATATCTTAATTTTAAATGATTGTGCGCCTCTGTCGTTTCGCAAGGAACTAATAAACACGTACACAAGACTATTTCTGCCGCCAATGCTTCTTATTGGCCATTTACGTGCAATACTACATGTTTGACGATTGAATTGAGGTTTGAACAAGTAATTAGATGGGAGCATCTTCAATGTTAAGGTATTCCTGTTGGTTGATGGAAATATGTAATATGTTAAATTAACTTTTTCAATAGGTTAAAACACCAATATTTCTCTAGTTTATAGGCTGATGATTAGTTGATAGAAACAAAAAGGGAAATTTGAAAAAATATGCTTCATAATAGTATTTATTTTATTTCTAAGCTAGTATAACTCATAATTGAAAAACTATGCCTTTCAACTTTTTTAAGACAAAAATATCATTCTAATTTATACAATATTCTTTATCTTACCTTCCTTATTTCTCATCTTTTTCACCAATCCTTTAAAAATAAATTGATGTTTAATTATTTTATTCGAATATAATTTCGAAATACATATTAATATTTTACATAAAAAAATATTTTATTCAATATATTAATTATTAAAATCAGATTTTAAATTAAAAAAATACGATTATTTCGATAAATTATAAAAAAAATGAATTTAAAAATTAGTATAACTGAATAAAATTTATTGTTTATAACATCTAAGTTATTTTTTGAAAAAATATTTTTTTAATTTAAATTATACATATATCATAATAATCTCATTTAAAAAATTAATAAATTTGAATAAAATACTTTTTAAAATTAAAAACTGAATTTAATAATTAATAAAATTCGATTAAAATATTTTTTTCATGAACTGTAAATTATTTTTTTTTAAATTAACATTATAAATTCGAATTATATTTTAAAAATATTTATCAAAATAATCTTATTTTTTCAAAAGCATAAATTAAATATAATTTTAATAATTAAAGTAAATTTAATAAAAAATCATATATATATATATATATATATATCATTGATTTTAATTTACAATATGTTTTTTTCAAAAGTATTTTATATTTCATAAAATATATATTTGGTTCAATTTTATTAATTACTAAATTTATTTACTAATTTATTTTTCTTTAAAAATAGTTATAAAAATAATCTTATTTTTCGAAAAAAAATTAAAATATGATTTTAATAATTAATCAAATTGAATAAAAAAATTATATAAAATTTTAATGTATATTTCGAAAATATATATGAATAAGTTAGTTAAACCTGAATATATTTTCAAAATAGATGTGAATGGAAGATGAAAAATAGAGAATGTGAAATTATAAATTTTGTATCAATTTAAAGAAGGTTATTGTTGTCTTAAAACTTTTGAAAGGCATATTTTTCCAATTTTGGCTTATGCTAGCATAGAAATAAAATACATGCTATTATGAAGCATATTTTTCCAAATTTCCCAAACAAAACAAGTATTTTTTTTTCACAATCTCCTATTATTAGCGATTCGCGCGGTAAGCTTATCGCCAATAGACATGTCGTCGGTTGATGAGAGTATATTTTATACTCTCTCTCTTACTTTTATTTTCATAAGCCAGCCATTGGCCTAACATTGGAGATCCTGTTAGAAAAACATAAGCGCTCTCAAAAGCAAACCGGAAGCCTCTCTTTGACTTATTCTCCGACCACGTCTTTATCTTTGTCAACGACAGTTCCGACCTCCGGGCAAGGCAATCTTCAGTGGTGCTTCCCCTCTTTTTATTACTTTTTTTCGTTCTTCCTCCCGGCCATCATACCCCTTTTCTCGCTCGGTTTCCTCCGACCAAAGTGGTGGAGTCCCTTCTCATTCCAATGCTCCTTTCTCTGGATACTCCAATCGTTGGCGCACTTGAAAGGTGTCTTCTTTTGTTTTGGACCTTTCAAGACTGTCGGGGTTACCGTTTGAAGGTCGACGAATCAAATCCTCCCTCTGTAGCAACCCACATGTCTCGTGGCATGGCGATCTTCTGGTGTTGGCTCAAAGCTTCATGTAGACCTCCTGTGTTTCTAGTTGTGTCCTTTCTTCGGGTAGTTGTCTGCCGTCAGGCTTCATTTCGACGACATGCCTCTGTTCCTCATATTTGAGGCACGAATGGCCTCAATTTTGGCTTTCCAGGCGAGTACTGTAGGTTGTATTTTTGGCGTCATTCGTCAATCGTCCTCGGCCGTTTTCCCGACCGCGGTTTGTTGACTTCCAGCATTTTTTGTCCTTCCTGGGCTAAGATCGTCACAAAGTTGTTTTCTTTGTCCGGCCGCGTCTGTGCTTCTTTGTCCTACATTGTCAATAGTGAGTCTTTCAGATCTATCGTGGGAAACGTTTCTTGCCTTTAATTCGTTGTGGATCTCGTCTTGTCCATGACGATCGGACCCTCTTTCCGACCGGATTAGTGTTGGTGGTGCTTCCAGCGTCACCTCGTATCGCGGTTGGTAAGGTCTTACCTTAACTTTATTTGTTTCTTGGGGAAACTCTACTCTTATCCTAGATATAGATTCAATTCGATTTCACTATTTCCTTATATTTTAGTTGGTGGGGGATCTTCAGTTATGTATTGGACCCAAAGAATCGTCATTGTTCCTTGAGCCTCTTCTTAAAGTCGACTGATTTCTTTCATTTTTAGAGTTTCAGTGGTTTTTGGCCACCGGACTATCTCTACCGTTCAATGGTGTTGACCTTCGGCATGTCGGCATCCATTCAACTATCTGAGTTTTAGTCTTGATGAGATGAAGTGTTTTCTTCAAATTCGAGTAAAGCTTGGGGGTGTTCTTTCTAGAGGTCGAAAGCTGGTGTTGTTACTACTCTGTTGTGCTTCATGGTGGTAAAATTTGGATGACAGATCCTTTTTCTTGTGCTTCATGGTAGGAAAATCAGGGTTAGAGACCTAGTTTACTGCTCTGTTCTTAATTATTGGTAGGCTTTTCAAGGTTTTAGACCTTTTTACAACCCTTATTGACTTCCATGTACTTCATGTTTAAAAAATCTGGCACTTAAACTTGTTTATTGTGTTCCCCCAGTGGTTTTTGCTCACCGGACTATCTCTGCCGTTCAACGGTGTTGACCGTCGGCATGTCGGCATCCATTCAATTGTCTGAGTTGGTGGTCTTGATGAGATAAAGTGTTTTTTTTCAAATTCGAGTAAAGCTTGGGGGTGTTCTTTCTAGAGGTCGAAAGCTGGTGTTGTTACTGTTCCGTTGTGCTTCATGGTGGTAAAATTTGGATGTCAGATCCTTTTTTCTTGTACTTCATGGTAGGAAAATCAGGGTTAGACACCTAGTTTACTGCTCTGTTCTTAATTATTGGTTGGCTTTTCAAGGTTTTAGACCTTTTTACGACCCTTATTTTTTTATCAACAAAACAGATATATTAAAACTGATTCTTAGAATCAGGGTGGGGTGAATACAACAGAGAGCGTTCCTTAACCAGAACCTCAAGAAACATCAATTGCACAACCAGAAAACAACCACAAGGAACTACCACATAAGGAAACAACAAGGCTAAGAGACAGCCAGAAGATAAAACCAGAAATAGGTCTAGAAACCCTAATCTTACAACCATGAAGCACAATTTTGAACAAAAAAGGGTCTTAATACCCATATTTGCCTAACATTAACGCACAAAAAGAGACCTTCCGACTACCAAAACCTAACCCAATGCAACCTCTAAACCCTAACCTCACCGGGATGAAACTCCCACCTTAGAATTGCCGGCAGCCAACACCGTATCGGCTGAGGTTGGCTCAAATCTGGCAAGGAACGGGAGTAAGAAGCCCAATAAGGAAGGTCGAAAAGGATACTGTCAGATATGCCATCCAAAGCCCAGAGACGAAGCCCTGAGACGCACACTCCTCTCCAAACGAACCGGTCAGCACCGAGACTCACCAACTGTAAAGAAGCCGGTATTTCTACATATGCAGACTTTGGGATGAAGGTTGTAGATTTGGTCTCCACATCCACACACAAACCGTGTGCACTAAGGAGCAGGAACTGCAGGCGAAGGAAGGAGCACGGAGGAAAGGGACCGGATCTGTGAGAATCCAGGTCCAACGGCTACACCGCGGCAAGGTGCTTCAGAGCACACGAATAGAGGGCGGCCAAGACAAAACCGCGAGGATCTTCGACGAGGAGGATGGAGAAGCTCGTCCCACTCCGGAACTGAGGAGACGCGGCCCTGTCGGCGTCGGAGGCTATGACGGCGGGTAACCGGAGGGGGCCAAAGTGGAGAGGAAGAGGGGAGAAGGGGCGATGGAAGCCCCAGATCCGCTCCAATCCGCTTGGGAAGGAGCTCCCACGATAGATCTGAGGCTTCTCGAAAAAGAAAGGAAGGTTAGGCCAGATCTGAGACCGGCCAAACTAGAGAGGGAAGAGGTCAAGGTAGGTAAGGAGGGGCGAAGAAGAAGAAAGGGAGAAGAGGGAGCCGCCGGTGACCTCAAAGGAAGGAAGTCACCGGCGGTGAAGAAGCCGCGGCTACGACGATACTGTTTGGAAGAAAAGGCGTCTGGTTTCTAGAGAGAGGTCACACTCTCTCTATTACGGCCCTTATTGACTTTCACGTACTTCATGTTTAAAAAATCTGACACTTAAACTTATTTGTTGTGCTCCCATTGGGATTGTATTGAACCTGAGTTTTTATACTATTATTTGGGTATATTTATGATTTTGTTGATTCTGGTATTTGATTTGAGACCGAGACATATTCAATGCTCTCGGTATCATTTGTTTGGTTCGAAATTAATTCGGTCTTTAAACTTTTCTGGTTATATCTGTTACGATTTTTTGCCTTCCTTTCTTATAAAGTTGAGCTTCATACATTACTCGCTGATAAAAATAACAAACAATCAAATTATCTGATATTACTCTACATTGTTTTCTTACAAAGATGTGGGCGTCACTTATCGTTGGACCTACTTTTTGATTGATGTAAATTATAGGAGTTGAATAATAATAAGCGAGATTGTATCTCGAATATAAAAAGCGGTCAAAGGTTCGTGAAATGGAACTGGTAATACATAGCTTGCTTGCTGGTTCAGGTATGATATATCTTATTTATTAATTACCATTAAATTTAGCTATGATAGATTATAATTAAATATACGTGATGATCAGTCGTCTGTGTTGGACGAAAAGGCCTCCTATATTTTGAATCTGCATATTTAATGTTGTTATTTATTTAAATTTAATGAGGGAGACTTATTCTTGCGTTCTGTTTTGGCAGTACACGCTTGGCCTGAACAACTATGTAACTAGCTTCTTCAAAGAAAAAACTATGTAACTAGTTTCTTTAAGGACTAACATTATTATTATCGTTAAATCGTTAAATATTATCAGTTTAGCAAATAAATTATAATAAGTTGATTTGTTTACGCTAATCAATTACTAGTTTTTCTTCTTAATACCATTTAGCGTTATCATGGATGAATCCATCTATGATTATAATAGCATGTGCACCGTGCAATTTTTGGACATCGATTGTAAGAAACGCAAGATACGAGGAAAAGGAACTGAGGTTCGGGTTCCCTATCTAGGGAACTAGAATTAGCACCAAGCGATTTAGGAACCCGTCTGAGCCAATGGAAAAGCGCCACATGGCGCTGTGTTTGAAAAAAATAGAGTTGTTGGATTCAACGACAACGTTGTTATTTTTTCCTTTTTAATAAATTTTAAATATTTAATAATCGTTTAAAAATATATTTCACGATCTATAAATACCAACAACCCTATACATCATTCCATCCACAACATCTCTTCATATCAAAGACACTTCTCTCTAATGCTACAATAAAGGAAGGTAAGACTTGAATACACTATCTCTCCCTAGCTTGCAGTCGCTATAGTACCTCTCCCATCTTGCTTCTCTTCTCACCGGCGATGCCTCGGCTTCCGGCCTTGGACATCGCCGGTGAGGTCAACCTATCCTCCTCCTTTATTTTCTTCTTCCTTTCCCCAGTTGTTTTTGCTGGTTGCAGCTTCTGGTCAGTTCTATTTTTCTCGAATCTTTAACTTCGACAGTTTGGGTCTGGTTTCGCCTATCCTCTGTGACATGCGTTCTGGACCGGGACTCTTGTCAATGGTCTTGTTGGATGGCGATTGATTGTTGTGTCATGAGCGTGGATTTGTGGGGTTTGGGGTATAACACCCCGCCGTGCCCCACACAGGGCCCCACACGCGGCGATGTTAGGTCTGCAACCCAATACACCCCAACCCCTCTGGTGTACTGTTCACAGACAAATACCAACCTAGGTTGTTGGTGAGACTTGAACCCAAGACCTCACCCTTTATAGCATTTCCTTGAGTCATGCTATCACCAATTGAGCTTGCTGCCAGTTCACGTAGCCAACATCAGAATTGACCCGAGACCAGAGACGATGTCGACATCTTTGGACCATTCAGATTCGCACCAGTAGAGTGACCGCACCGAACGTCAGTCCGAAGAGTCTGCTCGAAGAGAAACCCGTCCGAGCGTCTCACCGTGAAAACTGCAGCACGCTTCAAGACGGAGAGGAACAGAGCGCTAAGGAGGCATGAAGACCACCAGAGGCTTCACCGCAACAAGACGAAGACCCGACGCTCGGTGCCGACGCAACAAAGTTCAGAAGAAGATGGTCAACAACGACGACACTAAAGATCGTGAGCAAGTAACGGATCGAGGAGAGAGTTCGTGCCGCGCCGCAGCAAGAAGACCGATTCGAGAGTCACATCATACGCGTCGCAAGTTACAGTCAAACAACATCGAGAGTTACAACGATATCAAGCAACATTCCCACCAGAGCAGAATACGGAGAACGCGAACCGAACACCAGGACGTATCTATGTCGACAAGTGAAGGACGAACACCGACGTCGCGCGAAGACTAGTGCAACCGCGAAGTTTACGCCAGAAAAGTGAGGACACCTCACGTGTGAATCCGGAAATCGTTAGCCGGGTTCGGCTACAACAACTTTCAGGCCAGTAACAAGATGGCACCGAACGAAACTTTGTATCGGTAGGTAGGGCCTTGTGCCGTGCAGGGCACAGTGGGAATTAAGAGTTGACCAGTGACTGGTCCTCAATTGTTCGAAAGACGTTTGAAGAAATTTGCGCAGGGTACCCCAAGGACCATTCGAATTCGCGAGAGTTCAAAACTTGTTGGGTACTCAGTTATGACGACTTGGTTGAAACGACTTATAGGTTGGTTGATCGGTAGTGTGTGAACAAGTGGTAACGGTAAGAGGATTATCACGGTTTGGTTAACCTTTGATGAGCAATCTTGGGTTGTGTTCTACTGTCGAGTGTGGTTATCGTAACGTTTGGTATGTCCCGAAGGAAGCCTACTTTCGACTAAGTGCCAGTGAGAGGTTTCATCGTTCCTTGTTGTTGTACGTCGGTCGTCCGATTAGATATCGGTAGAGTACGTGGTTTTACTAAACTGTGCACTGGTTTTGAGATCCTTGATCGTGATAATTGCATTTATGTGTTACTTCCTTGTTGCGTGTGTTGGTCGGGACATGACCATGCTTGAGTTCCGGTGTGAACTATCCCTGTAGGGGTTACTAAAGAGGAAATTGAGAAGTTACGTCAGGGTGTAGTTCCGACTTTGTTCGACCTACGGAGTGTTCCGGCATGGTGCCTATACCGACGAAGATTCTGGTATAGGATATCTGGATCGTTACCGAGTTAAGATCAAGTAGAGCGTGTTCATTTTAATTTCGGGGACGAAATTTCTTTAAGGGGGGTAGACTGTAAAGACCAGGGAAATGGAATATTTAAATTATTAAATATTAACGTCGAGGTTGGGAATGAGTTTTATTTTGAAATCGAAATAAAAAAAAGAGAAGAAAAAAAAATGGAGAGGCTTATTTGTTGGGTCTGTTCAAAAATGGTTTTGGGCCGAGTCAGGGCAAGGCCCCTTTCACGCGCGCCAGCCCAACAACATTGCAGGCCCAACCTTCGCAAGACCTAGCAAATAAAACCCACGGCTCGCCGCTACAGTTCCATTTTCCGCACGCATCCCTAGGCAAGTCGTCGTCCTCGATCTCTCGCTCCTCCCTCTCCAGATCTGCCCTCTCGCTCGTTTCGAGCTTCACCGGAGCATCAACCCACCGTCGACCACTCTCCCCTCCACCCCCTCGTCTTCCCTGCGATAGAAAACACCACAGAACCCAGAAATCTCCCTCGAGCTTCTTCTTCTCCTTCGTTCTCTCACTCAACCGACCGTCGCCGGAGCTCTGTTCACGCTCTTCTTTCCTTCGCTCTCCGGAACCCAGAAAGCCAGAAACCCATCTCCCCTTCGTCGTCTTCATATCTGAGTCAGCGAAGCCCAGCGCCGCCGCCTTCGCCTTCGAGCTCGTCGCGCCGTTAACGGAACAGATATGCGACGGTGAGACCTCCTACGATCCCGTCCCTCTTCTTCTTCGTCCCCTTTTCTGGAAATCGAGCCTGGGTAGGCTCGTTGAGGTCTGAACGTGAACGAAAGGGATCGCCAGAGACCTTACACTCCAGATCTGAGTTCTTCGCCGGTGAGCCCTCACGGCGTCAGATCTGGATGTTTAAGGCTCGAAACCTCCGTCAAACTCCCCTTCCTTCGACTTCCCGAGCTCCTGAGCTTCATGCCATCACCTTGCCGTCGAGAAACGCAGTCGATAACCGCCGCTACCGTCGCCGGAGAACCACCGGAGACCTAGACAGCTCACCGGACTTGAGCTGGCCTGGGCTCAGGCCTGGACGACACTCGGGCTTGGGCTTGGGCCTTAGCTCTGGTCTGGGCCTTAGCTCCGGTCTAGGCCTTGGGCCGGACTGGGTTTAGGCCTCGGGCCTGAACCTGGTTCGGGCCTCGGGTCCGGATGGATCTACGGTCCGGTTCCTGAGCCGGGTTGGATCTGGGACGGGCTCGGGTCAGGTCTTGGGTCCGGGTTCTGGACCGGGTTCGGACTCGGACTCGGGTTCGGGTCGGACTCGGGCCGGGTCAAAACAGATTTTAATTAATAAACTTACTTAATAATTGGGTTTTAAAATCAGATAAACACCTGGACTTACCGGACGTACTTATTAAAGTTGAGGACCGTTACGGGTTGAACCGGGACTAATGCCGTCCATTTTGTGTAAACCAGGCCTTTACCCCGAGCACGGAGAAGACCGGAGGTAGGCCCGGACGTCAACAGCTAGGAGACGCAACGGTCGGCTCTTCAAGAGATAGGGATTACCTCGAACCCGCTTTATTACGGTTTGCTATAATGCATATCGGGAAACCTAATAAACCGGCTAAAGAACTAGTATGCATATAGGAAACGAACAACTAGCGTAGACGTATCAAACTGTGAACATTTACGATTTCTGTCTTGGGAATTGTTGTGCTGGTAGAATCGGGCCATGTTGCGCCCGTAGGACTTGTGTGCTGAATGTATCTGTGTATGTCTTTGATGCTTGAACGGTTAATAAATAACGAACATGAAAACGAGTAGAATTGACTAGAGAACGCATGATCAGTGATTTGAGTGCTTTCCCCTATTTTACTTGATATGTTGGATTGGGAATATTTGGGGATACCGGTTAAGCCGGTGGGGTAACCACGTGGAGAGTGGTATGGGTAAGTGATAGTATGTGCCTGTTGGCGGTGTTATTATTGAAACATGATCGTGATTGTGATTGTGAAAGTGATTGTTACCGTTCGGTGATAGTTGTATTGCGTACGACTTTGTCAGGCCGAGCGGGTTGCTCCCGAGACCGTGCGTTTGTGAGAATCGACTGTGGTGATATTGTCTGGGCTTCGATTGAGCTTTACTGGGTTGAGTATTACAAGGTTTGTGTGTGTGGTAGTTCCTTGGGTTGTTCCTTCGGGGTTGCTTTGATTTATTGACTATTGTCGGGTTAGGGTTGGAGATTGTTGGTTCGGGGATTTACCGGGCAAACTGAGTATTGTTTTAAAATGGTTAAGTGTCGTATCGTGTATCGAACCTTTAATTGTATTTTTTTTAATTGTGGAAGCGCGTTTTGGTAAACCCGATATAAGGCCGTTTTCATGGTTTTTCCTACTAAGCTCAAGCTCACCCCTTACCGTGTTTTCTACAGGTAGTGGCTTTGATTTGGAGTAGAGGACGTCGCGGAGCATGGGGCTAGCGAGGGTCCGGGTTTATGTTTATTGCATGTCTCGTAGTGACGTAACGGTTATTTGAACTTATGTATTTTACTGAGCGTAGGACTCAGAAACTCTTATTATTTTACATTTATCAGATATTAATGACTTTCAAACTGTTTTTCTATAATTCACTAAGTCGCGTCTCGGGTCCGGTCAATACCGGATTTGGGGCGTGACATGGGGCCTCGGTGCGTTAGATCTGGAGTGGGAGCCTATCTTGCTCTCAATGGGCTTTGTCTGGCACAAATCTGCTTTCATTGGGGAAGCTCACGCCTCCGGCTTATGGGTCTCGCCGCTCAGCTTCAGGTGGGGTGTTTTTGGCTTCGTCTGGTGTCTTATCCGACGTCAGGTTTCAGTTCCGGTGTGGGACGCCTTTCAGTGACCTAGCCGACCACTAATTGGTGTGAATATGGTTTGGCGTCGCACTGACAACGTTGGGGATAGTGGTCGTCTATTCTGGTTTGATCGTGGACAGTATGGGTCACGGTGGGTTCGGTTCATGGATGGGCTCGTTACTAGACCGGGCCGGGTTGTGGTTGGTTCGAGTGGTGCTGGGTTCGGGTGGTGCCCCGGTTCGGTTTTGGGTCACGATTGTTTGCTCTGAACAGGTGACACAATTTTATTTTGTTCATTATTTTAAGGAAGTTGTGCCGGTGAAGTTGGGACCGGTGGTTCTATTGGGTTTCCCTTCCGAAGGTTCGTTGTGGTGTTAGAGTTCGCGGTGGAAGCAGGATCGATTGCCGTTCGTGGGAGGCTTTTCGATAAGGATTGTCGCGGCTTGATCCGATTTTAGCAGTGTGTTATTGCCCTTCTTTCTCTTCTGTTTCTGCTCGTTGGTGAGGTCCTATGTCCCTATCTCGGTTGGTTACTTTCTTTCCCTCCCTTCCTTTACATTTCTCCATTGTGCTTCTCTTCTTCTCATCCACATGTGGTTGGTCGAGCTTGCCGGTTAGTAGGTGTTGGCTGCCGGCGAGTCCTTCAAGGTTTAAGTGTTTTACCTTTGTCTGAAGCTAGTCGGGTTTTTGTGAGGGTTTGGTGAGTTCCGATGGTTCACTTCTGGATTTGTTACTGTCGATTAGCGGTCCTGGCCGCCGGTTTATTAGAGTTCTCCTTATTCCTTTGTTTGGGATCGTGGGACTCTAATGTTTCGGGGTTGTGAAAGTGCTTTCGAGGTGTAGGGCAACAGTGTTCCTTCTGTGTGCTATGGTCTTCTTGGTGGTGAATTCTGGTTGGTGGTTTGTCATGCCCCAAATCCGATTTTGACCGGACTCGAGACGTGAACTTAAATAAATAAATAATAAAAGACAATTTGAAAGAAATAAGTTCCAACATAGTACTTCGAAATCCATAAATCCGATAAAAAGAGTCAACAGCTCATAAAACCCAGTAATAAAGTATTTAGTTCAAAATAAACAATACGTCTCTAGACCACTAGACAGAACCCTCGCAGGCTCCCAAGCGTCGAGAATCCCACTAACACAGATCCCGCTCAAGACCTGTAAAACAACAAGGTAAAAGGGGGTGAGCTTTCGCTCAGTAGGAAAAGTAGTTAAGGTTATGAACATCAGTTCACCACCACGAGTAACCGTCCAATTAGGGCATACTAGTAAAACACAGCACTAAGACCTCCACGTAAGTTTACCAAACACTAAACACTCTCACAAGACCAAAATGACACTTAAACAACGCACACAGTCAAACGTCAAGCATACAACACACATCAGAACAAACACATGTCCAGTACAATAGTCCTCAACATCACTGGCTATCACAGCACGTTCCACTTATATCGTACCGGAACAAACAACATCGGTCCCGATATCTCCCCGTCACTGAGACTCGGGGCACATCCTTGACCGGCAATACATTCAATTAGATGTCTTCCCGACATATAGACTCGAGGCATCACGCATATTGGACCGGCACATACCTCGGTCGTATGCCTTCCCGGACCACGCAATATCGGGGTAATAGTCACACCGTCCTCGTCCTTGATACCCTACACCGACATACTCTCTTAGTGTAGGTATCATACCGGACACACCTCCTCTCGGAACACACATCAAGAGAATAACATGCATCACAATGCCATAGTCCGACCACGGTATACCAACCGAGCCAACTCACCATAACACAGCACATCGGTCTATCATCACCCGATCATATCACAACCAATGGTTCACATCACATCACGCATGGCACACTTGCCCAAACATAGCAACAACATGCTACACCGAGTATAATCTATCATGCTTCTCAATCTAGCAACGGCTAAATCACACGTCAAGCATCTCAAACATAGATCATGACATCACAAATCAACACGCAACCCTAAGGGCTCGACATGGCCCACATGCATTTCTACACCACAACAATTCCCAAACTTACGGCTCGATATGGAACGTAAGCTATCCCTCATTTCACTCGCTCCTCACATCCTAATCATGCAACTTTAACAATTAAATCATGTGATTGCAACCTATATGTATACTAGTAACTTTCCGCAATTAAACCGGTATTCGCTACTTTCCCTACCTCAAAAGCACTCCAAACCTAGCTGCGGACGACCTGGCTAGCTTCCTCCTCCACTTCACGAGATCCAAGGGTCTCCTCCTCCGTCAAGCTCGGGTCCAAAGTCTTGGATCACAAATCAAAACCCGAATCAAGAGTAATTCACAAAGGTTTAAAGAGGAAAACATTCCCAATTAACCCCAAACAAGACTCGGTTATAAATAACCGTCCCAATTACTCGAAATCCAACAAAATGGGTCCAAAAGGCCCAACTCAGGTCTGTCACGGTTCTGGTCATAGAGTCTTGACGGGTTCCGTAACGGATCTGGTCACGGATCCATTGGCTGCACCGTTACGGTTCTCCTCACGGAGCCGTGACTGACGCCGTCACGGTCTCCCTCACTAAACCATGAAATCTCCCATCACGGTGCTCGTCACGGTCTCCCTCACGGAGTCGTGACGTCCCCCGTCACGGATCCGTGACGGGTCTGGCACTGTTCCGCCTTCTTCTTCCTCCAGCTTCGGTTTTCACGAAAAACAACTCAAAAAATCCATTTTTGACCTTCCCAAACCTCCAAAACAGTTCCAAATTCGCCAATAATCCAATACCCATCATGGGCCTTCATCAAAACTCCACAAATCAAAATTAAAACATCAACTAACACTCCTTTTTCTCTCCAAAAGCAACATCCATCAACAAACTTCAAATACCCAACCAAGTTCATCATTTCTCCTCAAAACCCATGAACCAAAATTACCAAAAACGAAAAAGGATTAGATGCTCACCTTGGAAATGGGAAGGAGATGAAGAATCTAGTGTTTTTGAAGAACTTTGAGTAGAATCTAACCCAAAAATCAAGCATTTTCCTCCTTTCTTCTTCCTCAAGCTTCCAAGCTTCTCTTCTCTCCCTTTTCTCTCTCTAATTTCGGCCACAATGCTCAAATGAGCTGAAATTGTTCTCTTTGTTGTGCATTTAACCTATTTGTGAAAGTCCCAAATTACCCTAAATGCCCAAAGGCCTTTCAAGACCAAAAACGAGGGTATAAGGGGCTTGCCTTAGTTTATTCTCACCCAAGCTACTATGGACATGTTTCCATAGTGGGGACGACCTCTTCCAAAATATCTCAGCAAAGCAATTAAATAATCCTTTAAGTCTTAGGTTTGACCGAAAAAGACCGACATTTGACTTTTTCACAAATACAGTCATTTGAAAGGAAACGGCCAAATTAAGCTAACCGTAATGACGACTAATATTTTTGGGCCCCCAGAAAGGTCCCGAATGACTCCCGGAGTCATCGGTTGACTTTTTCGATAAAAAGTCAACTTTCGCCGAAAACCTCCAGTTCGACCGGGGGCGGTTCTTACATGGTTGTTGTCTTCGAAGGTTGTAATCTAGGTTCTTGGTTGGTTTGTATTCTTGGTTTTGGGTTGGTTGTCTTTGTTTACTTGTAGTGCGAATTCTGGTTGTAAGGCTGTATTGGTTAGGTTGTTTCCCCTGAGTTTCTTTAGGGTGTGCTTTTCTGGTTATTCTAGTTGTGGCCTGGTTGTGTTCCCTTAAAAGTCGACTGTGATCGCCTTAGGGTTCCTTTTTGAAGATTTGTAGCTAAACCTTGTAATCCTTTTTCTCCTCAAAAGAGGGTTTATAAAACCTCCAATTTGCTTTGCCGATAAAAAAAATACACTTCCTCTCTAGTTTTTTTTGAATGAGCTATGGATGAATTGGAAGTAAACGTTCGTGCAATAGAGGCATGACTCCGACTTGGGTGGAGCATCTTAGAGCCTGAATACAAATTCAGTTAGACGCATTGAGGCGAATGGTCGAAAGCAGGGAACCTTCTTGAAGAGACATTAATAGATGTCGCCTCGTATAAGCCGAGCCCTTTTATTAGGGGTGATGGAAAAGTTAGCGGAGCATGACGATTACTTCGTCCAAAACGGATAATTTCGGGCGCATGAGTTTATCAACGCAACAAAAATGCATCACCGCAATATGAATGCTAGCGTACGAGTGCTCGGCCGATTCATTGGACGAAGCACTACGAATTGGGGTAACCCCCGTTGTTGAGATATTTATGGAGGAGTATGAGCGAGCACCAAATGCGGAGGACTTGACCCGATTACTATAATCATGATGCACGTGAGGGTTCCACGATCTGATTAGGATTATTCACTACATGCATTGAAATTGGAAGAATTTCCCAACCGCATTGAAAGGAATATTTGGGCTGGGAGATCACCACAGGTCTCCAATCATAATGTTGGTAGCTGTATTTCGTTGCTGGTGGCTCGATTAATGACATCAACGTGCTAAACGAAAAACACGTATTCAATGACGTTATTACCATTCGTGACTATGTAGTGGACTACGAGATCAACGGGAATCAATGCAAACGCCTAGCAGTATGGTTGTTGTCGTCAAGTATCGGAGGCCATTTGTAAGACCCGCTTCCGGTCGAACCGGTGACTCCGGAAGTCACTCGGGACTTTTCCGGAAACCAAACGAAGTAGCCACTATCACCGTTGGCTTCAGGGGAGAAAACCCTTTCGTTTGAGTATAATATTGGATAAAGTCAATTTTGGTCAAAACGAGACTTTATATCGACTAAAACTCCAATTTTAAAAGTGTTGGAATTTATATTGGAAATTTAAATGACCTAGGTGGACACATGTCCCTTTGTGGTTGAAGGAGAGAAAAAGGATAGTCATTGTCCCTTTTACCCTCCCAAAAGCTTCTACATGGGTTTCTAACTCAAGGGCTTTTAGTCATTTACTACTTCTAGGTATTTTATTGGATTGGAGAAGCCAAAATCATTTCATTTTGCTTGTGGTAGCCGAAAATTGGAGAGGAAGAGAGGAAGAGGAGCTCTCATGGAAGCTTGAAGGAGAATCAAAGAAGAAGGAACCATTTGGAGTCATCCTCTAGCCTTCCACCCTCAAAAACACCAGCATCCTCTTCATCTTCACATTCTAGAGGTAATGGAACTCTCTACTCATCTTTTCTCTTCATCTATTTCCTTGGGTTTTGGGTGAGAAATGGCTAGATGATGTTGTGTTGAGTAGAAATGATGGGAGATGGTGTTGATGAAGGTTGATGAAGAGCTTGGTGAAGTTTTTGTGGAGAAATCAATGGTGGTTGGAGATTTTGAAGTGGGTTTGATTTGATGAATCATTGGAAAACTTGTTTGTGTATTGATTCCTACCATGGGTAGAGGAGTATTGATGGTTTTGGACTGTTTTGGGGGTTGGATTGGGGAAATTTCTGGGTTTGAAGGTGGATTTTCGGGGTTGTGGAGCTGGAGGTTGAAGAAGGGCGAATCTGTCCTGGTGCGTCACGGATCCGTGACGGATCCCATGACGGGCGACGTCACGGCTCCGTGAGGGAGACCGTGACGGCACTCGTCACGGCTCCGTGACGGTGACTGTGAGGGTTGCCATCACGGATCCGTGACCAGGTCCGTGACCCACCAGAGTGAGGGTTTCTTTGGGGTTTTTCGAAGTGTTTACACCTTGGTTTTGAGCTGAACTTTGGAAGGGTTTGGGGGTCTTTCTTGCTGTTTAAGTGGAGCCTAATTAGTGTTTCTTTGTGTCCAAGACCTTGGGGATCGAGCTAGAGAAGCAAGGATCACACCGAGGCCCGAGGGAAGAGCGAGGTGGTGATCACCGGACTTCACCAAAGCGTTGAAGAGGAGGACCTTGAGGTAGGGAAAGCCTTAACCTCTCGTTTATGATGCCTAGTATGCATGCTAAGTTAATAAAATTGGAAAAGGTCCTAGACATGCATATAGGATACGAATAACTAGCTTAATCGTCTTTCAATTACTAATAACCGGAGAGTCTAGTGGTGACCGAATAGGATGCCAATCACTAGTGTAATCCGCTTTCAATACTTGGGATATGATTGTCTGGTAGAGGAGCCTTGGCAAAGCCCTCGGATTAGTTGCGTGATAGGATCACATGCTTGGTTGTTGATTGCTTAGTGGATAGACTAAAGAGTCTAATGAAACTAGCGAAATTGCATGCTTGAATGCCACTTTGAAGGCTTTATGTTTTAGTTGATCATACTCGTATTTGCTCGTTGATTGTATTCGAATGATTACTTGATTTACTTGATTGGTTGTTGGGGGTATCGAGTATGACTGGTTGTGCCGAGCGGTGCAATCAGGTGATCGATGCCCCGGTGGTTCGAAACTGGTAAGTGAACGGTAAGTTGGGATTGTGTATTTGGTGTGCTATGGTTGCGTGATTCGTGTGCTATGTGTTGTGGTGAATTGGCGATGGTTGAGCTGTGTGTGGATTTGGATTGGTGATGGTTGAGCCGTGTGTGGACTTGGGTTGGTGGTTATTGAGTTTGTATTACTTCGAATTTCTGTTGAGTGCATTATTCAATTATTAACTGCTTATTATTAAATTGCCCACGTGTGCGCTTCCTATGGGAGTATGGCCCTGGGTTCCCGATGACCTAAAATCCCTTGGAGACGTTTCTGAGACTTCCGATGATATGTGCCCTGAAGGGTGTTTCCGATAGTCTCAATGATATGCGTCTCCTCTGGATTGGAGGGAAAATCCGAGAGGACACGTAAGACGTGGATCGGAGGGTAGTGACCTCATGTGCTACGACATTGTTTGGTTTATCTATTGTCTCCGATTGTTAAGAACTTCTTGTTAACTTTATTAATGAATTTATTTGTGAGGTTATGAACTACCTTGTGGATTGTGTCTGTGAATTATGGATCTTGAGGGCATTACCGTTGATTCTTTGGAGTTTAAGGTTCACTATGTTATGTGTTTTCCCTACTGAGCGTGAGCTCACCCATATGTTTCACTGTTGTGTCTGCAGGCTTGATTGAGGAGTAGAAGCTTGGGCGCTTCTCGGCGGGGTACTTATTAGAAACTTCGAACCTTACTGTTTATGTTTTGAACCAAACTGTGGAGATTATTATTATTACACCCCTTGAGGGTTATTTCATGTTTTGAGCTACGTTTTGATGGATTCGAGTTATGGTAATGGAGTTTTATGGATTTGATTTAGTTGGTTTTCTCCTTTATTCGTTTTTTTTATAGTCATGCCTCGAGTCCGGGCAAGAACCGGATTTGGGGCGTGACACCATCCTAAGCTTTCGGTCTACCTTTGCAAGATCTCATCCTCGGAAAACGGGCTCGAGGAGATCGGGACCCTAGGGTTTTTGTCTAGCATCGACGTCGTCATATCCTTCCACCCACACTTTAGTCACTCTAGGAGGAGGACCAATCACCTCGTTCTCCGTAGGAGCGATCCACGCCAAAAGCAAACATACGGACCTATCCTCGTCATCCATCTCGTTGGATATGAAGAGGAGGCTAAGACCACCATCTCTGAAGAAGTATCAACCATACCATCGCCATTGTTAAAGAAGAAGAAGAAGAAGAAGACATCCTTTTGCTACAAACCCTAGAAGAGCAGTGAGTACTCAAAATATAAGTTATTTTATGATAAGATTGATCAGTTATTATAACTTCTACCCTATTTCATATATATAGGCTTATATTTTGACATAACATATAATATATTCTATAAGACCCACATAAAATTGGAGAATAAAATTACTTGAGTTGAATAAAAGCATGTCCACATCCGTAATATTTCTTAATTGGACACTTTTTTTATCAATAAATTTTATAATACCTCACTTTTGAAACAAAGGTAAAGGAAAGGGAAAATCCCTCAAAGAGCTTACAAACAAAGGCATCTTCCACCGAAGACCTTAGAAAGAATCAAGCACAACCTATTCCGAATAAAGGGAAAGAACAAATACATGAAAGTCTAAGAACCATATATTACAACCTTGAAGTAAACACAATAAAACGAATTAACCAGGCACGGTCTAAAAACCAAATAAGACAAACAAGAAGTGCTAGGATAAAAATGTCCTAAGGCCAAACCAGTGAGACTGTAGTACACACAAAACCCAAAACAACAATAAACCGTTAAAACGACTACCTCCAAAGAACTCGACAGAAACCTACCTCCATAGCTCTTAGAAAACGTACCTGGTAACAAAATGACATAAAACTCGTAAAAACCTAAACTCACCGGGGTCACCAATACCCCGACACGCCGGTAGCCAATACCACCAATCGGAAGAGTTATTTCTTTGACTCTTATCTAGTCAAATCTGCAAACTAAGTCAAGCAAGGCCAAACCTTCAACGCCGGTCAACATCGGGACCGTCGAGCCTCTGCCACAACCGTGATCAGAGGAGATCAGTTCGAAAAAGTAAAAGATCAGAGATAGTAAGTAAATGAGTGATATGTCATACCCAAGAAGACTAAGACAAGCCAGTCGCGAAGGAGTCTGAGGCAGGACAGAGGCGAAATCAATGTCGAAAACGTCGGAGGAGTAGTGACCGACATTCTTGAGCAGTATGTCGATATCCGCAACAAATCCGACAAAAAATATTCCCATGGTGGTTCTAACTACAAAACCTTGACCGAGAGGCTCTGGCCAAGGGAAGTCTTAGCACGACATGAGACACCTGCGTCACATGCACAAAACGATGGTCAAGGAAGAGACCCACACCGACCATCAGTAACCTTATGCATAAGAAGAGGTTCACTGGAGAAAAGGAAAAAAGATCGAGAGTGCTTTGCGCAACAGATCGGGGATAATCAAAGGGGAAAGAGGGAAGAGAAGAAGGTAGAAAGAGGAGGGGGAGGTTGCTGATGTTCCACCTAACTCGGAGGTCAGGTAAACCGCCGGGAACGACCAACGAAGAAGAGAAGTGTATAGGGTTCAATTATAGGGATAGAAAGAAAATGGTTTGGGAGAGTATCTGAATTAGAATGATTGCCTAATTGGAAACTTGCATATATACAACCATTTGAAAGTTTTTTTTTGAAATGAGTAACCTGAGGAAGTGCATTACTGCCAATCGAACTTTACATAGTAGGGCCAAAGGCCTTAGGCTCCAAAATATTGTCCGGGTGCATCGTAACGTACCCGGCTCTCACCTCTCTCACAATTCTCTCTCCTTCTTCAACAGATCTTCTTCTTATACGTCAGATTTTGCTCAGATTCGATCCTCCGAATCCAATGCTCTAACGCATAATCTGTCGAATCCGACTTGATTTAGACCCACAGATTTGACCTCAAGGAATCGGCGCCGCTGTGGATAGAATCAAACTCTTGTTTTGTATGTACATGTACTAGGAGGAAACTAAAAAATGAAATGAACTCACCAACACAAGCAACGTTTTGAGCAGGTTATGGTTGTGTATATTTTTTTTGTTTTAAAACAATCGCTTATCTTGAGTATTGTTTAAATAAATAAAAGATCAACCTTTTGTTAAACCGAAAAAGAAATCATATTAAACTAGAAACCGAGCTAATATAGAAAAAAACGGGCGATCGTAGTCCCTTATTCATAAACCATGTAACGAAGTCTGGAGACAAATCCGGTTTTGAGATGTAAAATGAAATCCAAGAAGTAAAGATTAAGACTATCATACCTAACTGTGAATTCCTGCATAGGATGGTGTCTAAACGCTGCTTGATCTTATGGTGAAGACCTGTTTTAAGAGAGGAACGCGACCAAACATAACTTTCAATAGGAGGTGGATGAATTTGAGTTGTCTTCGGGGTCCCTTCCCATCCTATGGCCCACAAATCATCGGAGTTGGTGAGGATGTTTACCAGGCTTCGCATGCTCTTCCAGTGGTTCCTCAGTAGTGGCCCTATGTTTGACCACATCCCCTCCCGGTACAGTCACTAATGGGTGAGAGGAGCTCGCCCTAGGGTCCACAGCTCGATCCCAAGTCGTACCCGACCATCTTTCTTGTGGGTTAGGTAGGTTGTTCAGTGTTACAAGGGATCCCATCCCTGGATGGGATGGTGGATTAGGTAGGATGTTCGGTCTCATATATTAAAATCCTGGAGGAAACTCCATCACAAGGCGGTTTAACCTAGTCAGTCTTAAAGTTGTGTCCCAGCGTATCAACCTTCTCCACAACCAGGGACAAGTCGAATTTGGGTACTCCCAGAGTCTCCCTATCACAGTCCCACAATGCCTAGCCAATCCGGTAGTAGTTAAAGCAAAATAGGGGCAAACGCTCATAGGTGAGACTTACCCTTATCGGTTGATAGAATTATTTGAAGCGGAAAACCATTGATCAATATAGCGGACGATCTAGAGGAATCCAGAATCGGATCCTAATCTTATCTCCTTAGTAGAAACCCTATAGATCGCATAGGCCCCGCACATAGTCCCATAGGGTGTTGTCGATCAGGGTCCTTATTCGGGTCAAAACAATGACGGGACGACCCGAGCCTGAACCCATAACTGGATCTAATCCAGGCGGGGAAGCGTCATACATAATGGGTCCTTCAGATCCCCACAAATTAGTGGGACTTTTTCCAAGCACCAAGGTTCTTCCTATCGAACCCAATCTTTTGCATCTTAGGAGCTAAAATAGAACGCAAATATCCATGGCCACATGTGTTTGACTACTAGACCTGTAGCTGAATGCCCCAAACTTTAGTGATGACTTTAAGCATTATGGGTTTCTTAAGTGGGCGTTGTGTCAATAACCTACCTATCATGCCAAGTTTTCAAATGATAGAGCCTCGAGGGCTGCAGGATCGAACGTGACCTCAATTACGACATCCGAGTCCACATCCAAGTTGCATGCCTTCTTAGAGACCATCTAATTTCGGTGGGGACGGTAACGTGATCAACATTGACGTCGATACGAGAGGGGGGAGGGGTTCCTGTCACTAACGGGGCGTCGGTACTTATTGGGAAGGAGCAGTACCCACTAGTGGCTCCCCATGCAGAGGGGGCACGACATGGACCATCACGATCCGTGGAAGATCGAGACTACCATCCAGGTTGACCAGGTTTCGAGAGAGGGTCAAAGGAGCCCCACTCAAAACCCTACTTTTGCGTGCCTTCGGCGGTTTAGGAGCCTGGGTTTGACGAGCTACGTCTGATAGAGAAGCCGTTAGGGCTTGACCCAACTCAAAGCAGGCCATAATAATTGTCGACGTGGGCGAATGAGAAAGAGGCGGAGGGATTCCGAGGTGGGGCTACAGCGAGGTGGATTTAGAGGGTAGAGTGACGTCGTGATGGATGGATCAACGCAGTGGCGGCTGTGGGTACATGCACCATGTCCATCAGCGGTGAGACTTTGCAATCCTTTCGAATTCTCTTTAGTTTTATAAACGTTGAAGAGGGACAAGGAAGCATGGGCGGGGAGGCCACAATTGGTGGCGTGGGGGTCGAGGAAGACAAGAAGGTCACAGGGACGACAATGACACCGATTAGTGGAGGAGGCGGTGCCATCTGGAACTGTTCTAGAGTTCAATTGAGGCTGGAGAGAATCCCCGATGGTTTTTACAACTTATAAAGTCATTCAATAGTAAAAGATCAACCATATTAATTCGATAGTTATTTACTCTTATATTTTTTTGAAACGACTGGACATCTGTATATGAATCAGAGACCATAAGATAAAAGTGAAGAACCGGCCATGAGCTAAATCTACTATGATACAGTGTAATTTTTTTGTTCTATAACCGTTACTTATATCAGGCCGGGTTAGCACAACTAAAAGGTGAATCTTATTAATTGAATGTGACCCTAACCTTCACAACTAACTCTTTATTCTTATATTTTCCTATGTTTAACTTCAATAGACCCTACCCTCTCCACCAAAACCGTATATGTTGTCAGTTTGATCGAGTCCATGTAAAAGCTAGTTTAACTTTACTCAAATAATTGCCAACAGCCTCAGAGTTTATTTGACCAAGTGATTGAGCGATTCAATCTCTAACTTAGTGGTGAAGGTTGGTAAAGACATCCGGCCCGTTGTCGCCCATTACGCAGTTTCATTTGTCTCCATGATTTCTGCTTCAGAATATCAGCTCAAGTCCACACCAAATCTGGTTGAGCTCTGTTTTGGTATCATGCTAATCTTTTCATTTTATGCCACACTGACTATACACTCTAGACTTGGATTATCAGTTAATTAATTCTACATGATGACTGGATTAGTTAGTTGAAGTAGGTGGGCTAATCCTTCTTCCTCAACACCTAAAACCCAGATAAGGTAAATAAATATTCACACCAGGAAATGTTGTTTTCACCTCCAATAATATAGGTATATATTTGGCTACTTAAAAATAGACATGCATGGCAGAATAATCTACAGAAAAAGGCTCTAAGTAACAATTATTGGGTAATCATTAATCAACTGTGGGCTAAGGCAAAAGTGAATAGTCCTCTCTTTTGAGCCTTTCTTCTTGCTGCTGCTACTACAACTTACAGGTGCTACTGATCTTCTCACTCACCATTCCACAGAAACCAGAATAAACAAATAAAAAGCTAAAAAACACAACTTTGAAACTGAAGGTGTATATTGAAAGTGTATATTATTCAACAATTCTTGCGGGACCTATAAGCTGCATCTTTTGTCATTTTTCTCATGCCTCTCAACTTTAAAACCACATATCACTTAAGCCTCATTACCAATATCCTCTCCTCACTCCTCAGTATATTCATATCATTCTAAATATACAGAAGAAAATGGGAAGACTAATGGATATTTTCTGTTCTTCTCCGCTCTCCACAGCTATATGCTCTGGCTCGGACCAACGAATCATGGTTCGCAGGTGCCATAGCAGTACCTTGGATCGCCATGTCCAGCACCAGCATAAAGACTCACACCAAAAACCACCCATCATCCCAGAAGCTAGTACCGTTTCTAGTAGAAAAAGCACTAGCAGTTCAAGTACATCATCAGCTGCCAAACATGGTATGGACTCGCGCAGGAAGAGCTCCGCTGATGTTTATGATCTTACCAGGATGATCAACTACCGACTTCGTGAATCTGATCCCTCCAGGTGTCTCTTAACTAACAACAATAATACTGATCACTTCAATGAGTATTGGCCATCTGACAAGTCAAACTCAGGAGTGCCATCAGCATTGTTGGTCCGTAACCAATCTGCAAAGGAGCCTAGGCACCTCATGCATCGTGATTCTCCTAAACTCATCAAATCTTCTTCATCCTCTCGTCCTCACCCTGACCAGGTTCTTTTTTCATTTCAGATCAGAGTAAATAAAAACAATTTTGAGCAATTGATTGATGTTATGTGTTGTGTGCAGGTTGTGGTTTTGAGAGTGTCACTGCATTGCAAGGGATGTGAAGCAAAAGTCAGAAAACATATCTCCAAAATGGAAGGTAATTCATTTAAACATATCTCCAAAACATTTCGTTGTTAATCAATGCCAGGCCCTGAATGTGCTCCTTACAAATTAATTTTTTTTACAGGGGTGACTTCATTCAGTACAGACTTGGAGACCAAGAAAGTGACTGTTACTGGAAACGTCACGGTGTCAGGTGTGTTGGCAAGCCTATCGAGGGTCAAGCATGCTCAGCTTTGGCCTTCTTCACTATCGACCTCACCCTGAATTACGGATCAATTAACGCTATCTTATGATGATAAGCTTTACAATATTTAAGGGGTTTTGTGTCTTGGCCAATCTACCTACTGTTTGACATGTGGTCTCCTCAATCCACATGATGAATAAAACCATAACTACACATTTTTCCTCTCTCTCTCTTGCTTTACACAATTTTTTAATCTATCACACATAAAGCAGAAGAAGCAATATACATTTAACAAAGAAACAAAGCTCCAGTGTATGATCAGATTTTATCATAGAACTGATTTTTGTTTTTGTATTTTTCTGGACGTTTCATCCAACTTTAACTTCTTTTTACTATTATCTCTTGGACGGCCGAAAAAGAAAAAACCAGAAACATGAAAGTTGAAAAGGGGACCCCATTTTTTCCGTAAAAACCTATTACCATATGATTAGTAAATCATTTTTGGTGGATTTGGTCGGCGCACCTTCTGTGCCTGTGCTGGTTGCTCATGTCATGGACCCTATAGCATTTGGAATTATAATAGCTTATTATTTACTCAATTCAATTACTTTCAAATATATGAACAATAAGAGCTAGATTGGAAGAAAGACAACTTTTATGTGCAATAGGAAGCTCTGTTATATTGCTATGCTTTCACTTACAAGTCCAAATGTTTTGCATTATGGTAGCTTTTCTTTACAGATATTCCAAATGTTTTGCATTATGGTAGCTTTTCTTTACAGATATCCAAAGGGTAACTGTGTACAATCAACTTGCTAATTTTCAGCTTTTACTTACTTGGGCTGCTCTGACTTAACATTGCTCTCCGGAGGCAAAAAGTCATCTAATTTCTCATCACACCACAGAAATTTGGTCCACGCCTCTTCTGCATGCCTGCTTCTTTCAGATTCACCCATCATCCTCCAAGCTTCCGTTGCCTGCATTGTTCATCAAAACCATTGCAATATCAATCAATTCTCATCTCAGACAATGTACAAAGCAACCCAAAGCAATATGCATAGGTTGAGAGAAATGGACCTCTGCTTCAGAAAAGTTTCTGTTTTCCTCTTGGCATTTCTTCATGAACACTTGATCCCTGTAACCCCAGAAAAGTCCATATAAAAAGGATAAACAAAACAAGTTCGTGGAACCTTATTATTATTCACTACCTGAAGTACTCATAAACTTTGGTTGGTCCGCCTAGCATGCCTTCAATTTTAGTCCTGTATGCTTTACCCTCTTCTTCTTGTTCTTTGGTCCTGAGATGATTTGCAATCCCTTCTTGTCCTGGTTTCTTCTCTGATTCAGACCCTTCCTGTGTAGTCTCTTTTCCATCCACATTGCCTCTGGAAGTCCCAGGTTTCTCCTCCTTGCCTTCTTCAGGTTCAGGCTGTGTTGTCCCCGTACTGTCCTCTCCAACCATCTGCATTTTTTCAGATACGCAAACAAATTACATAAGATTGATTATATATTGCATTTAACAAACATATTTGACGGGTCAAAGTGATATTAATCAAGTTATTACCAAGCAGAAACGCATGAGAATCAAGCGCAGTATCCAAGCCCACAATCCGCCAAAGACAACCCTGAATCCAAATGTTTTTTTTAGTTTAAGGTTAGGAGCACAAGCAAAACATGATACCAGAACACACAATATACTATTCAGATGAGGAATATGAAAGTACCTGGACTTTGAACTTGAGGTTGCTAGTTGATAACGCTCAGACATATTTATATCACAATCTTTCACCTCAGTCCAGGGTTGGTTTTCGATCTCAGACTGCAGGCAAGTAAAGGAAATATGTGTATCAATTGCAGCAATGACACGTGTTCTTAAAACTAGTTTTTCATGAAACATCAGAAGATTTTCGAATCAGTTTTATCACTTACTATAAGGCTAGTTTCAGTCTCGTTTATCTCCTGAGGAATTTGGGGAAATGGTGATGGAGCAGATAGTGTGATGGGAAGCTCAACATGAGGCCTTCCATTGAGAGACAGTGAAAGTGGCAGCTTCATATTGCGTGTTTCTGCAATACTGCCATTCTTGATGACCAAGTCTGATTCTGCTGTCAATAGAACTGGAGCATACAAGAAGCAAACCTTGATATTTTTTTTAAATAGATAGAGAACGTGTAGCAGTAATTCTCATATAATTTTTTCATCATAGATTCAAATTGCAGAATTGCTCTTGTTTCTAGGAAAGATAGGAACAAACAATTTAGGACTTGTTTCTTTCAGACGTACCAATGCAAGGATTTCTGTATAAGACTATGAAATCTGAATTTCTTTTTTTCTTTCTTAGTTTTCTTTGCGGCCAAACAGAAATGAAATAGTGAAAATTAAACATCTCCATAGCACAGTATTCCGCCAAGGTTTCAGAAAATTTCGTTTTTCTCGGCCGCCAAACAAGTGCTACCAAATGTTGCTAAAAACAGAAACTGAAAAAAGAAGAATAAAATCGAGATCTGCTTCAATCTAACATATAACTAACTATCCAGTAGCGATTCAGCAAACAGATTTAGAGCAGAAGAGTATTTGAACAACATCCAAAAAGAATTGGAATCTTAATCCTCAAACGCGCTCAACAAAAGCCCTAAATACCGCAGGAAATGATCAGAAATGAGGCAACTAAGAAATTCAAGAGTTGAAGCAGTATAATCCAGATTTTGACTAATCAATTCAATTTACTCATCAAGAAAGAAGAAGATTCATCAATTGCGTCAATTTGTAGGACATGAAATCGAATAAAGAAGCTAAACCAAAAGAAATTTGTAGGACACGAAAGGGAGGGTTTCTCTGAGAAGTAAGTTCCATACCTGGAGAAGAAAAGCCGGAACAGGGAGCGGTGAAGCAGAGGAAGAAGACGAGCACAGCTGCAGTGAAGTAATGGACGCGACGAACCTCTGCTATGGCTTCAAATGGCATCATCGCCGTTCTCTTACGCATCTCTGTAAGGCGCATTGCTCTTGATTCTTCGGGTTTCTAGAGAGAAACTTGTTGAGAGAGAAATGAGGCGTGAGTGATTTAGAGGATTGTGATTCAGAGAGTTTGAGAGAGAGAGAGGTTTATATAGTACGATTAGTATTGATTTCAAACCATCTTTAGAGCGGGAAGTGTGTTCCTGCGATCTCCGTCCCTCTCAAACATGTAGTTATTGTGATCACTGAAACAACATCGCTATCCTAATTTTATTTTATTTTATTTTAATTAAATTTATTAATTTGCTTGGGCCTAAGTTCCGAAATCTTACCAACCATTGGGCCTAAAGTCCAATCGCTCACAAACAACACAACTTTTTCATCTCATCTTACACTTAGAGATACAGAATCACATGTATAATAAGACCAGTACACAAGTCAACCACCAGACCTGAGTTTGTTTCAGCAGCTACATCAAAAGTTGTTTAGAGCATGTACATTCTATTAGGTGAGGGATTTCGATTCCTGACCGGAGGAACCGGTACTGGGGAGTGGACGATATATAGGTAAAGACAGGGCCGTCTCTACATATTTGGTGGCCTTAGGCGAAAATTTAAAGATAGGTCTTTTAATAACTAAAAGTGTAACGATATTTCGATATTTTATTATTATAGTAAATAAAAATACATTTATATGGAGGGGACATGAAAAGTTTACTCCAATAATTCGTCTAAATATATATAATAACATAAATTATATCTCAAATACGATTAAAAATACTTTCGACGGTCTTCGTCCACAACGATCTCCCATTTTCTCATTATTCAAGTTTGATGACTGCTGCTTCCTTGTGTAGACATTTGTCATCCTTGTCATCAATAAAACACAATAAGGTTTTTTTTCAATAGACAAAAGGGTCAAACTATTCAACCTTTGTTGAGACGTAGTTGATCTCAAATAATTTTTTATCAACTTTGATTTTTAAAAACTCATTTCTGCTGAAGCAACCATAACATGAACAATTAACATAATTTTATATGCAATTTGAGTATTCGGAAAATAATTCAACTTTGTAATGTAATGAAGTAAACATATAATATTCAAAAATAAAATATATATCAACAACTAAATATATAATATTTTTAAACATAAATATATTAAAAAAATTCTATCATCAAGAGTTATTGAAAAATTTCAAATTAAACCACTGACATATTCAAGCTAAGTATGAAGTTGTAGAATGTAATAAAATGTAAACTAATTAAAAAATGAACATTATTTAATTATTAATATTATTAATTTTGTATTGTACATTGTTCTTCGTGTTTGTCTTTGTTTTCCACAATCAAGAAAGATCATATAGTGATAAAAGATTTTTTTTAGAATGAAATAGAATTTGAGAAGGAAATCGTAATGAAACAATAGAGAATTTAGAAAAAAAATAAAATAAAAGTACTTAAAATGAATCTAAACTTGAAAGTAATTAGAATGAATCTAAACCTAAAACCACATTCATATCTATACATGATTATTTGAAAAATAGAATTAAGAAAAGTAATGTTTCGGAAACTAAATTCTACTGTTATTTAGGAACAAATTTTGCACTGTTTTGGAAACATAATTTGGCTAAAATATAATCAAAAAAAGAAAGAAAAGAAATGTGGCACGTGATTACTGATTGGTAATTAATATATGACAGTTGGACTTGAAGTCCATAAGTCCCGAACATTAAAAAAAACGGGGCCTTCTTCTCAGTTCTAATAATATTGGATGCACAAAGGGGTAAGGCAGCTGGATTTTAAATACCACATGTCCATTTTTTTTCTTCTCAATATGGGGCCTTCTCTTTCGTGTGGCCTTAGGCGGTCGTCTAACTGGCCAAGGGGTGAGGCCGGCCATGGGTAAAGAATTCCTGGTTTCGGTTCACTAAACGAGAATCTGGAACTGGAACCCTTGGGTTCGATTCTTATGCAGGAACCGGAACCTCTAGGTTCATGAACTGACGTTAGCAAATAGCACATCGACACGGGGTGCTGAGGTGGAAAAATAATGACTATTTTATATTTGTTTTTCATAAAATTTAAAAAATCATGAAAAAATAAAGAAAAAATTCTATAAATGCCCCAATTTTACTTATAGTGTCCACACTGCATTCATCCCACCCACAAGATAAAAGTACATCCTCACTCGTTTTTGAAGTTGAGCAATGGATGATTTCGAAGTTAATATTCGCGCTATAGAGGCACGAATCCAACGAAGGGCGGAGCATCTTAGAGCAAAAATGCAGCCCAGATTGACGCATGGTTTATCAACGCACCATAAATGCACTGTCACAATACAAATTCTAGCATACGGGTACTTGGCACCATAGACGACCCTTTTCCTACCAACATTACTTGGCTGTTCGAGGACATCTCAAAAATGATACCATCAACCGACAACTCCAAGATGACCTTATTGAGCACATATGTGATCACTTTGGAGCTGATTAAGAATCAGACGATTAAGTTTATGTACAACTTTTTTTTAATGAACTAAAAATTAAGCTTATTACAAGGGTTAAGTGGATACACTCTAGAGCTCTCTAGGCATGCTCTCATTCCCTGTCTTTTGCTCGAAATAACTATCATTGTATGGCAAGTAGGTGAAGATTGTCCATAGGACAACTAAACTGAAGCATGGTAATCGGAGCAAAGACGGTGACGGTGTTGATTCTCGCCGGACTCAGCGTCAAGGGCAGGGGAAGGGTGGTTCTGAGGCTCGTCCCGTCAAGGTAACTCAAAAGGGCTCGACCAAGGTGACCTAGGTCATAGCCCCCGTCGCGGAGGAGTTGCAGAATCTCACCAGTGATGTTCCTTCCAAGCCGGTTGCTGCGACAAGACAACATGCCTTGGCGAAGAGGACATGCCGTCGGAGACGTTCATGGAAGTCGAATTTTGTGGTGCAGGAGGACGAAGTGTTCGTTAGTAACCTCCCGTTCGAATCATCGGAGGAGTGGGTTCGAAACGTCTTCAGCTCATTCAGCACGATCGTCTCCGTGACTGTTCTCCGGCGTCCAAACCTTCACGGCCGATACTTCGGATTCATTCGTTTGGATTCCAAGGTAGCAGCCGATCAGGCCGTTGAAGGGTTGAACAGGTTCAAGATCAACGGGCACGTCCTCCTTGTTGCAGTACCCCGTCGCCGACCGGTGTCTCCAATCTCCGATGGCCCTGCTCTTGATAAACTGAACACGGCCCTGAATTCAGGACGGACAGAGGCATGAATGGTTGAGCTATCGCCGGAGCTGGCGTCTTCCCCGGTGTCGGACGGTAGCGTGGCCCGCTGCTCGGAGGAGATGCAGGCCGGAGGTCTGCGTACTCCGTTAGTTTCGGGAGTTGCTGATTCTCCGGAGATCGCTTTCGCGAATTCAAATCGTGATTTGCAGATCAAGGGGGTATCAAATCCCGTTGTTCTCGCTCCTGTGATGCGAGCTGATCCGATTGATAGCCAATCAATCGCAAATTCCGTCGATCTCGCCATCAATAGCATTGAAGCCCCGCGTTTAGCATTTGTGGAGGAGGAAACTAGTGTTGAACTGTTTGAGAGTGTTGGGCCTGATGAGCCCAACTTTTCTGAGCAGTCCACACAAGGTCAAAAGCCCCCCTCTATAGTTATAGGCCAGCCCAATTTAATTGGGGCTGGGCCGGAGCAGTCGCAGGTAGGTTTACAATACGTTCCGTGGAAGGACGCCCTCCTTAGACCTCCGAAACGCGCAAGTCGGGCTCCTGCACATCTTTCGGACTACGTTTGTGGTGTAAAGCTTCCACCCGTTCAGAACATGTCTCAAAGAGTGATAGGTCATCTGTAATCTTTCGATGGGTGGTTGGAGGAAGCCCTTAAGGATAAGGCTCGTAAAGGACGGTCTAAAACGAGGTCCAATTCTCGAGCCTTAAACTTTAAGATCCACAGGGATCCGATCCAGTCATCGGATAGCGAATGGTATGAAGAAGAGTAGGATTCTGCTCTTTCTCAGTTTTCGTTGGTATCGGGGTCCTTTGTGAGGGACATCTCCCCCTTTTCTCCTTACTGGAGATTTTTGTAATCGTTTTACTTTTTGCATTCTCCTTCTTGGAGGATGTATTTCAATAAAAATATTGCGCTTATAAAAAAAAAGGGTTGAAGTTGAATTTGTTTGTTGTCAGAAAATAGTGGTTATATTTCTGATTTTATTTGTTAAATGTCTTTGTTATTTCAGTATTTAATAAATTCAGCAAAATAATATCAATTATTTCGTCAGCAAACAAAAACCCCCAAAGATCTTTACAAAGATCCACACAATATGAAAATTAGGGATTCTAGAATCTATTAAGCACATATTCCAAAATAATATAAGGCATCTGAACCTCTACAAAGAACTCTATAATGTACATGCTCTTACACCAAGCGTTTACAGTGCTATCAAATCTACTTGACTTAAGAAACATTTATAATAAAAAATAATCTCATTTAACATCTAATTCAAGCAAAATTGAAATTTTGGTATTGACTTCGTGGGGTGCGCCTCATTGTGTCACCGTTACGAACGACTCTTCAATGTGCAACGGGTCAATAGCTGCTTTGTATGAACCTCAAATACTCATTTTATATCTTTTCGACATGGCTCTTGGTGTTTAGCAAACAACTTATGTTTTAGAAGTTGAGGACTACCTATTGTTTTCACAAAGGCAAGATACGACAAGTATATACAATCAGTTAAATAATAAGAAGTTGAGTACTCGTTGTCGTTGACGATGTACTTTACTGGTGGGACAAACCCTTGCATGGATTTGGTGAACAATGTTGACTGATTGAGCACATTAATATCTTTGTTTGATCTTGTGACACCGAAAAACACATACCATATCCATAGGTCTTGACTTGCAACAACTTCCAACAAGATTGTGGGACGTTGCTATGGTCTTTCCTTGAGAATTTTCTAGGCCATGCTACCAGAAACTTCTTCCATTTCCAATGCATGTAGTCGAGGCTACCCTACACCCCTAGGAAGCCATGTGTTTCATTGACTTATAATATACTCCTCATGTCTTCTTCATTTGGAAGACGTAAATATTCAGTCCTAAACACATTAATGATACCCGTGCAAAATTTCTTCACACACTCCACAGGCGTGCTGACACCCATGTGCACGTACTCGTCAACAGAGTCACACGAAGTCCCGTAACACAATAAACGAAGAGTTGTGAATTTTTCACTGGGAGAAAAACCAACCTTTCTTAATGCATTAGATCGTTGAGGGAAGTACGAGTCCCTTTCACTTAGTTCATTCATAATGCGAAGGAAAAGATCTTTTTTGCATTCGGAATCGATGTCACATATTTTTGTCGTTGTACACCGGTTTCTAAATGAAGTAGTCGGCCATCAAACGTTCATGCTCTTCATCCCGCCCTTTGTTTATGGAAATTCACGATTCTGATTAAAGCGCGGCTAGCCCTTAGTCAGTAACGATTTGTATATGTTGTTTAATCGCCTCTTAAATCTATTATGATATTACATCCTTCAATCATTTCTAATCAGTCAATGGATCCACAGAATGTGAGGTTGGGAGTATATGAGATATAAATGTAGAAGATAATGTGTGAATTATTTGGAGAGGAGTTGTATTTATAGGAGTCAAAAATTGAATTTTTAGGGATGGGGGAAGAGGTAGCCGTTGGGGCCACGTGACAACAGTATGTTGACTAGCCGTTACGGTATCGTGGCAGCCGGTGACGGACCTATGAAGGCCCCAGGGGGCACGTACCCCCCTCAATTTTTTTTGAAAATTTTAAAAACAACCCTTTAATTTCTTGCTATAATCTAGTCGCCCCCCCCCCCCCCCCCCCCCTCAATTTTTTTAATGTTACATATTATTGTTCAAAAAAATGGGTGCCCCCTCACCGAAAAAGTTGGCTCCGCCATTGGCAGCAACACATTGGCTGGAGAAAAACAGTTGTTGAGGCTACGTGGTTCCGCATGCTCGCTGTATCGGCCCCCGACTCAACAACTTTACACAATGGGAGTAACAAGTTGTTGTGCCGTCAACTTTTTCGTCGTGTTGGTGTTTCCGATGCACCGTCCCCGCTGCCCCGGCTCTTTTTGGTTGGACTATACATGCTCTGGTACTGTTTCGAAAAGATATAAAGACACGCATGTACATTTACAAAAAAGAATCGAAGATCGAAAGGAACTCTGTATCTATATATTTCTTTACTTTGATACTCAACCCATATGCTATACTATGCCATAAATAACATCCTATTTACCAAAAGACTTGAAGAAAGGAAGTGTAAATGTATCATCCTATATTTTCAGATATAGGCATTGCCTTCCAAACTTCCAGAGCATGTAAATCATTCACCATAAGAGCATGTACAACGGAAGAGTTTGAGTTAGGGGCTTGGATGCTGACTATACAAAATAGCGGGATGAGTCCTGGATTAAGTCTTGGATTGTGAGTGGATGATGACTGGTTTATTAATTGATATTTTTTTGTTTTATTTAATTCTTTATGAAAACAATAAATATTAAGAGAACTGATAATTTTATTTATCCCCGAATAGGAGTATCAAGTACAAAAAGCGTTGCATAACAAAAGAAGTCTTCACTAATTATTGGGATTGAAAGTAGCTCCATATCGAACCCATATGTGCTTAATAAGGTCCTTTTGTAGTTTCCGGTGGGTCTGATCATTTGTGACACTGAGTCGAGCAGGCAAGCGTTGTTGGTATTTCAAGGGACCTCCAGTGTGCCATCGTTCGGGTAGTGTCCAATTTGGCATGTCTGGATGGGGCTCGTGCATTAATACAACATCTCCATATACGTAGCGATCGCATTCATCCTCTACAATCATGTTGTGTAGAATGATACAAGTGTGCATGATATCAGCCAAAGTGTGTTTGCTCCAAACACGAGCGGGACAGAAAATGATGTGCCACCGTCCTTGAAGTACTCCAAAAGCCCCTTCAATATCTTTCTGAGCACCTTCTTGACATCTAGCGAACAAATTATCTTTGTGCGTTTAGGGATCCCGAATACTCTTCAATAACCGTCCCCATGATGGGTAAATGTCGTCCACCAAGTAATAAGATCGGTCGTACCGATGGTCGTTGATCTCGTACTCCACGGTAAGGTCACGATCGTAATAAGCGTCCTGGAATAAGTGGCTATTATTGAGGACGTCGATGTCGTTGTTCGAGCTAGCCATCCCGAAAATAGCATGCCACATCCATAAATCACGAAACGCTACAACTTCAAGCATGATGGTGGGATCCCCGTGGTGATCTCCCCAACCTAGCGCTCCTCGCAATGCGGTTGGGCAGTTCTTCCACTCCCAATGCATGCAGTCAAGACTCCCAATCATGCCGGGAAACCTTCGGTTGTACCCTTCTCGGAGTAAGCGCTCCAAGTTAGCCGATGTGGGTGTACACTAGTACTCAGGTCCGAATACCTCAATGACGGCCTTGCCAAAATTACGTACACATTCAAGTATGGTACTTACCCCAATGCATAGAGTTTCGTTCAATGAATCGACCGAGCACTCACACGCAAGCATCCGTATCGCGGCGATGCACTTTTATTCCGTTAATAACCTCAACCGTCCCGCAGCATTCCGCTTCTGAACGAAGTAATGATCGTGTTCCTTCACCTCGTCCATCACCCATTAAAAAAGTGGTTTGCACATACGGAACCGATGCCTAAACATATCGGGCTCATATATGGGTTGATCGACAAAATATTGCTTCATTAGTTGGTCGTGGGCTTCGACACGACCTCTGTGAATCTCTTGTCGGAGAGGTTCCCCACGGGAAATCCTTTCCCTCATAGTGTTGATCATTGGCATTGCTCTTTGTATGCCTCTCTCAACCCTTCGCCGGAGGCGTTGTTCGACTAACCGCATTTCGGCTGCCAACTCCTCATATGATGGACCCTCATCGTCAGACATTTTGTATCGAAATATAGAAGAGAAATTTGGTAGAAATTTGTAGGCTAGTTGGTGGTTTGAGAAGGGGTTGAGGGGTATTTATAGGGTTAGAATTTAGGATTTTATGAATAAAAAAATAAAATAAATAGTAACCGCTTTATTCCGATCGTTGCAAACGGTCGGATTTTTTTTTCTTCACATGCCATGTGGCAGCCTGTGATTGGCCACCAGATCGACCCGGGACGCGCGTCCCTCGTCCCGTGAAACCGAGCCACAAGACGCGGGACTCGGCTTGTCCCGAGTTTTTGCAGGATGCGGGACGCGAAAAAGCCGTACCACAACGGGACAGCTCGCGTCCTGCGTCCCGCAAATATACAGGTCGGGACGTGGGATGCGATCCGAGCCAGCCTGTTATACGTGCTCTAACCATTACACATTCAATCAAAAACTAAATTAGAGTGAACCTCTGCTTCAGCATAGTCATAAACTTGGTTTCCCAATCCTGTGTGCTCGGCCCTTTTCTTTTTGCCTCGGCATCTCAATACTCGCATAAGCACATGAGAACCATCCGAAACAGAAGCACCTAAATCAAAAGGTTTTCAAGTTCAAACAAGCAAACATGACTTATTGTGACGTTACATTTAGATGAAAGTGACCTAAATTTTGAATATGAAGTTGTGTGTTGATGGAGCTTAAGGGAATCCTTTCACCTCATTCTTAGGTTGGTTTTCGATCTCTCTGACAATAGTGGCATGTTTGGAGAATAGTTCGATCACTTACTTACATGGAAGCCTTTTGCAGTGCTATTAAAATTATTCTGAGAAATTAAGGTGGATGGAGGAAGAGATGCTAGCTCTGACTCTGACGTGTGTTCCATTCTGATTTCAACACAAGTAAAAATGTATTTTTTTCATACGATAAACATAACACCAAATAACCGGTTTTATTCCTTAAAGAAGAATATTACTAATTAGATGACAGTACACATTAAAACACAACTTAAAACGAAAAAAAATAGTCATACTTATTTATAAACAATAAAAGATGGTTTAATGGAGGTCAAGGTCCCCAAGAATTTCAAGGCGAGTGAATCGTGCAAGTGGAACACAGATGAGATCATTGGCTCTGGGCGCTGTGAGTCCTGGTCGTTCACTCATATCGAGAACATGTTCTACCTTCCACTCAAAGCATTGAATCAGAGTCGCCAGCATGACCGGCAGCTCCTGCAAGGCCAGGGACATGCCGGGGCAACCCCTCCTACCCGACCCGAACGGCAGTAACTGGAAATGTTGCCCCTTAACATCTATGGGCCCACCTCCATCCAGGAACCTTTCGGGCTTGAAGTCCAATGGGCCTTCCCAATACTTCGGATCCCTCCCGATGGCCCACATGTTCACGAAGAGCATGGTATTTGCTGGGATCACGTACTCTCCGACTCTACACTCTTGTATCGACTTTCTGGCGATCATGGGGATCGGAGGGTGGAGCCGAAACGACTCCTTTATGATGGCCTGAATGTAGGGAAGATTTGGGCCGTCCGATTCGCTTACTAACCTATCTTTTCCGACGACTTTATCTATCTCCTCTCGAGCCTTTTCTAGTACATTTCGGTGGTTGATCAGCTCAGCTAAGGCCCATTCGGTCGCAATCGCGGTCGTGTCCGTAGCTGCCGTAAAGAAATCCTAAAAAGGAAACAAAACAAACAACAGTTTATTTCGCTCTTTCTAATTATGGTAAATAGATGTTAGAGCTCACCAAAAACAGGGCCTTGATGTGGACCCTTGTAAGATGGACCTCTGCATTAGGATCATATGCAACGTCGAGCAATATGTCCAAAAAATCTTTCACCTCGTCCTCATGCTTTCTTCCATTTGCTCTCAATTCTTCGCGGTCTCCAATGATTTTCTCAAGCAAAGCATCGTACCTCCTATGCGTCTCGTCAATTCTCTTCCTCGTACCATTCAAGTCTACGTTCTTAAACAACCATATGAAATCCGAAACATTAAATTCCCCAAACATCTGCGTCACTTGGCGAATCACCGCCCTAGCCTCGCCGGCGTCTCCGTCCGTGCCCGAACTCCTCGCCCCAAACATCATCTGCGATATCACGTTGTTGGTCAGCTTCATGAGCTCCTCCGTGAGATTCACCGCCTCACCGGTTCTCGATTTCTGGGCCAATAAGCCTAGGAAAAGGCGGTACTCGTGGGTCCGGACGGGGAGGAAGTTGGATATGGTACGGTGTCCCAAGAGCTCCCACATGCACAGCTTTTTCACGAACTTCCAGTACGGACCGTAAGGCGCGAAGGCGAAGGAGGAGCCGTAAGTGAGCTTGTGGATGGCCTTGGTGTGTTTACGTGAAGTGAACTTGGTCTCGTGCGTCTTGAGGAGCTCACGCGCGAGCTCGGGAGTGGACGCCACTACCACCGGGACCGAGCCCAGACGGATGAGAAACAACGGGCCGTGGCGCGACGCTAGGTCCCGGAAAGTTTGGTGAATGAGGGGACCGAGGAGGTGGAGGTGGCCGATGATAGGTAACGCCGTCGGGCTCGGAGGAAGAGACGCCCGTGATCCTCCACTCTAGATGCTTCGGAGTAGCATAAGGGTTGAGGTGACTACGATGAAGATCGCTACTACTATCATAAGCTCTACTGCCATCTTTCTTTTGTTCAGATGGAAGCTAGCTGAATAAGAGAGATTGTATGTTGGATGATACATTCACGTCCTTTATAAATAGTTCTGTACTCGTGACGGTCGTTGTCAAGAAGAAAAAATGTTATTTATATCTCGGTTTGTTTTATATAAGTTTGAGGTTGTAATTTTTCACCACTCATCTTCTCACAGATTGGTACGGAATGAGTGATGTTTTATGTAAAGATATGTTTTCGATGAGTTTTTGACAAATAACGAAATCTGATAGTACAACATTCATACTACATGTTTTAGAGAATTAGAAATAGTCAAGAATGTGTTCATTGATAAAGTTACCCTAGTTTTTTCTTACTAAAGGCTGTGCATATTCATTAAAATAGATTCCAATTACAAGCGAGTGTACTAAAAGACATCCTTTGACCATTAAGAATAGACAGAAAACATAATTGTTCGTTATTCTTTTAGCAATATAATCGTCATACACGTTATTGGATGAAAAGCTATATAGACAACTTAAAACTAACCTATGAAGAAACTGACTATGATTGCTTAAGGTATTGTCTAAACGTTGCATACTCTGTAGAGTGCGACCAAATATGCTTTCATCAATTTCAAAGAGAGAAGGGGCCCCTCTTAGGGCCAGTCCCTAGAGCCCTGAATCCCTTTCATTCCTCCTGACGGGACTGTTATCCCGCCCTTTCCTGATCCTCCCAAGGTTCCCTAGTAGACCCTTTCTTCACTTCCACAACTTCTACTCCAACGCCAGCCCCAGATCCATCTCTATCTCTTTGCTCAAGCAGGCCTGGGGTTTTAGGTTCCCAGCCACTAGACAGTTGGCCGGTCACCAAATTTTTTCAGCCCGGATCCACCTGTCGGGCCTGCATTTCGCCCCGAGGACTTGCACCATTAGGTGTAGTAATCAGGGACACAACTAGTCCCCTTCCCTAAGGTGAGGTTCCCATAGGTAAGGTACCCAAGGATATAGGGTGTTGTGGTTCCTGATGGTCGAAGTTTGTTGCATAAGGCATGCCAGTCCGATCCCACTAGAACTCCAGTATAGACTAGTCGTATAGTGGAGGTCCAACCACCTCCCGGTTAAACTCATGGAGACCGTGGCCTTCAATCCAAAATTAAAACAAAACACAGGTAATTTTTTGTAAGTGAGTGAAACACGAACCGGTTCGGGAAATTCCCGAAAGCGTGGTAAGAGTTGACAGCGCAATGGGTGCTCCACTAGGTTCCAAAATCTTACCTTCACCGTACCTCCCTAGTAGAGGCCCCACTGGTCAAGCGGTACGCTAGTGTTCGGGGGAGCCCGAGCGAGGTCCCGGCTCGTAGGACAAGGCGACACGCTAAGGTTCGGGGGAACCAGAGCGAGGTCACGACTGACAGGGTGAGGCGGCACGCTAGGGTTCGGGGGAACCATAGAGAGGTCATGACTTGCAGAGCAAGGCGGCACCTAGGGTTTGGGGGAGGTAAGGCGAGAAGACACTTACTTGGGGAGGAAGGCAACGTCGGATGACGATGAGGCCTCCCCCTTTCGGACTAGCCGTCGGGGTAGGAGACGTTGGCCCCAAAGCAAAGGAACCTCCATCTGAGATCGGTCCGAGATTTGGAGGGATTGTAGAGGGTTGCGAAGCTAGGAGAGGCTTCGCTTTCCACCGGCGACACTCTTCCTTCCTAGGTTTCGACGGGTTGGTGAAGGCAAGGAGGGGAAGTGGAGAACCACTGGTAGGAGCAGCAGCGGTCATCACCGGCCTAGTGATGGCAGCATGCACGATGGTAGAGGAAGGTGGGAAGAGCTCCATAGCGAATCGACTGCTAAGACTAGAAGGAGATCTCAAAGTTGAGAGAGAAAAATATTAAGAGTTACAAGTGAGAAAGATTGTTCCATATAATTTTAATTAAATTAATTTTTTACAGTAATTTATTTATTTTATTCCATTTTAATTTAATATCCTAAATTCACTATTTTTTTTACTTTTCGCTAATTCTTTTTTATTTTTATATTAATTTCTTAATTTATTTAATTTGGTTTTGCTTTTATCTTTATGTAATTACTTTTCATAAACTCTTCGCTTTTATGTTTTTTTTTCATTTACAACCAAATTGATATCTTTTACATTTGATTTTAAGTTCTAATTTCAAGGAAATAGGTCTTTTTCATTTGGAAAATACAAACCTGGATTTGTCTCCATTTGTGCCAATCTTCTTCTGATTTTGTGAAATCTAGATTTGTTCTCCATCTAGCCCAATTCATAGACCTCAACCAAACATCAAACACTAAATACAATCAAAGCTCAAATTTAGAAACAACAAAATATAAAGAAAAAAAACTCACACTAAAACATGATAATGGTAAATATAGATGGGTTAATAACCTTTAGTACCCATTTTCCAATTGGCAACACTCCTTTAGTACCGTGATGTATTGGTAACGTTTTAGAAAAAAAATATTTGGTCAAATTTACTCCATTTTGATGATCTGTGACCAATTCATAAGGAGTATTAAATGTTCTGTTACAAATACATAAGGGGTATCAAATGATCTGCGATCAATTCATAAAGGGCACTACGTGACAGTTACCAAAACGGAGGGACTTTACTAAACGTTACAAAACGCAGGGATACAAAAAATATGTTACCAATAAAAATTTGTTACAAAAGGTAACTAACCTAATATAGATTGGCTGTTAAAGTAAAAATATCATCTCTACCCCAATTTGACTTGTCCACCTAATATAACCATAAGTTAATGAATTGATAAAGTTATGATTCAAGAAAATTTGATAACTATGATATCACAACAAAAATGATAATTTAGATCGATGTTCACATTATAATATTATATACATATATAATAATAATAATTTGCATATACACATTCCTACTTCCTATTCACATTCAACCTAGAAAAGAGACTTGTTTGTATATATGACAACATAATCTAATACTTGATCATAAGGTCAAACACTTGGTCGTTTGGACAAGATTCAAGTCCGGATATTATTATATAAATAAACATTTCGGTGTTATTTAGTTTCTACATAAGTAAGAGAACCCACAATGGCAGCAAAGGTATTGACATCCAAGAGGTTCTTCTGAAAGTCGCTAGTGGCTAGAATGGAGGACTTGTGGGGTATGAAAGTGGAGGCGAAGTCATTAGAAAGGGGGTCTGGTGGCGTTCTTTTTCAGATCAGCACGGGAAAGGGCGAGAGTCTTGGCAGGAGAGCCGTGGGCATTCTGGGAATCATTAGTACTGTTCACGGATCTCAGGGCCCACATGCAGGTGGGAGATCTTAGCTTCCACCACTTCTCGGTGTGGGCTAGAGTCTCTAGCCTTCCGGTGGGTGCTTGCAACAAGGAGGTGGGATTCCGAGTTGGGAATGCCCTAGGGGTATGCCAGGCGGGCGATGTGGATAGTTCGGGTTGCTGCTGGGGAGACTTCATGAAAGTTCGGATCCGAGCTGATATCCGAGTCCCTCTCCAGAGTCAGATATGGTTCCGGCTGTCGGAATCACAGGTACGAACTCTTCTCCAGGTCTGGTATGAACATCTGCCAGACCATTGTTTTGGATGCAGCTGTGCGAGACATTTGTTTCCGGCATGCCCTGTAGCTGGAGGAATTAGGGGACACTCCCTACGTGCTACAGGAGACCCGAGGTCCGCCCTTGAGAAAGCGAAACACGGGAAGGCAGCTCCAGGGACTAACTGGACCTATCTAGGAGGTGGGAGCAAGGGGGTAACTGGGACCCACACACGCCACCCCCCCCCCCCCCCCCCGACAGGAGAAAGGACGGGGGAGAGAGACATCCTATGAGACGGGGACTGAGGACATTCCTTCTGAGTGGCTGGCTAAGGAGGCTGGTCCGCCTTTGTCTGGGAAGAAAAGACTGGAAAAAGAAGAGGAGCCGAAAGAATCAGAGGGTTCGACGGCGTTAGATGGAGGATCATATGTAGCGGCGGCGAGGGGCCACAAGCACCCCCGCCTCTAGGAATCAGTCTGTGGAGGCCCAGGAAGGGCCTGGTCGGCTGTGCCCCCTTCCTGGCTGCTAGATGGCGATGATTCCATCTCCAACCTACACTAGTCTCCCCTACCATTCCGGAGTCAGCAATCCCGCGTTCAGGAGCCCTACAAGTATCAGTCCAGGGAGGACGATGCACGCTGACTTACCGGGGGAGATGTCAGTCCACCATTATTCTCCTATCACTCGGTTGGCTCGACCAGTGCCTTTTGGTAGAAGTATGTTGTACCGGTATCTCAGGATGCTACCGCAGATATCCCCTTCAACCGCCCTTATGTCAAGAGCAAAGTTTATTTTCCTGTTATTGCTTTATGTTCGCTAATTGCTTTATGCCATGTAAGATGAGTACAATTATGTGCTCATCGACCTACTTTATATTTCAATAATAATAGTATATGTTCTTCTCAACAAAAAAAAGAACCCACAATTTTGATATTCACAACTGATTATTACTTTTATTGGAAAAACAAGTTTGGTGTTACTTAGTTCATTCAATATTTATGTTACACCTTGTGAACCTAAAAAGCATATTCAGATATGAATAGAAATGAACAGAGTTATCTATATGCTTGGGTTTGCACCTCTAATGGAGGACAAACCTAGGGTTTTAACCCCTTTCCGTCGCGTTTCGCTTCGGTGTAGCCTCCACCTCTTCCGGTGTAGGTTTAGTCTCTCCTCTCCGTTGCAATGACGTTCTCCCCGCTCTTCCTCATCTTCTGGTGCTGCTAAGCTGGGAATCGAGGATCTCCCCTCTCTACGAAGCAACCTATCGTGGTCCTCTTCGTCAGTGATTCCTCCTTCCCTTCTAGCGTTACCTCTGCAGCCGCCACTGAAGCGGTAATTTCCGTCCCCACCTCTTTGGCCTCCACCGAAGCATGAGAGGGAGAGGAGGAGACAAGATCAGGGTTGGAGAAAGGCATGGTGGAGGCGTAACCCTAGGAGCCGCGCCGCCCGAGAGAGGACTAGCCAGAGTACGATCATGGAAAATTTGGGCCGACGAACTAGGGTTTAGAGGAAGGAGGACGAGGTGGGAATTTCTTGGAGAAGAAGCAACCGATGATCGTTGCGTGAACCGTCCGAGTCTTGCTTTGAAGACCGTGGTTGGGGAACTGTCGCCGCTGCCGGCCAGTCAGTCTTTGTAGGCTCGGTGCCTATTGAAAAGGGAATCATGGATTCCCCTAGGGAGAGGAGCATCGGGGACTGGCCCAAGGAGAGATCCCCAGACGATGCTTTGCCTCTCACCATCACCATTATTGTTGAGGTCTTTACTGATCTCCGGTACCCCACCCCCTTTTTCCATATTCTGTCCTCTCCCTTGGGGCACCGATTCAATACCGTCCAGGATGGTTATCTTATGAAAAGAATAGCGAACATTCTTAAGTGTTCTTGCCTTATTCTTCGTGGTCAGAGAGTCTCTGATGCACTCTATTGTATTGAAACAACTTGGTTAATGAAAGATACCTTTTTGCTATAAAAAAAACTTATTGAAGATGATTTGTTCCTGTAAGAACCGCTCCCAGTCGATCCCGGTTGAACCGGTGATTTTTGGCGAAAGTTGATTTTTGGCCGGGAGAGTCAACCGATGACTCCGGGAGTCATTCGGGACCTTTCCGGGACCCAAAAAGCTTAGCCGTCGTTACGGTTATCTTAGTTGGGTCGTTTCCTTTCAAATGACTAATTTTACGAAAAAATCAACTTTCGATCAAACTAAGCCTAATGAAATACTAAGTCTAATTAAATTAGTTGAGCTGGAGTTTTATTAGGTGGAGGTGGTCTCTACATGGGCACTTGTCCATGTTAGCTTGGAGGGAAAGAAAAGGGGCTAAAAAGACCCATTTGACCCTCCTTAGTTGGTCTTGAGAGGATAAGAGCAAGGGGCACTTTAGGCACTTCACCCTTAGGTTAAATGACTCAATTTTGGACCATTTCAGCTCATATTGCTTGGTGTGGCCGAAATCTATAAGGGGGGGGGGGGGGGGGGGGGGGGGGGGGAGAGAGAAGAAAAGCTTCCATTGAAGCTTGAAGAAGAAGCAAGGGAAAAGGAGCTTCTTTAAGGCCATTTTCTTCACCAAATCTTCTCTAAAACTTCATCATCTCATCATTCCAAAGGTAAGTAAGCTCTCACAATCTCATTTCAATCCATTTCAAGTTATGGGTCTCCTTAGAAATTGCACGAACTAGTTAGGTTTTTGAGTATTTGTTGTTAGATGATGGTTTAAGAGGAGAAGGAGGTTGATTTATGTAGAAATCAATTGGGGTTTTGTTTATTTTGGTTGGAAATCCTTTGGGTAATTGTTGTTTTGATGAATCCCACTTTGGGTAGTGAAGTATTGAAGTTATGGGACTGATTTGGAGGTTTTGGGTGGTTAAAAATGGAGTTTTTGGTGTTGATTTCGTGGAAAAGAGGCTGGAGGAAGAAGAAGGGCGAGTCTGCTCGGACCCGTCACGGATCCGTGACGGGCACCGTGACGGGAGACGTCACGGCTCCATGAGGGAGATCGTGACGGCACACGTCACGGGTCCATGACGTCATCCGTGACGGGGAGCCTCACGGCTCCGTGACCCGAACCGTGGCAGACCAGTTTTGGGTCTTTTGGGTCCTTTTTTTTGTGTTTTTCGTTAAATTAGAAGGGTTATCCTTAACCGAACATTCGGGGTTTTAACTTGGGTGTTTACCTCTTAAACCACCCTTGTTTTTTTTTATTAATTTATGTTTCTAGACTTTACTCTCAAGCTCGGAGGAGGAGACTACTAGGCGTTCTTGTGACTAAGCTTTGGAAAGCACTTGAGGTAGGGAAGGGTAGTAATTTACCGCTTTTAATTAAGGAATGCTAATAGTATGCATATAGGATGATAATAACCGGAAGAGTCTTAGCTTGCATATAGGATGTGATTCACTAGAATAACCGCTTTCAATTATGGGAATTGCCGTGTTGTAGAATCATATGTGGCGATGTCGAGCCTTAGGATTACGTGTTGGTTGTGTTTGATTATGGTTATTCGTCCTTAAATGTCGATGTATAGTATACTCTTGGTTAAATTAAGAATCATATTATGCCATGTGAATTATGATGAATGCAATATGAATGTTTGTTTCGTGATATGATTGGTTGAATGAATGAGATGAATGTGATATGAATGTTGTCTTGTGATATGATCAGGTGAATGATAGACCGATACGGTGTTCTTGGTAAGTTGTGACGATAAGCTTCGTTGGTATGATAAGTTCGGTGTAGTGTGGTTTGTGTGGTATTGCGTGTTGTGACTTGTGCCCCGAGTGACGGGAAGATACCCGACCGAGGTGTGTGCCGGTCCGGTATGTGTGCATTGAGATTTGCTCCGATGTGTGTTCCGGGAAGACATCTAGACCGAGGGATATTCCGGTATGATGTATGTTGTTTCACCCCGATGCTGTGTGTTCCGGGAAGACATCTGGACCGAGGGATATTCCAGTATGATGTATGTTGTTTCACTCTGATGTTGTGTGTTCCGGGAAGACATCTGGACCGAGGGGTATTCCTGTATGATGTATTTGTTTGACCCCGACGATGTGTGTTCCGGGAAGATATCTAGGCCGATGTGCGTTTCCGGTACGATATATTGAGCTTGTGTGTGGATCGGTTCCCGTGGTTTTATTATCTTATATTTCGGTATTCGTGTGTTTCTTTAGTTTGTTTCTGTTGGCGAATAAGTGTGTCCCATTTGATCTCTGTTTGTGTTGTCTTTTTAGTAAGTATTACTAATCGAGAAGTTTGGTGACGGAGCAGGAGTCATTTTTCCCTTTACTACTTTTTCCTGTTGACCGTTATCTCACCCCCTCTATTTTTACTGTTTTACAGGTTTCGTTGGTGACTAGGATTAGAGGACGTCTCAGGGCTCGGGAGCTCATTGAGGTCCGGGAGATTACTTGTAGTAGAGACGTACTTTCTATTTTCGTGCTAAACTATGTTTTTACTTGTTGGATTTGAGCGTTTGACTCATGTTTATCGGAGTTATTTATTCTGGAACTAAATTCTGAGGTTTATTTCGTTTATTTTCCTTTTATCATTTTATTTAGTTATTATTTCAGTTCACGTCTCGAGTCCGATCAAAACCGAATTTGGGGCGTGACAGTTCCGTTTATGTTTTTTTTGTTCATCGGCTCATTGGTTTTTGAGGATAATGGAATGTTTTATCAGTTTCGACATGTTTGGAATCCATCAGTATATATTGGACTATTCTTGTTAATAATAATAAGTTTTATCTCCAAAAACTAAAATAAAAAGTTTGTTGGTTTAAAAAATAAATAAATTGTATAAATAAATTGTCCAAACAAATAAAATAAAATTGGTTACCATGACGATATGTTTGGTTATTTGAGAGAAGTTAATTGGGAAATCAAAAACAACTATAAATTAGACAAAGTTACATGGGTGATCACGAGGATAATATTGTTAGTGTCAGTAGAAAAGAAATGATAGCGTAACTCAGAATATGGTTGTCGGCGGAGAGAACGATCTTCTTACTCTCTAAATCTAGAGATATATCTTATTTGAGATATGGGTTGGTTGACGATTACATATTCGTCGTCACATCAGATGATAAAACTGACAAGTCATATATTGTCGGCAAAGTCTCAATCTTATATGACAGCGTTATTGTTCGTCAACCTAGCCTTAATTTGATGAAACCTGGTCGACGACACTTGCTTGATGGTGAATTCTTTGGCTAATATTTTATGTCAACCGACTATTAGTCATAATAGGTGGGTGCACCACGCGATGCGCAGTGTGAGAAATCGTCACAATTTCGAAGCGAAACATAAATAACGTCATCAAAACAATGTCGAAGATCAACAGGTTGAATGCAAGACTGAACGGGTTATGAAACTTGAGAATGCTTCTTTAGTTTCATATTGTTGTCTTAATGCAAATAACCATCTAAACCGAAAACATCATTTCTACCTCTATGATTTTGATATTCGAAGAATAAAAGAAAAGCAAAATCACGCAAACACTAATTTTTAATCGATAAAATAAATTGAATTAAAACTTTTTTGAGTTAAGAAAGGAGTTACACACAAACACTTATGAAAAGAACATTTAATTGATTCATTTAAAGAGGAAAACCACGATGACATATCAACTATTTAAAATCTTGGGACCTCTTTGATATGCTTGAATGGAATCCACTCTATTAATAATGGTTATATGAGTTTAAAGTTCCCACATCTTTATCAACAAAATTTGATGTAGTATTGGACAAGATAGCATAATAAGATTAGACAAGCATGTCTTTCTTCACCTCATTAGTATAATGATTAAATAACATGACAGTGGAAGTTAAACAACTACAGACAATAGTACGAATAACAAGTGGACACATAAACTGTTGCATTGGAAACAGGACCACTTATTAACAAAAATAATGTAAACCTTGTTTGTTGGTAATTCACCCATAACAACATTAGTTCATGACACAGATTATTATGTCATTTTGTAACTATCCCATCTAAAGTTCATTTGTGGCTTTCAACACCACATCAACCAACGCATCCTTTTAATTGCTTACCTACATTGTTTCTGCTCTTTTCCATTCTCATCGACATCCACAAATCTTACCAGAAAATAACCGAGCATCCAACATAGTCGAAGGTGCATGGGAACATTGACATCAATTATTGATTCATATGGTTGTCATTGACATCAATTATTGATTCATATGATTATCATCGACGTCAATTATTGATTCACGTTTAATTAATACATATATGATTTTTTAATTGATAAATACTTAAATGTTTAGTCATATGACAAATAGCTCAAACTGTTAACTAGAATGACGAAAATATCCTTAGTGATTTTTAAAAATAATTAAAGCGATTCAATACGTATATATATATATATATATATAGGGACGCTATCAGGTGCGAACCACCTGTAATATGCGAACCTGCGAACTGCATCAGGACCGTCTATCTATCAGCAGCGCGCGCGATCTACGGCTCAGAACTAAGCGCGCGAAAGTGCGCGAATTGGAACCAATTCTGGGCCACGCGCCTCTTCTCAGGGGCAAAAATGGAATTTACTATTTTTAATTACGCGCGCAGCCCAGATTCTCTCGCAAAATAGAATAATTATATATGCAATGTAAGCCTGTTCTTCTCAGATTTTAATTTAAACCAAATTGTCTTAAATAAAAACTGATAAACACAATGCTTGTCGTTTTAAACTGGAAAAAAATTAAAAAAATTATGATCCTCAAACAAATTCTTCTATATATGCAAAAACTAATAGCAGTATAATAAATAAAAAATTGTCTGCTTTCCTTGCCTATCATTTGACCTCTTTAGTGTAACTGCAAACAATTTGTTCTTTATCCGCAAACGGATATATCAATATCAGCAAACAGATTTCATTCTGATTTAGTTGGTCTAGATTTCATTATATTCTAAAACAATAAAAAATAAAACCTCAAAAAACACCCTATGTACGCTCCTCTTTTTTTCAACCTATGTTACGAAGGAAAATGTTTTTCTTGGTATTCTGTCAACTTTCGCAAACTGGGATTCCTCTATTCGCAAACGACATTAACTGTATCCTCATAAACCAATTCTGCAAACTAAATATCAAAAACGGATTTGTCCTCTTTAGCTTATCAGCAAACGATTTGTTAGTCATACGTAGGAGATTATACCGTTATACGCAAACGAGAATAACTGTATCCTCATATGAGATACATATGAAACAATTAAAGATTAAACATGTTTAGGGACCCACAAATCCAACTAAACCCTACATTTTGGTTTAGTTGGTCTAGATTCCATTATATTCTCAAACAATAAAAAATAAAACCTCAAAAAACACCCTATGTACGCTCCTCTTTTGTTCAACCTATGTTACGAAGGAAAATGTTTTTCTTGGTATTCTGTCAGCTTTCGCAAACTGGGATTCCTCTATTCGCAAACGACATTAACTGTATCCTCATAAACCAATTCTGCAAACTAAATATCAAAAACGGATTTGTCCTCTTTAGCTTATCAGCAAACGATTTGTTAGTCATACGCAGAAGATTATACCGTTATACGCAAACGAGAATAACTGTATCCTCATATGAGATACAGATGAAACAATTAAAGATTAAACATGTTTAGGGACCCACAAATCCAACTAAACCCTACATTTTGGTTTAGTTGGTCTAGATTCCATTATATTCTCAAACAATAAAAAATAAAACCTCAAAAAACACCCTATGTGCGCTCCTCTTTTGTTCAACCTATGTTACGAAGGAAAATGTTTTTCTTGGTATTCTGTCAGCTTTCGCAAACTGGGATTCCTCTATTCGCAAACGACATTAACTGTATCCTCATAAACCAATTCTGCAAACTAAATATCAAAAACGGATTTGTCCTCTTTAGCTTATCAGCAAACGATTTGTTAGTCATACGCAGAAGATTATATCGTTATACGCAAACGAGAAAAACTGTATCCTCATATGAGATACAGATGAAACAATTAAATATTAAACATGTTTAGGGACCCACCAATCCAACTAAACCCTACATTTTGCCTATATATACAGAAAAACTGCGCAAACAAAACATAAACTCAACATCAACTCTTAGCAAACCTCAACTCTCTCCCAATTATAAACCATGGATGCTTGCAACACCGAGAAGGGTAAGAGCACGAACATCGATCTTCTAACAAAGGAAGAGCTGCTGAAGAGGGGAGATGCCATATTCGCAAAATACAACGTTCTTCTCAATGTTGAGAAGGTCACAATGAAGCACAAGAACTTAAAGGTAATGATGTTGGAGGCAAAACTTGATATCGATCTTCTTGTGGTTGAGACCGCAAAAATCGCCAATAACGACATGTCATGTGACTGCATAACTATAGCCAAAGACCTCTTGTCCAGAGTGACAGAAGTTAATAGGGCACTGGATCGTGCTATAGGTATGCTATAGTTGGATACCAAAGCGTCAATGAACGACCTAGAAGAAGATGGCTTTCTTCGACTCTTTTTTGTATGGTGCTCTTTTGCTCAACCTGTGTTATGAATGAAAACATTTTCGAAAAATATCATTTGCTCTATTTAGCTTTTCTGCAAACGATTTGTTCTTCATCCGCAAACTATTATATCAATATCCGCAGTCGGTTTTCATTTTGGTTAACTTTTTTTGCAAACTGGAATGATTATAAACGCAAACTGTGGTTCTTGTATTTGCAAACGAAAACAACTGTATCCACAAACCAAAAATAAGCTTAAAAATGATTGATTTCGTATGTTGAAATATTTACTTTCCACAAAAAAGAAAATTAAAAAACTACAGTAATTAAGCATCATCATCATCATCATCCTAGAAATCTTCTTCATCTTCAACAACTCCATCCTCAGGATCCTCCCCATATGGGTCTATGTTGTCTTCTTCATCCTCTTCTCCCTCTTGCTCTTCTTCATCATCCTCTGCATGGACATCTTCTTCATCATCATCCAGCCAATCTTCATCAACATAACAACTGTCTTCTTCATCATCCTCTGCGGTAGTAGGTGCGGGAGCAGCTGCGGTTGTAGGTTCTTTATTTCTGGTTCAAACTCAGCATCTCCTTCCTCCTCATTCTCCTCTTCATCTTATTCCTCATTCTCTTCTTCTTTTTCATCTTCTTTCTCATTGTCCTCTTCATCTTCATATTCATCCGGCGGTGATTCATAATCAGGATCCCCCGGTTGAGCAATGTCGTACTCATTGATGAGAGGGTCATCATCATCATCAGAGGAGGAGGAGGAGGAGGAGGAAGAGGAAGTATTCAGCCTGCGCCTCTTTGAACAGACGTCGTCGTTGTCATCATCACTACTGAAGATTTGTGATGGTGGAGACTTGTATTCGAAAGATTTCCATTTGTCTCCATCACTGTTAGAATACAGAATAGATGGAGACTTTGGAGATGATGACATGGCTTCCTACTACGATAGGGATGATGAGAAAATAGTTGATTTGTGTTTAAATATAAAGATATCAAAGGGTATCAGAAAATTTGGGGAAATGGAACGACACCATTAATTTGGGAAGCTTTTTCGTTTGGCGCGAAGAGATTTTTGTAATGATGACAGAAGATATTGAAATGAAAGGGCGAAATGAAAGAGCGGTTGTAGTCAGATCAAAAATGAAACGACGGTTGCGTGTATTCACATCAAAAATTAAAATCATGATTACCTTACTTTTTACTGCATGCTTGACACGTGTTCTACCCTGTTGAATTTCAGAAATTAATATTCTGAAGATACAAAATTCTAGTTTGCGGAAATAATCATTCTGTTTTACGTAAAATGGTTTACCTGTTTGCGTAAATGAGAATGATGTTTTGCGAATAATGTACATTCTGTTTGCAAAAATGTGCTTTCATCACATTACGTGCGTGCTTGGCACGTGTCCCACCAAACACTCTAAATCAATACCCCTATAAATATACCCCTTCTATCACCGATAAAAAAATTATTCACACTCACATCTCTTCTGAATTATTAGATCATATAGACGAAAATGGAATCATCATCAAAAAAACTCAAAATGGAAGTTCTAGACAAAGAACATCATGTGTCCGTACGTGAGCTTCGACATCTGAAGATGTCCATCATCAAGTCCCATTTGATGATAGCACATGCGGCGTGGTCAACCTGATGGCTGAATTGGAAGAAGAAGACATATCCAATGCGGATGAAGAACACATGGATTGTAGGGGAAGCATGACGAAGAGACTCATGAAGTATAAGACTGCACTTCGAAGCATTGTGAAAGAGAGCTCCTAAGGGATTTCTTGTACTTTCTCTTCTGTTTTCATGTCTTTTGTGTTGGCTTTTGGTTCTTCTATTTGATGTCGTATTTTTTGTTGTTCTTTCAGACTCCAGATGAATCAATGAAAAGCTTTTTGTTTAACTAAATATGCATTAAAATTGACACAATATATTACAATATACTACCTAGTTTGCAAAATGTATACAATATTCTGCAAACAAGATACCTTGTTTTCTCAAACTCGTAAAGCCACAAACGCATACAATAAACCTACGCACATATCAAATGTAGGACTATTCAAAACTGTTTCTCAAACCAGAGTGCGCACACTCGCAAAACATAAATTCTTTATCCGCAAATTAGGTAAAGAATACTCGCAAAACATAAATTCATTATTCGCAAAAAAGAAAAACAATGTCCGCAAAACAACACAGACACCCCAAAACCTCAACCAACAACTTGGTTTTCCTCAAAAGTAGATCAAAATCATCTCATAGTTGAATAATTTCATGGTAGTTTCATTATTGAGTTGAAATGGTGTACACTAAAAGCAAAACACAAGCACTCTGAAAACATAGCAACTATAAAAAATCCGCATACTACAAACACTATATTCTCAAATTACCTGATTCGGTGTCCCTGTTGCAGAATGTTGTAGATTCAGCAACCTTGTTCTTCATTCTCTACAAACGGATTACTATAATCAAAAAGCTAAATAACCAAACGAACAAGATTGAATCAAAACCCTAAAACACCAAAAATTGTAACTCACCACAATGAACTATTGAAATTCACTTCGATATCGCGTAGAAGACGAAAAGCAAGGCAATGGAAGCTCAAAAAATCAGATTCTGAAATGTTCGTTTCGCTAAAAACTTGATTCTGCAAGTGTTTTAGTGAGCACGAAACGTTTCTGCGCGAACGGGTAGATAAAAGTACGTTTATACCCCCGAACCATAGCAAATCAGTTAAAATGAATCTCACGCACGACTTATTTACGACGCGTGCCACTGATGACGCGTTCAAATCTGCGCCATCGCGAAATTCACATCGGACGACCATCATGCAGTGCGCAGGTTCGCACCAAATCAGGTGGTTCGCACCTGATTGCTCTCCTATATATATATATGTTTACTTTCAGGTGCAAACCCCTATTTACGATACCAACTTGCGAACCATTGTGGTTTATTGGATATATGCCACATGACAACATCTTAGTAGTAAACATTTATTTTTATTTTACCAAATTTGCTAATTTACTTATTCCCGCTTCGTTTCAATTCCGATTTTTTTCATTCTTATACCATTATTTTTGTTTTTCGAAAGGCTATCCATAGAGATGCATATTGAATATATTTGAAGCAAAAAAAATAAAAATAGGATAAGTCCAACATAATTGTAAATCGGATGAACACATTTTGTGAATCTGCAGAAATGAAATGTAAATATACAGAACTGAAATGTAATATCGCTAAAATAAAATGTAATTACATTTTGTTTATGCAGATTTACATTTCCAATTTACAATTACGTTAGACTTATCCTACTTTTATTGTTTTTCTCAAAATATATTCAATATTCATCTCTATAGATAGCTTTTGGGAAAATAAAAATAATGGTGAAAGAATAAAAAAAAATCGGAGTTTACCCTAGGGTACTCGTAATTTTCCCGGCTAATAGCGACCCGTACACTAGTACGTCGCAGACAACGACCACCAAACACATAACACGTACCACAAAACCCGACTAAACCACGAACAAGCCAAACCGGCCAAACACCCATAACAACAACAACGACGACACCCGCCTACCGGGCCAACCAAAGTCAAATAGCGCCCACCGGGCCAACCAAAACTCCACAACACGCCCACTGGGCCAATCAACAACAATCACAATACGCCCACAGGGCCAATCAAAGTCAAACACAAACGCCCACGGCGTCAAACAACCTCAAAACACGCCCACCGGACCAACCAATTCTAAAACTTTCCCCTTTTTACTTTAAAAACTCAGACTTGACATCACGCAGTCACAACCCGGTCCAGGCGTCCCCGAACTACGTTGTACCGACTTGATGTCAGCACCGTCACGTTCGACTACAGGAGCGCTCCTGAGTCGACCCGCGACAGCTTAAAAACGTTTCAAGCAGAAACAACAATCAACAAGCCAGCAATAACACACTGCACATACACACAATCCCAACCAGGACTCATAACACTACGGGTCTACACTGACTCGCCCCTCCCCACCTAATTGACGGACAGTCCGAGGTGTGAAACCTCGAGCTCTGATACCAAGCTGTCACGCCCCAATTTCAGTAAACCGAACTCGGGACGCGAACGTTTTAAAAACCATAAAACAATGAAACCTGTTTTGGATAAACACTTTAAAATCTCCATTTAATTAATCAAAATAATACTTACAACTTAAAAACACGTCCCAACACGTGGACAAAAGTACAAGGTATCCGTCACTAGACTCATAAGACTGAACCCGGACTCTGCTCCTAGCTCCACAAGCTTCGAGAGCTCCCCTAGTCCGTCCTGTGATCAGTACCTGTAGGAAAAGCAACTAGGGGTGAGCGTTCGCTCACCACCACAGATAATAGACTGACTACGACATAATTAGCAGACAATGCCGGTAACACCAACAACAAACTCAACTCCGGGGATCACTGTCCCCAACTCAAGTACTCTGACTGACAAACACCCACGGTGACCTTCCTCGAACGACTCAACACTCAAACATGTAAGTAGACCGACACAACGATTACGACCTCTTCTAAGGACTCAAAAGAAACTACGCAACACCAAACAAGATCACAAAGGATAGCACACCAAACAAGATCACAAAGGATCGCAAACCAGCTGCTCAGTAACCAATTCTGTTTCTCGCCCTTTCCGATCCCAGTCGGTCCAGGCGGTCGACCTGTCTTACAACTTCTCTGTCCTTCGCTCTTTCCAACACAAAGTCGGTCCAGGCAGTCGACCTGTCTTACAACTTCTCTGTCCCTCGCTCTTTCCAACACAAAGTCGGTCCAGGCAGTCGACCTGTCTTACAACTTCTTTGTCCCTCGCTCTTTCCGATCCCAGTCGGTCCAGGCAGTCGACCTGTCTCAGTAACCTCTCTCACTCAGGTAACCACAACCACAATCACAAGCAAGTCCAACAAACAGCAACAACACAGGTTCAGCACTCCACAGGCACTCATGGCCACCCAAGACACCAACCACAAAACACGGACTCAACAGCCCCACGGGCACTCACGGTCTCCCAAGACACGCCGACGATAAAGACATGGGTTCAACAACCCCACAGGCACTCACGGCCTCCCAAGACATACCAACAGTAAGGACACAGGTTCAACAACCCCACGAGCACACACGGCCTCCCCAGACACCAACAGTCAAACACGGGCCCTCATGGCCACCCAAGACTCAACAGTCAAACACGGGCTCTCATGGCCACCCTAGACTCAACAGTCAAACACGGGCTCTCATGGCCACCCAAGACTCGACAGTCAAGCACGGGATCTCATGGCTACCCAAGACACACCAACAGTAACTCACGGGCTCAACAACCCCACGGCACTCACGGCCACTCAAACCACCAACAGTAAAGACACGGGTTCACAACCCCACGAGCACACATGGCCACCCAAAACACCAAAGGTAAAGACACAGGTTCGACGACCCCACGGACACTCGTGGCCACCAAAAACTCAACAATAATACACGCTCGTAACTTACCGAGACTCTAACTCGTAAGCCAGCCAAAGAATGCTTGCAACCTCCCCCGAGACTCTAACTCGGTCAGGCCAGCCAAAGACACCAACCTTTGTACACGGGCTCTCAAGGCCACCCAAACACAAATTATAACACGGGCTCTCATGGCCACCCAAGACTCAACAATAATAGCACGGGCTCTCAAGGCCACCCAAACACAAACAATAACACGGGCTCTCATGGCCACCCAAGACTCAACAATAATAACACGGGCTCTCAAGGCCACCCAAACACAAATAATAACACGGGCTCTCATGGCCACCCAAGACACCAAATAAACAATCAACCTCCGGCATAACCAAAGCCTCCAACAGTCCTAATATCAACAGTTTCTCAATCAACCTCCGGGCATGGTCATATGCCTCCAGTACTCCTAATAACGCTAAGTTCTCTGCTCCTACGGCACTACTAAGTGTCACATGTTTTTCCAATAATTGCTACGATCCCGTATCATGCATTTCTAATATTCAATAACCTACTCAACCCACGACACCCCGGTGTCACATGCAATTCTACTGTTAACTTTCCCTAGTCAGGGCCGAGATCCGGCTACTTTTCCCTACCTCGTGCGTGTTCTCCCAAAAGCCAAACCACGAGCTCCGGTGATGATCTCAGTCACTCACCCAGCTTTCCCTTGCCTTGGTCCGTGGCACGATCTAAAAGAACACAATTTAAAGGCACATTTAAACTAGTACGAATAAATCGAAATTCGATAAACTTAACGCCCAAACGTAACCCTGACAATGCCGATCACTCCCAAACTTCCCAATTACTCGACATTGTCAATAAAGGACACGTAAAGGCCCGATTCGCCCGACATGGCGAATCTGCCCGGGTTTAGTAAATTGCCTTCCGGGGCTCCAAAAGCCCCCGTTTTCGTTTCTACGGTCTTAGAATAGTTCAAAGAACCCAATGTACTTGCCCGAATCGAATTCCGACTCTCGAGTCAATTAAATGACGTTTAAAGTTTCTAAACCCGATAAATTACAACTTCTCCAATTTAATTCCAATTTTCGATTCAGTTAAGGATAAAAGGTCCGGGGAACGTTTTAAACCACCCGAACGTTAAAACCCGAGCACCCGAGCACGTGGGCCCCACCCGACCCAACTTGGCCGAGGTGATTTAGGCCATTTAGGTCCCGGCTCACCAAGGTGGTGGCTGGCCCTAGTTCCGGCCAGCTACCCCGAGGTCCGGCCGACCTCCACGAGGTCCGGCCAACCTCCACGAGGTCCGGCCAACCTCCGGCCAGAAGCCCACCGGCCTGGCCAATTCCGGCCAGCCCCCACGGGGTCCGGGCCAGCCTTTGCAAGGCTCGGCCAGCCACCAAACACGGTGGCCGGAGCTCCCTCGAGCCTCTGGTCACCGGAAAACGCTCCACTCTTCGGTCCAAACACCTCCAAAACGTCTCCAACGATCCCCACACCTCAAAACCACCATAAACTACTAGATTTGAACAAACCCTAACTTTCCAAAAATTTACCAAAACGATGATCGGGTTAGGTCTTACCAACGAGGAAGACGAGGGGAAGACAAATGCTCCTTGCCTTGAGACGATCCAAGGGCTCGATTTCAAACCCTAGCTCAACTCCTTCTCTTCTCTCTTCTTCTCCTTCTCCAAACTCTCTCTTCCTTCTCTCTTTCTATTTCTTTTTCTTTTTTTTTTCCTTTGAAATGATGTTAGCCGAACCCCCCCCCCCCCCCTTGTACCCTCACCTCTCATTTTCCCCCCAAAACCAAACACCACCACTTGGTTGACAAGTGGCAAGGTGGGTCCCACACCATTTTGGAACAATATCTACTAGATATTTTCCAATCAGATTCGCGAAATTCGGACGTTTCGGGCCCCGAACGGGCACTTTTCCCAAGAAATTATGAAACTTGACCGGCTACAAGGAAACAGCTCAACTAAGACCGCTGCGACGACGGCTAAGGTTTTTGGATCCAAAACGGTCCTCGAATGGACCAAAACGTCGCTCAGTTGACTTTTTCAGCGAAAAGTCAACATTTCCCAAATTGATCAGAAAGTTGCCCTTAGTCCCCCGGAACTCACTTTGGTCAATAACGGGGTCAACTTAAGTCCGGTATGACACTCGGGGTCATTTGAGGTTCACTTAACTGTCAGTCTTAAAATTTTTAAATTTTCCTATTTTTCGCAGGTTTGACTGGCGTTGACCGAGAGTGGTTATTACAGCCGAGCTCACCAGAGCAACGACAATGCACGCCGCCAGACCTCAATACGGATGAAGAGCCGAACACCAATCTACCCGAAAGCTACCAACAATATTTGCAAACTGGTTTCACCCAAACCGGTGGTTGGCCCACTGATGCTTTCAACAAATACATGCAAGCCTGTTGGAACCAAGGTACTTTACTTAATTAATTTTGATTACAACCACATTTAATTCAATTTTTAATTATGTATGTTAAATTGTAATTAAATTGTTAATTATGTATGTTAAATTATAATTAAATTATAATTATTTATGTTAAATTTTACTTAAAATTTTAATTATGCATGTTAAAATTTAATTAAATTGTTAATAATGTATGTTAAAATTTAATTAAATTGTTAATTATGTATGTTAAATTTTAATTAAATTTTTAATTATGTATGTTAAATTTTAATTAAATTTTTAGTTATGTATGTTAAATTTTAATTAAATTGTTAATTATGTATGTTAAATTTTAATTGCATTTTTAATGTTGACGTAGGTCTAATGGGACCACCGGCCAACCAAATGTGACAACCATCCCCCATATTTCCCACAACTATTCCGACCACCAATGTTCGACTCTTAGGTCTTGCGAGAAACTTTGTCTCCCAACAACAACATGTCGGCGGCATCTCCAGAACCCGCTTGTCGTCTATTTCATCATCCGTTGGACCGAAGACCAGGGTAGTACAAAATGGGAGAACCAAGTGGCCCCTTTCAGTGGACATGTTCCTGATAGTTTCCTGGCAACACACAACAAACGTGTCACGCCCCAAATCCGATTTTGATCGGATTCGAGACGTGAACCAAAATAGTAGATAATTAAAGTAAATAAGCTTAAAACAATAAACTGTAGTTCCATAAGTTTGAATAACCGAGTCAACCACTCTTAAATAAAACGTAAAACAGGTATTTAGTTCAAAACAAGGTACGTCACTAGACCAACTAGACAAGAACTCGCCAGCTCCCAAGCTCAGCTATGTCCTGCTAGCACAAACCCGCTCAACACCTGAAAAACAACAAAGTAAGGGGGTGAGCTTTCGCTCAGTAGGAAAAGTAGTTAAGGTTATAAGCAAGTGCTCACCACCACGGGTAACCGTCCAATTAGGGCATACTAGTACAGCACACAACTAATTTCCAACGGAACTCGTAACCACAATCCTCAACTCAAGACCAAACCACACTCACAAACATACTCAAACGAACAAGCACAACCCGCAACCACAACACTTAACAGATCAACAAGCATAATGTAAACAGTAAATCACACACACGTCCCGTACCGCAGTCCCCTACTCCGTCGGCTGTCCACAACCCGACTCTATCATATCGTACCGGAACACACAACATCGGCCTAGATATCTTCCCGTCACTGAGACTTGGGGGACAATCACAATACGTCATACCGGAATCTCCATCGGCCTGGACATCTTCCCGGCACTCCTTCGGGAAAGAACAACATAAACCGCGTAACCGTCGACCTAGATGTCCTACACTGACATACCCCCTCGATGTAGGCCATCGTACCGGAACCACTACCCGGGGGAGCGCGCATACATGGGACCACACCGTCGGCCTAGGTACCACCCTACACCGGCGTACCCCCTCGGTCATAGGTACCGTACCGGAAACAACTCCTCGGAACACACGTCAAGATAATATCACACATCACGATGCCATAATTAAACACGGCTTACCAAGCCCAACAATCGTACCACAACACGTCACGTCGGTCTGTCACTCACCCGACCATATCACAACCAAAGGTTCACGTCACAACAAACACGACACACTCGCCCACACATAGAAACATAATGTTCACATGATATACTAATTCTTGTCTATTAAACTTACCGACACTAAAACACACGGCGAGCATCTCAAACAATAACAGGCAATTCAATCAGCACACAACCTACGGCTCGACATGGCCGATCTACCAGCACGGCAATTTCCCAAGTATTGAAAGCGGCTACACTAGTGAATTACATCCTACATGTTACTAAGACTCGTCCGGTTATTATCTGATATAAGCGACCGTTCCAGTTTTATTAATCCTAGCATGCATACTAGTAACTTTCCGCAATTAAACTGGTATCCGCTACGTTCCCTACCTCAACCGAAGAACAACAGCTACGTCTCCTAGCTGCTGACGTCCTGGCTCGCTACCTCCGGTCTTCTCTTCGATCGAAGCCGGACCCTAAAATAACACGAAAGCCATAAATTAAAAACGGTTCCAACGTTAAATTAACGGTTACGACGGGTTCGATTTAAGTTCAACAGTTGTCTTTTAAACTCGAGCGGGCCAAAAGCGGGCTTATATGACGAATCGGATTCGAGTACTCGGGCTCCGAGCATAGAACCCGATGCACGTTTTCCGAGGCACGGTTCCCGATGCACAAATCCCTAGACACAATTTTCGAGGCACGAATCCCGTGGCCCAGTTTCGGTGCTCGAATCCCGAGGCGTCCGATTCAGCGTTCCCGTTTTAATCCCATTCTAAGTCCGATTTATTCGTTCGGGTTTCCAAAACCGTTCAACAGTCCCAAAGTCCTTCAGATTTTCCACAATCCAGTTTAAAATCATTTTTAATTTAAATTAAATCTGATTTGAAACCCATTTTTTGATTTACAATAGAATCTGGTCTTAAATCCAATTCTTTTAATCACTTTACTTTCCTTTTAAATTTGTTTCCGTTAAATTGTCTCAACCACCAAGGTCCAGATCCAGAGCTCGGGAAAAGACAAGAAAGAGGAAGAAGAAGCTCGAGAACAGAAAAGTAAAAAGGAAGGAAAAGCTCGGTTTTCAAATCCGGCCGACCACCGGTAAGGGCGTCGCCGGCCGAGGCCTCACCGTAGGGAAAAGAAAACGGCGATGACGGAGCACGGCGGAACACGGCGGTTTCTCGCCTCAGATCTAGAAGGGCGTGGCGACGTTGGGGCTCGGTTCACACGTTGGTGAAGAAGAAGGAGGAGGGAAGGGTTGTGGTGGTCGGAATCAAAACGGGAGGCTTGGTGGCTCCTTCCTCGCCGGCGAGTCCGAAACCAACACTAAGAGGGAGAGGGGCGGAGCTCAGGACGAGGGAGAGGGCCGTGAGAGGCTCGGTTCAGAGAGGAAGAAGAGGGAGAGGTCGGGGATGAAGGAGAGGGAGACGGTGGCGGGGACGACGCGGACGTGGCCGGCGAGTTGGCTGGTTGGAGAGGAGAGGAGGCGGCGGCGGTGAGAAGAAGATCTGAGATGGAGAGAAGGAGGGTCGGGAGAGAAGCGACGACAAGAGGTTGAGGAAGAGAGGGACGAGGTCTGTGCGAGGCTGAGGTGAATTAGGGTTCGAAACCCTAATCCTAGCCTCTTAAATAGCACGGGCTTGGCTCAGTTTTGGGACTCTGGCTGACAAACGGGCCTCGCGGCCCAAGAGGGTGAGGCGTCTGGGTCGGGTGGGTCTGACCTGGCCGGTTCTGCTGGTCAGGTCGGGTCTGGCCCGGTTCAGCCCCTTTCTCTTTTTTTTCTTTTTGCAAAAGCTTTCAACTTCGATCTGTTTTCCCACCACGACGATACCAAAAACCGACCCAAAATTAAACCTCGACGTTCCGAACGTTTAAAATAAAAAACTTAGCCTTTTTTAACCGGAGCGGTCTTTACAAAATGATCCCATCAGGGGGACCTCCCAAGATGGGAACACGTTCTGGTCCACTGTGACCAGAAGATTCGTTAGAGCTGGGAAATTCAGAGACGAAGATTTTTCAGTCCAAGCCGTCAAGAGCCATTTTAACAAATGTGTGTCAAAAGTGAGGTGATATATCACACTGCTGAGGAAGGAGAAGGCCGAAGCTCATAGCGACTGGAACGAAGAAAGGTACAAGGAGCGGGTCATAGAACTTTATCGGATTCACACCATAGGTAAAAACGAGCCGAATATTTTCAAGTTCTACTATTGGATCCAGCCTTTGGAACACGATGATAAGTTCTGGGCAGAGGAAGGCCTTGGCGGGTGTGTACAACGACGCTTGAACGAGTCCGGTAGTTACAACACAACCCCACCTAGCTTACTTCCCACCGACAATGAAAATGTTACACATCTCGGTGCTGACGACCAACCATCCGAAGGCCCAAGTTCCCCAACTGGCAGGAGTTCCCCAATTGCCACTCCGCGTGAACAACTACGCCCTGTTGGCAACAGGGTCGCGAAGAGGAAGGGGAAGGCTCTATCAGAAGGCGAAGCTTACAGTCACTCTAGACGCCAAAGTCGATAAATATATGCAGGAAAATAAAGAGTTGCAACGTGTGGACACGGATGAGTTGACAGAGGAACAACAAGTGAATCATGTGAAAATGTTATCTGTATATTTCACATAGGCCGAGAAGCTTCGGAGACAAATTGAAGCTATTATAAAATAAATTTATATATTTTACTTAGTATTATTTTTAATGGATGTATTATTGTAATATTTGGGGATTGATGAAATTTCAAATTTATTAATTAGTTTTGCATTTTTTAATATATTTCTATTTCTATTTTATTTATTATTTTGTCGATACATGCCCTCTTGATGTGGAAGACTCTCAACTTTAGAGGGACATGAGCACAATTTATCCAAGTCAGCAGGGGGTTCTGCTTCTTGCTCCTCTTGATATACACGCTCTTGAAGTAGCAATTGCTTGTATGGAGAGATGCCACATAGGATCCACGTCGTTCTTTTTTATCATACATATATTAATTATTATGAACGAAGGTCAAGAGAATTATGATTGCTATTTCGTATCATACAGGCTCGACACTTGTTTTTGAAACGAGTAAATGGGGAGTGTATTACCGTAAAACATAAACCATATAAAATAAGGCGTAAAAATCATGGGCTCTAGAATATAGTCCGACCTGACCGTAATCAAATTAACTCTCATGGACATGTAATAACAGTCTACTTTGGATCGTAGACATTACCTCAAGACATCTCCTTACCAGCATTTCAAAAGAACAAAACAGGAAAGAAAAAGTCCAACCCGAGTGCTTCAAACTAAGAACAGAAAGACTGAAAATATAAAAAGTAATAAATATGCGTTGCTCTCATAGCTGTCCCGAGACATTCCGACACCGGTCAGCCCAGGTCTCATATTATCGTCCCACCCCCTGGATCCCAAACCCACCGATAAGGTTGCTCCAATACCTTCTTCAATCGGTTCGTGTACGTGTTCGGTTGATACATCTGTAGCTGTTGTCGGTTTGTGTTCAATCCAACATCTCGGTAGTTCCAAACTATGAACATGTTCATCAAAACCTCAAAACACCAGTGCATAACAAACTAGAAGACGGAAATATGGCGATAGTACCGCGCACCTGATTGAGAAACGAATCAGACAAAAATCGACGATCAGCGATCAAATTACAAGTAGAATACCAGAAAAACCTAAAGTTTTGAGAGAAACTCTAAGATTATGAGAGAGGAAACCCTTTCTTTTAACAGGTCGACACTGATTTGGTTCTTCTCATCAACTATTTGGTTTATGATAAATATTGTGTTGTTTGGAAATCATCATGATGTTGTTGTACAAATGTGTAACTCTGGGAGCAAGATCAATCTATTTTCACGAATTAAACCATAGTATTTTTTGAACGAATTCAACAATTCAGTGTCTCTTTTGGGCTACATTTTTTAAACTCGTTGACTTTGTCAATTCTGCAAACGATTCGAAAGAAAGCCCATGTACCATTGACCTCGATTCATGAAAGAAAAACAAGTTCGATGTTTAGAATACTATCAAATGCAAACATGAAATGAACCAAGAAAGTAGATGAACTGTGAACTGATTGAAACCTAAATCCAAAACAAACATGAAGATAAAATGTTTGTCTATGAAAACATAGAAACATGCAGACAGCAATTTATAGCATGACTCCAATTTGATGCAATTTCTGGTTTATGGATATTCACTACCAAATCAGTTGATGAAAAAAACCCATAAAGATAAACCTATAGAGCCATACTCAAGTTCACTGCTACCTAATAACAGTAAGAGCTCACTAAACTACAAGCTTTTATTGGCACACCAACACAGACACGGGTTTAGTTTGGCGGAGGGAAGAAGACAGCATCAGAGTTCCTCTTGGAGCGGAACAGCTTCTCCAAATCAGGTGTCACATTGAATGATGCTTCAACCACTTGAGGAGACAATGCCTTCCACACGCTTGTCTTTCCTCCTAAATTGGTGAAGATGGGACTGCCACACACAAAGAGTTTCATCAGAATCACAAATAGGGCTAATGACAAAAAAGTACCTTACCTATAATTATACAGAACCATATGACAACAAGAAGTGAATAGCATATGAAAAGTAATAACTTACTTTGGTGTGGTGATGATAGAGAACCATTCCATTCCCTCTGGATTAGAGATCTTTGACACCACAAAGAACCTCGGAACAATGAAGAGGCTACCGGCCTTGATGGTGGTTTCCAAGACCCTGCGCCCGTCAACACCAACAACTTGGACACGGCCACTACCCCTTACAATGTAAGTCACCTGCAATGCAGAGTCACAAGAAAACCCAGGAGAGCACATGGCACCTCCATCAAGCCTCACAAGATCAGCACCAAGTCCAACCTCTCCAACCAAAGGCAAGTTCATTGTGTTAAGAACAACCACTCTTCCACCATTTTTAATGTCAATATCCAATGGAGCTTCCTCACAGTTCAATGCCATACCATCTCTGTGTTCTTTTTTGGGTTCAGGCATCTTCACTGACCCATCAAGCTTAACAATTCCTTGGCCTGTTTGCTTCTTAACAAGAGACTCAACCACCTTGTCTTCCAAATCCCATGCCCGCCCCACAAATTCGGTTGAAAACCCAGTAAAGATGCCATTAGAGCCTGTCAAATAGAAGTCGGTGAATTCACCGGCTTTGTGGGCTGTTGCAGTATCACCCAAGAAGAGAACAACAAGCTCAGTGTCTTCTTTATTGTACCACCATGTAACAACACCAAATGGCAGGGCAATGGCATCGCCCTTCTTGATTGCAATTACTTTTTCTTCAGCTTCAGGAAGAACAATTCCAGCAACTCCAGCACCTACAACAAAAGCAATAATTGGCTCCAAAGATAAGCTAATTTTAAAAACTCTGGACAGTGACAAAATCCATTCAATACAAGGATTTTAGATTTCAAGTTATCATTATAAAGCTTACACTGATAAGTAAATTATCTTATGTCATTAGTCCCACAAAAATACTTGACCATTTAATCACTTCAAGGTATAGAATCAAACACAATTCAACTCAGTATGCAATCAAATTAAGCCATCACAATAGCTTAAGGTAACCCATCTGACAATATGACTTACCCAAGGTCAACCCATCTGACAATCTGTATTTTCCAATGAAACCCATAAGAATAGTCAAACCACAAAAATCAATCCAAAAAGTTGCCATAAGATTGATTAAAGACCAAATCCTCTGATCCATAATCATCCATCAAGCTTAGTAGTTAAGAAGCTTTAATTACTAAGCATGCTCTCTGATTTCTTAGTTATCTAACCAAGGTCAACGCATCTAACTACTATCAAATCCACAACCCAACAAATATGTATAATCCAAGCAAACCCACCATAATTGCCAAATCTAACATCCATAATCATCCAAACCAAGTAAGCCAAAATTCAAAAACATCCAAATCAAACTGCATCAACAAGGATTAACAAATGTTTTAAATCTTTAATCCAACCGATATCCAGATCCATACGACGATCGGCCCCAACATCAAGAACAATCATATGAAAAACAGATCAATTCGACAAACAATATACACAAATACCCAGAAGCAAAAATCAATTTAGACAATCACAGAATCGGTACCTTGGAGAACATAAGCTACTTTAGCGGAGTCAGAGTAACGAGGGAGAGCGAAGCCATTCTTCTCGAGAGCGAGCTTGGCAGCACCGATGTTCCCTTCACGCAACATGGGTAGCTCCGATGGAGACCAAGCCTGGTACGTTCCACCATTGCCTCCATACACAGTCTTGGGCAACTTGGGAGAGAGATCGAGCTCCATTACTTCAAAAAAGAGAAAATACCCAGAAACCAAAACAAAGAGTAGACAGAGAAGATCAGATAGCAGATGAAGATTGTTGAGAATCAGTGGGTTGAATTATAGAATAAGAGTGGGTATTTATAGAAACGGAAAAAGCAAAAAAAAATATTGAGAAAATCAATTGGGATTTGAATTTGTATTGGACATGGAATCGGAAGAGAAGATGATTTCAGGATAAATTGAGTAATCCGATTCGGTGAATATCTATTGTTACCGAATTTGATACTAATTTGTGATTAATTCCCGTATAAAAAGATGTGGGCCCATCCTCTCCTCGTGTCGACACGTAAGAAAAAACACTGTGGGTCCCCTTCACAGTCACTGGTTTTAGTGATGAACTGTGTGCGTCTTAGCATACGTGAACAATATGATGAGGTAAAAGATTAACAAAGCATGATGATTAGGTAAGATTTCGTCCATATACACTCGATTTAAAATTTTCTAAAATGTGTATTATTTTTAAAAATATTATTTATTAACCTAGATGTAGATGATTTGACTAAATAATTTTCAAAAAAGGATAATAAACAACGGACACGATAATATTTACTAATTTAATTTGAATAAACTAAATAATAAACATTGGGTTAGGATAAGATTTATTAATTAATAGATAATGGATAAAATAGATGGTTTTACTTTTTACTAGATATGTAATGAGATAAGAATTTGAATTTGAAAATACCAAACTGTCGCAAATAGTATTAATGGCTCAAGTTACTTCTAAATAAGTTACTATTCTTTTACTAATTAGCTTCCAACTGAGATAATATACATTGGATAGGATCAGATTTATTGGAGGAATATGTAGTAGATAAACATTTAAAATAAATGAGATAAGGTTTCATTACTTGCGGTGATAAAATTATGCTGGCATTGTACAATTAGCAAAGGATAAACAAAGTTAATTAAAAATATATATGTGCGGAAAAGAACTAAATCAAAATGAAAAGCAAGTCAAATAACAATTATCACTTTATCAGAATAGGTTTTTTTTTTTTTGATAATACTTTATCAGAATAAGTTTAGCTTAAGTGATTGCTTTGGATAAGCTATTCTAGAAATGGAAAAGGTTACGGTGACAAATTTAGATAAATCAATACAATTTTGCACAAAAATGAATGGACTAATTCATAATAAAGTTACTTTAAAAGCAAAAAGGAATAAATTTGTGGCTGCTGGGATTCGAGCCCAGGTCTCCACGGCCACAACGTGGAATTCTCACCACTAAACTACAGCCACAATGTGTTACGTGCGGTTCTTATGCATTATTTATTTAAAACAAACATTATTATGTCAATTTGTTATAAGAGAAAGTCGATAGTTTTTTACCATAGAGCTCGGCTAATTAGTAGTAGTTGGCAATGTGAAGGTAGATGTTAGTCACGAAAAGGTTAGTATGAGATTATGTATTAGGCTGTTCATTATACTATTTCAGGGATTGCTTGATGAAGATCCATTAGGTTCTTAAACAAAAATGGTTTTGGAAGGAAGGATTTGGATTACCTTTTGACAGAAAAAATAAATATCCTAAATCCCCAACCAAATTCAAGTCTTTGATTTATGTTTATGCCAATAACACAAACAGCAATACAAAAATGTAATATTCACAAGTAAATAACAAGACAATACTGTAGTCATGAGCTCACAACACAATGGATCAAAGTCACCAATCTTCATTCCCCTTTGATCATTTTCCTTCGTTACAAGAGACTAGTGATACAAATCAAAACAAAACGAAATAAATTATACATTCCTTTTTTTTATGAATAAATGGGAAAGAAACAAAAATATTTGTATAGCCTATGGTTTAATTGTTCATATGTTAGAAAAAATGCCAAATCACAGTCTATTTGCAGTCTGCTTGGTTGTCAGGGATTTTCCTTATGAATTGGAGCTTCAACTTCCATTTCTTTTACAGGAGGAAGCTTTGGAGGCATCTTTCTTAAGAAACTTTTGGCATATAAGGAGCCAAAGACAATGACCTGGACAACATATAAAAAGTATTGCATGTTATCATTTTATCTTCCGTTTAATTGATCAAAGTAGTGTTTCAGTGACATGTTAAAAAAATGGTTGAGATTCAAACTCACAGCTCCAATAGACTGTTCCCAGCTAAGTGGGTGTGAAAACCACACACATGACAACAAGATGCTTATCAGCTTCATCAACAAGACAATGTCAGAATGCAACCATTGACGATACTTTGAAGAGTTGTACTGAGTAAAACAAATAAGATAGTGTTTGTGCAAGCTTCATTATTACCTGTCTTGTGGTCATTATAGTGGCAAATGTCAGTGCACCGAAAGTTCGAATTGTGTAAGAAATTAAAAATTGGCTAGCTGTTGCCACCTGAAATGAATTGTTTAGACCTTTAGGGTATATATCTCATTTGAGATGTAACAAAGAGTAAAAACCATGTTTAACTTACTGTGGAAAGCATGATTATGTCCAAGAAACATTCCCTATGGTGAGAAGCAAAATCTACAGCTGGAAGTAGATGTCCCTGTAAGTCTATAACATAAGACCTAGTACAAAAACAAAAATCTGATATGGTCAGTTAGTAATCAAAATGCAAAATAAAATAAACTAATAGAGAAACGAGAAATTTATGTCAATTGTAGTCAAATTAAATGAAACTATTTTGCAGTCAGTCAAAATAAGATCTTTTTAATTCAACGAAACAGAGTTCAGGCAACAATCACAAATTACATCGGCAGGGAATGAAATAAGCTTCTAAAGCATACACATAATTTCTAAGTTTGGTTGCAAAGGATAATAACATTTGGATGATTACAAAAATGTGAAGACTCCAGAATACCATTGGCAGTACAGTTAAATCCATGCACATAGTTCTAAACTAGATTAAATCAAAACATAATAGGATGTCTGGTTATTAAAATGAGATAATATTAACAATGAGCTTACCTAAAAAACTGAGTATACAAGAACATGACGTTGTGTAGAATATTTGGTTGTGTATTTCCATATTATATCCCTTAAAAAGCTTATCCTGGAATGTGCTTGTAAAGCCATCAAACCTGTAACACGCAAATAAACATCTAAAGCATGCAAAACATGTAAGAAACACTCTTACTGTTTCATACTAAATGATTCAGGTATGATTAGGCGCGTTTTACAACAAACTGAATTTAAGGACAATAGATTAGGAAGATTACGGGATTTTTTTTGTCCTAGAGTGCACTCACTGATAGGTATGCTAGTTATAATGAATGGTAATCTATTGAACTGAAATGAGTAGTAAACCTGAATCACTTTTCTCAAACAAAGGATCTGAGCATCAAGGCACGGGGGATGGAGCACAAGGCCAAAATGGAGATGTGAGATCTGAGTTAACCTAAAGTGTGTTTATTCCTACAGGTACCCATACAGATAAAATAATGACTGAATTAAAATTAGGGATAACATAGACAAAAGAGTATGAGTTTGAAGTTGATACCCAAGGTAACCAATCATTAGGGAAACACCCCACACTGTATTTTCCCTTCTGTTATTGTACGGACTTATGTCAGCTCCTGCCTACAGAGCAAACCAAAATAAGATAAGAAATATACTACCAATAGTGTATGTATATATGGAACATGGAAATTGAGCATGTCAACTGTTCGTCACAATAGAAAATATATAACAAAATCAAAAGTTTGTGATGCTAGACCGAGAACTGTATATGCAAGCCACAGTAATTACCGGATATAAAATAAATATTGAACATCCCAGGGTCACCAGAAAAGCAAACATATAGTCAGGTCCCTTATATTTCTTTTGCATGATGATAGTCCCCCATACCTGTTTTAACAACAATATTAAAATGAGGATGAAGTTCATCGCTTAAAATTGGTTGAGAAACTGGAAAGCAAAATATGCAGGAAAAAAGATATATCCAAGTTATTGGTTACTGGAAAGCAACACAACATAAAAGATTTTTATATAAAAGTTAAACACCCTTGTCCATATCAAATAATGGAGGGTAAAGGCCTTGATGTTATACGGAACAAAAGCAATTGAATGATTTCTTCTTTTTTCTGTTCTCATTTTGAAAGAAAGATCAGTGCACTTGGCTAACACTATTGACGAATTACCCCTTTTATGCAATCTATGGATGATCCAAAAATGAAGAATTTCCCACCCCATCCAATGGAATGCAAACTCACATCTTCGTTGTCGAAGTGTGAAGCTTGAACCATTATATCCAGAAATAGTCATATAAAACAACATTGTCGAGCAAAACTAGTAGTATCTCCACTACATAATTGAAATGCACATGTTTATCGTAAAATGTATGACAAACTGTACACGTAGAGAAACAGACAGTTGTTCCTTTCATGAAACATAAAATGGTTACATAAGCTACCATTGTTGTTTGACAATAATTTAACTCACTCACCATAACAGGTATCATCTTGGCGCACTTAGCAAGTGTCTGAACAGGAAAACTGACATATTTGAGGGCCTGGAGCAAAGAACTTGGGGTGAGTGAAGTCTAAGAGCATAACTTATACTTGTTATGGTTGCAATGATGATTACTTTGACCAAATTGGAGTTACCAAAACATTGCATAAGTTCAATATCAAAATGAAAAGTGATACCATGATAAGAAAATAAGGAAACAGTTTACCTCATACTGACATGTTGTAGTTAATATGTTTGACACTGATATCATGCAGTACTTATAAAGCGGAGCAACGGGATCCAGGGCTTTCCGGCTTGCCTAAGCAATACATACAGTAGACAAGTTTAAATAAGTTTCTGGAAGCATAAAAGATGATTAACCCAGGGCCCGTACTAGATAATAGATTCCCCACTTCATCTCTAAGAACAGTGGTACTGATTTCTGCTCCACTGATCAATATGAATCATAAATTTAGAACCCCATATAAGAAGTTCAATTTTCGATTATTGCTACTTACCACTAGAAACCCAGCGGAAGCAACAGATGTCGTGAGGCGATTACAGAATACAAGAAATAACGAATACTTAAAGTATTCCTTGTTCTCCCCATTTGGAACTCCCATGATCTTTTCCTACACATGATAGAGTACAATATTAAATAAAGCTTCTTTGTGATACGACTGAACCTTATGAAGAAAAAAATAATATAATACATCATATCTATTTTATTCTTGGTATTACTGATCAAGCTATTTATGATTCTATTCTACTGAAAGCCTTCAGAGCAATAAAAGGGAGACATCATACTGCAAGGAAGTCTAAAATCAATAAGAGAAGGGAACGAATTATGAAGCTCCGTCATTCTGAGCAAGTTTCTATTCTCTGGTCATTCATTCACATTACTTTAGCATGCATCTTCAAGCTTTATCATTAACAACCCATTTACTCAAAATTTCTACCACTGAAGCCTTTGTTATAATTACAAGCAAAGAAGTGTCATCCTAAGGTACCTACCCTAGTATTCAAAATGTATTATTATAGGGAAACCCAAGCAAAGATAATAATTAAAGTATCAATCTACTCCAAATAATCTGTGAAATTATTCCAACATCCTTCAGTGAGGTATTGCGCAATCAATTAAAACAATTAACCAACATTTGTTCTTGAGCCTCCATTATAACAAACAGTAATCAATTTGGGCACCCATTATATCAAATGGAGACTAAAATAACAAAGCCATGATTTCTGAATGGGAGATAGGTAGCTAATGCTCATAGAGGCTTGCATCTATAAGGTTGCTAGACACAAATGGCTCCCCTAAACCCACATTGGTTGGAGCATTGTGCATTGGAACGAACTTCAGCATCAATTAACTAAGAACAGTAGCTGAGAAATCCTTCAACAATAGTTCTGCCAAACATTTAAAAAGCAGAAATCGGGAGTGTGGAAGAAGAGAGATAGGAGACCTGTAAGACGCCATAGATGACGAGAGTGATCATGATACCAGAGACCGCGAAAAACCCTTTCCATAGCTTGTTGTCCCTTGGAGTGGGAGAAGCTGATTCCGGTACGGCCATAGCCCATGCGATATCGCCGGAACAGCGGCAGAGGTTCAGATGGTCTGAGGACTGGGCGTGAGGGGGAGTAGAAGAAGAGAGTATAAATATTGGGAAGTGAAGCTTTGTGAAGATCGTCCGAGTCTCGGTAACGCCGGCGAGTTTCGCTCCTCTCGTTTGGATTCGGAGCCTCTCAGGACAAAAAAAAAGGTCGCCACGTCAGCAAGCTCCGTGCGCTGTGGGATCCACTTCCGTATATAAAGATGTCGATAGAATATGGGGTAATTTTCATCCCAATACCCTAATTATAAGGTCAGCGTCATTTTAGTACCCTAACTATTTTTAGTAGCACCTCAATACCTTAGAATAATATTTTACATCACTTTAGTACCAGCCGTCAATTTTCCATCCATTTTGGATGAAAAATGCTTGAAAAATCCAAAATACTCCACTAACAGTCAAATTTTCAAACTAATGCCATTTATTTTTCAAAATTCAATTTTTTTATTTAAAAAATAATAATATTTAATGTAAAAAATCAGATTTTATTTTTTTTAAAACAATTTTTACTACAAAAATTCATTTTTATTTTTAAAAATCATATTTTATTGTTAAAAAATAAGTTTTTATTTTAAAAATAAGTTTTTATTTAAAAAATCAATTTTTACTTTTAGAAATCAGTTTTATTTTTAAAAAAAAATCTTTTTTTATTTCAAAAAAAATCAATTTTTACTACAACAATTCATTTTTATTTTTAAAAATCATATTTTATTGTTAAAAAATCAGTTTTTATTCAAAAAATAATATAAAAATCAGATATATATCATATTTTTTTCTATTTTTTAATTCACTTCTTTTTGTAATTACTGTTTTTAATCTTTTTTTGTTTAATTCATATCTTATTAAATTCCTTTTTTTTCAATTCACTACCTTTCTTCAAGACCACAAATCCTTAATCACTACCATTAGTTGGAATATATCCTCAATCACGACCACAAATCCTTCATTTCATATTAATATTCAAACGAATCAAAACTCAGATCTACACAACATTATCTGCACAATATGCAAATACAAAAAAAAAAATCTGAGTTCATAATATGTTGGAGGAGAAGAACGGGACTAAGGTTTTAAGTTGAGAAGAAGAAGAATAGGAACTTGATGAAGAAGGGAGTAGTGAAATTTAATAAATAAAAAAAACAGATCTGGAACCATGACCAAGCCTTCGCCCCTTCATCTCGCAACCCCATGACAGGATCTGGTCTCTATTTTTTGTCTGTGAAATCCGTGTTTATCACATCTCCATCAAGTTCCTTTGTTGATGAATCTGAATGAGCAGCTTCAGCTTGAGATCCAAAAATTAGAAATCAGTATATTTGTAGAGTTCTAAATATCAAGGATAGAGTGAGAGCCTGAGAGGGGGAGGAAGAAGAGCACGAGGGGTTATGGTTTCAGAGAAGAAACTGAGAAAAAAGAAAAGTAAACAAGGAATTAGAGTTTTAAGTGATAGGGGTAATATGGTCATTTTTTGAAAAAATTGGGATTTTCCATCCAAAATGGATGGAAAGTTGACGGCGGGTACTTAAGTGACGGAAAATGCCATTCTAGGGTATTGAGGTGCCATGAAAAATAGTTAGGGCACTGAAATGACGCTAACCCTATAGTTAGGGTATTGAGGTGAAAATTGCCCTAGAATATTCAATTCATAATTTTTTTAACAGTTAAAAAGTTAATAAATTGAAGCGCACGTAATGCTTAGGACAAGCGTTCTATCTATTGATTGTTCACAGAAATCTAAGGGACGTTCTATCTATTGATCTTTTAAGATGAATAACTCTTAAAAAATGTCGCAATATTTAGAAAAATATCAATTGTCATCTTTCTTATCGATTCTCCGAACAATAGATCCGTCGATTGAAAGACTCGATGGGCCACACCACCAAAAACATCAGTTACACCTATCGGATATACAAGATTCCGACAAAGAGGATAAACAAAAGATAGACATAAAACAAATAAACATAAATGACAACTACAAACACGATTTAAACAAATTCATAACTAATTAATGTCATCAAAAAGTGTTTCAATTTGAATAAATGAGAATATTGAATAAGATAAAAAAAATATTGGTTCAAGGGAAAGTCCCAAGCGTTTATTTCCATATAAGAGATCATAGGGTCTGAGTCTGACCCTAGAAAAATAACTATATATTTTTTATTAAAGATACGAGATTTCATTAATCTTCAACAATAATAATATATTTTAGTACATCAGAAAGGTTCCTGACCACTAAATAATTAGCATAGAACGCGTCTTCTTGATTAGCCAGTGAACCACTTTGTTTACAGTTCTTTTTACAAATTGAAGAGAGATTCTTTCGTTTTGAGCTAGCATAGTACGGGTATCCCTAATAATAATGCCCACATGAGATGCTGGGGGTCCTTTTCCTTTATCATGTTCATGAAGACTTGAGCATCAGAGCGAATAATGCTTGGACATGTGTCCAAAGGAACTGTGATGTGTAGCGCCGTTTCAATGGCATACGCCTCAATCATGATCGGGACCAGCACCCCGCAAGGACCTCGTTTGTAGTTAAACCCACCGTGTCGTCACCTGGTCGGGTTACGAGGCCCCAAACCGACTGATCTGAATCCCGAAATGTGGCGTCGTCCGCATTAATAACCCATGTACCTGTCGGAGGTGTAATCCATCTAGACGGCCACCGAGGACGATCCTGGGTAGAGGACTAGAGGAAGAGACACACATGTTGGTAATGTGACTTCAACATGTCGAGATACGAGGAAAGTATTGGAGAGATCTACCTCAATTTCGTTTCTTCAAGAGACAAAAGTTTTCCTCAACGATCGCAAAAACAATTGAAGGATCATTTTGGTAAGAATAGCCAAAAGCGCAAGAACTTTGATAGGATCTACCGGAGACGTCTCCAAGAACTTACAAAAGGAGCAACCGAGGAGGAGATCTATGTTGTGACGTGTCCGATTACGAGCTCGCGCACAGGAAATGGACAAAAGATGCTTGATAGGAATTGCTCAAAGATCAACCGAAGTGACATATGTACGTCGACGCGATTAAAATTGTCTTATAGTCTATTTGGATATATCTTAAATTGGTGGGATAAAATGAAGAGAAAATCATAAACTAATACCTTGAGAATTCACACTTTCTGTTAGTTACGGTTATCTTTGATAATTGTACAAACGAGTCAGAAACTTGTATTAGTATTTGTATGTTAATTTATTTCAAATAACGATTTTAACCGTGAGATTTAAGTAAAATTGAAACTGATATTTCTGAATTTTGTAAAGAACAAATTAGTTATTTTGAAACAAATTTACATCAACAGAAAAAAAAATAGAATTTCAAAATCTTTTTTTTTCTTAATCATAAAAGAAAAAGCTATAACTAACAAAAGGAGCATACCAAATGATACCTTTTTGAATCATCTCTAAACAAACTAGAAATGATGATCAAGTGGTATGTGTAGGCTCGTTTCTAAACGTGTTGTGCAGAATATCTGCTCGCAATATATGGTAGTATCTGGTCCTTTCTTGGAGAAACTCTTCTCTTCTGAGAGTTTCAAGCAGACTCCGGACAGACACCGGACATTCCTCATCATTCTGAAAGCTGCTGCTATTATCGTTGGAGTAAAGGACATGCGATCTGCAGAGAGGACAGTTGGAGTGAGACTCAAACCAAGTGTCGATGCAAGCAACATGGAACACGTGGGTGCAATTGGGCAAGTGCTTGATCCACTCCCCATCTTCGAACTCTCCCAAACAAACCGCACAATCCGTGACACTCTTGTTCGCTTCTCCGTCTTTACTCTTCCCCTTGAACTGAACCACCGGCAGGGCTTGCACGACGGAGGCGTCGAGCCCGTAGCTCTGGAACTGCAGGGACGGGTCATCGGGATTGGCCTCGCTCAGGCGCCGCCTTTGGAGCCTGTTTCCGGACAAGGTTCGGGTTCGGAACCTGAAGCAGAGTCGTCTTAGGATGCTGAAGTAACTGAATACTAGTAAAACGGTGCAACCGCAGATCACGAAAGAGATCACCAGGATGTTCCAGTTTTTGGGTAAGGAATCGCGAGAAGAAGCCGGACTCGTGGACATGTTTTTGATGTTGGTGTTTGTGATGCTCTGTTTCTGATTTTGTTACTTAAGGTTACAAGACAGAGTCCATTGGATTCTTCGAAAGCTTGTGTGTCCGATGATAAAATCGAAGTCGCAGCCGATTGTGCTTTTTGATAATATTAAGGATTTGCTTGCTGCGTCAAAGGAGCTGACAAGCGTAGCATGAAACTCTAATATCTTGCTAGCTAGTATTATCCAAATTTTGTACTCATGAGCCGGATAATGAAGTTAACCCTTGTAACTTTCATGAGAACACGTTGAACAATAAGTTACATGTTGTCTAGATCATCTTAAAATATGATAGTCTATTAATTTGTTCGAGTTTTATACTCCAAACTCTTGTTCATTTAGAGTTGGTGTTCCAAATATTTGTTTAGATAATTAATTACATGTGTTTTTTTAACAGACTAATGATTAAAAATGAGACATTGCACCAAAGGAATAGGAGGGAGTAGTCCCTTTATAAGTAGACTACAATTAATCATTTAAAAAAGTTTGAGGTATTGACGGGTTTTTGATATGGGAGCTAAAAGTAATCAAACAAACAATAATTAAACTATGAAAGATAACTATAGCGAAAGCAAACATGAAAACCAAAACTAACTCTGGGACCTGAACTCGACAATTGTGTCCTGAACGCCAATGAGATTTCCCACATAAATCACTTAATTATATAGGAATGCACCTAGTATGGGCAAGGATCACGTGAGATGGTGGAGGACCCCGAGGGGCTAGAAATCCTCTAAAATAGCCCAAGGCCGAGAGGCCTCATGTATCTACGAGGGGTTGTTTCCTAGCCCTCGTCTTCGCCAGCTCCACTTCATCCCTCGTCCTTTTCTGAGATGACCCTTCATCAGCTCAATGCTCTAGGAAGCTCCAACATACACCCATCCAGAGAACCTGTATGCACTCTTCATGGCCTATGGTTAAGTAGGACGATAGATGTCGTCAAAACCTCCTCTGTCTCCCTAGAGGTGCGGGTGAAACTGGCTGGGGTAAAAGTCCCATCTGATTCGGGCGACGTAGGCAAGACGGTAGACCCCATGGTGATCCTTGGTATTTAAAGCAGGGAGGAACCCATATGAACCCTAAGAGACGGGCTTGGGGATGGTGTCACCCACTCCCTCGATACCAGGTTCCCAATCTCTGGATAGCGTCCGTTGAGAGGGACATGCATTACCTAGGTACTTTCGGTAGGGTGAGTTCACAATCAGTAGTCACATGACCTAGTCTTCCGCAGTTTAAGCAAAACATGGGAAGTCGTTCGTACTTGAGGATGACCCAAATCGGATGAGTAAACTCCTGAAAGCCAACAACCGTCGCCCGGTAAAGGCGTTGGTCGATCGAGTGCCAGAAGCGCACCCAAACCTTTCCTCCCTAGTAGAAGCCCCACTTGTCTGCCTAGACCGTCACACATCCTCCCAGAGTATCGACCACCCTAATACTGGTGGTAACCGTGGAGACCATTTGAGGGAGCCCCTAAACCTAAACCCACAACTGAATACAGTCTAGTCCCTCCCTACGAAGTCCTTCCGTTGTGATTTCAGTCAGAATAAGAGTGTAGCGCCGGAAGCACCAAGGATCACCCCGACGGACGATCTCTATCGCCACCTTCGACGTGAAGTAAAACGCATAAAACCCCGAGGAAAGATCTTTGACGACCATCCCCTATATCGTTAAACCCCATCCTCGGAGAATAATCCACAACACGAAATCTCTCGTGGGTGGTAGAGGAGAGAGAAACCTACCTTCCAAACCGAAAGGCATGCCGATTGAGGAAGTAAATTGCGTACATGTCTCCAAAATAGGCTCTGATATTGTCCAAAGACGGGAACTCACCCGTCACCAGCGGAAAAATGCTCCCCAAGGTCGACAGCGATCTTCCTTGTGGTGTCTGGAAAACCTCTTCCCTTGGTATCACTTACTAATGATGGGTGCTTATTCTAGAGGAAGTCAGCGAGGGTGGGGTTGGAACAATATCTGGTGTTGTTCATTAAGGGGTACATGTCAACAAGAGAGGCCCTTGGGATTCGTTCGTCACCCGTGAAAAAGTAGATTTTTAAGGCCTGCGTCCCCGTAACCTTGGCAATATGGTCTGGGACGGATCCCCTGTCGGACCTTGAGAGAAGACCATAAGCGGGAGGAACGCCATGGAAAAAAGAGTTGCAACCTACATAGAACCCTATGAGAGGGCGGGAGGCTGTGACGTAAGGAGTACATTCGGGCTTTGAAAGAAGACCATTAGCGGAATGGACGCCATTGAAGGAGGACTTGAAACCTGTATAGAGCCTGGCGAGAGAGATGGAGGTTGTACCGACGGGGTTGCATCTAACCCTAGACCCGGCGAGAAGGAAGGAATCTGTGGTGGCGGAAGCTTGGGCTTCCTAGGGGAACTCTTAGGGCGGACAACTTCTTGAGACGGCCGAGGAAGGGGGTGGATACCAGCAGCGGTCCCATGGTAGGGCCTCTTGTGGGAGAGGCAGATTTCTCTATGAGAATCAATAATGCCATAACCGAAGAGGGAGGCGGTCTGGTCACCTAATTGATGGAGTTTTCTTGTAGACCTTCTTCCCTCTAACCGACTTCGTGAAAACCGTGATTAGTAAGAGAGGGAGAACCAATGGTGGCGGAGGTACTGGCAGACCCACCAAAATGGTGGGAGCAGGCGGCAGTGTGGAGGGAGCAGAGGTAAGCATGAGGATGGAGGAGGAAGAAGACGGTGGGAGAACCATTAGGCCACAAGAAAAAAATAGCTAAAGTTTCTTACTACCAAATTCTTACTACAATTACAAGTATGGTTAATTCATTAATGCCTTGACTACTTCAAATATAAATATCCAAACTTAAAAAGTTACATATTTTTTTTAATTGAAGAAGTTATATACTTGGAACATATGAGGGATGAAAAACATATATTTTTTTATCAGTGAAGTTTTATAGATGTCTTAGTCCATAAATGAACACTAGATAGTATGCAAAAAGCAAACTCATAAACATCGTGAAATTATAAGAATAACGAGTTACTTATAAAGGTTAGGGTCACATCCAACTAACAAGGTAGGGTGTTGACATTGAACCCACATCGTGAAATTATAAGAATAACGAGTTACTTATTAAGGTTAGGGTCACATCCAACAAACAAGGTTGAATTTTTAGTTGTGGAAACCCAACCCGATATAAGTGGCCAATTTTTTTAAAAAAATTACATGGATTATTTAGAGAATGAGATGAGCCCATCGAGAAATGGTTGGCCCATTTGGGGTAAATTTGATAAATTAAGAATAAATTAGTTATTTATATGAAATTGAACCCACATCGGAAAATTATAAGAATAACGAGATACTTATAAAGGTTAGAGTCACACCCAACTAACAAGGTTCCTCTTTTAGTTGTGGAAGCCCGACCGATATAAGTGTCCCATTACAAAACAAAATTTATATGGATTATTCAAAGGCAGAGATGGGCCCATCAAGAAAAGGCTGGCCGTTTGGGTGTAAATTTGATAAAAATAAGGATTTCAATAGGGATTCTAAAAATAAGTCTTTAGCTATAAACCTAAGCTTTTAGTTTAGTTGGTCATCTGATATGATTTCAAAACTTAGTTCTTTACGGACACAAGTTCAGATTCCCCACTCTCTTCAAAGTGTGTAAGTATTTGTCTATTTATCTCATATACCCCTATAAAGACTTATTTTTAGAATCCCTATTGAAACCCGTAAACGCGTTTGTCCGCTATGATACATATTAGAATATAAAACTATAGTTGAGTCTTTAACTATAAATTTAAACTTTTAGTTGAGTTGACCTTCTACTATCGACAACATGAGTTCGTCCAAATCTTACAAGAAATGGAACAATGAGGAAAGGAGACAACGTCCAAACGAGATGATGTTGGTTTTATATATTAGGGTTAAATGATGTTTCCTGATTGAATTTATCATTTAGAACATACCAGTTTGTCAATAATAGGTGGATTCGTTATGACATGTTTGATTAGGCCCAAATTTTATGTCCAACCTAAATCCAAGTACAAGTTCACAACTCACTCATCTTTTTCATTTATCATTAAGTTGTAACTTTTGAATGTAGACATAAACTGAAAAACGTCGATGATGTTTAAGGGCTAAATGACAACAAGTTATATTGGTGCCAGTTATACCGTTTAATCGGCGATTTTAATTTCCAACACTGGTAGCCGACCAAAACCCTCATGGTTCCCCTTCTCTTCCGCCGATGTCGCCTCGCTTCTCCGGTTTCCCCGATGTGTCGGTTGGTTGGTTTTGTCGGTTATGATTTTATTTGCTTGTCACTAATCCTTATGCTCGTCGTCCTCCCCGACTTCCTCGTTGGAGTCATATACACATCTTCTGCCCGTAGTCCCCAAAATACATCGTCTTAACTCTAGAGCATCTCATTTGTTGATTTAATGTGTTTGGTTGTTAGGGTTTTCAATTTTTTGGACGGGGAATGAAAGAAGAACAAGGAAAAATTGTTAGGTGTTAGTTGAATCATTTTTAAAATTTAACATGTCATGTGACATTCACGTGTCCTTATTTTCCAATCCAAAATGATAGAATTTGGTAACATCTGTAATTATTAGATAGTTCGAGATTAATCTATGGCAACAGATATTAGTTACCATGTGTTCTTGAAAATGGAAGTTTAAAGAGATGTGTCATGACGAGTGTTTCCCTTTAACACAAAATACCAAACAAAAGCTTTATCATTCAAAACTCATTTACACCCTTTTAGAAGAAAAAAAACCCAGTAATACTATGCTGATGTATATAAATCTTAGTGAAACCTCTGTCTCTTGACCAAAGCAATCTGATTGTCCATGTTGATGCCAGAAGCAAAGACTCTCCCATTGCCCCGAGGATCTGCACTGAAATTCAAACTAGGCAATGTTGTTGGATGAACTCGAGAAGACCCACAAGACATCCCTAAATACGAACCCGAATCGAAAGTCCTCTTAGCACCGAGGCTCAAGTTCATGCCACCTACATTCTGGTTAGCGTCGCACGCGTTAATGCAGACCGGCGGGAACTTTAAGGCCTGCATTGTCGGAGGATTCCGCCACCGAGGAAGCGGTCCGGAGACGAGAAGGTTCGAAAGCAGAGGACCGGCGTCCAGCACAGCCTGCAACAGCTTCCCTTTCTCTGGCAATTTCATCCCCTTCACGAGATCGTCAAAAGGGTCACTTCTAACCACCATTGATCCACTACAGTTCTGCACAAACGTTTGGTTCGGAAAACCCATGTCGGTGGTGGGATCGGTCGGGGGAGAAACAGGATCGAAGAAGGAACCGACAGGGGATGAGTTCAGAGATTGGCTGTTTGATCCGGTGATGCTTGAGTTTGGTTTCGGAGAGATTAAGGTCTTGAGCTTGTGCTCGTTGAGAAGAGTCTGAAGTTGCTGTCTCGCTTCGTCTCTTTCATGGTACGCGACCTCAAGCAGACTCAGCAAGCTCGTCACGTTCTCTTCGTTCCTTCTGATCTCCTCCTTAGCCTCGGCTCTCACCGTTTCGAGTTCGAGACTTGCGTACAGAAGCTGATGCTTCATTTCGTCAATGCCCTGCTAAACTCGAGAGCAGAGCAATATTTAGAAACATGTTTACAGAAACCTCCAACCTCCATTTTCGAAACCAAAACATGGGTTCGAAAGCTTATGTTTCAAAGTTCAAAGCTTTACAATAATAAAAAGAAGGAAGAGAATGATGAGACCCACCTCTTGATAGTTCCACATAAAACCCAACTCCTCCATTTTTGTTCCTTTTCTTCTTCAATGTGTGAGATAAACAGAGAATATAATAAGAATTGGAGGATTAGGAGTTCGAAAATGAGACGTGTAGATCATTTATAGAACAATAAGTCATAGTATAAGACAAAATGCAAAGGGCCCTCGCCACGTCATATAAAATTAAAATCGCTAATTAAAACCTTTCCAATTATAAAATTCTGGAGATTCGTTTTTTTTATGTCATTGAATTGAAAACCCTCGTCCCACTCGTCTTTGTCTCTTTCTTTAATTAATAAATAAATTTTAATTTATATGGCTAAATCCAGTTAGATTTTCCTTAAATATACTCCATCCCATTACTTCTCTCTTTTTCAAATATCATTTTTTATAAACCGTTCTTATGGTTTACGCGGTTCTGACCCGGCTCTCCATTTTTTACGTGTTTATATTTTACATTTTCTCAGGCATTTCATTTTATTTATTACCGTCATTCGCTCTTACAACTTTCACCTATTTATTTTCCTTATTTTCAGTAAGGTTATATTGGTGTTAATGACTATCATTAATTGAGTTTATACCAGTGCGGTGAACCAGAACAACTCAAATGATGATCCAACTACACTCGAATCCTTTTTTCTTTTTTGCTCTATATACTCTCAAACTGGTTTGGTTATAATTTATTTAATTGTTTTTTTAACAACGAGAAATATTATTGATAATCAATGGAAATGATCACGAGAATCGTACGACGCACGAAAATAAATATATAAGACAAGGTATAGTTTCGGTGACGGCCGAAACACTAATATTATGACAATATGTCTGATGTTACCAGGGAGAAACCTAGGGGATGAGCCCTATTCGTGCAGTGGGATGTGCAGGAAATCCAGTAGACGATCCCTGTCTCGACCTGGACTAGTTTGTTGCATCGTAACAGTCGTCCAAGGAGTATGTCGGGGATCGGAGGAGACTGAGAAACAACCAATGATTGTTCCGTGAGGCGTGTGGCTCCTCTACTGCACCCCGTATTACCACGAGTTCCTCATGACGACCAATGAGTTCGGGAGCCGAGCCTTGCTGTCATTTCATTGGGGTCTTCAAGCCTGTCAACAGGATGGTTCCCTTAGGTATCATGTGTAACACTACCCGAGCCATCGGTCCAAACAATGGACTCTTGGCCCTATAGTTACAAACTCGGTACTACCAAGGGAACATTGATTGGGGCATATCATCCACTAACTGGAGGAAAGGTAGAAAGGCGACACTTCTTCTGACTCGACCTAACACCCTTAGGCATGGATTTGTAGTTGGAAAAGGCTCAGGTTGTCTTGGAGAACACCAAAAGAAAGGGGGATTGATATGTTGGGATTCCATCGAGTAGGGCGGGGCAGAATATGCATCCCCATGCATACTCCGGTGTAGTGGGAGGCAATTATTGGCCTTGGTGAGGCTGCTTGGAAGACCTCGTCTCATCCTTCTCCATTGTAACATGCCTCGTGTCCGAGGTTGGCTCATCTAGTACCTCTTTTTGGGGGGCTGTGGCCTGGCAATCATTCTTTCATCCTTGAGACTAAATTTCGTTGTTCCTTTCTTGGTATGCCGGGTAATCGGGGCCTCTTATGGGGGTGATCTGATTGGATGGATCTCTCTTTTATTCTTGGGCTTTTTCCAATTTCGGGATGATCGGGTACAATCTTACAATCATAAGTCGATCTGTGCCCTAGGGAGGGGGCATGGATGGATTGGTTGTGCGGAGTCTACTTACTTGGGTCCAGGTGTGTGCTACTTTTTTTTTTGGTAGGGAATCCTACATCGGTGGTGGGGCCTATAAAACTAAGGGGGCGAAGCCTGAAGGGACAAGAGGTATCGGTGTCATGAACATCTTGAGATTGTATATGGATTGCATAGACCAATCCCTGTTGGCAATATGTTTGGTCGGGATGGGGTCCGTCCAAGTCCTTCGGGTACTTGCCTTGATTTGGGGGATTTCAGGGGCTATAAGAGAGAGGTCGAAGTTTGGCGGTCCCATCGGTAAGAGAGGGACCCTATGTTTGCAGTCGCTCACATGATGTCCAATACATCCACAATGGAAGCAATAGAATGGTAAGAGAACATATTGGATACGAGCCTGAAGTGGTGTCTTGTGCTCGTATACGGTAACCTTGATTGTACGTCGAAGTGCAGTGGCCAGGTTTTTCTAAAATATCACTCGAAGTTCCCCTCCACTCCCCATACCTAACGTGTCTATTCGGACATCCACACATCCCCAAGTGCTTCGCATATCCTCCATCGAGTCAGACTTTTCCATGGAATATCTTATATCACTGCCCACAATTGGTCTTGAAAACTGGAATGTAGCCGGGTTCACCCCTGGTATGGGGTCTTCGAGGATAACTAGTATGTTCTTTATAGCCCACGATTATGAGCGACAAATATGGTCATTTTCTTCTTGGGATGTGAAGTAGAATCCTGATATTCCCCTTCCCAAGTCCATGATCACTGGGCCCTCCTGATTCCATACTTTGTTCATGACTCTTTCAGTGATTTCTGGTCATCTTCCTATAAAGTGAATCAACGACCAATCAAGCTAAATTTGGTTTGGGCCTAGAGTCGAGCAGTCTCAGGGTCTTCAGGGAAGAGGATGTTCTCATCCATTTCCTCCTCCATCTGGAGAGTATCAAAGCTCTGTTGAAGAGCCATATTTGTCTCCATGTAGGACTTACTTAGGTCCGGTTAGAGATGGGTGCCATCAACTGGTTGTTTGGCCAATGGTTCCTTTAGCGGTTTCCACCATGTGGGGTACCTTCCTTATCTCGCGCTATTTGTAACCACGGGGTATTCCAAGTCAGATCAATTCAGGCTCCCTGGATGAGGTCCTAGGGAGGTGGTAATAGGGACGCATCCGGAGACCACATCTCATGTTGTGTATGGGAGAGGTATTCGAGAAGTAGTGTGCGCGACATCGTTTCCAAACATGTGGTGGTCATCGGGACCAAGTGGGACGGGGGCGCAGACCGTGAGGGATTGGTCATGCTCGTTCCTGGTATGACATCGGGGGTCGTAACCGGTCGGAGTTCTCATGATTGATTCACTGTCAAGTTGGATAGTGGAGTTAATGCCATAAGGGGGGGGGGGGGAGGTGTCAAAGTCGGCCTTTTAGTCTTTTTTGATATCTAAAGGGTTAATATGGTTGGTACTCGGGGTCGATGACATATAGCTGAGTTCACCCGCCGCAATTGGCGTCAGGCCAACGACGGGGTTAGGTGGGAGAGGACATACCTTAGTGGTGTTCAACACCATGAGGGCAGTGAGTTGAGCTTGTGCGGAATCCATGGAGAAATTTGATGATCACCAAGATCGACAATGATTGAGGAGACAAGGTTCGTTAAGGGCGACTGAGGGGCTGATCGGCAACAGTGGAGACGCGAGGGAGTGAGCGACAACAACAATGGAGATTTGAGAGAACCCTACGGAACAACTTTTAAAATCCGGGGTTCTTGAAGATTTGATGGTTAGTTAAGAGTATTTTAGACTTTTTACATTTTTCTGGATGGAGAACTAACGACGTCAAGTAAAGTAAAAATGAAAAATAATTGAGATATCAATGTGAAGACCGCCTCGGTAAAAATATTTAATTTAACTAGTTTCTTTCGTTTGGAACGTCGAGGTTGAGAAACGGGTCGGTTTAATTCTTGGTTCGTTTGCAAAACAAAAGAAAAACAAAAAAAGGAGAAGGAAGGAGCTGGACCGGGCGGGCCAGACCCGGCCAACTGACCCGGCCCAAACCAGGGCGCCCACTTCAGCGCCCTCATCTATCTGGGTCGTGAGGCCCGCTCTTCGTCTGAGGCCCAAACGCCACCAGCCCGAAGTATTTAAACCCCGAGCTAGGGTAGTTGAGCACTTCAGCGCCGAACCTCCTCCCTCCTCCTGCGCTTCTTCACCCTCTCGGCAGCCTCTCTCAATCCCGACTCCCTCTCACCCTCTCACTCCATCGCCGACCTCACACCCGACCTCTCGACCCCTCACCTCCTCCGTCCAGTCCAAACCACCGCACGGCCACCCTCGTTCCCGACCTCCTCTCCGTCCAGCCACGACCGCCCCTTCCTCCCTCATCTCCGACCTCTCTCCACCGTCCCTCTCTTCTGCCCCGTTCAGCCCAAGTCGCCGGCCACGCCCTCGTCCCGAACCCGTCACCGGTACCCCGTCTCCGAGCTCCTCGCTGGCGAGCTTGACGGATCTGGGACGGAATCGCCACATCCGTCCGGATCTGAGGCGAGCTTCCCACCGCGCTCCACCACGCTCACGACCACACCCATCCCCGTCGCCGTCTCTTTTCCCCCACGGTGAGTTCACGACCCGTGGAGCCTCGACCGGCAACGGCGCCGCCGGTGGCCGGCCAGAGTTCGTCCGAGCCTTCTTCTTCCGTCTTTATTTCTTCTTTCCTTTTGTTTTCCCGAGAAATTTCTGGTTCTGGACTAATCTGGACGAGTTGGGAAACAAAGACTAAAGGATTTAACATAAAAGGTTTTAAACAAATTAATTGATTTAAATCAAAAAGGAAAACGAAGTCAGGTTTGATTTAAAAGGGATTTGTGGACTGTTGAACGAACTAGAAATTATGGTTGACGGTTTTGCGGACCAATAACGAATTTGGAACCGGACGAATAAACTGGACGTTTAATCGGACTTAGAACTGGATTAAAAATGGGACCGTTGAATTGGGTACATCGGGAACCGTGTCTCAAAACTCGTGCCTCGGGACCCACACCTCAAAAACCAAGCCTCGGGATCCGTGCATTGGGAACCGTACCTCGGGAAACATGCACCAGGTTCTGTGCTCAGAGTTCGGGTGCGCGAACCCGATTCGTCGTTTAATCCCGCTTTTGACCCGTTCGAGGTTAAAAAGCAACGTGTTGATTTTATTCTATGACGTACCTGATCTGATTGTAAGTTGATCTGTTAAAATCAAACTCGGACTTCGCGGACTTCGCCCGAGAAGATCGGAGTTAGGCCTGGACGTCAACAGCTAGGAGACGCAGTTGTCAGTTCGTCTTGAGGTAGGGAAAGTAGCGAATACCGGTTTGATTGTGGAAAGTTACTAGTATGCATGCTAGGTAATAATAAAACTGGAACGAATGTTTATATTATAAAATAATCGGATGAGTCTTAGTAACATGTAGGATGTGATTCACTAGTGTAGCCGCTTTCTATATTTGGGAAATTGCCGTGCTGGTAGAATGGCCATGTCGAGCCGTAGGTTGTGTGCTGAGTGAAATGCTTGATCTGTTTGAGATGCATGTTGTGTGACTTAGAGTCAATAAGTTTGATAGTCAAGACTTGGTATATCCGGTGAGCATGTTGTTACTATGAGTGGGCAAGTGTGCCGTAACCAGTGGCGGAGCCAGCATTTTCAGTGAGGGGGGGCACTATTATTTTTTTCGTAACGATTCTAATACAAAAATAATACAAAATAAAATTTAGAATATTAATATTGCATAAAAAAATCACTACTTTATTACAAGTCGTGTCAAAATTTCATATTCTAAAAGTTTTGTAAATATTATAATGATAGTACTTTAAAAGTTCTGTAAAATATTATCAATGGTAGTACGATAAAAAAATATTTATTTCGATGTATAAAATCATACTATTGTTCATCTCACAAATATTTATACCAGAATCCCAGTTATTCATCAATATTGTTTTGCAAAGAATTCCTTACATGATTGAACTAAATTTATTGTATTAATAATATATTAGTATTTTCTTTTCCGTTAAAAATTCATTTGTTACACCAAATATAAATATCACTGTCAATCAATTAAATAGGAATAAAAAATAAGAAAATTAAAATTTTGAAACATAAATTATTTTGGAAATTAAAGAAATAGAAACAGAAATAGATAAAACTCAATAAAATCATTTTTTTGAATTAAAAATGGTAATATAATTTTATTACTTAAAATAGAAAATTATGTCATGTGAATTAAGATATTATGTACGTATATACAAATAATTATTCATGTTTACTTAATATATGATAGTTAGTTATGGACTCAAATGCATGTAGTTTTTATTTTATTATATATATACTGAAACATGGGTCTATCGTTTCAAAAAAAGAAAAGAAACATGGGCCTAGATTATAATAGAAAGCTTTACCTCTAGTCCCTTAATAAAAATTCATCACTAAAACCATTTGAACGGAAATTTGAGGGGGGGCACGTGCCCCCCCTGACCACCATGTAGCTCCGCCTATGGCCGTAACTGTTACGTGTGAACTTTTGGTTGTGATATGGTCGGGTGAGTGATAGACCGACGTGTTGTGTATTTGTGGTAAGATTGTTGGGCTTGGTGAGCCATGTTTGATCTGTGGTATTTCGATGCGTGATATTAGTTTGTTGTGTGTTCCTTGAGGATGGTATTCCAGTTGTGATTGGGCCTACGGGTCGTGTTGGGCCGACGGGTCGGAGCCGACGGGCCACATCATATCATCTTGCATTGGGCCGACGGGTCGAAGCCGACGGGCCACATCATATCATATTGCATAGGGCCGACGGGTCGGAGCCGACAGTCCATATCATATTATAGTGGGCCTCCGGGTCATGGTTGGGCCTACGGGTCGTGGTTGGGCCTGCGGGTCGTGTTGGACCTACGGGTCGTGTTGGGCACTGGGTGTCGTGTTTCAGCCTCGATGATCTATGGTCCTTTGGAGACATTTCCGAGGGTCCCGAAGAATGCGTCCTCATAGGGATGTTTCCGGCATTCTCGACGTTATACGTCTTTGTGACGTTATGCGTCTCCTCTAGATCGAGAGGTAGTATGATTGATGTTTGACCTACCGGTTTGTTACGATGGTATCGAGCTGTGTACAACCGGCGGAGTTTGAGTATTGTGGTACGGGACGTGTGTACTGTTGGTTTTTGTGTTGGTTGCGTTTGCTGTTTGTTATTGATTATTGTGTGGAAGTCGTCGTTAAGAGTATTGTAAGTTTGGCTATGAACCCTGGTTTGGTATTTAGTCGTGTTGTACTAGTATGCCCTAATTGGACGGTTACTCGTGGTGGTGAGCCTATGTTCATTACTTTAACTACTTTTTCTACTAGGCGAAAGCTCACCCCTTACTTTGTGGTGTTTCAGGTGTTGAGCGGTATTTATGCTAGCAGGACACAGCTGAGTTGGGGAGCTGGCGTGGGTCTTGTCTAGTAGGTCTAGAGACGTACCGTGTTTTTGGACTAAATACTTGTTTTAATGATTATAAATTTCAGAGTTTCATTTAATGTTTATTTTTAACTGTTTTACTTAAATTTATTATTGTTTTAGTTCACATCTCGAGTCTGGTCAAAACCGGATTTGAGGCGTGACAATTTGGTATCAGAGCCTGGTTTCATTTTTAAATGAGTTTTCAAAACCTCGGACCGTACGTCAAATAGGTGGGTAGAACTAGGTGGCTAAGGTCGTAGTGCTCGGTGACGCAAGTCGGAATTACCCTATGCGTAGAGTCGAAACGACGAGAGCCTCGTTTGTTAAGTGTGTTGTTTAAGTTTTACCGTACTTGATTTGAACCTTATCCGTTGTGTGTTGTACACCTCAGTAGATCCGTGATGCCGATCGGTTGAGATCGAGGTTGGTTAGCGAGCGAGGCTCGGGCTGTTTATGACGTGTTGGTTGTTTAATAATTATATGGGTTGCCGCCTTGGTCGGCCGTTGTTTGATTGGTGAAACGTTCGGCCTAAGTGCCGTGGACTTTCAGTGAACTTGTGTGGTTTGTGATTATTGTTGAGTTGAACTGTTTCCTAGGTATGGATTTAGCCGGGCGGTAATAGTGAGATTACCGAGACCCGATGGTAAGTTGAGATAATTTACTGAATGCTGAAATTGTGATTGAGTGTTGTGTGCATGTAATGTTTGGTTGTCCCGCATAAGCGGATGGTTGACTTAATTTACGAACAGGTCATGCCCGATTTTCTGCAGAAACTGAAGTGTATGTACCATCACGATTCGGCTATAGGGGCCACTGTAGCTGGACGTGAATGGGGGGATATCAAGTGGTTACTGACACTCTGAGAATTAACCCTCAGAATGGCACGGCAAGCGTACCGGTCGTCAAGTAGTATTCGGGTTTAGTCCGAGATATCGTACCCAAGGGAGCAATTAGACAAGCACTTTAGTTAATTAATTCGCTAGTCAAGCTATTCCTATTCCGATGTTTGATTTGTTTTGGAAAATAATAGATTCATACAAATAATAGGTAATATAAATGATCCGAGAATAGAGCACAAAATCACAAGTGGATTGGATAACAGAGATTAAAGGCGATGTAGGACGTTGACGGGGTCCGAATGTGATGAATAACTTAACGGTTTCCAATACACATTTGCAACTAATACTGTTCTAAGGGCAACATGAATTCTCTAAGTATAGTCATAACCATCTCTCGATCGTATTAGGACCCTAACATACTCAGTCCACCTAATTATCTCTAATCTAGGTGTAGAGCGGTATATAGCATTACAATCTATGAATTCATCTAACTTTTTGGTTTTACTCCTATGGTTATTGCACTCGTGTCAGTCTAACCGTGTTCTGGCTTAGATTAAAACCCGAGCTATTTAATTCTTATTTCCTCACATTAACCTCATTTCTCAATTGTTGGTTAATATTATTAAATCATGCATCACGTGATCAAGGCAATGAAGCATTAAGAGTAGAATTAAATAAACGATATCCTAGATATTAGTTTGTCAAATGTATAACCAAAACACGTTAATTCAAATCATCACATCGTTCCCCTAGCCCTAGATCAATGAGGATTTAGTTCATCACAATGAAATACGAACACAAAGCAATGATAATAACAATAATAATCTTATTGACTGAAAAAGTAATACAAATATCAAAGTATAATCAAAACCTACGAAGAACCTTCGATAATGAGTTTGTATATCTTGTTTGATCTTCAAAACCTCTTTCCAAAGTCTCCAAAGCTCTCTCCCAATGTGTTTTCTCCTCTGAAATTCGTGATTCCCTGATTACAATCCCTAAAATTCTATTTATACATCATTAAACCCTAGGGATAAGACGGGAAAATCGCCAAAAAAAACAACTAAATCTGCGCGCGCACGTTTGGCGCACGCCGTGCGTCCAACGTGCATCTTGGACAGTGGCGAATCCTTCATCAAAGTTGTAGATAATTTAATTCCCTTCGATTTGATATCTTACGGGCGAAAATCGGAGCTCGTATGCAAAAGTTATTCCCTTTACAAGATCAGCCAGACTCCAAAATTCCTTAAGCTGATTTTTTTGCTCAATTTAGCTCCAAAACTCCTTATTTCATATCAAACTCCTACATACCATTGAAAAGAGACCAATTAAATAAATAGAGATAAAAGTACATTAAATCACACAATCCCGGGACTGAAAAGCTTAGAAATGTGGGCTAAAAACATCTAGAATAGATGCATTTTACGTTCACATCAGTTACAACGTAGTTCTGGGACGCCGGAACCAGGTTGTAACGACGCGATGTCAACATGAATGTTATGTTAGAAAGTGGACGTACTAAGAAATGTAAATCTAAGTTGTTGTTGTCTCCTGTGTGTTTGTGGTGCAATGTGTGCATCTTGGAGTGGTGGTCTGAGTGTAGTCTCGTTGTCTGAACTTTGTGAATATGCTGCTGAGTGTGGATTTGTGTGTATCCGCTGCTTGTATATATGATATGTGTGACGCAATAGTATGCGAACTTCCCTACTGTGTGCTATTAGGTGATTATACTATAGTGAGGATATTATTACTATAAGTACTTGTGTGGTGAACTGTGTGTGGCGTTAGTATGTTAAGTGCGTCGTTCTTTAAGAGTAAGAAACTCAGCGTGGACTTAACCACGTGGGGGGTACTTGCGTCGTGGCACCTCGAGGTAGGAGAGGTAGGCCGTTGGGGGCACAAGTGCCCGGGTTACTCCCACTAGGGAGGTTAAGAGGAACAACACCAGCAGGTCCCGGGCTGCAACGAGACGGAGTATCAGAGATGAGATGTGAGGCCAGAATTACGGCGTGGACCGTTTGCACCAGTTTGGGTGGTCGTCGAGGCGAATGGATGCAAGAAGTTCGAGAGAGTGCCCCGAGCCCGGAGTTTGGGTCAAGTTCTCAACCTGATGAATCGGGTGTAGTTTGAGATAGTGAATACAACGACAACAGTGGAACGAGGTCGCAGAGAGACCGCGAGAGTCCGTAAGACTCGACAACGACTGAGCAGTGTTGTGGGACCGTACGAGACTCGAGAACCGAGAGGGCGGAGAACCGTAGGATTCTCCCGTCCACAGACTACCGTTTGACAGTATGAAGCAGACAGATCAGGAACATCGGTAGGTGCCGTCGCGTTAGGACGGGGGCCGGTGTGTTTACACGGTCAGCAGTCGGGGCATCGGAGACGAGGTATGGCGACATCACAGACTGGTCGTCCGAAACCTACGGTTGTTCCCCATTACAGACAAACAAACTGGTGCCCACCGCCCCCTAATTGGCTTATAATTAATGTGGACGGGGCGACGTTCGCGAACTCGGGGCAGTTTGGATGGAGTTGGATCTGCCGGACAGAAACGGGTGGGGTCCGGGAAAGGAGAAATGGTTGTGGGAATGGCTCGTCAAGCCCCGAATACGCGGAGGCCATGGCAGTTTGGCAAGCCCTAGAATGGATCCAAGAATCGCACTCTTCCAGGGTCATTATCCAGAGTGATGCTCAGTACCTGGTGCACCTGATCCAAGGAACACACCAGGTTTTCTCCCCTTTGGGTCGGCTTGTAGACGACTGCCGGTCCCTGTTAGCTACTCTCGAGGATGTTAAACTCGAGTATATCTCTAGGTCAGCGAACGGTGCGCCCACTGGCTTACCCGGGAAGTCCGTTCTTCGCCTGTTCTTGTGTGGTCCGATTTTACTATTCCGAATGCACTTATGTCTATTTTAGTACAATTCAAATAATAAAATACGCTATTCTGTTTCAAAAAAATAATTGCTTTGAAGTAAGGACATTACTTACGAATTACGATAAAAAAGAAGAAGAAATATTAAATAATATTTAGGAAACTCAGGAGATATAATATATTTTGAAATGAAAATGAGTATTGTTTTTATTAAATATTGGTTAGTGCTAATCTAACTTATTACTAGATGATCTAATCCTAGGGCTGCTACATTGTCTTGTGAACTGCCCAAGAAAACTGAAATCAGTCATCTTATGGTTGACATTATAGCTCTTTTGTTCTATTTTATAACCATCATTTCATACTTTTCTGTATACTATTATTTAATCAATTCATCTCACATCCTATTCACCTATTAATCCCTCATACATACAATTATAACTATTTAGTTTTATTTATCACCTGGAAGATCCAATCTATGTTTAATATATATAATCAATGGACTGTTATAAATTAATATATAAAACATCAAACATTTCGATAATTAAAATTAAATTCAATATAAATGACAAAAACAATTTTTCAGAACCTAAGAATATTATGAACTTTAAATAATAAGACGAGAATTAAAATAAACATAAATATGTGTTATTGACAACCGTAAAGATTTACTGAAAATTAATAAATTTTTAATTTTTTAAGACAAATACTAATCTTCATATGGCTGTATATAGTTTACAATAAAAATTTAATTAAACCCTAAAATTATACATCTCGGAACGAAGGTGCCACTTTCGTATCAATCCCAAGGTTGATCAATGATGATATAGGTTTTGGCATAGGATATAATTGAAAAATAATGTTTGTTGATCTAACTGTCAGGAATGAAATAGCATGTATGATTGGAAATGTTCGAAGTGTTCATACGGACTCCCATATATTAAATTTTGTAGGTTCACTTTAAGCTTGGAAGAAGACAAAGCCGTTTTATTAAAAAAATGATGTGTTTAGGACAAAAAGTGGTGAATATAAATATACAAGATCTCTGCTCAATGCAGTGTACCTAAGCAGGTTTCATGCCTTCCCTCGCTAACTTTTTTTTTTAAAGGTCCTCGCTAATTAATAAGCAAAACCGGTATTAAGAGCTAATATAATGGGCCTTATATATGTTTGTTTATGATAGGTTCTCTCACGTTCTCAACTATTGGACAACGTCGTGAGTTTAAACACATGACCCAACTGTTTTCTCTTTAGTGACATATAAGAGAAAATATTACGAACGGCATTAGGGAACTATTTGTTTGTTCTAAAAAATGTCTAGGATTATTTTCAACCCAAACTAGTTATGTGACAAGGAGTGTGAATTCTAAAAGTAGATTGAAAAGTCATCTATGTGCTCTCTCTTTCTCTCTCTCTCCGTGATTAGAGAATAGAGTTCGTAGCGACACTTTACGACGAGGGCGGTGTACATCATTAGTCTTGGCGAGACTGTATGGCATATCTCGTCTGAGTCGTTTGATTTTTTTTATTATATCACTGACTGTGTACCTGTTCGAGACGCGAGAGGCAAACACTAAAAAGACGAGCACCACCGTAATAGGGAGTCGAGTAATATCACTGATGCACCATCATTTCAACACAGCACCACTGAGTGTGGATACACAGAGAAGAACAATACCACGACGCTGGAGAAGAAGAGACTTACAAACAATCTCTTGGTGATGGGAGGCTTGCACGGGGGTTGGTAGCGACCTGAAGGGTGTTTGTGAGCCTCCGCCATAGAAATATGAGGAGACGCGGAGGAGCGGGGACTGACCATAAACCTGACCAGGTGACTAAAGCCGCTTGCTGCCTTGTTTCATGACGGGCGAAAGCCAGAATCGAGTATCCCGTCTTTCTAGTATAATGACATGTCCGATCAGCAGCCCAATACCATGTATTCCTCCCTCTGAAAGCTGAGAGTAGTACCTGAAGAATATCATCACACTCCTCGTCCGAGAAAACCTGCCCATCCGGGGGCATCCCAGCATAGCCTCCCTGCACCATAAGCCCCGCAACCCGAGCACTCACCAGTGCACGGTTAGTCGAAGTGATCTCCGGGTTAGGCCCTACCAGCCACGGTGTACCTAACACAAGGGTGTCCCGACCATCTCCAATAGTTATACGAAGCCCACCCCGAAGTAGCTCATGAGCGGATTAAACAAGCCATGGTTGCAGTCATGTTTCTCCCGATCATATTCGGAACCCCAAGATACATAGAGGCCTCCGAGGTCTTCTCTATTTCGAGTCTGAGAACATGTCTGCTTCATAGGTAGAGTTGTATTTCTGCTAAATAGAACTGAAGATTTGTCCAAGTTCAGAACCTGCCCCGAGAGGCCACCAAACAAACCCAGAATATCTTTCACCGTCTGAGCATCTTCATGAGTAGCACGACAAAAGATATAGCACTCGTCAGCGAAGAACATGTGTGAAATCTCCGGGCCCCCCTTGCGACCCTAATACCCCCAACTGACCCTCAGTAAGCCTTCCATGCAGAGAAGAAACAGATATGGGGACAAAGGATCCCTCTGTCTCAAACCCCGTGTAGGTGTCAGTCTCGGTGTTTCACGTCCCTCAGAAGATACAATATAGTGGACAGACTTCATACAACAGGCTACCAATTCGATCATTTCCGTCGAGAAACCCAGACGGGTCATTATACGAAGGAAAAAGTCTCACTCAACTCTATCATAGGCTTTACTCATATCAAGTTTGAGTGCCATAAAACCGACCGGCCCTTGCTGCTTTTGGCGAAGAAAGTGTATGACCTCAAAGGCTATCATTGTCACGCCCCAAATCCGGTTTTGACCGGACTCGAGCATGAACTTAAATAAATAATAAATAAAACGATTTAATACCAAAATGAGTCTCAAATAACAATTTAAATCTCCAAAAACAACACGAGTCAACAGCTCGGTAAAAACACACAGTAAAAGGGTTCATTAAAAGATAAACAGTACGTCTCTAGACAAGCTAGCCTATGACCCTCGCTAGCTCCCAAGCATTGAGCATCCAGCTAGTACAAATCCCGCTCAAGACCTGAAACACAATAAGGTAAGGGGTGAGATTTCGCTCAGTAGAAAAAGTAGTTAAGGTTATGAACATCAGTTCACCACCACGAGTAACCGTCCAATTAGGGCATACTAGCAAGGCATAACTATCAACAACGCCCCAGGGACAAGTACCAACCACCAATCACTCTCGCAAGACCACAATCACATATGAAACCACGCACATAGCCAACCAGCACGCACAGAACACATAGCAGAACAACACATAACTTAGTACAACTGTTCCCAATATCACCGGCTATCGCAACCCGTCCCATTTATATCGTACCGGAACACGAAGCATCGGTCCCGACATCTTTCCGTCACGTAGACTCGTGGTAACATCGAAGACCGGAAATCCCTCAGTCGGACGTCTTCCCGTCACGTAGAATCGGGGCCTCATGCATACCGACCGGCACATACCTCGGTCCTACGCCTTCCCAGACCACAAAGCGTCGGGGTAATGATTGCATCATCCTTGTCCTCGATACCCTACACCGGCATACTCTCTCAATGTAGGTATCATCCCGGACACACCTCCTCTTGGAACACACATCAAGAGAGTAACACGCATCATAATGCCATAGTTCGACCACGGTATACCAACCGAGCCAACTCACCATAACACACAAATCGGTCTATCACTCACCCGATCATATCACAACAAAGATTCACATCACATCAAACACGGCACACTTGCCCACACATAGCCACAACATGCTACACTGAGTATATCATAACATGATTCTTAATCTTATCGACACTAAGTCCCACATCATGCATCTCAATCAAAGATCATGGCATTTCAATCAGCACACAACCTAAGGCTCGACATGACCATTCTACCAGCACGACAATTTCCCAAGAATTGAAAGCGATTATTCTAGTGAATCACATCCTATATGCAAACTAAGACTCGTCCGTTTATTATCGTAATTGAAAGCGGTTATTCTAGTGAATCACATCCTATATGCCAACTAGGACCTTTCCGGTTATTATTATCATTCTAAAAGCATACTGGTAACTTTCCGCAATTAAACCGGTATTCGCTACTTTCCCTACCTCAAAAGTAATCAACTTTCAACTCCTAGCTGCTGACGACCTGGCTAGCTTCCCCCCCCCCCCCCGTCTCGTCACGAAGTCCAAACGTCTCCTCCTCCTCCGAGCTCGGGTCCAAAGTCTTGGATCACAAAACAAAAAGCGAATCAAGAGTAATTCATAAAGGTTTAACGAGGAAAACATTCCCGATTAACCCCAAAAGGACCCGGTTATGGATAATCGTTCCAATTACTCGAAATCCAACAAAATGGGCCCCAAAGGCCCAAAACAGGTCTGCCACGGTTCTGGTCATGGATCCGTGGGCTGCGCCGTCACGGTTCTTCTCATGGAGCCGTGACTGACACCGTCACGGTCTCCCTCACGGAGCCGTGATGTCTCCCGTCACGGATCCGTGACGGTTCAGCACTGTTCCACCTCCTTCTTCCTCCAACTGCGATTTTCACGAAAATAACCCAAAAACCTCCATTGATGACCTCTCCAAGCTCCAAAACAGTCCCTAAAACGTCTCTACTTCAAAACCCATCATGAGTATTCATCAAAACTCAACAAACCCCATCATCCAACATACATTTTCTCCAAAATTTCATCATCCAAACTCCAAAACCCAACCATTGTTCATCATTTTTCTTCAAAACCCATGAATCAAAATCAATAGAAACAAAAATAGATTAGATATTCACCTTGGTAATGAAGAATAGATGAAGAAGAAGAGGTTAGAGAGGTGATTTGAGGTAGAAATGGGCAAAAAGTCTTCTCTTTTCCCTTACTTCTCCTTCAAGCTTCCATGCGAGCTTCTTCTCTCTCTCTCTCTTGACAAATTCGGCCAGCTCTCTCCAAATGGGCTGAAATGCACACCCAAGGCTCCCTTTAACCTGATAGTGGAGTGACACAAATGCCCTTAATGCCCAAAAGCTTCTCTACATCAATTTCAAGGGCAAAGAGGTCTTTTTGCCCTTGTTTCTTCTCATCCAAGTCACTATGTCCATAGTAGGGACCATTTATAACCCAAATAAATCTCAGCACCTTTAAATAATTTATTTTAGTCCTAGATAACCGATGTTTGACCCGAAATTCCCCGACATTTGACTTTTCCAAAATTACAGTCATTTGAAAGGAAACGGCCCAATTAAGCTAACCGTGACGACGACTAAGCTTTTTGGGCCCCGAAAAGGTCCCGAATGACTCCCGGAGTCATCGGTTGACTTTTCCGGCAAAAAGTCAACTTTCGCTGAAAACCTCCGGGATCGACCGGGGGCGGTTCTTACAATCATTATGTTATCTTGGATACAACGACCGGGGATAAATGCCCCTTGCGTGTCGAGATGAATGTGTCCAGTAGTGGCCGCAACTGATTAGTTAATACCTTCGACAAGATCCGAAAATTAATATTACATAAGGCGATATGACGGAGATCAGTTGCCTTATATGGATCCGGCTTCTTCGGGATAAGAACAATTGTAGTATCATTCAATGTGTGATCAAAAGTACGAGCCGTCAAGACTTCCTGGATAAACCTCACCACCTCATCCGCCACAATCGACTAGTAATGCTGATAAAACTAAGGGTTCAGGCCATCAGGGCCCGAGGATTTGTCCGGGCCCATTTGGAACACTGCCGATCGGACCTCCGCCGCCTCACAGGGGGATAGTAGAGCCCGATTCTGGCTCTGGGTAATACAAGGCATCAGTTCTATGGGGAATCCATGCAAATCGGGGAGAGGGGAAGTGAATAGAGTATTGAAGTACCCCACAATTAGTTGCCGCATACCCGTGTCCCACGTAACAGACTCCCCATTGTCATTCTTCAGGGATAAGATCGTGTTTATCTTTTGCTGAAACGAACAGGATGTCTGGAAGAACTTTGTATTTCGGTCCCCTTTAGTCAACTAGTGTTGCTTAGCCCCCGGACGCCATAACGCTTCCTGTTCCCCCAAAGCTCTTTCATACTGTATTTGAATCGCCTCCCGCCGATGTACTCCTGGTCTATCTGTCCGACCATTAAGTTCCGCAATCCACCTTTGGCACCATTTGATATGATTGATATTCTGACGGAAATGTTGGCGACCCCATTTATCCAGGGACATACCCACCGCATGGATAATATCACGAATAGGCTTCCCCGGGTTTTTATCTCAAGCCCCTTGAATCAGGTTGCCACACTCCGGATCAGGAATCCATTGAGACTGGAACCTGAATTTCCGAGGACCACGGTGGGAGACATGCCGAGCCAAGGACAATAAGACCGGACAATGATCCGATGTGGTGACCCAGTGTTACAGAAATCCAGATCCGGAAGGGTGGAAAAGAGGGTAGCCGAGACCAGAGCCCTGTCCAGTCTAGCCTGGATCCTCGCATCATGACGCCTCATCCTAAACCAGGTATACCGATGGCCATACATAGGGACATCCAAAAGATGCATATCGCTCACCATCGAACAGAAACCATCCAAGAGGCTCAGAGGATAAGCTCGACACCCTGTAGTGTCATCCGGGTCCAGAATCCCATTGAAATCTCCAATAAGGATCCAGTTGGGTCTCAAGGGGGAATGAAGACTATGGATCAAGTCCCAAGTAAGGTGTCGCCAGTCCCTACGCGGGTCCCCGTAAATGCCCGTGAGCCAAATGTCCCCATACCCCGGGGCCGAAAGATCCACATCAATGTACCGAGTAGAAGACGATCTAAACGTTACGGTGACGCTAGAGACCCAAAACAAAGCCAGTCCTCTCTAAATCGGCGTTGTTAGTTTTATGCCCTAGGCCAATCTTTTCTTGTATGCCATTATCATTTATTAATACATTGGCACTTTCATTATCATTTTGTTAAATGTTAATTGCGTGAATAATCGACTCTTTCTAAGATCATCAATTACGCGACTTGATAGTAAAACTCTTAGAAGAAAAAAGATAGTATTATTCCAATGATCCATGGTCTTACCGATATACAAAGACTAGTATGATGTTGCATGATGATCACGTTTTACTGATCATTCATATTGGATATGAAGTCAAATCATAGATGTCATTTAGGGAAATGGTATTTGATGACCCACTGTGAGAATACTACATAGAAACTGTCATGAGTATTTCTCAGTACCGTAATATGACTTAAGTCCTTTGACCTTATAGTCGTTATGGATTTCTACATAGGTGGTTGTGTGTCTTGACGCAGTTCAACGTTGTCTTTGACCGGACAACAATAAAGATCGTTGTTGTATACATGATTGTCTATGTGAGGAATATGAGCGACTGATAAGGGATTTGTCACTCATGTAAATATGAGAGATATCGTTTGGGCCCCTTGATATGTGAGACTGCAGAAATCCATGTCCATGCGAATCGATAATGAGTTATCACTTGCAGTTTACTTAAAATCAAGAAACTAACGATCGAATAAAATAAGGATGACGATCCTATGCCTTATATTCGATCGAGATATCGATGACAAAGGGATTAAAATATTAACAGTAAAAGGTTAAATTAGATTGACGATCTTCATATAACTTTGGGAAGCCATAATGCCTTGCTAGAGGCCAATTATGACATGTGGACGAAACGGGGATTTCGGGCTCACTGCCAGCGTTATATAAGCCTATAGGGTCACACACAACAACAAGCCCAAAATCGAATTGGACTATAGAAGCCAATTAAGTGAATATAATTATATTATATTTGATATAATATAAATTTATTCATTACTCGTTTTTAATTACTAATATAATCAAATTATATTAAGTAATTCTATGAAGAAGACAAAATGATATAAATTTATATATAAGTATTTATTTCATATTTAAACTTTGGAATAAAACATATATGTATTATATTTATTTATTTTGTTTTATAATTCAAATAATAACTTTTGAATTTCAGAAATTCAAATGGTTGTTATTTTCGAATTCCACCTCTCCTAAAAGATCTCCACTTATATGATTTCGTAACCCACTTTGTATTTTCGAAATTAGATACAGTGGTTACGTTTTAGAGAGAGTGGGTAGAGAAAACCAGAGGAAAAAAAGAAGATAAAAACGAGAGGAAAAAATTCTAAAGTGTTGGTGCTAGCACCAAAGGTTTTAGGAAGTGCTTGTTGGTGTGGATACCTGAAGAGGACGAATTCTTTTGAAGGCGTCTCGACTTCGTCAAGCAATCAAAGTGCTCTTGGTCCCTGTCTCGAACCAGGCTTGAAACAACAAGAGGTAATCTTTATTTAATTTTCGTATGTCGGTTTATTCTGAATTACATGGATCCTAAGGAATTTCTAGGGATTTTATATTTTCCGCTGCATTTTTGGCACCCTAGAATCCTTCAGGCGTGTCCCGAGTCCCTCGAATATAAGGAACACAGAGGTGATCCTGGAATCCCAGGGAACGAGAAAGAAGAGCGCAACATTGGGCATCCATCAAAGATTCAGACAAGAAGAGCAGGTGAGGGCGATGTCTCGTAAAAGATGTCTAAGTTTTTTCTTATGAAGACCCGTACCCATTCCCCGACAATTCCATGCCAGAACCCTAAAATCTGGTTTGACCTGTGGAGACGACGACCGTGGACCCGGATCCCAATTCCTCTACCCGGATGGCAGACCCGACAAGAGAGGTGCCGATGGGGACAACGAAGGAGATGGAGCTGGGGATTGGTACCCCAATATACCTTGCGAGGCTATCGCGTCCAGACCCAAGCTTACCCTTGGAGAAGGGGATGATGAATCCGACGGTAAAGAGCCTAGAGAAGGCCCCAATCGCGACACCCCAACGACATAGCCAATGGGAGAAGAGTCAAAACCAACCAGAGGATCAGGAGATGGCGACGGCCTTGCCGAGGGAGAAGACAGAGTACCCGGACTTCCCGAGGCCGAACCTCGCGAGGCGGATCGAGGCCTATATCGACGGCGGGCTCGGCAACGAAAAGAGGCGAAGAGGGCCTGGGACAGGATCCCATCCAAACTAGGAGTAGATAGAAGCGACGACAGTGGGGGATGAGACTCCCGACCCGGAGACAGAGGGAGAGGGCCGGAACTATACCGGAAGGAACGGAAAAACCCATGACGGCGACCTGACATCTTGACTCTATAGAGTAGTCATTAATTGCCTTTTCATTAAAAATAAGTTAGTTTATCACCACAACAAAATTTAAGATGCAATATTAATTAAAACTAATATAAAATCCATCTTATTTCCTAAAATAACAACATTATCCTTAAAATGAAAATAGAAAGAAAAGATCATTTTCAATCATCATGCTTTCGTCTCCCGTTTGATGAAGCTTTTACATGTGCGGGGGTTGCCGAATCTTGTGCAGACAAAAATCATCCTCTGGCGTCGTGTGACGGTTACACGATCACAACTTTCATTTGTTGGATCCTGAACGGAGTTTCAATGTAGGGTTTGGGAGGATCCAAAGTGGTTCATACAATGTAGCCGGCCAATCTTTTCCTCTACAGACCCTGGTAAAGCTTGACATATCCCAAACCTCGACATCAAAAGGACGGTTATCATGTGGCTTGTGACATGGCCCGATCCCCTCACAGTTGTAGCTATAAAACACGTAGTTGCTTACAAATTCATGCGGTTCATGTTGATGTTGGTTAAAAAGGTCACCCGGAGGAAAACTTGCCTTGCAAGAGAAGGAATAGTTGTTGCCCAGAAACAAACAATGATCACCCAAGGACATAATTTGAGTAGGGGTTCCGTTGGAAAGATCGATTCGAAATAGTCTGAAATCCGTTGTCTCATACGAATGATAATAACCGGAATAATAACGCATGACAAGACATAGCTCCCCTTTAAAGTCAACCAGATATTTTTCATAACGAATTAAAGGATCCCATACCTCGTACGGAGAGAGGTCTATAGTTTGGAGACGGACAAAACGAGGAACAAGTCGGCCGTTTTGTCGATGATTCAATTCAAATAAGTACACTGATACCGGTATGCGGGCAATCGAGAACTCAAGCCCGTAGAGATTTCCGTTAGTATAAGTAAGGTCGACCAAATGTAAACGGTCTTGGATGTGGGACCAGACCTTGCTGTGGCTGGCGGGTCTAACGAAGGCTAGCTTACAAGATCCTGTGTTGATAATTACAACGAGACAGTTGTCGGGATCGGACTCGGGGTTCGCCGTCAGAAAGGCTTTGATCGTTTCCCGGTAGCTTGTCGATTTGGGGAGAGGGGGAAGGGGAATGGTTGCGCCGGTGACGGGATTGATAAGGCCAAGTTGGAGATTGGTGTAATTGTAAGTGACGAGCCAACCGAACGGAGATCCCCAGCAGCGGCTTGCGGCGATCTCCGGTAAGTCGCGCACCAAGGTGGCGCCGGAGGCTGGATTTTGAAATGTGATGCGCTTGGAATCTCGATTAGTTGCGGGCATGTACAAAGGCACGTTGAACTTGTGCTTGAAATGGTCGTAGAAATCGGTAGCATGCATGTACCAAGAACGAGACACTGCACTGAATCGGACATAGTCGTCAAAGGAGGTGATTTTTCCGGCGATCAAACCCAATATTTCACCTGGAATTGACGACCAATTATCGGAGGTTCTTCTTCTTCTTCTTTTAGCACACGAAATCAATGTCTTGCCTGAGTTTGACGACCAATTGTCCGATGTTGTTGTTCTTTTTTTACAACACAAACTCAAAGTCTTGCCTGAACGCAATTCCATCGTGCCCAAACTTTTCTTCTGGAGTGCAATGCATATAAGCAGATGTGTTTGTGTGAGGTTCCTTCAGGATTAAATAGGGAAGGAGGCTGGGATCTAATTAGACTCCTAACCTATCTACGCTTAGGTTTCCGCTTCTACCTATACGTGTTGCTAATAATATTATCACCTCTTATTTAATTATTATTTCATTCCTAATCCATCTGTGATTAGATTTCCGCATTATAATTAGTATCATCGGCCCACAATCAATACTAATGAATCCCATAAGCAACCGGCCAAGTTAGAATTACATACATCTCTCTTAAATGTGTAATTTAAAATTATTTTTGTGTAACATAATCAACCAAATTGAAATGATGAACTAGATATTTCAGATGTTTTTAGTTTACTAAAAGTTGAAATAGATTAAGCTTTGTTTCATACATGGAGAAACATAAGCGATTGACTTTATTCAGTTAGTCGTTGAGATGGATAGCGACTGAGTTTACTAAGTTTAGTCGTCTATATTATGCGACTAAATACAATATTTAATCACCGAGAGGGATAGCGGCCAAGCTTATTATGCCTAGTTGCTTATGTCGTTTATAGCGACTAACATTTTTGGTTAGTCGCTTATAACATCAATAGAGACCGAGAAATCTAAAGTCGGTCAATTATATAACACTTAGGTGTAGTGAATTTATCGTTAGATGTTACAATGACAGTAGATGTTTTTAACTCCGCGGTAATTATATTTATTAGTCCTCTACTATATCCTGAAATTTAATCCTACATGTACATGATATTTGGTTTAACTTTTTATTTACAAATTTACACGGTTTCTCGAAAAATAACATTTTTGGTTTAATATTAGAACTCTGTTAAACCAGGCTGAAAAATTTCCTCAAAAGGTTAGAGAGAATTCGGATTAAAGTTGAGATATAATAGGGAGCTACGGTATATATTCATCCCCCAAGTTTTTGGTTTGAAGAATCTTTTTTGAGGTATGATTTTTTTTGGGTTTTTTCTTTTGGTTGTTGCTTAATTGGGCTTGTTGTTGGGCCTTTTACTAGATTGTTTCTTGTTAGGCTGACATTTACTTCCTGGTTTGAGGTTGAGTTTTGTCTTACTGCTCTGACTTGTAACATTTTTTTTAGCATATAAATAGTTTATTACTTAAAATAAAACTATACATGCGCAAAAATAATCACACAAACTAAAGTTATACCGATAATAAAAGGATGAGATAAAAGTCCTGAACCGTAGGTATCAGACGCTAACCCTATAACTAGAGACCCGACTAATCTAGTGGATTACTGCTTTGTATTGCAGTTTTGTAAGTGACATGAGGTTTGTTTCATGTCTCGATCTGAAAATGCTCGGGATATCTGATATGAGGCGTTTGAAGGGATATGGGGCATTCAAAGAAAAAAATTAGAAAATGAGGGAATCAAATCCTAACCAAGTTTGACTTTCGGCCGGAAAAGTCAACTGATGACTCGGGAAGTCATTCGGGACCTTTCTGGGGGCCAAAAAGCTTAGTCGTCATCACGGTTAGCTTAGTTGGGCCGTTCCCTTCAGTTTGACTGTAATATTGTTTAAGTCAACTGTCGGTCAAACTTTGACTTTTTATCGGTTATTTTTTCGACACTTTCTTGGAAGGCTGGAAATTTAATTAATTGGAAGTGACCCACATGACACATGGCACTCTTGGCTTGGAGGATGAAAATGGGACTTCAAATGACTCTCATACCCTCCCAACTTACCTTTAAAGGGATAAGACCTTAAGGGCTTTTTAGTAAATTGGCATAATAAATCATTTAAAGCAAAGGAGCACACAACTCAGCTCACTCATTGTTGTTTCAGGCGAAAATCACAAGGGAGAGAGGAAGAGAGAGCTCCATTTCTTGAGGAAAGCTAGCATTTTGGGGCTTGTTCTTGACCATCCCTACTCCATTTTCACTCCATCTTCTTCATCTCATCTTCCTAGAGGTAAGGATACTCTTAACTCTCCATTTCATCCACTTTCAATCTATGGGTTTTGTGGGTATTTGGCTTGAAGTTGAAGAACTAGCTATATTGATGGTTGTTGGAGATGAATTAGTGAAGCTAGGTTGCTTTGATTGTGTCTTGGTTGAAGTTTTGATGAACCCATTGAGGGTGTTGTTAATTGGAGAATTTTGCTGAACATTTTGGAGTTAGAAGGACTTGGAAATGGGGTTTTTGAGTTGATTTTCGTGGAATCCGAGTTGGGGAAGATGGGGAAGGATCTGGGCGGCTCCTGATACCTCTCAGAACGTAACCATGCGCCATGTCGTCTATCCGCCTGCACGGAATACGCACAAGTTCAGTTTCCGGTTTAGACCACGATTCGATCAATCAGAAGGACGTTCACGCGCGTCACACAAGGGTCGTACAAGACCAACAACACTTAGGCTCAATAGATATATATAAAACTTGATATATAGTCAGCCAAGGCCACACCTCAATACGTCTCACACAGCAATCAGCGGTTCAATCAAATCAAACAATCGATCGACTCCCACAGGAGGATTCAACCAAATCAAACAACCAACTCCCGCAGGAGGGTTCAATCAAATTACTCCATCGACTCCCACAGGAGGATTAAACTCAAGTAATTCATACAAGGCACAAGGCAACAAGCATACCCCTCAATCGGGTATCTTCCAAAATGGGGGGTCTCGTATCGTAACCGATCAATTTCATTAAAACTTATTATTTCTTTCCTTCCCAAAGGCTCTTAACACTTTAACTTTTATTCAATTTTCCTATCGATCTCGCGTCGTTACAACCCGATTCAGGCGTCCCCGAATCTCGTTGTAACCACTTGACATCCAACCATCACGTTCGACTACAGTGGCGCCCCTGAGTCAGCCCGTGATACTGCAAACACTTCAGTTTCACAGAAATTTCGGCATGACCTATTCGCATTTTCCACTACCCATCCGCTTAAGCGGGACCATTAATAATCACTTTCACAAGGCATTCGCTACACTGAGTTCCCATGCTCATCAAACTACACAATTCAGTAAAGTATCGCAGTACCACTCGGGTTTCTACCCTTTATTCCCTAACCACCATAACGTGCGCACAAGTGAAGCACTAGCGATCACGCAATAATTCATTAGCAATCCACATATAACAAGACTCCCTTAACACGCTGGACCTCACGGCTATAGCACTATTTACCAACTCTCGGTTGGAGGGAAGGCGCACCCTACCACGGTTCATAGCTCGTTTTACCGACACTCTATCGGAAGGTAGGTACACCTTATCATCGAATCACTGCACGTTCTACCGACACTCTGTCGGAAGGTAGGCACACCTTATTACAAAGTCTGAGCACGTTTTACCGACTTCTAGTCGGATGGTCGGCACACCTCAATACTGACAATAGCACGTTTTACCGACTCCTAGTCGGATGGTAGGTACACCTTAACACAAAATCATAGCACATTTTACCGACTCCTAGTCGGAAGGTAGGTACACCTTATCTCAGAATCGTAGCACGCTTTACCGACTTCTAGTCGGGAGGTGGGTACACCTTAACAAAATCACCCAGAAAATAGGAGCATATAAAAACAGTCGTAGTACACTCTTAGTTTAGGAACTCACACTATTGCCGCAAAAAGCCACAAAACTCAATTTAACAATCTTACTTAACAAATGATTTACTCAACAACCAATTTTTTTAACGACTCAATCATTACTCGTTAATCCAATCCCGATCTCAACCGTTCGGCTTCACCGATCACTGTAACTTACAGTCAATAGGGCAAGGATACCAATCAAGTAATGTAACCATCGTATATATATGAAAGAGTCAAACTTAATTAAACATTGAAACGATCAAGACTTGGGTCGTTCCAACTCTACGCCTCAAATTGCGTCACTGAGTTCACGACTTAGACCACCTAACTCTACCCACCTAATTGACGTGCGGTCCGAGGTTTTGAAAACAATTTCAAAATGAAACCAGGCTCTGATACCAAATTGTCACGCCCCAAATCCAGTTTTGGTCGGACTCGAGACGTGACTTGAGGTGAGAATAAAAATAATAACATGAAACACAACCTTTCAACAATAGTAAGTCTCAAAGTTTAATTCCAATCAAAGAACTCGATAAAATGGTTTCCGAAACTGAAATAAGAGTCAAGCTCCGAATAAGCAAATAAAATATGAGGTTCAATACAATGACCAAGACGTCTCTAAACAAGCCCAGACTCTCCGGAAGCTCCCGAGCTTCGAGCCCAATACTCAACAATCACGCCTGTATAAACAACAGATAAAACAAATAGGGGTGAGCTTACGCTCGGTAGGAAAAATCATAAACAGGTTAACCTCATTTTAGTAATAAAAGGGTTTTAGCACGGTCGCACAAAATGCAGTTCATACCATTACCCAATAACATACTAGGAAAAGACTAAAGAGGAAATAATACTCAATTCTTAAGAATAACGGTATTATGAGAAATCAAAAGGGAAGTACTGCAAGTATTTGATAACCATTAAAATGAGAACAAGTGAATATCACGCTAACAACTTCAATCCCAATACTCCGGAACACTAGGTTCTTGTGTCATGTCGGATCCCATACTCCGATCCACAATAGTCCTTGTGTTATGTCGGATTGTCCCTCGTTCCAAAGGACCATAGATCATCGGGAACCGAGGTAATGCTCCCGCAGGACGCACACACTCGGGTGAATCTCAAGAAACCATTCTATCATCCTACACCGGACTCCTCAACGGTGTAGGTACCATACCGTATCAACAATAATCATTATCTCATCCTACATCGGACTCCTCAACGGTGTAGGTACCATACCGAGTCAACAATAATCATTATCCCGCAGGATCATCCTATCAATGTCCCGCAGGGTCTATAACCAATATCCAGCTGAATCACTAACCAATGCCCCGCAGGGTCCACAACCAATCATAGAAATACACACGTTCATCAATACACACCACACGGGATTCATACCCATAATTACACTTACCAGCACTTACCACTTGCTCTCCACCGGTCAATCGATCACCTGATCGTGCCTCCTTGGCACAACCAGTCATACTCGATCAACCATTCAATCATTTAAGCATTCAATCAATCAATCAATGATTCAAGCATTCAAGTTCAACATTCAAACATTCAAGCATGCATTCGATCTAGTTTCATTAGACTCTTGATTATCCTAATGACTAGCAAACAGGCATGCGGAGCTAACACACAACTAATACGAGGGCTCATCACGGCCTCTCTACCAGTAAATCAATTCTCAAGTATTGAAAGCGAGTTAACTAGTGATTTGCATCCTAATCATGCATTCCTAGACTCGTCTGGTTAATAGTAATTGAAAGACAATTATTCTAGTTGTTCGCATCCTATATGCAATTCTAGGACCTTTTCGATTTTTATTAACCTAATAGGCACGCTAATATTGAAATACTCGAGTAGTTAGACTTTCCCTACCTTGTGGTCTTCCTCTAAATACTCTGCTGAAAAGTCGATTTGCCCCCACTCTGTTCTTCACACGGGTTCCGGATTGGTCTTCGTCTTCTCGGGCGAAGTCCAAGCCTGGGTTTACAACAATTAAAGTCCAATATCAGTTTCGGTATGCCCCAAGTCCTCGGATTTGTACAATTTGACCTTTAAAGTCTAATTTTAAGTCAAATTAATTAAAACTGATTTTAAAATAATTAAACTTTAAAACCGGTTCGACCCGGATCCGAGTCCAAACCCGGTCCAGACCCGGCCTAACCCGGACCCAGAACCTGACCCGAGCCCGACCCGGTCCAGACCCGGGTCCAGATCCGGTACAGGACCCGGACCCAAGCCCATCCAGATCCAGGCCGAAGCCCAGATCGGTCTAGGCCCAAGGCCCAGGATTGGAACCAGGCTCAGATCGAGGCCCGTGTGCCTGAGTCCGTCCTGGTTCAGGGCCGATGCCGTGAACGGAGACGGTGCGGCAGCGTCGAGGTCCGGCGAGGGCGGCAGAGGCGGTGTCTGGCGAGATCTGCGCGGTTTTAGGCGGTGGTAGTGGCGCCAGGTTGCTCGGAGGGCGTGAGGGAGGTGAAGGTACGAGGTTCAGGGTCTCCCGTCCAGATCCGGCGCAGTGAGACGCTCGCCGGCGAGGACAGTCCGGATCTGGGGTTTCGAATCTCTGGCCACGCTTTTCTCCGACAAAACCCGGCAGATCGAGCTCATCCTCGTTCGATTTTCAGAGAAGGAGGGACGGGGAAGTAGGACGGGGAAGGAAGGAAGCTCACCGTCGCGAGATGCTACGGTTTCAGGTGCGGCGAGGTTCTGGCTTACGACGGCGGAGCTGTGTCCGAGTCGAGGGGGAAGATGACGAAGGGAGGAGGAGGGTTTTCAGGTGCGGCGGTGGTGATGGTGGTTCGTGGTAGAGAGGGGAGGTCGTGCGAGGACAAGATCACAGGTCGCCGGCGAGGTGCGCCGCGATGAAGATGAACGAGAGCGTTCGGGTGAGAGAGAGGGACGCCTCGTTTTTCGTGTGCAGATCTGGCAGGTGAAGCGGCACTGGAGAGAGTTATGGAGCTAGGGTTTCGCGAGGGTGGGCTGGATTAGTGGGCCGCGCGCGAGCGTGAGGTTGGGCCTGGTCTGGCTCGGCCCAACTTCAGGGTCTGGCTGGTCCAGGCCTGATCCTCCCTCTCTTCCTTTTTTTTCTGTTTCTTTTTCTTTTCTTTTTTTGAATTTCCTTTTTGTTTCGCCCTCGTTCCAAATTTTCGATTCGTCTTCCAATCCCGTCGTTTTAAAACCGTAAAAAGGACGATTAAATTAGCAGGTCTTTACACTCCTTGATTGTTTGAGTGTGTTATTCGTTTATGGATTCGTGAGTTGGCTTTATATCGCTATGGTGCCTACACCGAGGGTGTGCCGGTGGGAGGTAGTCTCATAGTCGGTACCCGGTATGGCGCCTACACCGAGGGTGTGCCAGTGCAAGGTGGTAGCATAGCCGGTGGCCCTAGTTATTGGATGGTTATTTGTTGATTCACCCAAGTGTATGCGCCCTACGGGAGCAATACCTTGGTTCCCGAGGATATATAGCCCTTTGGAGACGTTTCCGAGAATCCCGACGATAAGCGCCCTTAGGGGGTTGTTATCGGTCACCTCGATGATATGCGTCTCCTCTAGACTGAGGGAAAATCCGACATGACACAACGTGCGTGGATCGGAGGGTGGTGACTTCATGTACCACGACATTGGTTGGATGGTCTACTTTCTATTCATTGTTGAGAATTGTATTGTTTCCCTTAATTGCCAATTATTAAGCTTAAAGGTCGCCCTTGTTATGCATTTTCCCTACTGAGCGTAAGCTCACCCCTATTGGTTTGCTTGTTATTGTTACAGGCTTGACTGATGAGTAGAGGACTCGAGGCTCGGGAGCTTCTATGATCCGGGTGTTATTTCTAGAGGCGTTGGTCATGTTCTATGTCATGAACCTTGTTGAGGATTTATTATGGATTTTCATACCCTTGTTAAGGGATTTACTTTATGCTTTTAACTTGATATATTTTGGTTTGATAACTAAACTTTGGAGGATTTTATGGATTTATTAATAGTATGTTATGGTTAAAACTGTTTTTCCTTAAGTCACGTCTCGAGTCTGGTTAAAACCGGATTTGGGGCATGATAGTCATATTTATACTGACCTTGGTAAGGAAAGATGTGCGTCCCCACACACACATCAGGGTTGTCAGAGTCCATATCCAGTGGATGGGGTTGGTGTGCTGAGTTTGCACCGGTAACCAACAGGAGCACATGTTGATTCTAGTGTCCCTGACTCCTAACGGGGGTGTTAGGGTTCAGATCCAGCGGATGGGAATGGGTCATCTTTCTGCGAACTCCTTGACTGATCGGATACGCCACAGTCATGGCTAGGGCTAGGCATGGTCGGTTAAACCGACCATGAGCCTCAAGCCGAGCCCCACACCGGATGCCAGCGGTTTTCAAAATTACAAACCGACACCTGCACCGGCACCGAAAAGGGTGACGCGATTTCAACCGGTAAATATACCGGTCGGTTACCGGTTCTGACCGGACCGGTATTTTGAGACTTTTATTGAGTAATTTTTGTCCGATACATCAAGATGCGTAGACATTTCGCTAATTAATTAATATTTGGCAGTAGTGAAGTATCACCCCATCTTCTTTTAACCACAAATATTATCATCACAGCTATTTCTTAAATAAAGATCCAATGTTCGTCAACAAATTAAATAGAATTTATTACTGAAACAAAAAGATTCGTTAAGAACATGAACAATAAATCTCAGTTTGGATGGACTTAAATAGAAACAAGAATTAGTAATAAAAAGAAAAAAAACAGGAATTATAACAAATCTAGAAAGAAGAAATCCGAAGAATAAAATTTATTTTAGGATCTGCATGTCTACAATATTCAACTCGAAAATAAAGATATGAGTAGAAATCTTCGTTTATTTATATAAATTATAGATCTGAAAAATGACAGGAAGAGTAGATTTAATTTAAGAGAAGGAATAAAATATATTGTACATAAAAAACAATAACAAAGGTAGGAATAGAAATACAGGTACCGAAATATCAAAGAAACTTAGAACTAAAATTGACAAAAGAGAGACGAAGCTTGGATGTGGAGGGAGAGAGAAAAAATATGAAGCAAGGCAAGGCTGCTGTGTAAATGAAGGAAGAAGGAAGAAATTTAGCTATATATAGGGCTGGATAGATTAGTGTTAGTGTTGCAGATGCACTACTTAAGTAAGTTGGGCTTGTAAGCCCAAATATCTCATTGAAAAACCTGGCCTATTTTACATCTATCTTCTACCTCTTAATTTACAGAGAGAACGAGAAAATGGTCAGCAACAAGTCGCAGTCGTAGGGGTTGATTTGAGTCCAACGGAGAGAGGCGCCGGTGCCGGTTAACCGGAGGTTCTGCACCCTCCTAACCGGCCACCGACCACCATCTTTTCGGTCAGCCATTTTTGACACCGTGTACACACCGCAAACCACCGGTTTCGGTTTTTCCGGTGCCGACGGTGGTCGGTTTCGGTCAGAAACCGGCGGTGCGGATAATTTTGCCCAGCCCTAGTCATGGCACTTAATCTAGGGCCGGACCTACGATGATCATGAATGATCGGTAGGGACTAAGGAAGCATACATGCGGAAAATGCACCGAAGAGGCGATTCCGGTGGAGAAGGAGAAGGTAACGGTGGTCATGGAAACGTTGGTGGTGAAAAGGGCATCTATGTTGATGGTTGCCGAGACGGTGGCTCAAGAGTCAGAAGTGACGACGTTGGTGGGGGCATGTGGATCGGTAGGGGAAAGGCAATTACGCCGTGAGGAGTTGGGGCCGATTGTGGAGAGAATCATAATCACTTCTGCGGTTGAATCTCGCACGTTTAGTAACTACAAGGGAGGAAATCGAGGGGATGGGCTAACATGTTGCGGTGATGGTGACGGGCGGAGTGACACCTTGGAGGACAGTGCGCTGGGGAAAACGGTCGTGATGGAGATGAAGGTGGAGGCGGTGTAGGAAACGGAGGCGACTCAGGAGGTGAAGGCGGCGTAGGAGATGGAGGCGGTACAGAAGCCGGAGGAGAAGACCGAGTTGCCTTCTGTCTGGGCATTAAAAAAATAAATCCGCCTAGGCCCCGACTAGTCCCCGCATAGCGCCCATGGGTCCTCACCGCCCGACTAACGCCTAGCGCTTTTTACAACCATGCCTATAAATACCCCTCACCCCATTCATAAAACCACCAACATTTTTCTCAAAATTCTCTCATAATTTTCACACTTATTTCGATCAAAAATGTCCAACGACGAGACTCAAACGAAGGAGAAGTTCGAAGCCGAACTTCGTGTTTGGGAGCAATAAAGTTTCAAGTTTAATTATTCATTTTAGTTGATTAATTTTAGGGTTAACTTCAAAAAGCCGCACACAACTATGCGGCTTTTTCACTTACATTTTTATTACAGATGGCACACCAAACTATCCATTTTTAATCACCGTTATCTTTTCTGTCCAAAACTTTGTTAACTTTTTTTGAAATGCCGAAAATGCCCTCATCCTTTTAAATGATTCAACAACCATGATTTTCAAATAATTACAAAAATGTCATTATCTCTCACATAAACCTAATCTCTCACGCCACCTAATCTCACAAAACAGAGCACTCATGTTCTTCTTCTCCACCAATACACATATGTTCTCCGGCGAGCTCCATCCAGGAGCTCCATTCTTCTCCATTGTCCACGTCCGGTCGATTTCCAGATCCACGGCGAGCGGCGATTCGAAACGCGGAGAGTTAGGGTTCTTTATCTCTCCGTGCGGCGGCGGCGAGGGTTCTTCTCCGACGAGGCTCGTTGATCTGGGCTCTCATTCAGGCCCTAGAGACGGCAAGGAGAGTTCCTCCTTTGCTCCTTGCCCTGGTAGTAGAAGAAAGGGTGTGCATCGACTCGAGAGGCTCCGAATCGAGTTCTCTGGTTTCTAGATCTGAGATGAAGGGAGCAGAGGGAAGAGAGATGGACGGTGGCGCTGCATGAGGGAGGTGCTGCATCGTGGTGGTCCAGATCTGCATCGTTGATTTTCAGATTTAATTGGTTCAATTTTTTAGACTTAATTTTTTGATTTTCAAATTTTAATTGGTTCAATTTGAGATTTAATTTTCAGATGTTCTTGAGTTGTTGAAGAAATGGGTAACAGACGAAATTGCTCCGGTAAGGTTGCGCCGGAGAAGACAAATTGTGCTAAAACGAAATTTGAAAAAAAAAAAGAGTTAAAAAGAAGTTAAGAAATAAATGATAAAAAAGTTGAGTTAAAAAATAAATTTAATTTTTTTTATAAATTAATTAATACACAAAGATAAATAAAAAATAAAAAACGTTTATAATAAAAAGATTTTTAAAAAAATAATGAAATTTACATATAAAAAAAATCTGATATAAAAAATTAAAGAAAAAGAATTAATAAAAAATCTAGAAAAAAATAATTTTAAAAAATTATGCAAAAAATATGATTTTTATTAATAAGAAAAAAAATAAGATTAAAATAAAAATTATGAAAAAGAACAAATGAGAAATAAAAAAGATTTATATGCATAATGGCATATTCATAAATATTTGAATGTTCTGGTTGATATTAATGTTGTACAGCGAGGATATTTTCGTCATTTCAGTTAAAATTAACAGATTTTTTGACAGAAAAACGGAAGGTGATAAAAATGTGTTAGTTTGGGGTGCCATCTGTAATAAAAATAGAAGTAGGTATGTAAGTGAAAAAGCCGCATAGTTGTGCGCGACTTTTTGAAGTTATGATTTTATAAAAAATTCCCAATTTTAATTAGTCTTTATTGTTTTAAATATGAACAAGAATTTAATGAATTAAAGCATTTTTTTGAAAACGATTAGTCAAGAGCTATGAATTAAAACCTTTTTTTAAAAAAACAATCGGTCAAGAGCTCACACTTAAAGATTGAGTAAGGAGAATTGTCTTGTGAAGGATTAAAATAAATCTAGTCGAAGACCCGGTGGTAATTGTTTTTTTCGATGATCGCCCAACGCAAATGGTGGAGAAATCTCAGGTCAGGGTTCCGGTTCAGGTAAGTAAAACTGAGATATTTATTTGTAATTTGCCTTACGACAAGTCGGAAGAGTGGGTTCATAGCTTTTTTGGGCCTTTTGGCGAGGTCCTCTCGTGCTCTGTTTTGAGACGGCCGAACAGAGGCGGAAAGTTGTTCGGTTTTCTCACGTTTTCGTCAGATTCAGTTGCGTCTCTGGCCGTGGAGACTTACAACGGGTACAAAGTCGGCGACTATGTGTTGTTTGTAGCGTTGGCGAGGCCTCGATCATCTCCGGTGGGGGCTTCGTTTTTGGGTCGGAAAGAACCTTTGATGGCACGGTTTGAAAACAAAGGAAACTTTTTGATCGGAAACAAACGCCCTAGTGGAGATGGCCAGATCGTTGATTGCGTTTTTCCAGCGAATTTTTTGGCAATCGGTGGTAACGATGTTGTAAGATTGTGTTTCCATGATTCTCGGGTGTTTGAGTTTCGAATTCCTTGTGTGTCGTAGGATAATCAGGCGGAGGTGATTTCGGGAGATTGGTAGGAGGAAATCGCGATGGTGATCAACTTTGCGATTCGAATCTTGGCCGACACATACATCTGTTGGCCAAGAAGTTGGTCAACAGATAGCTAATTCTGGGCAACGGATACAATGCGTTAGCCAAAACCGTTCCAGCAGTAGTGGATGTTGGGGAAGACGATGAAAACGACGGGCTTGGCGACATTTTGTGTTCAGTTAGTGACTGGGCTGGTTGTGAGGCCCAAGCTCTACAAGAATGGGCTTTATTTGGGCTGCAGGATGTGGATCCAGTTGGTATGGGTCAAGATCTAAAGTTGTCTGGCCCAGTTGGTATGACTCAAGATCTAAAGTTGTTTGGCCCAGTTGGTATGGGTCAAGATCTAAAGGTGTCTGGCCCAATTTCTGAAGCTCGTCTAGGCAACGTACCTCTTATCCTAGGGTCGACTTTGGTTGATGGACCTCGAGAATCGAACTCAATTGGTAATCAATCGGTTTATGGGGTTTTGAGTGTTGATTGTGGGTCGGGGAAGGAGGTTCAGGTAGGGACTTTAGCTGAGGTATTGTTGGCTCATGGTCTTGGTCCTCCTCTGATGGTTTCGAAACCCTGGAAAGAGGCTTTGGTTTCAGGTGTGGTGACTTATACAAAACCTACAACGACGTCTATGAGTAGGGAGAGACTTCGACAAACTGCCCCCTCTTCGGCGGATTTATGGATTCATCCGTTAGGGTCTTAATTTCTTGCCTTTGTATTGTTTCAGTTTCTTTTTTGGGGACTACTCTCCTTGGTTTTAAAGGTTTTTCCTTTATGCTCCATTGTCGGGAGCTCCTCTATAATCGTGTGTTCGGTCTTTGACCTCGGGTTTATTACTTTCCTCCTTAGAAAGAATCCTTTTATTAATAAATTTTATGCGCTGATAAAAAAAGTTCTATTTGATTACATAAGTCATATTGATCAGTGGTGTTTGTTTTTCAAGAAGTGAAATAAGCGTAACTAAGTATATTTGTCCGTGATTTAGAGTCTTACTTATGCTTTTGTATTACCAAAACTTCGTGATTCGTTGCTCTATTTAGTTCTCCTTGATGATCGATGCACTTGGTTGTTAGGACGTTGAACTAAGCGTAGCTAAGTATATTAGCCACATAGTCTAGCTATCTCTACTTGTGGTAGTTGATAGCGAGAATGACATGCATTCGTTGTTGTTATTTATCATTTGAGGATTGATCGAGCTTTGTTCAAGATCATGTAACTAATAGCTCATTATTTCTTTTTTCGATGATTGATGATTCGTATATCGATTTGAACAATAACCTCGTACCTTCTTCTTATGATTAGTATTCGGTTGATTTTACGATGCCACATTTATATGAAATGAAGTGTTCTAAAACATTTTTCAAGTTCTAATCGCCAAATTATATGCATGATGCTGACTTCCTCGATACCTTCTCAAAGATCATTATTTTTTATTAATCTGACCGTTCAATTTTTTTTTTGAGGAAACCGTTCAATTAATATAACCCTCCATTATTTACTACACTTTTATTGAAGTGCTTTACTTAGGGGTGGGCATTGGGTGGTTAACCACCCAACGAAACCCTTTACGAATCCAACCCGATATTATCGGTTTGACATATTTTGGAACCAGGTCCAACCCAAAAACCAATTTCTTACAGTGAAACCCACCAGTTCACTAACCGGTTGGTTAGTGGTTTTAACCAACCAACCATTTTACTACATGTAAGTACAAATTTAGATACCAATAATCATACACATATTTCTATTTCAAGCAAAAACATATTACTACATTCTCCAAAACAAAAGAAAAAATACATATAAGTCATCATGTTCTATGTTAGCAATCCGTGTGACACAAAAGAATGCTCATGGGTCATTCATCTATATTAGATCAATGGTTATTATGAAACCACATGTATATGATGAACAGTACCGGTTTGGTTGGTTAACCGATGGTTTGACGTTTCAAGAACCGACAACCAACCGTTAACTTTCCGGTTCGATCGTCAAAAAACCGCAACCAACCGTTAACTTTCCGGTTGCGGGTTTTCCGGTGCGGTTTCCGGTTGGTGGTGGTTGGTTTTAGCGGTTTCGGTTTTTTTTGCCCACCTCTAGCTTTACTACACTGATAAAATAAAGAAACAAGTATGAGGATTAGGGGTGGGCAAAAAAAACCGAAACCGCTAAAACCAACCACCACCAACCACAAACCGCACCGGAAAATCTGAAACCGGAAAGTTAACGATTGGTTGCGGGTTCTTGACGATCGAACCGGAAAGTTAACGGTTGGTTGTCGGTTCTTGAAACGCCAAACCATCGGTTACCCAACCAAACCGGTATTGTTCATCATATACATATGGCTTCATAATAACCATTTATCTGATATAGATGAATGACCCATGAGCACTCTTTTGTGTCACACAGATTGCTAACATAGAACACGATGACTTGTATGTAATTTTTCTTTTTGTTTTGGAGAATGTAGTAGTATGTTTTTTTGTTTGAAATAAAAATATGTGTATGGTTATTGGTATCTAAATTTGTACTTACATGTAGTAAAGTGGTTGATTGGTTAAAACCACTAACCAACCGGTTAGTGAACTGATTGGTTTCACTGTAAAAAGTTGGTTTGTGAATTGGGATTGGTTCCAAGATATGTCAAATTAATAATATCGGATTGGGTTCGTAAAGGGTTTCATTGGGTGGTTAACCACCCAATGCCCACCCCTAATGAAGATGATGGAAGGACATCCCTCCTTCAAAGAGTACAATAACATGGTTTAAATACTGCATGTTTATGGACAACACAAGTACAAACGATGATCAATATTTTTAAAAACCGACATTGTTTGGTCGGTCCTATAATCATTAGGCTCGTCTAATCAATTGAACCACTACAACTCCACTTTCCGCAATACATTAACCTAACTCATTTTCAAATAGTTTTAACATTTTAATGATAATGAAATCTACTGTTCATTCATGCATAAAATAGAAATTTGGCTCACTCCTTTTCTTTATCAATAAAGTTTTATATCTGTTTAAGGATTTAAGAATCATTTTCTTTGGAATCATAATATATAGTTAACATGCTCTAAATCTTTAATTATCAGATAATATTATCAATGATTTAGCCATTTAAAAAATCTATAAAACTCATTAGCCCGATTGTAAACATGAAGTTGATTTATATAAATTATCAAGAGCTTAGCATCAGATTATTAAAAGCTGCCCCAACCAAACCACAGTCGTCCTATACTACAAACAAACCGCTATTTGAATTAACAATCCAAATGGTCGGTCAGGCAAAAGTAAAACCGCCACCACAATCATTGGACAAACGGACCTACCGATCTCCAAGCACATCCATCGGTCCACGTGGCATCCCCAGATCAAAAGGGAGGCCCGCCTCAAAGCTTTCACGTTCAAAATACGGCCGCACAACATCTCCACCGGTCCGGCTCGCCCGGTTCAGCCCGTTACGCTCCACTGTCATGTATGTGTATATAAATGTCACTCATTACAAACCCTATAATCACCAATTTGACTTTCCTACTAAACATTTTTAAATTTCCAGCAATGGCTTTTCCGAGGATATGTTTGGGTTCTCCGGCCGAGTTCGGGCAAGCCGACGCTCTCAAAGCCGGTCTGGCCGAGTTCATTTCCATGCTCATCTTTGTGTTCGCCGGTGAAGGATCCGGCATGGCTTTCAGTAAGTCCACAAAAATCAATTATGTGTTAGCTAATCAGGTTTTACTTATTAATTAACGTTGTTATATATAATATAATTGTAGACAAGTTGACTAGCGACGGAGCCAGCACGCCGGCGGGACTAGTAGCCGCAGCTCTGGCACACGCCTTCGCTCTATTCGTGGCCGTTTCGGTCGGTGCCAACATCTCCGGCGGCCACGTCAACCCTGCCGTTACTTTTGGTGCTTTCCTCGGAGGACACATCACTCTCATGAGGAGTGTCCTCTATTGGGTTTCCCAGTGCCTCGGATCAGTTGTTGCTTGCTTGCTTCTCAAGTTCTCAACCGGTGGCTTGGTAAAATTAATTGTTATTATTATTATTTTAAATGTATTTTTGATGATTAAAATCTGTTTTAAATAATTGTACAGACTACATCGGCTTTTGGGTTATCAAGTGGGGTGAGTGAAGCAAACGCTGTCGTTTTCGAGATAGTGATGACCTTCGGTCTGGTGTACACCGTATACGCAACAGCCGTGGACCCAAAGAAGGGAGACCTTGGAACCATAGCACCAATTGCAATTGGGTTCATAGTGGGTGCGAACATATTGGCCGGTGGTGCCTTCGACGGGGCGTCCATGAACCCGGCGGTCTCGTTCGGACCGGCCGTGGTGAGCTGGACATGGACCAGCCACTGGGTTTACTGGGTCGGGCCGTTCGCAGGATCCGCTATCGCCGCTCTTGTCTACCAGATCGTATTCATTGCTCCATCGAGCTATGATCAGCTCCCAGTAGCAGATTATTAGGAGCAATTAAGCCTTTAAAACGTACCCGGGTTGTTTGTATTAATGGTGTTCATTTTCAATTCTGTGTACTTATCCTTTGTTTGATCAACAAAATCATTCTATTCCTGTTTTCATTTGTGTTAATCTCATAAGTCAAATACTTAATTTTGGATCCATGAAAACATTTCTATCCTTGAACTTGTTTTAACCAATGTTTGTTTGTTCAACCAGTCAAACATCTGAATTCTGAACTTGAGTTCATGACCTCCTCAATATCGCCAAAGATTTATTTCTCTCTAATTTTGGTTGGGTCTCCAATTCCAATTAAATCATTTCATCTCTCACCAACTCTTATTTGGTCAAATGAAAAAAACAGACATTCTTTTATAAAGGGGTGGCCTTGAGTCCAAATCTGGTACATTTAAATAATTGTTGATATTAAAAAAAAACAGTACTATTGTTTGTCTTTGTTTTCATCAAATTATCCCTTTTCAACGATAAACAAAATAAAAGTCGACATTTCAATTACATATGATGCATAAAGTTTAGGGATAATTGTAAAAAAGGACCACGTGGTATTCATTTTTTTCCAGTGTTCTAAAAATCTCGACCAGACCCCATCTAGACCCATTTCTTTGTTGGGCGACCCGGTTAATCGTCGATTAATCCCAAAAAAACCCTAGCCGCTCGACTAGCACCTAGCGATTTTTAGAACCTTGATTTTTGCAAGTAGTAGTCATCTTCTTTGATCATTGCAAAAGTGTATATTGAAGTTGTCTTTTTATTGCACTTTGTGTAATTTTGCTTCAAAATGACAATTTAAAATTTTTAAAATAATAAGTAAAAAAATATAAGAAAAAAATCCAAAATTTTCATTACTCTTAATTTCCATCCTCTTTATTCTAGATTTTTCTTCTTTTATTTATGATTTTGTGCATTTAGAATTTAAGGGTAAAATCATCGTTTTGAAACAAATTTACACAAAACAAAACAAAAGTGCAAGTTTAGGACACTTTTCTACAATTATCAAATAAGAGGGTTACAACTTGCAAAAAGTGAATACCTTCTGGTACTTTTTTGCAATTATCCCTGAAGTTTACTACTCTATTATCTAACAACATAATAGACAGAGACACAGTACATTATTAGACTTCATACATGGAATACAAGTATCTAAGTTTCACATTTGTAGAATTTACATCTTATTATAATGCTTTCCGTATCTAAATTCCAAAGACGACACCTTCACATTTTCTTCTTCCTTGAATGTAGCTTTGTGAGTTTTGATTTTCGCTGCTTAAACATATGCAGGTAGAGTTTCAACCATAGAAAAGGGTAGCACAGAAGCACAACCTGGATTGAAATTGTCATCTGAGTATTGGAATTTGGAAGTATATTTGAAGAAAATATCCAGGTATATTAATTATTAAAACGTACTAACATTCTCCAACTACAGACAATCTGGGATGAGTGATCAAGGAATGGTAAATGGGGAGAAAGATGAGATTCTACATCTTATGAATTAATCTACTCTTGCAAACTTAAAATTTAGTCATACCTGAACAAAATTATAATAACTGAAAGGGAGGCCAAATAAAAAATCTCCATAGAGATGTTTCTCTTTGATGTATGGAAGTGCTTGGTACATGAGCCATACTGCATGATAATGGCTAATCAGTGAAACTAATGATATCATAAATAAATGGTGATTAACAAGAGATGAGTGGCTTTGCGTGGATCTTATTAATATGGATCAAAAGTAAACAGTTTGTTAAAGTAAAAAAGATGCATAAGAAGGTATAGACTGTAGACTTACTTTCACCCGGACCGACTCCTATAGGGTACAGAACAATGAATGAAGTGTACCTGATGAGAATGTGTCAACTCAATTAGAAAATGATATAAATATTTTAAAAATATAAGCTTTTGCTTGTATACTACATTGGTTCTTAAAATTGAATTTAAGGAAAGACAAAAACCTCAGGTAGGTGATCCAATACGGACAATGTCTCACGGAACTCAATGCATATTGTGGGTACCTAATCACCTGTAGCTCCGCTCACAATCATCTCATGTTTTGTGAGCATACATTAAAAGACATGAAGCAAAACCAGATATAAAAATGGAAACATGCATGAAGAGAAACATATACAGTACTTTGCTATGCCGAAAGACAAAAAGTAAAAATGAATATGCAGCAATGAAAGCACAAATAAGTATGTTCGTTCAGATGATGATAAATTTGTAGCAGTAGTGTTTCAGAGCAAAAATTGTTTCAATTCAATTTTGCAAGATTTATAGCAACTCTGCTAACGCACTTATGATTACCACCTCAGTAACAAGTACGCTGAATCTCGTGCAGCCTAATTAATTTACATATTTTGGATATGAATCAAATTATGCACGGATAAGAAAACCTCATCCCAGTTCAATCATTATTAGCTCTTGATTTATAGCCTGACAATTGTTCACACATGTCAAATATCTCTTTCATTAGTTATTGGCTTGTTAAAGTTGGTGGTTTCTTTCACAAGCTCATTCAATACACAAGAGTAACTGTACTTCTCAGCGGTCAACCAAGTCCAGGCTGTAAATTAGATATCAATTATAAACATTTACAGGACAAAGATAAGGACCACTTGGTCGAGAATCACACAAGAAGCTATATATGATATATTTTCTTTTTCTAATCCTTTATTTCTATCTTATCAAGAATAGGGCATTTCTTAGAATCTCAGCCTACGAAGTAACTGTCTTTTGGTTAATGAAACACAATCATCCCATCAAAGATTATCTTCCAAAATATCAAGTGGGATAATCTTGGTACCAAAAACTAACCTCACTCAGGCTCCAAGCAAAGAAAGTTATGAAAACTGATGGCAGCTCCTGGACCTATCAAGATTAAAAAACCCAAATTGCAGTGAGTATGAACATAATTAGCACATCATAAGCAGACACATGAACTGCCACATGAGTTTCATTAACTCGTGAGTAAACCTCATTAATTCCTCGAACAATTGCCAACAAAAAATGAGTCCTTCCACCCCATTGCATTAGAGGAAGCAGCGCCCCACTTGGCACAAGCCCTTTACATCAAAGTCCAAACCCCAAAATCAATACTACAAAAAAGATTTGATCATACAATCAAAGGTAAAATAGCAGAAAACCCACCAATGGCTCCATGTATGACCTCCAAGAATGCAACAGTCTGCAGAAAACCTTAAGCCAATAAACAAATACACAAAAAAAGAGGTTAACATCAATGGTTGAGTAATATGATTTTGCACCCATGAACTGTTAATTCTTTTAGTTTACACCTAGTGTAAGCAAAATGAACATGTTGCCCCTCACTGCAATTCAATACTGTAATTTTTTTAGGGATAACATCGATTTCTAGCCCAGCCGGAAAGGTCATTTGCACATCCTAACCGTGCTCCACCTTTCGTCTCAGATCCTAACAAAAAGATGGTACACGTTTACAAAAAGTAACAACCACGTGTAAAATAATTATGAAAAAAGTGGTGTTCCTTGTAACAAAATACCACCTTTATGTTACTTTTTGTAACATAATACCACCTTTTTGTTAGGATCTGAGACGAAAGGTGGAGCACGGTTAGGATGTGCAAATGACCTTTTGGAAGAATCCACGTTTTCCTCTTTTTTTAAGTTTGAGGACTAATGCATTATTGATATCCACTAATTTGGTCTGATTAGGGACTAAAACTGGAAAAACAATGACTGTAAGAGTTGAAGAACCATATCAACCCTTCATGCTTTATGTGTTCCTCTTAAATAGTTCAATTACTGGAATCTACGATATACCAAGCACAATGCTCATACATACTATCAGTTTATCATCCAAAAAGAAGAAGACTCACAAATTAGCTCTCCAGCGGAAGCATAAGCTCCGTCGGTGGATTTGGTGACTAGGAAATTGCTCAGAACTCTGAAGAGAGCAAGAGCCCTGCATTGAAACAAACAGGAAATCCGAAATCTACTAAGAAATGACAGAGACACAAAGTTGTAGAAGACGATGATCAGTAGATTACCATCCAATGGACTGGAGAGAATTGTAGACGAAGAGATAGAGATTCGACAGTTGGGGCATTTTCGTTTGCGCACCGTGGCCACTGCCTCGAGACCCACAGCTGAAATAGCCACGCGCTTCCGTTTTTGGGCCCTGGAATGACCCAATTATATTATTGGGCCGCATCTCGAGAGCCCAAACTTTCCTCGGTTACTTGATTTAAGCGCGCGGAAGTGGAAGCTACTGTATATATCAGTCACAGACACGGATTGGTGGTGGAAAATGGAAAAGCTACAGATGTAGATGTTGGGCGTTCTGTTGAAATGGCGCCTGGCGGCACTGGTAAGAGACCAATTTTGTTTGCATTTCGTTTTCTTCCCGTGATTTCTCTGCATCCAAACAGGTTTTTAATGCATCAATTTCAAAACGCTCTTCTTCAGTTATAATGTGTATCTGCATTTTCTCTCACGATTCCATTTCCGTAACGTTTCTCCGATTCCGGTCCATTGACTTCTAAATGCTTCCTGGATCACTGTTTTCTGAGTTCATCGGATCGAATAGTTGTCAAGGAAATGTTCGGAAAATAGGGTTTATCTGATTGCATTGATATATTCTAATTTGACTGAACTCTTATTGATTCGTTTTTAAGCAAAATGAATTTTGTGGTAAAATTGTATGATAGAAATAGCCCTGACATGTTGATTTCGTCGTTTGTGCATGGAATGTACTATGGGTGTCTGATTTTGTCTACTGTTAATTACTGTGATTGTGTTCTTCCCAGAGAATAGAGTGTTTCCAGTAGTTTATGGGAGACAAATTTCTAGCTAACTAACTGATTTATACTCTAACTAGTTTATGATTTGTGAATAATATTTATACTTTACGGACTTGAGTATTTTGCTCCCAAAAGAGACCAAGGGAATGACATTTGATATGATGTAGATTCAATTGTTTGATAAATTTGCTGACATGAGCTACGACGAGTAACATACTTGCTTCTACAACTTGATCCGCATTTCTTCTACTTATTCTATGCTGACAGATAAATATGTTATTGTGGAGATGAACTTGAAAAATAGTTGGCCTGTGATAGAGTTGGAGAACAGGTTGCCTATCATGGAGAATTTTCATTATAGAAAACATGTATGAAACTATGAATGACAACTTGTTTGTAATGAAAATTTTATAGGCTCTGCAGCTGTAGAAAAATTGGATCTCAACGAAGGACAAATTAGTTGATAAATAACAAGAACTGGGTTTGGGTGGCTAACCACTGAGGACATTGTGTACATATGCATGCTTAAGGCTCATTAGTTTGTGCAAAGATCATTGACTGATAACGATTACGTGATAAAAATATGTTTGACAATTGATTCGCTACCCTGAGGCAGACCTTAGTTGGGCAGACCTTAGTTGGGTTAAAATCTTGCTTATGATTAGTTTAATGGGATTTAGTTTTCCTGTCTATTCAGAAACCAGCTATATTTTCTCGGATCATTGTACGTATAATGTGGAGTGAGTTTGGAGAACTATGGTGTAACTGTGCCTAGGGTAGAAGTGAATTTATGCTTGTTTTTTATTTTCTTCCATTTTATGCATGTTGATGGAAGTGTGGAACCTGAGAACTATTTATATTCTGTAGGTTCTTACTGTGATTGATCAAGATTAGATCTCTATGATAACGGTGCTGTTAAGTATACTATTACAGCGCATCAATTTCAGATGTGTCTGTATGTATGTATGCATCTAGCATGTTTAAAAATGACAGACTGATGAAAATACTGCACTAGTTTGATTCAAAATTGAAACTTCGGGGGGGTATTATACAGTACATCCAGAAGCATACTAACTCCTCACGGGAGATAGGGCTTCTCTTTTCTTCCTGGAAAGTAAACACACAGCACAAAGTGACTAATCACACATGAGTTGGTTACAGACTTACAGTGACTTCTGGATGCTGGAGTTGATCTGTTGCAGAAAGCATACAGAATACCCATGATATACATGTTAGATAGAGCTTCAGGAAATTATTACATATATGAACAAATTTGAATAAATGGAATTCTGATTAGCCAGTTAGAGATGCTCTCCCATTGTCATAGTAGAAAGAAAACTGATCGCCTATGGGGAGAAGCACCTTACTGTCTTCTCCATCCATCTTCCATAGCCAGTCTGGAGGATATTCCCATGTTGGTGAAGCCATCGGGGGACAAGAAAAACCACAACCTTCTTCACTATAGCCATCATAAACTGGTTTGATAGTACTCTTTTCTGATAAAGCAATATCCTTCCATATATCATCCATTGAGTATACCTGTTCATAAACATCCACTTTCTCACTCTTCTTTCTTGTGGAAGCTGGTTTGGCAGGTCCTCCAGTATCATAAAACCTTTCCTCACCCATCTCGGGGAAGGGGGAAGAGTCCACCTTTGTATCAGTTGATGGCGAGGAAGAATAATTAGAAGAGGAGGACGATGGAGACGCAGCCCGCTTACTCTCTTGAGCCTTTTTCCTCATGTGAGTCCGCCAATAATTCTTTATTTCATTATCCGTTCGCCCTGGTAATTTCCGAGCAATTCGTGACCACCTGCACGAGATTATTGTCATCAGTACGTATATTGAAGTGAATTTCTGTTTTTGTAACTTCAATTCCTATGAAATTTAGTTGAATATCATTTCATTCTGAATAAGGATATATAGATAGATGATAAATACAAGCATAAAGAAATAAATTGCTGCATATTCTCAAACCTATTTCCCCATTTGGAGTGAAGTTCAAGCACAAGGCGCTCTTCGTGGGGGGACATCTTCCCTCGTTTCAGGCCAGGGTGCAGGTAATTAACCCACCGTAACCTGCAGCTCTTTCCTGTTCTGTTCAAACCTACAACAAAACCAGGGGGTTAAGGTTGCTCCTTCCAAAACTTCCCATCTCCTGATAAGCCTACCTATTATTTGTCTCCCGCCACCTTCAAACCTGAAACCTTAGCTATAAAGTCCCATCTTCGATCGCCAAACAGGCCAACGAAGCCAACCAATTGTAGGTCTTCATGTTCGGTCCATGGACCTTTTCGGGCTTCCTCTTGCACCATTTTCCTTTTTCCCTCTGTCTGTCTCTCAAATTCTCTCTGAATATGGAAACTTTCTCCACCTAATTGCTGGTACATCGACACCTTGGTGTATACTACTGATATTTATACAGGCAGCTTACCTTGTTGAGAAACTATGTGGTTATCTTTTGTGATTAGAATATATTATTTTGCATCTTCACCATACATGTGGTGCGCATGCTCTGTTATGGCACACTTGTGCATCTGATGTCAGCCATTTAAGGAAAATAATCAAATAGATGGATCTGTTGGTGTAACTTTCATAACTAGAAGTGTGTGTTACTAGACCACTAAATTATACTATTAGTTGAGCAACATGAATAAGTGGATGTAAATATAACGATCTCATAGTGCAAGACTGGGTTGAAAGTAAGTACAGAAGCATTTTTGTAAAGATTTTTCCTTGTTTATTAGCTGTGGATTAATTGGGTAAAAGGAATAAGTTAATGGAACATGTTAGATCTTCTCCTCCATCCATTTCGAGGAAATAATGTCTCTTGACTTTAATAAAGGCCCTAGCGGTATAAGCTATGCAAAAGAAAAGGAAGAGGAGGACAAAGCTTAGAAAGCATGGAATAGGAAGCAACTATTTAAACGTCATGTAAGTGTTGAAAATGGAATGAGATACTATTATGGAGATCCATTTATCCTTAATCAGAATAGTGCAAATTGGTTTGTGTGGTGTTCTTAAATTCATATAACCTTGGGCTGCTTTACCTTTATTTGGTGCCTTTTATATCCAAAATTGTAATTGTGCCGCACGACAATACATCTAGCTAAAATAATCAGCTGTAGGTCATCTACTGATTCAAATTTGCATGAAAAGGCTGGTGAAACCATGTTCGACATGTTTAATCCCTGCTTTTACAAGTATAAGTTGTTTTAATCATTGTGCTTTACGATTTAGATTTTGCAGCATTCATAAGAACTTTGTTTAAGTCACTGACTGACTATGTAGTAGTTAATTGTTACTCTGTCTTAAAACATGTGTCTCATTTATCTTTTAGGGTGAGTGATAAATTAGTCATGAATCGTCAAAATATTCAATTATGAATTAGTTATAAGAATTTGAGTAGTGAAAATATGTAAATATATGAAAGTAAAGGTTTCAAAAACACAAAATTTAATTGCCTGGAACTGGAAGGAATAACTGAATTGGATGTTTTACGTTTCCTTTTGCTTCATATACGATGATAATCTATTTTCATGAGATTAATTCTTTATATTTAGTGGCATGAATAGAAAATATATTTTTTATATGCATGGCATGGTTAGGGAGAATTGGATTCTGGGTCCCAACTGCTCCCGTGGTATTTTACAGGACCACTAATGAATACAAAATTTCACCTACTTTTATTTCCCACTTCCAACGTGACTACTGAAAATGTTGTGAGAGAGGTAATTAATTTCTAGCACTAGCACTAGCAATAAGTTGATATAGTAAAGAGATATTTAAAGTGGAATATGACATCATGTGCCTCTGTTAATAATACTAACAACGTTTTATTTGGGGTGGTGATGTTAGCACTGTATCCAGCATCATATGGAAGCAAGGGGGTACACAACGAAGGAATTGTAGAGGAAGACGAATGGAAAGATGGCTTCTTGCTTTAAGGGGTTGGTTAAGTGGAATGGGGATATAAAGAGTAGCCAAAAAGATGAGCCAGTGTGACGTGGACACCACCATTTTGTGGACTCCCCACTTAATTTTATCTCCAGAGCTTCCACAGACCCATGAAAGGTACTAACCCTGGACCCAATTACTATATTTTATTTAAAAACTTAATTATTATGGGAAGATCTGTTTGATAAATCTGGCCATTGTATGACATAAGCAATGTCTTGTCCACTCCTTTATTCATATGAAACTAAGGTTATTTCCAACAAGGAGGATGGAAGAGAAGTAAAAGAAAAAAGCATAAATGGGAGGGATCTCTTTAGTATTTTTGGTTTAATCAGTATACTTTCTTGATTTCACGTAGAAGAGAAAACAATGGATGTCTTTGTATTAAACCAACACCCTTACTTTATGCTGGGAGAATATAGCCAACATCTACTGATCTTGATATATATTGCCGGAATACCAAAAAAAAAAGGCTCAACTGATTCACACCCTTTTGTGGGATAAGAAGTTTAAAGTTAACACTTTTTTACAGTATTTTGTTAAGGGTAGTATTGCCGAAACAAATGGCTCATTTTTTCCTTTATCACAGATCAAACAGCATAGTATTCCTTGGGTGGTTTGTGGTCGTACTTTGGTTTGAGTCCTTGTTCTACACTTATTTTAGTATTTCTAATTACAATTACCTGATTGCTTGGGACCAATTTCTTTTCTTCTTCTCCTTTTCTTATGGTCGTGTATGCAACCATTACGAAAGATAATATCATGTCTGCACAAGTGGCCCAAATGAGGAGCCACCCATCTGTCGGTACCACGTATAAATAGATATGCATAGTTGATATCTGATATCCTCTGAAGATATATAATACATATTAGCCAACCACGATTATGTTCTCTCTGTTAGATGATAAGATAAACTATTCTTGGATCTCATTGTTTTTTGTATTTCAATGACCAATCATCATAGGACTCCATGTTTTGTTACTGCTCTGGTAAAGCTTGAGTGGTTTTCATCTCATGTTCAGCTACCTTGAAAAATAGTACTTCTAGATTCATATAATATGAGCTTGAGTAGTAGAGTGATGTTGAAGCCTTTGCTGCAGTCCTTTCTTGACACTCCTTGGGTTATTTCGATAGGTACTATTTTTATGCGATGTTTTAGCTTGGTACACGATGGCTTATCTTTGATACACTTAGTACTTCCAGGATGGAACGATTACACATGTTTAGAGTTTTGAGGGGATGCTCGAAAGAGCTGTGCGTTTAGTATAATACTGCGCATTGTCTCGATTGGATTGTAGGTGATATGTTTGGCTTTTGATGATATATGAAAAAGCTTACCACAATAGGTAGTGAGCCCCAATTATGGAAACCAGAGAGTATCATTGCTAGCAGATGATCCATGTAAGGCCACCACTCAATTTTTTTAATGCATATCCTTCCATCTCTCCCTTTCTTGTCCATAGGAGACACTGGTTATGAGTCAAACAGGAGAGTAGCCACTGTAATTGTGTTTAGAATTTAGAATGATCAACAAAACACCATGGCCATCCTTTGGGCCACACCTCCCACTATCTTTTGTCTTTTACCTTGTATATATTATTCCATTTGGTTGTAAAGTGATTAAGCTTGTTAGTAACAAAGGATTAATTGGTGGGGTTAGATTAATTTATTACCAGACCTGCCTAATTGCTTAAGCATCAGATTCTGAGAGGGATTAGCATTTTCTGAATTGAGAATATACTCAATTTTATTGTTGATAGGACCAAGCAAGATTGGTGACAATTTAATATGTTAGCCCAAAAAGAATGGTAACCTTTAATTGGGGTCATTTCATTATCCCTTCCTGTCCTGACCATTACCCCTTATCATATTCATTACCATTGTTTATTCTTTTGTATAATGTCTTGTATGCCCTTGAAAACTTTCATTACATCGGATATACCTCTGAAAATTTATCTTTGACTATTGGATGTTTAGCAGTGTCATTGAGTTTTTAAAGGTTGCTGATGTGCCCTCTCTTTTGTGTGTACGTAACGGTTGATTGTGGCTAGTTAATGCATGTTTTACGTCTTTTGTGTATGAATATCCTCAACTTTAAACTTTTACATCAAGCTATTCAAAAAATTAACCACATCTCTTTTTCGTCATAAAGTGATAAAGTTACCCTTGACCTTAAGAAATACCATTTTTTTGTCTTTTTAATAGTTTTATCTTTCAACGTCTAATCAAGATGTTTTTTTTATAGTTATGAAGCCTTTTTTTAGATTAGGAACAAGGGCATTTCTGTCATTTTTAGCGAAAAAGAGTTATTTGTATTAAAAAAAATCAAAGTTTAGATAGCTAGAAGTAAAAGCTTAAAATTGAGGTAATGCATAATTTCTCCATGTAATTAATTGGAAAGTAATGCTTTTTTTTTTGTAAGAACAGAGCATCTGTTTCTTCCTGTTAGGTTCTAGCATTAATATTCTGTTCTTGATATGACCCTGTCTGTGTTTGTTGTTCGTTTCACTTGGCTTATCAGTAGCACTTCCATTTTCTAAGACACCATGTAAGAATTCAAGAACTTTGGATTCTTGTGGAAAGGAACCTCACAGAGACACAGTCAACAAGCTCATGAATATGAAGGTCATGAAATCAAATGCATGCACTATCTATGGTTAGGATTATGAATTCCGAGGAAATGCTCTTATCTTGATAGACCCAACATATCAGTGTCACTATCAGTTCATCATTTTACTTATCTCAATCGTTTCTCAATAGTCCAAAGATTTGATGGAGAGTAAAGGTGTCGGGTTGGGTGCTCAGTGCTCACGGAACGGAAAATGACATCCCTGTGAATTTAGAAGCTAAAGAAATGCTTGTGGTGCCATGTAAATCAAGTAAGTGATTTAACTCAACTTTTTTTCATCCATTTATGTGCTTACATGCATTGCCCGCAACATTTACAAGTTTTGTCTACTAGTGTTGACTTAGTTGGTTTAGGTAAACACTTCTTCTAACGACGTCTAGAGTTCAAACTCTAGTAGCAGATGTAGCCACCTAATTTCAGGTAGTTGAAGAAGTGAATCAATGGCAAGTATAATCAAGTCTCTGATGGTAATCTTATTTGTCTGTTAATTATGTTAGAACAGGAGACCGAGGTTGGGATTGCCCGTAGTGGGGAAATTTTGATGGTCAGTCTCTTTTGTCTGTTAATTACCTGAACTTGTTTTCATATAATTAATTGAATATGACTCATATTTAGATTATGCATCATATTAATTGATTAAAAAATGTAAAAGTAGGAAAATTGGATCCTGCATCATATTAATTGATTAAAAATGTGAAAGTAGGAAAATTGGATCCATATTTATTGTTTATTGCTATGTAATTGTATATATTTATACAAGAGAATACATGTCGAAAAAAAGAAATAAAGATATTCTGATACTTACAATATCTTATAAAAAGAAAGAGATTTCAAATTTGGGATACAATCTTGTAATTGAAATCAATATTGATTTCATCACAAAATTGACTTCAATACCCCCCCTTAAGCTGGAGAACTATGTTGGAAATGTCCAACTTACCCATAAGCTCATGAAAGCGGTCGCGTCCCAACCCTTTGGTGAGGATGTCTATAAGTTGATGTCGGCTGGGAACTGGTTGGGGGCAAAGCACTTCATTCTGTAGTTGTTGACGAATGAAGTGACAATCAATCTCTATATGCTTAGTTCGTTCATGAAAAACTGGATCAGAGGCAATGTGTATAGCTGCATGGTTGTCACAGAGGAGAGGAACTGTCGTACTCTGGTGGGCTTGGAGATCAGTGACGAGTTGTCGTAACCAGACTATCTCCCGACACAATCTGTTTCTTAGAACTCCAAGCGACCGGAGACGACCCAAGAAACATTATGTAACATGTGGTAGATTTTCTAGTATCAGGGCACCTTGTCTAATCGGCATCACAATACCCTGGTAATGTGAGAGTGTTATCAGCTCGAAAAAACAACCTTTGCCCTGGGCTGCTCTTAAGGTAACGTAGTACATGCAAGACAGCATCCAAGTGTGCCTCGCGGGGGGGCATGTAGGAATTGGCTCAAAATATGCACGACATGTTGATGTCTGGCCGAGTGATGGTCAGATACAATAAACGTCCTACCAGATGACGATATTGACCATTATCTTCACAAAGAGGCCCAACATCCGCTGAAGGTCGGTGTTGCTGAGCGAGTGGGAAGGATGTGGTTTACATCCAGTAAAGCCAATATTGACCAAGATGTCGAGGGTATATTTCCTCTGGGAGAGGATGATCCCTGAAGGAGAGCGAGGCACCTCGAGTCCAAGGAAGTATTTCAAGGTTCCTAAGTCCCTGATCTTAAACTGTTGATCCAAATGGTCCTTGAGTTGTTGAATACAGGTTGCATCTGTTCCTGTAATAACCACATCGTCCATATAGAAAAGTACTGCAACAAATGAATTAGGAACAATAAAGGTGAAGAGGGAGTGATCTGCAGTTGAGGGCTTGTAGCCAAGGCTAATTATGGAATTAGTGAATTTTTGGTACCTGTTACGGGACGGGATGCCTGCTTGAGTCCATAAAGAGATTTACGCAGGTGGCAAACCTGCTTATCCCCCTGTCTAGAAAATCCTTAAGGAACCTTCATATAAACCTCCTCCTGTAAATTTCCATGTACGACTGTGTTGTTAACATCAAGTTGGTACAGCGGCCAACTACGATTAGTTGCGATGACGAGAAGACATCGAACAGTGACCATTTTAACCACGAGTGCAAAGATATCGGTGTAGTCAACCCCTTCTACTTGGGTGTAACCTTTTGCAACGAGTTGAGTCTTATAACGCTCAATACACTCATCTGGATGATACTTTACCTTGTATACCCACTTAGAGTCAATAGCACGTTTTCCTGGGGAAAGTTCCGTCAAGGTCCAAGTATGATTCCCTTCCATAGCCGCAATTTCTCGTGTCATGGCGTCACGCCAACGCTCATTTTTAATTGCATGTTGAAAAACGCGTGGCTCATCTACAGAAGAGATGGTTGCTAGAAAAAATAGAGTGAGTTGATGATAATTTATCATAAGAAATAGTATGAGATAAAAGATGTACCGTCGAGTTAGATGAAATAATAGATTGGTGCGGGGGGCTGTAAGACGAAAGGTGGCAGATAATTATTAGTTATTGTTGTGTGATTCATGGAGGGAGGAGCTGTCGGCGGGAGCCTTTGCTTGTGAAAGTTGGGACCGGCGTAAAGGCTTGGTCTTAGGTAAGGTAACAATAGCGAAAGCCGAGGCTCGAGTGAAGGCTCCTTCTTCAATAATAAAGGCAAAGGCGGGATCAACGCCATCACTATAGGTGCTCTTAGACAATGTGATTTAACATAGAGTTTAAGCAAAATTGAATTAATTACTTCAAATTGCTTGTTTGATTTGTAATTTGTAAGGAATGAAGTCAGAGTATCTCAAATGGAGTGATAGAGTTGACAAATCACTTGAAAAATAGGTTCGAGGGGTCAGTTGGCAATCGCCTACCTTGTAGGTGAAGGATTTATTCTACTATTCACGGCAGAAAGAGAAGGGGTTGCGACCAACTGTCACATAATAATATGATTATTGGCTCATATATTGAAGTAGTATCATTGTGAGAAGTTGGATAAATCCACTGATAAAATTACTATACACTCAGCATTAAGGAACGTGGAAACAAAATGATTATAGGTATATTGTTTGGACGGTTTTAGCAATATGGATGAAATTTATGTGGATCAGATCATCTTGTATTGAAACTTGAAACAAGTCATGGTTGCCAGCTTGTATGCACCGATGGCCTCAAGTTCAATACTTGCTCAACTTTTTATAAAATATTTCTATGGTATCTGTTTGTACAAATGTTTAAAAAAGTAATTAAAGTATATTTTGTTCAAATCCAATGGTTAAAGTTTGTGCTTAGTCTAGTTTTGATGGGTTTCTTCAAGGTCTAGTTAATTCACGTTTACATCTAACGGGGATACAAGTGTCTAAAGCCAAATAAAAAATCATATAATTTACATGTTCAAAACGGATAACATTGATTCTAGGATAGTACTATAAACATAAGATAAGTAATGGATACAGAAAGCAGAGAAGATTATCCTATGCAGCCTCCACTGTGTATATGAAATGCAGTGTAGTATGATGAAACAGATATAAAAGCGTACCGTGAAATTTTTAATTGGTAGTCTAGGACCCTAGGTAGTATACATACTTAAAAAGATGGAACTAAAACGGTCAGAAAATTTGTGTTCTAAAACGATTTTATCATATTGCTGATTTTATTAGAAATAGAAGTACATATGTATACACAAGAAATAAAAATCGACATGGTGCGTGCACTCTGTTAGGTTGTATAGCACTCGCGGCGGCAGCTCTTACTTAACGTGCTCTGGCGACGTTCTCAAGAGAAAGAAAAGTTATGGACTCCAGGACATGGCGATTGAGGCTATGGTTGTTGTGGGAGATGGTCTCGAGGTTTCGGCCTTTTGCATACGAGGTAGGGTTAGGGTTGTCGGCGACGGCTTCGCCTAGGGGGATTTGGACTCCAATGACAGCCTTGGCCGAAAGGATGAGGATATGTACCTCGACGTATCATGTTGAGTAGAGGTAACCACGACTGGACGTGAGGTCTAGCGAATCAATCGACGGTGATTGGATCTCGTGGACTTGGCTGTGATGGAGCTAGCTGGTGAAACAAAATATCCACGAAGGAGATGGTGAAAGGGTTGTGTGACGAGAAACAACGACGGCATGCTCGGTCGTGGGAGTGGGCCCGACCACACATAGGGCGTGGATAGATGATCCTGCTGCACGGGGCCTTGCCTTTATCCAGCCCATGGGACAATCAACGGCAGCTACAACTCCTCCTCCTCATCTACGCTCGGCAGTGTGTTTTTCGTCGTGTAAGATTGATGCGAGGGAAGGGCTCGGTGGATTGGGGGATCGTATGGGGAAATTCTACGTTCTATTAGGGTTTCTCTTCCTTATAACGGCTTTCCTGTAGAGATCACGGGGGTGGGGGTTGTGGTTCCGAGGGAGTGAGAAACAAACGAGGTGGGGTGCTACGCATGTATCAACCCCTCGTCTATCTCAATTAGCAGTAGAGAGGCCGTTGAGGGGTATGAGGATACTACCTTCTCACCGACCGTGGAGTAAAAGTGGTTTCATGAATTATCGGTACAACAATCTCCTACTAGGTCGGGACCTAACGCTTTTACGTTTTATAGAGCACTTGCTGATATCAGAGGGAGGATGACGGACCGCTCCTGCAACTATACCCTAGCAACACTCATCGGACTATTATTGTCTCGATCATGTACTATTGTTGGGGTAGCTTACATTTTTTTTCGTTTTTTCGGCTCACGATGTTTGAACATCTTATATCGATTCATTTATGTTGTATATATGAAAGATGGTTTTATCCCACTGGAATTCTTATAATCGATACCTTCGGGCTTATTATGATATATTTTTTCTTTTAACGTTAATAAAAATTGAAGTACATAACAAGATAAATTGTCCTAATCCTTACTTTTACTCGGGTGATTGAATTTTCTTGGGTGAATCAGCATATGTTGGGCTCAGCAAAGGCATTATGAAATCGTGATGGGCAAGTTTGGGTTCGGAATGAACCTACAAAGCACAAAGCACTTGACCAGATACATGAAAAGTAGTTCAAGCAGGCCCAATTGATTTACCGAAAAGCCCATATGAATAATACCGAGCAGTGTTGTTGGGCCTCACGTAATCCAATAAGAGGTCTGTGAGCAGTCTGGGAGTACATGTTGTATAGGTGTGTGTCCCATTCTGGAGTAATCTGCGGATAAGTTGGGCGAGAAGAGAAGCAAACCATATATTATCCTGTATCCTTCTCGAGTACATGTACATATATTCTCTCCCACTTTCATAATAGGAAAACGACGATGGCTTGGGCCGACGAAGCTCTGAATACCATACCCTACCACCTACACATTACTGCCAGATCATCATGTCCCGTCCTCTTCCTTTTCATCTCCACCGTCCATTTTTTGACAGCTGCTCACAGTTCGATATTGTTCAGTCTGTGACTACTGCCTCTTTCATTCATTTGCTTCATTCAGATATTCTGTCATTTCTGATTCTGATTTCATTACTTGACTTCTCCCCTTTTCAGCTCAGCTTTAGCTGTGCTTAAAAGATAGTCAACTCTCCTTTTCTCAACTCAAAACATTAGGCGTGGACTCATGATTACTGTGCTCTATTTGGGATTATCAAGTCAACTCATCCTAGAACTGGGTTGAGAAATTGCTTAGCATAATATATTCGTGTTCGATTGAATTATGATGGACTGCACGTTTTTCCCTTATTATGAGACTGTAACTTGTCAGACCTTTTACAATGGTATTGAAGCGGTGTTTATATATCTGTCGAATCGGACGTGTGCGAAAAAAGGGACGTCGAATTTTTGGGTAGAGTCGGGTGTACGTCGAATCTATAAAAATGTAGATTCGACGTCGAAGAATCTGTAGACTGTCCCAGGTCGAATCGTGGATTCTGGCCCAGTCGAATCCAAGCCACCGAATCTGGCTCTGACGCGTGGACAATGTTTCAGCTTTAAAGATCGGCCCCAACACTTCGCATTCCTCATGCATACTCGCGTTTCTTCTTCTTCAAGCTCTAGCGATTTTTCGGCCATCGTCTCTCCACCACTGTTTCTACCACAACCGTTTCTTCCGGTAGAATCACAGCTAACGTGTCTCCCACCACTGTATCTCCACCAACATTATCTTCGGCCGCCGTTTCTCCACCGTCCTCCTTTTCTCCACCCACCGTTGTTTCTTTACCAATGGTCGACAACTCCCACTTCGAAGGGTCGTCCACGGAGCCGGGCTCGAGCTTAACACCCCATATCACGGGCAACCCGTACTGGGAACGCAAATTCCATCTATGATCTTGTATGCACGACTTAACGTCAACCCGCCGAGGATGCTACGCATGTACAATAAGTGGAGTTGCCCTAAGGAGGCCACATTGGTGTATGCGTGTCTCAAAATGGCGGAGCAAGGAGGCAACCAATCCGGCGATGCCTTTTTGTATAACATACAGGGAGAGCTCGCCCATGTGACCCATTAAACCCCAGCGACTAAGCGGCCCGCCGAGAACTGCATATATTATTGGACCGTCATCAACCGGAAGGTGAAGTGGTTCAATGTGTGTTGGACGGAGTTGAAGCTCATTTACCAGCCCGGATGGTCTGACGCTCCTGGCTCTTACAGAGGAGGTGTATGCCCAGAAATACGAACACTCCTTCGTATGGAAGCACTGATGGATGCTCGTGCGGGACCAACCCTATTGGATGGAATCGTATGTTGGTCGACATAATCAAAAATCGCAAGTGACGTGGATTATGGAGGTGTAATAGACTATGGAGGTGTAATGTGACGACACTATTATAAACTATACCTTAGTTTTCCATAATCAAATATGGCAAGTGTCGTGGGAACGGTAATGCCATTGCTACACGAGCATAGCAAGTACTGTCACGTTACTGTGTCTTTGACACCGTCACGTGACAATACTTGCTATGTTCTTGGAGCAATGACACTACCACTTCTACATCACTTGGTATATTTGATTATGGTATACCGAGAATAAAATTTGAAGTCATGTCGTCATATTACACCCCCAAGACCCATTACTCAACGTCCAAGAAGATGGCACATAGATCGTCGTGTGTTGTAGGTCGTACTGTCCGGAAACACAACCCGGTCCCCCGTGTTAGTAATTAACTCCGGGAAGCTGGTTGTGTTTCGGGCATTACAACCGGAAAGGTACATCATGTTTCCGATAACCAACAACTTGTAATTCGTTTCGGAGGTGTAATGTGATGACACGAGTAGAAAATTTGACAAAGATGGCATGTAGCTCGTATTGCGTTCTAATTCTATTCAAACATTTCGAGAAATAATAATATGCGTCCGGTCGAGTCGTCTTTCGTTTTTTAACAACGTTATTTTCAGTTACACCGTTCGGAATAAACATGTTGACTTTTTTCTAAGACTATCAGTCTATTCTCATTGCGATGTTTAAACCACTAGACCCACGAATCGGATTTAATTTCTTTCAAATAATCCCAAAACTTATTGAATTAGACCGATTCGGTTTAATCTCACTGTAAAAGATCTAAGAGTATTTATAATAGAGTCTAATATCGGTCTTAAAATCAGCAAAAACATCTCATTTGTTCTAATACAAGGTAGATTCTATTATATCAGTTTGGCTTATGAATTCTTAAACTCAACTGTTACGACTAATTAATCATAAGCTTAAGCAAAGAATAGGATAAGTAATTTTCTACAAATAAAATGGCATATTTTGACCTCATATTCTCTCTAAACTCGCGATATGTACAAGCGACCAACCTCCAATTTCCTTGTTTCCCCAATTATGCTTTGTTCCAACTCTGTGAAACATGTGTTGTTTCTCTAAAATAGAAGTAATTAATTCTTCGGAACAAATGTAAAGTTGATGCCTAAGTCTTGTGTTACCCAATGGGATTAATAATTCAATTTGAATACGCCTTAGTTTTTGTGTCCAAGTCGGGGTGATGGATGAGAAACAATGGAGATGGGACACAGTGAGATGACAAGTCCTTCTCCACCTTTAACGTACCAAAATGGCATCATGTAGAGTTTAGGCTTTGCACAAATATATTAAACATCGAGCTTTTCAAATTCAAATACTACATTTAATCATTTTAATAGAAATATTATTATTTTAATCTTTTTGATGAAGAGTAAAGTCAGGATTTATACCTTTAACATAGCAGGTAATACCCGTAGAATAAAAAAGGGAGTTATTGAGAGAAAGAGAAGTGTGCAAATACTGAAAATAAATAAAAATAAAACAACACCATACTGGAAATGGAATGTGTAGTGTAGCTGTTTGTTTTTTGAATTTCACCTCTCCTTCTCCTCCCTATAAATCCAAACTCCAATTTCATCTTCCCTCTCTCTCTCTGACTTTATCTCCCTCCAATTTTATTGGTAATTTCTCTTCTTTGTGGTCAATGCTATTACACTGATTTGTGATTGTCTCACATTCTGTGTTGTTGTCATGCAGAGTAAGAGAACAATGGCGGTCTCTTTCTCTTCCACTTCCAGACCGACTGGTAGAGGGACAGAGCTCCAAATCCCGAAGAAATGGAAAGACAGGGACAATACCAGCCCCGAGAGGACCAGGGTCTGGACTGAGCCTTCCAGTTCCACCTCCAAGCTCAGGCCTCATACAAGTGTCCCTGTTGTCTACTATCTCTCCAGAAATGGCCATCTCGACCACCCTCATTTCATGGAGGTCCCCCTTTCCTCTCCCGATGGCCTCTTTCTCAAAGGTATCCCAACTTTCCTCTTCTCTTCTGTTTGGTTTCCGAGAAAACTGACCAGAGATGGAAAATGTTGTTATGTTTAGATTCTCAGTTTTCTTTGTTGCTCAGATGTCATCGGCCGCCTCAATATGCTGAGAGGAAATGGAATGGCGAGCTTGTACTCATGGTCTTCAAAACGGTACTGCATTGTCTACTCCACTGATCCGTCTGATACAATGTGCATTTTATTTCAAATCTGATCAGAATTTCTATGGTTGTTTAGGAGCTATAAGAACAGCTTTGTGTGGCACGATCTGGCGGAGAACGATTTCATCTATCCCTCACACGGTCAGGACTATGTTCTCAAAGGCTCCGAGCTTCTGGATTCTTCTATAACCCCCAAACCTCTTGAAGCTCCGCCGTTGAAATCACCGGAAACGCAGAAAGCCGGCGAAGAGTCCGGTTTCCCGCTGGTCACGCGGCAACGAAACCAGTCGTGGACGGCGATCAACCTCCAGGAGTACAAAGTCTACAAGACCGAATCGGTCGGCGAGTCAACCCGGCAGCCCGCCGCGGACGCGTCGACTCAGACCGACGAGAGGAGACGGCGACGGAGGGCGGTTCTCAAGGAAGATGTCGAGGATGAACCGCGCGAAACGTATGGAAACAACAGTACGGAGCTGAGCAGGGAGGAGATCTCACCCCCGCCGTCGGATTCGAGTCCGGAAACGCTAGAGTCGTTGATGAAAGCTGATGGACGGTTGATACTGTGCGCCGGTAGTGGAAACGAAGACGAAATTAATCGAACGGCTGGAATTCATCCAAGTGGCAGAATGAAGGCGTCTTCGGTCCTGATGCAACTGATATCTTGCGGTTCGATCTCGTTCAGAGACTGTGGGCCCGCGTCCGTGAAAGATGAAGGGTTCTCGTTAGTCGGGCACTACAAGGGTAGGCTTCCACGAAAGGCAGGGGTATCTATGGAAACTCCGAGCTTTTCAGGGGTAAAATTGGAAGACAAGGAATATTTTAGCGGAAGCGTGATTGAGATGAAGAAGGAACCGTTCCCTGCTCTGAAGAGGTCATCTTCATACAATGCAGGTCGGTAAGCTGCTTCTCTGTTATTTTCATGTTTACTCAATTCAGTGAAAATAAAACAAACAATTTGTCAAATCAATAGCTTTTGCTCTTGCCCAAATGTAGATAATTGCAATATGACCTTAGAAGTTACAATTAAGGCTTTGAATTGACCTTATTTTCTGTTTGCTTGTGTAGCTAACGAACAGGGATAAAGAAAATTAATACTATGAATTGACTTTGAAGCATGTTTGCTTGTGGATTTCAAATTTCACTAAATTGGATTTTATAGGGTTTTGTTTTTATAGCCATCATTTAGTAGTTGATGATGAAATGGAGATTGTATTCTTGTGAAATGGCATTGATGAGAGTAGATACAACTGTTCTGGACTTGTTACCTACACTACACAAGGATTCTGCCACAGAGGAGGTTGATTCTCTGAGAAACAGTTTTGGCTTGATTTTGATTCAATGATGATAGGTTCGTACCAATCCTGGCAAAGGGCCAGCTAGATTTAGAGCTAGCTATGGCATTATGTTCTGCATCTGCATTGATACTGTACAGAGCAGCTGTAGCATTCAATTTCCATGGTGTGCTTCCCTTGTTGAATTATGGTTGTACATAGTACAGACTTGTTGATCATATCCAGATTTTAGGATAGGAGTTTCTTGAACTTTTATTTTTATATTATACTATTCTGACTTATTTTCTCACATCCTAACTGTGGTAACTTATTTTTTACATTCTACTAGCGTTCGAAAGTCAAAAAACCGTTATTTCCTGGAGTTATCCCTTTAGGATAACATGTGGGCACAGTACAATCATCCGCAATAGATATTAAATCCAATTGTTTATTTATCGTATGTGTTTCAGTATTAATAACGGGTAATCTCAATGGCATGTCCACTTTGATCATTTATTTGTGAGAACCAATCATACGGCTTATGTTATATCATAAACTAACTTGTAACTTTTTATAATCTGCATACACAAAAAGTAATCAACCGTTACCATATGCCATCAGTTTTTTGCATGCAAAAAAAAGCAGTCTACAGTTTTTTATTACAAAACGGGATAGCAAGGGTGGTTCTTGCAGATGTCAAAGAAGTTCATGCAAAAACTGATTGCATCATAACGGTTCGTTGTTTTTTGTAATTTATGAAAAGTTACGCCTTAGTTTAAGACAAAAGAATTAGGTTGTAGTGTTAGTTTTTGCAAATGAAATGTCAAAACTGGTGCTTTACTGGGTTTTTCCCTGTTAATAAATTGCTTCCTATGCACTTGACTAGTTTGTCTTAAGTAGCTGTTTTTTTTTTGTATTGTGTGGCTTCCTCTGAGGTTGCTTCTTTGATTTGCAGGAGCTCACAGTTGCAGTTGGCAGGGAAAGAGATAGATGGGGTCCGAGCCAAATGCATCCCGAGGAAGCACAGAGGTGTAGCGGCTAGAAAAGAGTGCAATGCAGTGGACAAATCCTATAGTATTACTAGTAACAGTAGCGGTGATCAAGATTTGAGCAAAAGACCAACAGAGTAAGTATTGTAACACGAAGTCTACCATTCTGTATTGTTGTAGTTATGTAGTAGTGTCTTGTAAACCAGTGAAGTAGAAACAGAAGTAAAATGATTTACCAAGAAATCAACTTATGTGTTAGTGTTAGTGTTAGTGTTAGTGTTAGTGTTAGTGTTAGTGTTAGTGTTAGTGTTAGTGTTAGTGTTAGTGTTAGTGTTAGTGTTAGTGTTAGTGTTAGTGTTAGTGTTAGTGTTAGTGTTAGTGTTAGTGTTAGTGTTAGTGTTAGTGTTAGTGTTAGTGTTAGTGTTAGTGTTAGTGTTAGTGTTAGTGTTAGTGTTAGTGTTAGTGTTAGTGTTAGTGTTAGTGTTAGTGTTAGTGTTAGTGTTAGTGTTAGTGTTAGTGTTAGTGTTAGTGTTAGTGTTAGTGTTAGTGTTAGTGTTAGTGGGTCAAAGGAAGTGTTGAAAAGTGAAGTGAGTATTGAGGGGAAATATAATATTTGGTAGCAATGCTAATGCATTGAGATTGTGAAAAGGGATAGTTAGAGGATTGTCCGTTTGAGCTTGGAGCTTTGGGATGGGTCAGTTTTGGGAGTTGAAAATGGCCCTAATTACGGAAACTAAGGGCACTAACCCTAATTGTTTAGAGGGTTGGAAACATGGGGAAATGAGAATCTTTCTATTGAAATAATGGTTAGTACTAAGGCTTCTTGTGTTTCAAGGCTGCACGTGAGAGCCCTCAGAACTCACAACTTTGATTAGGTTTGGTTTGTGGCGCTCCCAAACTCCTTGCATTCCACTACATCCAAAAACTACGGTTCAGGACTTTATCTCGCCCTTTTACTTTTTCTCATACTTGTTCTCCTTTTATCTGGTTTCATTATCGATAAAATTCTCCATTATTTGCTCATAAAATATCATAGGTTATAGAAAATGATTTGCATATGTATCTTCTTATTTAAATTTTAAATTGAGATATAAAATAAAGAAACCCATCTTTTTAATAAGTTGATTAAAATCATAACTGAATCAAGAAATAGAATAGTTACAAAATGTTTAGAAAGTAATGACGATGAGTGGTTTAAAATTGTCATAACAAAATAGGTGAGTTGATTTATAAAATTTGGATCCACCGTAAAGAACCTGAGCCTTGCACAACCCTAAAGTACCTGGCTAATGCAAGATAGGAAAGTGCGAGATCTTCAGGCGAATGGTTGCTTGATTGCGAATCACTATGGTTATAATGTTCATTTCTAAATGCACCTGGTAACTGATATAGAGCTTTTGAGGGGATAATATGCATTCAAGAAGAACACTAGGAAAAAGAGGAGGCTTTAGTTCGAGATAACTTTGGCCCTGGAAAGGTGGGGTGTAAGTCCCTAAACACACCTCGTTGCTCGTCCTTAGACTCATTGGACCCAACAAGACTGTGTAGCAGACCTTGCCTGATTGTTTGGACCAATAGGAGTTGTTATCATATTTTCATGACGTCACGACGATGCCGTTGTGTTTTCTCTGGCCGCTATTGACATGATCAGTCGTTGATTCCACTCTCCTTTAGTCTCATCAAGCGTGGCAGGGTTCCGATCCAACAAAAGGGGTTGGAGCGGTTCCGCATAGAGGCCTCGAGTGACTAGGTGCATCTCAAGATGATCGGTGAATCGTAGGTCACACTTGTGATGAGTTTGGATCGGAGGGACGGAGGCGGAGGGGCTGCGGCGACAACGAAGGAGGCGAGGGTGGCATCGAAGGCGGAGGAGGTGATGAAGGCAGCAAAGCCGAAAGAGGTAGTGGATGATGCGAAGAAGGCAGTGGTTGTAGAGGAGACGAAGGGGGCAGTAGAGGTGGAGACAACAAAGGAGACGGAGGTGCTGGTAACGGTCGGTTGATCACCGGAGGAGAAGGAGGAGTTGAAAGAGAACATGATGGTGGTGGTATAGTAGTGATAGATGAGCGGAACGGTACCTATAGAAGAGAATGATAATGCCACCGTGAAAAATTAGGGCCGGCGGTAGCTCCTAAAGAGAGACATTTTTTTAGGGATCCAATAGTAAGCTATAATATATGATTTTTAAAAGATCAATAGATGGTTTCAAAATTTATTTAGAGATGAAAAATAAATCCGTAGCCTATAATTTAGACTTCATGAATGTATATTGGGCTGATTCTAAACAAACTCCCGGTTCAAATTTAGTTGCATTGCACTGTAGAGATTGTAAATAATGTCATTTTATCACATGTTTTAAACTAAAAGAAACTAGTATGCTCTCTTGGAAATGAGTGATAAAAAAAAAATGAGTCCACAGTCTAGAATATTCGGTAAAACTATATAGAGTATTATGTTAAAAAATGAGGAGAAAGTGATGTTTTTACTTTCTCTTCGATCATCGACAAACATGTTGATGTTTATTTCGACTCTCTTTTATTTCTCTTCCATTTCGGTCTTTCTCCTCCATACACCCGAAGATTACCCGTCAAAATCAATACGCCGATGTCGAACTCCATTACGTATGCTTGATGAATCGACTCTAACTTGTTATTTGTTGACAAATAGACCCTACAAAATCGACCTCCACTGTGGATACTCTTATTGGTAAAATAATCTACAAATACACTTATGCTTGTTACCAGCCACCTTAGTTTTTTGATGTCATCTCAATCGTCTAAGGCTTTAATTCTTATTCACACGTTAAATGTTTTGACAGGAATATGTGCTGATGTACTTCTAAAGCCAGATCACGTGAGTGCCACCTCTTACCTACCTCAACTTTAATAATAGCGTCATTGGCCAGGATTGATGGTAGAAGTAGCCCTCCGGCTCCTACCCTTCGAGCGAGTCCTAACAACCTCCAATTCTCTATCAAAGTAGTTGTTTGCACTCCTCCCCTCAATTTGATCGAGAAAATAGCCCATGGGCATATCGTTACTACTATTGTTGATAGGTGTTTGAGTTCGTGGGAATCAAGTCGGATAGGTAAGAAAACATGGTCTCGGATGCCGCTGAGTCAGACACAACCTCTGCTACACAACTATACGAAGGATTGGATCGAGCCTTAGTCCCTATCTCTGATAAGTCCCCTCTACCGTTTCACGTTGACTTTGGCGACGCGGTCCCTCAACTATATGTATTTTCGGGATTCTCCCTAACGGTGATCCATATTCATACTGGGAAAAAGCATTACTTATACCGTGGCGAGGTATGCTAGACGTTTAGGGATATGCTACAAAGATTTGTCTGAGGAATCCTTCAGGGAGATTGAAATTGTTCAGAGTTCTTACTGTTAGACGGGTTAGCCCCATGATGATGATTGGAGAAGGCACTGGTTTGTCCTAGGATACAACGACAACGGTTGACAAACTCAAACCGTTGAAAATGAAATTTCAGAAATTTCCTTATTGCATATCAAATTTCAAAAGTGAAATAAATTGTTGAGAGTTTAGTACGACCGAGCAAAATATAGCTAGCGCACAAGCCATATCCGGAGCAATATTCGCGACTCGCACGTCTTGTAGGCACGCACATGAGTTCAAGCCTGTCTAGACCCTAAATTTGTATCTAGCTTGCACCTGCACACGAGATAGAACCTTACTTCTAAACAACTCAAATATGTTAAAGACTTCTCTATATAAAATCAATAAAAGCTATGTAATATTTTCATGTCGATATTATATGAAATAGTGTTTTTTTTCTACTTGTATTTTTCTCAAAAATCAAGTTTAATAGGTGATCTTTGAATTTTAATTTTTCTTGTCCGTTTAGAACTCCTGATATCTCGTTAAAAATATCTCACTTCCTAAAACATGAGACTACTTTTTCCATTATTCTAGAATAAGTCAATCCAATATGACATTGAATATTAAGTTATTCGTTCTCACTTTTGTCCAAAACTCATTATAAAAGAGAAGTTCTTAGTTCCATTAAAATCACCTAATTGTTCTTAAGTTTTTATTGGTTTTTGCGTTTTACTTTACATCAGGTTCTTAAGTGTTGGGTTCTTGTTATTCGTAACAGTTGTTTCTTTATTGCTTTTGTTTCTATGATAAAAAAAATACTTTTTTTTAGCAAAAAAAACTTGGTTATCACTATCCAGCACTCCTTTCTTCTTTTACTTGTACTTTGTATTTTGTAACTACTTTTACTTTGTTTTATATTCTTCAATTATTACTTTAATTTCTGTTAGGTGTCCGTACTTTAATTTAATACTTGTAGTCTCAATAGCTGGTGTAAATTAATAGGGACTACTCTTATCCATATCCCTAAAACACATCACTATTCTAAACTTCAAACTTCTTCAATACACCAGAAATATTTGTCAAGCATGATCCCAACATATATGACCAATTGACTCATGAGGCTATGCTTAGGCCCATTGGGCCAAAGGCAATCTGCTTTCTCCTTATCTGGTAACTTCAAATGAGTTTCATGATTGGGCTTTCAAGCAAGTCTCCAAATCTCTTTTGCCCTGAAATCTCTCTCCTCTGCCACTTTGTCTTAAATTAAACTTGCAACAACCCGCATGTGTCCTTGAAGTTTTTCCTCATCACTTAGCTTGCTCACATATCGATATTGCTATTTGCTATAGCCTATAACCTATACGGTACCTTCTCTCTATTTTCATACATGCCACATTCATATTCTCTCTCTCTCTCTGCTTGCAATTGCAATTGCATGCTTTCAACAACCACTCACAGCAACACACGCGCACACAGACAAGCAACCCATTAGGCTTTGCTGAGAACACCAACAATACCTTCAATCTCTCCCTTCATTGACTTGTTGCTCTGTGCATGTCACGGCCCACTACTCCTTTCATCATCTCCCGATTATCTCATTCACTCCATGTTACTTATTGCTCTGCTCCCAGTAATGGGTGCTCGTTGATTCTTTTGAATTTTGATTTGGCTTTTCTGATTGGAGCTGGTTACTTGGTTTCTGGGGTTTGTTTCAATTTGATCATATTTGCGAGCTCATGGGTCCTGTTAGAGGGTTCAAAAAGAGGAAGAAGAAGCCCGACGCTAATGCTTCTGCTTCTGGGTCTCCTGAGGAAGAGGGCTATGTGGATTGGTGGGACGGCTTCTCCAGAAAGATTAATGGTATGTTTTTGCTTTACTGTGTCCGCTTTTTTATACTTGTTAAGGTTGCTGGGGTTTCTCTTGTTGATCATTTGTGGTTGTAGCAAATTTTCACTAGTGTTTGATTAAATCTGGCTTCATTGTTCAAATTTGAGTTTGTATGAACTAATTGGGCTTCTGATATTTTTATTGGTCAAGATGCATCTTACTATACTGTAAATGCATTTGTGAACCCGCAAGGAGATCCCTAATCTGGGTTTTTAATCATTATTTATATAACACTGTGATTTCAAATGTAAGAAGATGCATTATATTTCACCATGGTAATAGTAATGAACATGTAAGGAGTATTTGAGATGTCTGTAGTAGATTATATCTCCTCTCTGCTTAGCTTTGTACTGGGATGCATTTTATGGTATAATAGGGAGAAAGGATGTTGACCTAAAGAGCTTTCCCACTTCTGTGCATGATTGGCATGTGTTTCGGAAGGCTGTGTTGTATACATGTTTATGTATTTATCTAGCAAAACAGCCAATGCCATTGAAACTCCCAGATGCAACTTGATGTTGCAAATGGATTGTATTGTAGACTTAAGAACTGTGTTTTCAGCATCAGCCAACAATTATCTAAGTTTTGCTTCCAAACCACCTACATATCATAAATGTTTGCTATAACATTCAACTGCATTTGTGGTTTTTCTTTGCATCTCATTCAATTATGTTCCTATTCAGTTAGCAACTTGTGGAAAAATCATGAGCATGTTAACTGAATAGGAAACATTGACAAGTTGTAGATTCTCCATTTCATGTTAGATCCAGAACTTAATGTGATTCCTAAGTCAGTTTATTTGTGTGAGTCAAGAGGTGGCCCATTCTAAGGAACTTCACAACTCCCTTTTTGTTTGAACACACTGGGTCATCATCTGTAGTGGGAGAATTAGAATGACCGTTTATGTTAGTATTCAGTATATTCCATGATAGATAAGAAGTTTTGGTGAAATAATCACTGAAAACTTGAAAACCAAGGGCATGAACTAGGAAATTCAGTTTCTTGGTGTCTGTCACTGATACCATTTGAATGTGTGAATACAAGTTCTTCACATATAACTCGTGTTGAAATCAAATTTGTCTAACATGTCAAGGACTCCATTCAACCTTCCAGGTTTTGACTTCTCTTCTCTTTTAATCGTGAGTGCTATAATGGAAAAAAGGACACATACCATCATCATTATTTCATACATCAGTTTACACTATCCCAGTACCTTTGCTGATAACTCTGTGATGTTCTGTATATGTAAACCTTCAAGTTCAGCTTTAGATAAAGTTTCAACAAGTCTGTATGGTATAACCAGGTGTATTGATTAGATCACGCTATGGCCTAGCAGCATTTGAATTTTAATAAAACTTATACATAATATTTGTTAAACCCCTTTTGATATGTGTTGTTGCTTAGAATGAGATCCCTATATAAGCTTGAGTTTTAACTTTAATGTGCAGGATTTCAGTCACCATCAAAGGGTTTAGATAAATTTGAATCCATTTTCAAGGTTACAAGAAAAACCTTCAACTATATATGTTCCCTAGTGAATGATGATATGGGAGCAAAGCATGGCAACTATTCTTTCACAAATGGGAGACCTCTGTCTCTCTATGATCAAGTAGCTGTAGCCTTAAGAAGGCTAGGCTCTGGTGAGTCATTAGTGACAATTGGTGATTCATTTGGGCTGAACCACTCAACCGTCTCCCAAGTGACCTGGCGTTTTGTAGAGGCAATGGAAGAGAGAGCACTTAAGCACCTACAATGGCCCACCACAGAACCCGAACTGTCAAAAATAAAATCAAAGTTTGAGAAAATGTTCGGGCTCCCTAATTGCTGTGGTGTGATTGACACCACACACATAATGATGTGTTTGCCTTCGGCAGACCCACAGAGTAAAGTGTGGCTTGATCAAGAGAAGAACTATAGTATGCTTTTGCAGGCAATTGTGGACCCTGATTTGAGGTTTCGAGATATAGTCACTGGATGGCCCGGTAAAATGGATGATAAGTCTGTGTTTCAGAGTTCAAATTTCCATGAACTCTGTGAGAGCGGGAAGAGGCTGGCCGGGAAAAACTCAGAGCTAAGGGAATATATAATTGGTGATTCGGGATTTCCCTTGCTGCCTTATCTTGTGACTCCTTATGAAGGTAAGGACCTCTCGGAGTCAAAAGCCGAGTTCAATAAGAGGGTATTGGCCACTATGATTGTGGCACAGAGGGCACTGGTGAGGTTGAAGGAAATGTGGAGGATCATTCAAGGAGTGATGTGGAGACCCGACAAACACAGGTTGCCTAGGATAATTCTTGTTTGTTGCTTGCTTCATAATATTATTATCGATATGGAAGATGATGCACATGATGACACATCTTTGCCTCACCATCATGACTCTGATTACCATCAGCAGATTTGTGGTGGTGTTCATAGTGAGGGTGTAGAGCTGAGAGAAAAGCTGTCTCTCTACTTGTCTGAAAGGTTATGTTCTTGATCATTTTGTGTTAAGAGGCAAGATCCTTGGTTGCAACCTTGAAGCACAATTAAGTTATGAAATTAGAAGAGTCTGGCACGTTACTGGCAGAGACAAGAAGGTGTTGGAGATTCAGTTTTGATCTTGTACTAAACCAGTTGTGAGTTGCTAGCATTACTGAAAGACCAGTTTTATGATTGCTAGATAGATTTGTAACAGTGTGGTCCTCATGTTTGTTTTTTATTTGTCTGCAACCATTTCATGACTCAATTCTTGAAATTAAACGCCATAAATGAATTCATTTATTTTTATTTTCTGGTGTAAAATGTGTCAAACTTTACAGGTATGCAATGTGTTTCTGTTTGTTTACTTAATTACAGGTTGTTTTCTGGTAAGAAATGTCAAAATGAGTTTAACGTTAATCCAGAGTTTCATATTTATCCAGATTCATGTTTATCCAGATTTCATTATTTTGATTTCGGCTTACAAACGAGTCTAAAACTACTTTTTAAGATTGATTTATTAAGCATAAACTTAGCATTTGTGAATTTCTGGACCTGCATTTTTTTAGAAGTCAAACAAAGGCCGGATTAAAAGAGATGCCTAAAAGGCTAGATAGGCAGAAATCAAACAAAAGTTGGGAGTAAATAAATAAAAAATGAGAAATTGCTGCAGGATTTGAACTTGTTTTGCCAACTGGACAAACTAATTTTGATTGAAGAAACTATTATTAATTTAGATAGAATCGCATCTAATAGGAACATATATTAGGTTAGGCTTGAAGAATCGCCCACTTAACTTGCATCATTCATGGACCTAAGTATGTGAACACAGTACTATCACATAAGGTAAGAACCATTTTTCTGAAGTGCAACAACTAATGTAGATTATTAGATAAAAATATTGGATAGCTGAGATTAAAGTTTGCATAGATTTCATATTTTATGATTTTGATTTTATTTTGTGATAATGTAGATTCCGTATCAAATTTTACTTTTTATTTGATATATCTCACTTTTAATATCGTAGATTTCATAGTTTTCTCTTGCACATTCTAAACATAGTTTACTCAAATACGTTTCCAACATCACAATTCAACAACTATATCATGATTTGAAATGACAAACAACCAATATTTCATCCTAATTGATATCATCTTTGTTTTATCATTTATGTACAGATCACTACATGTATACAATTTTAACCACTTCAGGAATGGATTTAATTTATGAAGAATGCACATGTTGGTGATTTAATCACTCTCCATTGTTGAAATAGTTTATTTTTTGAATATCGTCTATGTTTTACTGCATACTACAACTTTTTTTTTTTAAATTATATATTAAAAACATTCTATATTTTGTACAACATGGGAGCATTTTAGCCTTCACTCCACTCGGCCGCCAAATCTTGAAGAATAAGAACTAAATCTTATATACACATTCTACTCCGGGTGTTTTTTTTTTCCACACCATTATCACGTGCTATCACCATTCAAACACGAGCTATTACAGATTGGACTGGGGTTTACCTTATACCATCCCGAGTATCTGTACCTGTATATGTCCTTTAGATGATTTTTTTTAACATAGTCAGTATCTTTTGAGTATAGGCAATATATCCGACATAAGGCCTCTGGATAACGAGAAGACATGCGTAGAACGTGTTAGAATATGTTGTATAGGCCCAGTACATGTGGCTCGTTAGGGTTAACATCAGGTTTAGGAAACCCTAGTGGTGCAACACCACTATATATATACACATGTAAATTGTAGGTTTTATTCAATCAAATACAATACAATTACGCTATTGTTATCATGGTATCAGAGCCCTTATCGCTCTAAATCTCGCTTCCGCTTCAGCCGCCGTCCCCGCCGCCGCCGCCGTCGTCGTTCACCTTCGTTGAACGTTACTCTGCCGGTTCCAGCCCGAGCTCCCTGCATCTCCAGCCTCCAGCCTAAGCTCTCTGCGTCTCCAGCCTCGTCAACGACGTCCCCGGTCGTCCGTCACACTCTGTCACCTTCGTCGAGATCTCGCCTCCGATGCTGCTCCCACGTCGCTGCTGCTGCTCCCACGTCGCTGCTGCTGCTCCCACGCCGACCCACGCCGACGAAACACGCCGGCGAAGCACTGCCCAAATCTGCAAATCACGCAGACTCGTCGAAGACGACGCGTACACGCCACGCGCCCGGTTCTCTCCGAGACCGTCACGCGCCCACGCGCCCACGCGCCGCTGACCGCGTGACCCACGCGCGTTGACTTCTGTTCCAAAAAAAAACTAATCATTTATTTCAGTGTTTTCTTTTCAAGTATACCTAATGGAGAAATTCGATATCGCTAAACCTATTAGCGTTTACTTTGATGGCAACAATTATGTGTTGTGGGCTGCAGAGATGTCTAGTTTTCTTCGAGGCAAACTTCTCTGGTGTTATGTTACTGGCGATATCATTGTGCCAATACAGGGCAAAGACGAAACCAAGGAGGCATTCAATGACCGCTTTGATCAATGGGACAGCAAGAATCATCATATCATTACCTGGATTCGTAATACCTGCGCTCCCTCGATTAAAGTGCATTTTGATCGCTTCCATACTGTAAAGGAGGTTTGGGATTTTCTGGCACAACTGTTCTCCACTGCTGACATCTCGCATCACTACCAACTCTACACCCGTCTTCACTGCATGAAGCAAGCTCCAGGTCAATCTGTCAAAGATTTTCTCTCCCAGATGCAACATGTTTGGGACCAAATGAGTGTCGCTCAACCAACGGAGAAGATTTTTCAAACCTACTGGGATAAACTCAAGGTATTTCAGTTCCTCACAGCTCTTCGTCCTGAGTTTGAAGCAGTTCGGAGCGCTCTCTTTCATCAGTCAACATTCCCTAATCTCCACACCGTGGTGGCTGAGCTTCTCTTTGAAGAAACGAGGTTCGAGGGTACGGGAACACCTTCGTATCCATCTCCTGATGTTGTTCTTTCTACCGCTGCTGGTGGATCTATTGCCAAACCCCACTGTACGTTCTGCAACAGATCTGGACATGTTGTAACTGAATGCAGAACTCATGCTCGTCACCTCCTTGCCTCAGAAACCCCTCGATGGGGTAACTCTAGACCCTCTCAAAACTTTAGGGGGGGCGTGGCTCCCGTGGGAATCATCGGCCTTCCAACAGGTCCAATGGCACTATTGCTGCTACACCTGATGTGTCTGCCGACTCTCCTAACATGACTGCTCTCTTGGGTGACATACGAGCGTTCCTTTCAGCTCACACTACTTCGTCAGTTAGCTCATCCACTACTCCGCCAGGTTGCACTTCCATTTGGTATTTTGATTCTGCTTGTTTCAATCATATGAGCCCTCAGTCAGAATTGCTTACATGTGTAACCCCGGTCAACAAGTCTCTGTCTATTCACACTGCTGATAATTCCACTTTACTTGCCACACACTGTGGTACCGCAACCACAAACCAGTTATCACTACCAAACACCTTGCTTGTTCCAAATTTATCACTGAACCTTGTATCAGTTGGTCAATTGTGTGATTTGGGTTTTGATGTTAACTTTTTTGGTCGTACTTCTTCTGTTCTTGTGCAGGATCCATGACGGGACAAATCAATGGGACAGGACGTAAAGTTGGTCGCTTGTTCGAACTCACCTCCCTGGTGGTTCCCTCACCATTGTCACACCCCAAATCCGGTTTTGCCCGAACTCGAGACGTGACTTAAAAGGAAGTAATTATAATAATAAAATGACATAAAACCAATAAAATCATCTAACTTTAATTCAGCAAAATATCTCAAATACAACTTATAATAAAATTTCTACAAAAGGTTCATAAAAATTCATAATAATCCTTTAACAAAGTTCATGACCACAAAATACGACCAACGCCTCTAAGCACCCGGACCCCAGAAGCTCCCGAGCCTCGAGTCCACTAATCATCACGCAACCCTATAAAACAGTCATAAACAAATAGGGGTGAGCTTACGCTCAGTAGGGAAAATGCATAACTAAGCATGCTTTTAGTTTAACAATTAGGATTTCTCCATTTTAGTTCAAATCTCAAATACGAAGAAATACGAATACATTGAAATGTGGGAGAAATACGAATACATTTATATATATATATATATAATTGATCCTTGGGTGGAACGCGCCTGTGCACGTGCCCCCTTCTCGGTTAGGTCTTATCGTTCTTTGTCCAATCTCGACGCCGGCGACAGCTTGTTCTCTCCGTTCACGACAGCTTCCTCTTTGGCTGGCGGGTGTCTATGCTGTTAAAGGACACTCTTCTCTGGATTCCCAGATCCGCGAAGAAGAAGAATCAAATGAAGAGGGATAGCAGAAAGGGCAAGGCACCCATGACTGAGTCGACGAAGGCTAATCAGGGGACAGGTTCCAACAATCGGCTTCACTCGGTAATCGTTACTCCGGCGGGCAGCTCCTCGTCTCAGCCTGTGGATCGTCCCTCTCGTCTCAGCCCGGAGCGGTGGCCTATGGAAGGCAGGGTCTCGTCGATAGTGCACCGATTGGAAGCTCCTATATCCTCTGCTCCTAAGATTGGTATGCTCTCTAGCTCTCCGATCCCTTCCTCTGAACAAATTACCGCTCCAACCGGGACCGGAGGGAACAAACTTTTTGTCTGTAATATCCCTCCGGGACGAGATGAAGTCTGGCTACGGAACTTGTTGGGTTCGGATGGTGTTGACCATTGCTTTGTCTACAAGAGATCGAATCGGACGGAAAAAAATTTCGGGTTCGTCGGGATGAAACCGGGCTTGGCTCCAGCTGCTATTGAATCCTTTCACGGTACCTCACAGGACGGTTTCAAGCTTTTGGTCGATTATGCAAAGGCACCTGCTCCTAAGCCATCCCGTCCGTCATCAACTTCTCGACAAAGCCCAGTTTTTGGCAATGCAGCTGCTCCGGTGCTTTCTGTTCAGGGCACGTCAGTGGAAGGATATCGTGAAATGGCAGTGGCGGGTGTTCTCGTTCTGGCACACGCTAACTGGTCGATTTCTCAATATAACACCGTCTTAATATCGCAAGGCTTGGATGACATCGTGCTACGATCTTTTGGCAACCGAGTTTTTCTTCTCACTGCTTTAAATCCTGCTGTTAGGGATTCTCTCGAATCGGAGAACTGGTTGCGTCTACGACCTTGGTTTGAAATACTCAGTAATTCCGGTGCACTGGTAACCATGGGTGGCTTCATTCAGTGGATAAAGGTGGAAGGCATACCCTTTCAAGGAAGAACTTTGGGATCAGCTAAGGCAATTGGGAACTCTCTAGGAACGTTACTTCATTGTGTCTGTGATGACAGTCCGACTTCGGCTAATTTCGCCTCCATCTTTTTGCTGTTACACAGCAACACTAAGATTGCTTCTATGACTATGAATTTCTGTTTGAAACAGTCCTCTTTCCCTTTGTCAATCACCGGAGCATCAGTTTTGGACGTGCCGGACGTTTGCCACCCTTTTGTCACCGTGCCAGAGTCATCCTCGGATCAGGTTTGCGCTGACCAAGATAATAGGGATGAGGATATATCCTCTGCGCCTATTCAAATATCAAAAGACATGGTGGCTCCTAAATTGGCTGACTCAAACTTGGACTCTTTGCCGAAGAGTACTGCTCTTGGAAAGGAGATAGGAACAGAGGTTGCACCTAAACCTCTTTCCCGTGCAGAACACGTCTCCTCCCCTTCGAAAATTCAGCAGCCAAACCGCAATTCTACAACAGCTCCGGTTACTTATTCAGTGGCTGTATCGACTCAGAAGAGCCCCTCTCGTACTCAGGCTGCAATTAGACAACGGAACTGGGATTATGTAAAGAGGGTAGGTTTAAAGGCCCTAAAATCCACCGATTTTGCTATTGATCAATTCAATAATTTGGAGCACGAAGTTTCTGACCAGCTTGATTTGGAGGGTGATGAAGATGACGGTTATGAGGACGTCTGTGAGGATGAGGATTTAGAATCTATTGAGTCTTATCCTCCATCTCTACTCCAAAACTAAGTCCATGAAGTTCCTCTCATGGAATGTGAGAGGAACAAACTCCGTTAAGAAACGACGGAGTATAAATTGCACCATCAGAAGATCATGTCCGGATTTTGTGTTTCTCCAGGAGACTAAGGTCGACTCTTTTTCGCCTTCTTTTCTTCGGATCTGCGGTTTTTATGGCAATTGGGAACATTCCTTTTCTCCTTCTGATGGTGCTTCGGGTGGTCTACTTTCTATTTGGAAACCAGATGTGTTTCGAAGTGTTGAAGTCATACCCCTACCAAATGCCATTTTATGGTTCGGCTTTTGGACAGGGTCTACATCTCCCATTGTCTGCATAAATGTTTACGCCCCTTCTTCTGAGTCTAATTGCTTACTCCTTTGGGAAGATTTATGTTCTTATGGTCACAGGTTTTCCGACATTATCTGTATTGGAGGGGACTTCAACTCAGTGTTGACTGAAGAGGAACGACGTAACAGTATATTCTCCGAAACTGATAGCTCCAATTTCTTAAATTTCATCCTGTCGCTAGGCTTGACTGATTTGAGACTTGAGGGATGTAAATATACCTGGTACGGACCCGGCTCCAAAGCAACAAGGTTGGACCGGTTTGTAGTCTCTCCTGAATTTCTAGTGGTGTTCGAAGGCTTATCGCAGAAGTGCTTGGAAAGGAGCTTGTCGGACCATCGACCTGTGATTCTGGAAACTTGTTCGGTCAACTGGGGGCCTAAACCTTTCCGCTTTCTCAATGTTTGGTTGGATCATAAAGATTTTAAAGTGGCTGTTAAAGCTTTTTGGGACTCCTATGTCTGTTCGGGTTCGCCAAGTTATCGCTTGTGGTTTAAACTGAAGTGTCTCCGAGAAGACTTAAAAGAGTGGAACCGGGAAGTTTTTGGTAGAGTTGATACTCAAATTGTTTCTATTACGAAAGAAATTGAGGTATTAGATAAAATACTGGATGATAGGGATTTGACAGATTCGGAAAGTATTCGTCGTTCCTTGTTGAAGGTCGAGCTCATTTAGAAACACAAAATATTGGCTCGAATCTGGTGTCAGAAATCTCGTCAAAAGTGGTTTGATGGGGGTGACTTGTGCTCCAAGTATTACCATCGGGTAGAAAACTTCCAAGGCTCTGTTAATCGTATCACAGTCATTCGAGACGGTCCTCATTCCTTCACAGATCCGGCGGCCATTAAATCCCATGCCACAGATCATTTCAGGCGCAGATTTTCAGAGGTACATTCCGGTTTTTTAAATTTGCCTCCATTGCCTTTCTCTTGTATATCTGCTGCCCAGAGTTCGAGTTTAGAGGAAAAAATTTCGGTTGAGGAGATCCGGCAGGCTGTCATGGATTGTGGTAGTGAAAAATCCCCGGGACCGGACGGCTTTACTCTGAAAATTTTCCAAGACTGTTGGGAGATAGTTGGCACTGAAATTACTGAATTCATATAGACATTTTATACTTCGGGTGTCATTGGTAAAGGGTTAAATGCGACCTTTTTAACTTTAATACCCAAAGTTCAGAACCCGGAATCGATGACAGAGTTGAGACCGATTAGCCTCATTTCAGCCCCTTACAAAGTTTTGGCAAAAGTGTTGGCGAATTGACTGAAACTTGTTCTTCCTGATTTGATAAGTGATGTTCAAAGCGGGTTTGTAGCAGGGCGCCAATTGGTTGATGGTGTATTGATAGCTTCTGAAACGATCCAATTGATAAAGCAGAACAGGTCTGAGATTATTCTTTTGCAGTTAGACTTCGAAAAGGCCTATGACAATTTACGATGGGATTATTTGGAGGATGTGATGGTATCTATGGGGTTTGGTGAACGGTGGAGAGGTTGGATGGCTTCATGTTTTAAGGCCTCCCTTTCTATGCTTATAAATGGCTCTCCAGGTCCAGAATTTTTCATGTCGAAGGGTCTTCGACAAGGGCGTCCCCTGTCCCCGCTATTATTTCTCCTTGCAGCAGAAGGTTTGCATCAGGTCCTATCTAAGGGAATTGGTGAAGGGGATTTTGGAGGTGTAAGAATCGGTAGAGAAAATTTCTTGGTTTCGCATCTTCAATTTGCAGACGATACGTTGCTTTTTGTTTCCAGCCAAGCTGAGCACCTGCAGGCTCTAAAAACAACCTTAGATATGTACCAGGTGGTGTCTGGCCTGAAGATTAACTATTCGAAGTCTAAAGCTGTTCTGTTAAATGGATTTTCTATCTCAGAGAGCCTTGTGCATGGAATTTTTCAATGCGAAGTTGTGGATCTTCCCATTCGATATTTGGGTTTCCAACTGGGAGCTGATCCTAAGAGGATTAAAACTTGGGAGCCGATTGTCAGGAGGTTTAAAAAGTCCCTGGCTTTATGGAAAACAAAATTGCTAAACTCTGCAGGTCGTCTCACTCTCATTAAATCAACTTTGTCCTCTCTACCTATTTTTATATGATGCTCTTTAAAGCTCCTAAAGGTGTCATCCAAGAATTGGAGGCTTGGCAGAGACGATTTCTATGGTCAGGAAGCGTGTCTCGAAAGGTCCTTAACAGGGTAGCTTGTGGGAAGGTTTGCAGACCCCGCTTACAGGGAGGCTTGGGAATTAGGAGACTGGAGCAGGTAAATAATAGTCTTCTAGCAAAGTGGTTCTGGCGTTTTGCAAATGAACGTGACTCTTTCTGGAAACGATTTGTCTGCGAAAAATACGGGTGGGATTCGGACTCTTGGGACTTGACCGCAGTTGATAAACTGAATTCTTCGTCCATTTTTACCCATATCATATCTTTGGCCTCCGATATTGGATTTTCGCAATTATTTGGACCTCAGAGTTTGCATTGGAAAGTGGGAAGGGGAAGTCGGGTTTGGTTTTGGGAGGATACTTGGCTTGGGAGCTCCCCTTTATCCTTCCAGTACCCCCGTTTATACTCCCTTTCGGCTCTGAAGTACCGCAGGATCAGTGAGTTCGTTTCAGGCGGTATGTGGTCCCTAATCTTTCGCAGATTTTGTTTTGTTTGGGAAGAGCGGGAAGTGCAAAGGTTGCTTTCTTCGTTGTGATCTTTTCATTTTCGGCCAGATTGTGAAGACACTCTAGTATGGTCAAAAGCTTTGCTTTTTAGCACGAAGGCGGTTTATGGCCTGCTGGAAGACTCTCATCCTCCTTCTCCGCCTTGGTCTGGATTCTTATGGATTAAGAGATGGCCCCCAAAATATGCTATGCCGTTGTGGTTAATCCTCAATAACGCCATTCCCTCTATGGTTTTCTTGGAGAGTAGAGGCTGCAGAATCTCTCTTGTTGGTATGTTATGTAAATCCTGTAAGCTGGTTTTTGAGGATGTAGATCATATTTTTCTGCACTGTCCTTTTGCATGGGAGCTATGGTCTTCATTTTATCGTTGGTGGGGTATTGTGTGCATCCACGATTTCTCTTTTTCTTCTACCTTCATGGGCTGGACTGGACCGTGGAAGAGGGGTCGGAGACTTGTTTGGCTCAGAATGACCTATGTCACTGTTTGGATTCTGTGGTTGAGGAGAAATGGTCTGGTTTATAATTTGGTGGAGGAGACGTTGGAAGCAGTTTTCTTAAGGTTGCAGACGCTCAGTTTCTCTTTGTTTCGGATGGGGGGTCTACGTAAACCTTACATATCCTTTGGTATTTGGCAGAAAGGTCCGCTGGACTGCTTTATTTGAGTTTTGCAGAAGTACTTTCTCCTTTTAGTTTTTATCTGCAAGTTTCGTACCTGTTCTTTGCAGATAAAATTTGTGAACTTTTATTGTTTTGGTTCTTAGCAGGAACAACTATACTGGTTTGTTTCCTTGCTTTTCATTGTACTTCATCTTTAAAGTATAATGATATTTCCCCTCGATTATAAAAAAAAAAAACCAATGCCCCACAGGGTCCATAACTATTGCCCGCAGGCTCAGTAACCAATGCCCCGCAGGGTCCATAACCATTATCTCGCAGGATCTGCCAAACAATACCCCGCAGGGTCTACCAATCAATATCCCGCAGGATCTACTAAACAATACACCGCAGGGCCTACCAATCATTATTACGCAGGATCTACCAAACAATACCCCGCAGGTCCTACCAATCATTATCCCGCAGGATCTACCAAACAATACCCCGCAAGGCCTACCAATCATTATCCCGCAGGATCTACCAAACAATACCCCGCAGGGCCTACCAATCATTATCCCGCAGGATTTACCATACAATACCCCGCAGGGCCTACCAATCAAACTCAGAAATTTACAGATTCATCAATACACACCACACGGGATTCATACCCAAAATCACGCTTACCATCATACTTACCAATCACGATCCATCGGTCCATCGATCACATGGTCGTGCCGTTTGGCACAATCAGTCATACTCGATCATCCATTCAAGCATGCATTCGATCATTCAAGCACTCAAGCATGTATTCAATCTAGTTTCATTAGACTCTTGATTATCCTAATGGCTAGCAAACAAAGCATGTGAAGCTAACACAACTAATCCGAGGGCTCATCACGGCCTCTCTACCAGTAAATCAATTCCCAAGTATTGAAAGCGAGCTATAATAGTGATTCGCATCCTAAGCATGCTTACTAGACACATCCGGTTATTAGTAATTGAAAGACATATATTCTAGTTATTCGCATCCTATATGCAATTCTAGGACATTTCCATTTTTATTAACCTAATAGGCATATTAAGCGTTATTTAAACGAGAAGTTAAGACTTTCCCTACCTCGTGGTCTTCCTCTAATAATACTCTGCTGTAAAGTCGAGTAGCCCCTCCATCGTTCTTCACACGGGTTCTGGAGTGGTCTTCGTCTTCTCGTGCGAAGTCCAAGCTCTCGGGCGAAGTCTAATCTGGGTTTGACAAATAACATGTCCAATCAATACCGGTAAATGTCCAAAGGTCCTGATTTGTCCAAAAAAGTCTTTTAATTGTCCATTTTTAACCATTTAAATTAAATCAATTGTTTAATTAAATCTGATTTTAAAATAATTTTCTTTACAGCCGGGTTGACCCGGATCCGAGCCCGGACCCGGCCCACACCCGGTCCAGAGTCCAAACCCGGGCCCAAGGCCCGTCTTCTCTCTTGTACGGCCTAAGGCCTACTCCGCCTCGCCCGGCCCGTTGCCAACCAGGCCCAAGGCCCAACTCAGCTAGGTCTTCTGACTATCCCGAGCATGACGAGCCGAGGATGACGGCGGCGAGGTCGGGCCTTGCCATGGTGGCGGACGGCGTCAGGAGATGAAGGGAGGACGAGGGAGGGACGGCTGGGACGAGCTCCGGCTCTCCCGTCCAGTCCTGACGGTCAAACGAGCTCTCCGGCGAGAGGGTTTTCAGATCTGAAACGTGGGAGTCCCGGCGACGCTCTCCGACCATTTCCGAGCTCAAACGAGCCGGAAGCTTGAGATTTTCCGGTGAAAAGGGGTTGAAGAAGGTGATTCCGGTAAGGAATCGAGCTCACCTTCTATGGTTTTGCTCGAATCAAGCATGGCGAGGTCTGACCCGAAAGAAAGACGGTGACTATGGCTTCGAAACGACGAGGGAGACGAAGGGAAAAGGGGTCCTGGGTTTTGGGGTTTCTGTCACGGGTGGAGAAGAGGGAGTATAAGGAAGAAGGAGAGGCTAAGTAGCTCGGTGAAGGTAGTCGGCGACGTGGTGTGACGGCGAGTCCGAGCGGTTTCGCGAGAAGGGAGAACGCGAGAGAAAGGGAGACGATGAACAGTGGATCTGGCTAGGGTTTGGTAGCGTTATAACGTGACTGAACTTGGGCCTCAACTGCTTTGGGCCTGGTCTCGCTTGTAGTGGGCCTGACCCATTCAAAACCTGGGCCCAAGCGAGCCAACCTACAGTTCAGTCAGAAAATTTTCTTTTTCTTTTTTTTGAATTTCCTCTTTAAACCGCTAGTTTTGCAAAAGCCTACCCCCAAGTTTCTAATTGCAACAATTTACTCGTTTAAAACTAGGTGGGTTTTACAGTCTACCCCCGTGAAATAATTTCGTCCTCGAAATTTAAAACGAACGCGTTCCTCTTAACCCTATCTCAGGGGACGTCCTGCCAAACTCATAAGCGAGGGATCTGCGGCGTACTTCCGTAGTTTGGGAACACGTGGAAACCGCTAGGCAACGGCTCTGGTTCTGCCTGAAGTCCTCAAAATGTACTATAATCTGCGGGGCCAACTTTCCTCTGCCGCGGTCGAGCCGCTAAGGCCCCTCTTAGGCTCGTTCTCAGAAATATCTGATCATCACTTGAAACTCAATAGGCCTGCGCCTTTCATCTGTGTAACTCTTCTATCGGCTCTACTCGGTCTTTAACTGTTTCCGCATGATCGCGACCTTCAGTTAATCGTGCTTCACTAGATCACGCTAGTTACTCAAAAGCCATACTTGGCGGTGAAAAACAGTCTTTCTCAATAGTTCACAACTCAAACGTGCAACGTCCCGCATTAACTCAAAGAAAACCGAGCAAAACACACGTCGAATAACACTCAAACACTATCGAGTCAAGACCAACCACAACAATTCTGCAATGTTAATACCCAAAATCAAACTTGACGTTGACAAACGGTATTACTTAACAGTTCACAATTTCAACGTAAAACGAATTAGATCAGCCCAACGAATCAATGAGTACACACAACAAGTCGATTGTCCCTCAGGCACTGAGGAATGCCAGATAACGATCTTGGCAACCTATAACGAAATTCAACGTTAGTGTAGACAGCGGACGTCACAAACACCCTCGATGTAGATAACTCTCATCAGAATCCTCAACCGTACCGGTATCACACCGGATAGAACGACCTCGGTTCAGACATGCCACACCGGAACTTTCCGTCGGTATGGGCGTCTTACCGGAATACTCCAAAAGTCGGGCAAGGACGGAGCCATCCGCAAATGTACTCCTCTGTTTCTCTGTAGTAATCGTTACACGAATAGTTCACACTGGAACGTCAATAAGGTTATGTCCCGACCTATCACACACAGAGCAGGCAAGTAACACACATATGCTACCATCAAACAAAAGTTCTCATCACTACTGCAGGGTTTGGAGAAACCGCTCGTTTCATCACATCTCGTGGAAAGGTAGACGTACCTCAATCAAGTAAATGGTACAATGTGTCGACATCTAGTCGAAAGGCGGCATGCCTCAAACATAACTTAATCAAAATCTCCTGTCATGCCAATTATGGCACACTTGTCCAACGTAGCAGCATGTCACACCAGGTAAACCATCAACTGTTGGGTCTCGAGGTAGGGTTGGAGATGAACCAACTCGCAGCGGAAAATCAATAAAAACCAAGAGACGATTAAAACCATGAAACAACTAACAAAGAATGGATTCACAAGAGAAAAATTCAGCACTATCTCTTACCAAAACAAGAACACCGGTTAACGAATGATTGGCTTGAGTCTCCAAGACGCCTACGTATCCACATGGGAATCAAAGCCACGTAGTTCTTCTCTTTGAAGACTCAAGAACACAAAAATGGAGGTGGAAACTAGCCAAACCCGAAATGGCCATGGAAGAGGGAGAGAAAATGTGTTTCCTATTCTTGTCTTGTGTTTGTTATGTTGAAAAAAGATGACTTCAACATAACAAAACCCATACTTGTCCAACTAAAGGCATGGGACAAGTATGGTGTCAAGTAAGGTGTAAATAGGACAAAGTATGGCAAGACAAGATTGGGTTAGGTGGTGAATCACCAACACCTTAATCCTTGTCTTGCTTACTTAGTACTAATTAATCAAGACTTGATTAATTAGTTCCATGGGCCTTGGTTGCATGGGCCTTTCATGGGCCTCTTGGAACATGGCCCGTGGCCATTTCTAACGAGGTCCCGTGATTCGCTCATCGCCTCCAAGCCTTCCATACCGGAAATGACCAACATTATCCGACGCGATCAATCCCAAGACTCCAAGCCTTGTCTCGATCCGTAAAGTCCTATTCACGTACGGGCACATGACCCAAAACCCAGTTTTGGTCATGTACCGAGACAACTCCCTTTTGGCCATTCTCCATAAATGTGTCAATGAGTTTCATCCTCCGGTATGACCCTTAGGTTTATGCATGTCAATAGATCAACGTAAAATCCAATTTTACTTGATCCTATTTAAGTGGCAACTAACGAGACTTTAGTATTGCTTGACACTGCATAACGAATCGACCCTGTCGATTCTAACCTTTCCGTCATCCCTGTCATTATCCTTTTATCTCTGATATCCTGATTGAGATAAGGCATAGAGCCGTCATCCTTATTATTCTCAATCATCGTTCCTTGATATGTGAGATGACTGAAGATATGATACCCAGTATCATGTGCATGGCCATGCTATTCTTTCAGTCACTCTCGATCAAGCGGCCCAGAACCGGTATCTTTCCCATACCTCAATATGAGGGATAAATCCCTTAGCCGCCTTTCGTGTCACTCATGTAGCCCGTCCCCAACCCAATCCTGGCCGTTATGGAAGCCCTGTTACGGACAACGTTAGGCTCAGGTCAAACTCAGTTGTTGACTACATAGCGATCACAAAGACTCCTTGGTCTAAGGATACATGACAAGCTACGACACTGGATATGTTCATGACTTAATCTACGGCACATATTCAGGGCGGGTCGTCCAATATCATGTCCCACATGATATCTATGATCAGACTCCGGAATCCCATTCCAATGACTAACAGAACGTAAGCCATAAAGAGCCATCTTTCATACTAGTCGCTTCTAGTGAAGCTTTGTTGACTAGGGACCCATCGAGTGTGATCTATCTCGATCTATGGTTCTATTCGCATGGTGGGCATAGATCAGAGCACACATCGATATATTACTCCAACACATAAGTAATATAAAGCCGCTTTAATTTTATTGCTAACGATGATATATACATTTGGACATTTAGGATTGAACTATGGGCACTGAGACTAACAATCTCCCACTTGCCTTAGTTCCAATCTAAACTCCAATATGTCCCCATCGACTTTACATGTCTAACATGTTCAGGCAGTGACACTGCCTTAGTCAAAGGGTTGACTATGTTATCATCTCTTGCAATATATGTTATCTTCACTTCACCTCAGTTCAGTATTTCTCTGATGAGGTGGATACGCCGCAGTACATGTTTGGATTTGTTATGCGATCTAGGCTTTTAGCTTGCGCAATGGCCCTTGTGTTGTCGCAAAATGGATTCACCGGGCTGGATGGGTTTTTAATTACACCCAGCCCCGCCATGAATTTCCAAATCCACATAGCCTCCTTAGCTGCCTCTGCAGCATCCATGTACTTGGCCTCTGTCGTAGATTCGGAAATGGTATCTTGCTTTACGCTCTCCCAGCTAAAGCTCTGCCATTCAGCGTAAACACATATCCTGACTGACTTCTAAAGTCATCTGGATTTGTCTTGGAAAACTAGCGTCTACTCATCCTTCGACGACTAGTTCAGCATCATCTTTCCCCCGGGTTAGAATGATGTCTACTGGTACAACATAAGGCTTACGAGACGTCTGGTCTCATACATGTCATGGCATATATGATCGATCCTTCCCCTAGGCGCATAGGATTCTCATCATCATTTTCAGCTCATCAGCTGTCTTAGGACACCGAGTCTTGCTGAGATAAATGCTTTGACTAGTGGGTAAGAGTACTTTCTCTGAATCGAGCATTAAGAACCTACTCAATGCCTTGTTCACATAGGTTCCCTGACTTAAATCCAAGACCTCTTGGTGCGATCTCTACATATCTTAATCCCTAAGATATAAGAAGCATCGCCTAAGTCATTTATTGAAAAACACTTCCTCAACCAAGCTTTAGTCTCGTGCAAGGTTGGGATGTCGTTTTCAATGAGAACCAGAAAGGTAATCTTGCTCCCACTAGCCTTCTTATAAACGCAAGATTCATCCTCGTTCTTGATTAAGCCAAATCCAATTACAGCTTCATCAAAACGAAGGATCCAACTCCGAGAAGTTCGTTTCAATCCATAAATGGATTTCAACAACTTATAAATCTTTCCTTTATTCTTCGGATCGTCAAAACCTTTGTGCCGAGACATACAAACGTACTCAGTCAAATTTCCATTTAGGAAAGCGGTTTTGACATCCACTTGCCATATCTCGTAACTATAATACGCAGTTATGTCAAGAAGAATTTGGATCGATTTTGACCATAACCACTAAGGAGAAGGTTTCCTCATAGTCAATCCATGCCTATAACCTTTCGCCACCAGTTGAGCTTTGTAGGTCAGATGGTTGCCGTCCATGTCCATCTTCACCTTGAAGATCCATTTGCATCCGATGGTCCTCACACCATTGATGGGATCAACCGGTTCCCAGACTCGGTTGTCCGACATGGATTGTATTTCCTCCCTCATGGCTCCCAGCCATAACTCGGAGTTGGGCCCATCCACGACTTCTTGAAAGGTGGCTGGATCATCGTGATCCACCATGACTTCATTGTCACCTCCGGATACCATATCTTGGAGGTGGAAGATTGATCCTTTCAAATCGCCTTGGACCTTCCGGAGTTGTAACAGGAATTGGTTCTTACTCTACGACAATCTCTGGCTCATTTCTACTGGGTTGCCAATTGGTTTAGACAGATCTGTACCATCCTGAATTTCTTCGAGATGCACAATCCTCCCAATGACGTCTTTGGAAACAAAACTCCTTTTCCATAAAGACCCCACCCCATGCGACGAACACCATGTTCTCACTGGGATTGTAGAAGTAGTATCCCCTTGTTGCTTTGGGATACCACACGAAGGTGCATATCTCAGATCTTGGTTCGAGCTTAGTCGAAACCAAATGTTTCACATAAGCCTCGCAACCACAAATATTTAGGAAGGACAAAGCGGGCATCATCCCGTACCATTTTAAAATAGTATCCCTTCCACACCCTTCGTCGAAGCCCGATTCACTATAAATGCGGTCGTCTCTAGAGCATAATCCCAGAAAGAGATTGGGAGATCAGTCCAACTAATAATGGAACGGATCATTGTCTAACAATGTCCGATTTATCTGTTTGGCTACACCTTTCATCTACAGTGTCCCAGGAGGAGTCCATTCCAAAAGGATCCCATTCTCTTTTAGATGATCTAATAACTCTGTGGTCAAGTATTTTCCACCTCGATCCAATCGAAGTGCCTTAATACCTTTGTCGAGCTGGTTTTCTACTTTAGTCTTAAACTCTTTGAATTTATCAAAAGCTTCAGACTGATGTCTCAGCGAATAGACATAACCATATTTACTGTAATCATCAGTAAATGTGATAAAGTAGCTAAAACCCCTCCTGGCAAGTGAACTTATTGGTCTACACACATTCGAGTGTATCAGCCCCAATAATTCACCCGCCCTTTCATCGCGATCGATAAAAGGGCACTTTAGTCATTTTGCCCATCAAACAAACCTTGCACCTATCGATCGAATGGAATTCGAATGAACCTGAAAGTCCGCACTTCTGAAGTGCTGATAGGTGCTTCTTGTTTATGCGACCTAAATGACAATGCCTTAACAGAATTAGGTTTAAATCATTGGATTTAGACTTCTTGGTATTAACGGAATATATAGAACTTGAGGCATTGTTACCCATATCTAATATGTACAATCCTCCAACCAAGTCAGTACTGGTATAAAACATATCATTGCATAGAACATTGAAAACTCCATTTCCAATATTAACATTATATCCTTCCTTGTCAAACACGGATACAGATATAATATTCCTACTAAAAGTAGGTATGCAATATACATTATACAGTACTAAGACAAGGCCTCTTGGCAAAGCAAGACTTATGGATCCTACAGCAGTTGCCACAACTCTGAGGTCCACTTCGTGCTTTCCAAACCTCTCCTACTTTCAGCCACCATATATAAGTGCATGTGTGAGATTCAGTCCTGGTATCTAATACCCTTGAATCTTTGGAAGTAGAGAGGTGTAGCTCTATAGAGTTAATACCGGATGAAGGCACGGTCCCACCGCCCTTCCTTAGATCATCCAGGTTTCCTGATCAAGGCGCAGTCCTACTGCCCTTCTTCAGATCATCCACGCTATTTGATGAAGGCGCAGTCCCACTGCCCTTCTTCAGATCAGCCGTGAACTTCCTGTAATCCCGGTTCCAATGACCAGGCTATTGGCAGTAGAAGCAGACATTCTCATGTGTCTCATCTTTCATGCCAAGTGCGCATGGGCCCCGCCCTTGCCACTTCCAATTCCCTTGTTGACCATCAGAATATCCTTGGATCCTAGATCCCTGATATATTCTTCTCAGCAGTTAATGACACTTCATGTAACTCTGATATGGTCTTAGAGACAGCCTTGTCAAGGACATATTCTTTGCGTTCAGACCTGAGGACTATCCTCAAAATTCTGTACCAGTCCAAATAGTTTGTCCCATTTAGTTTGACCCTGTCAAGAATGGTTTTTAATGACAAACTATTAATGTTCGCTGAATTTTCCATTTGATCTACAACAGATAAAATTCAATCAATAAACTGAATAAATTTTATGAAGATCAAGCTTAAACACCAACAATCGATTCTATACCTTTAGAATCTAAAACCAAGATCCTTGATTCACTCGATCAAGCTAAACGAAGGCTCACCACTCTATCGAGCTATGTAGGTAGGACCCCGTCCAATCACATCCAATGTGACTCTTGGCTAGGGTATGTACTTAAGTACACGGCTTACCCTATCTGATACCCTAGCTCAACCCTAGCTGAGAATCGTAGTCGGTCCACCAATTTTCAACTATGACCCGTCACTATGTAGGTGCTCCGCTAAGGCGCACGACACCCACATATGTCGTCCATACCTACTACCCCGCTTTCCCATGGATGCTCCGCTAAGGCGCACGACACCCATAGGACGGGGAGGTAGTAAGGTGTTGAGAATTGGGAGGTATCGGACATGACCCGTTTTTACTTGTCCGGTTGTGTTTAAAACTTTGGCACATCCTAGATGCGATGAGCACATCAACTACATTCCAAATGCAATGATGCCTCAAATTACATCCAATGTAATTCTTCCTTTGAACCCGTCAACTACATCCAATGCAATGACGGTTCTAAGGGTTCACACACAAGGATTAAAATTCCAATTTTATCTTTGCATGTGAGGTGATATGCTCGGTAAATAAAGTTAAGCATGCAATTCTAAAACACATAGAATTAGTCATGCATAAACTAAACCAAGCATAAAGCGATAAATGTGCACATAATAGCCCCCTAAACTAACTCCCACTAGCTTCTTGAGCTCCACCGACTCCAAGCCGATGCCAACACCCGAAAAGCCACCAAATGACCTTTTCGCCCTTTCTTCGTCTTGAGTAAAAAAATACAATTTAATACACGACTCGCAGGTCGGGAATAAATAAATATTACAAAAAAGTGGTTCGACGACCACACCTTGAAAGAATAATTACACGTTAACTCTAACGGCTCGCAGGCCGTGAAAAGCGATAAATAATTAAATCGAGCTCGGGGCTATTATGTACACCATGCCAACATCACATCACACATCGTGTTATCAAACAAGCATGTTATCAAACATCATGTGATTTTCCGTTTTTAATTAATAGCCAAGTTTCGAAAATTTTTGATGCTCGGTTTATCGAAACCGTTGAAAAATGAAACTTTTGAACATTTGATCTTCGAGTTCGTCATGACGGTTCCAAACTCGTCATAACTAACAAAACGGTTTAGCCTTGGCATATCAACCATCCAATGGTCATGCTTGGCCTAGCTCCGTCCAACGGAGTCCCGTTCGGTCTCGGTTTCGGCTCCCCGAGAGTCCCGCTCCCGAGACCCGAAAAATCAAACTTTTTTCAAAATTTCCAAATTTGAAATAATTTTCAAAAATTCATTTTACATGCATTAAATCCATAAACAATAATTTAAAACATGTTATCAATCAATTTAGCAAAACAACATGCCAAAAACGAAACTTTCAAGCAAAACCGAAACTTTGAACACCGTCTTATGAATCCCGAAGGTAGCACGGCTCTGATACCACTGTTGAGTCTCGAGGTAGGGTTAGAGATGAACCAACTCGCAACGGAAAATCAATAAAAACCAAGAGACGATTAAAACCATGAAACAACTAACAAAGAATGGATTCACAAGAGAAAAATTCAGCACTATCTCTTACCAAAACAAGAACACCGGTTAACGAATGATTGGCTTGAGTCTCCAAGACGCCTACGTATCCACATGGGAATGAAAGCCACGTAGTTCTTCTCTTTGAGGACTCAAGAACACAAAAATGGAGGTGGAAACTAGCCAAACCCGAAATGGCCATGGAAGAGGGAGAGAAAATGTGTTTCCTATTCTTGTCTTGTGTTTGTTATGTTGAAAAAAGATGACTTCAACATAACAAAACCCATACTTGTCCAACTAAAGGCATGGGACAAGTATGGTGTCAAGTAAGGTGTAAATAGGACAAAGTATGGCAAGACAAGATTGGGTTAGGTGGTGAATCACCAACACCTTAATCCTTGTCTTGCTTACTTAGTACTAATTAATCAAGACTTGATTAATTAGTTCCATGGGCCTTGGTTGCATGGGCCTTTCATGGGCCTCTTGGAACATGGCCCGTGGCCATTTCTAACGAGGTCCCGTGATTCGCTCATCGCCTCCAAGCCTTCCATACCGGAAATGTCCAACATTATCCGACGCGATCAATCCCAAGACTCCAAGCCTTGTCTCGATCCGTAAAGTCCTATTCACGTACGGGCACATGACCCAAAACCCAGTTTTGGTCATGTCCCGAGACAACTCCCTTTTGACCATTCTCCATAAATGTGTCAATGAGTTTTATCCTCCGGTGTGACCCTTAGGTTTATGCATGTCAATAGATCAACGTAAAATCCCATTTTACTTGATCCTATTTAAGTGGCAACTAACGAGATTTTAGTATTGCCTGACACTGCATAACGAATCGACCCTGTCGATTCTAACCTTTCCGTCATCCCTGTCATTATCCTTTTATCTCTGATATCCTGATTGAGATAAGGCATAGAGCCGTCATCCTTATTATTCTCAATCACCGTTCCTTGATATGTGAGATGACTGAAGATATGATACCCAGTATCATGTGCATGGCCATGCTATTCTTTCAGTCACTCTCGATCAAGCGGCTGAGAACCGATATCTTTCCCATACCTCAGTATGAGGGATAAATCCCTTAGCCGCCTTTCGTGTCACTCATGTAGCCCGTCCCCAACCCAATCCTGGCTGTTATGGAAGCCCTGTTACGGACAACGTTAGGCTCAGGTCAAACTCAGTTGTTGACTACATAGCGATCACAAAGACTCCTTGGTCTAAGGATACATGACAAGCTACGACACTGAATATGTTCATGACTTAATCTATGGCACATATTCAGGGCGGGTCGTCCAATATCATGTCCCACATGATATCTATGATCAGACTCCGGAATCCCATTCCAATGACTAACAGAACGTAAGCCATAAAGAGCCATCTTTCATACTAGTCGCTTCTAGTGAAGCTTTGTTGACTAGGGACCCATCGAGTGTGATCTATCGCGATCTATGGTTCTATTCGCATGGTGGGCATAGATCAGAGCACACATCGATATATTACTCCAACACATAAGTAATATAAAGCCGCTTTAATTTTATTGCTAACGATGATATATACATTTGGACATTTAGGATTGAACTATGGGCACTGAGACTAACATCAACACCTAACTGGGATTAATCAAGAAGGTTATCCAACTCACGATATTTCTCTTGATATCGGTACCAGTTTTCAACCCCTGATCAAAACACATCACAATTCGTCTCACCCAAATCATCAAAACAATGAGTCACCGGTTCTCAAAACCGGTGCATGGTTCAGTACCACCATGAACTCTACCGACATCTAGTCGGACGAACGACGTTCAATTACAAGGACCGATAGAACCTCTTACTGGTACTTAGTCGAAAGTAGGCGTCCTTCAAGACACCAAAACTAAACGTATGATAATCACACTCGATAGCGAAACACAATTCAAGATCGGTTGACAAAGTTTATCCCAACCGGTGGTATTCCTTTTCTCGTTGACACTCGTTCACGAGCTATTGATCAAAACGACTTATAATCAAGTCCACTCGAGTCACCACTCAAGGGGTAATCAACACGCACTGAGATCTCGATAATTTGAACAGTTCGGAAACTAGCGCGGTTCCTTCAATCGTTCCTCAAATAATTCAAAATCAACAACGGTTAACTCTTAACTATCCCCGTGCCCATGCATGGCACAAAACCCGACCTGCCCCACAACGCTTCGTTCGGTGCCATCTTGCTACTGGCCTGGAAGCGTGTGGTAGTCGCCCTCGGCTATCTGTTGCCGGATTTCAACGTGAGGTGCTCTCACTTCGATGGCGTAACCTTATAGTTATGCTTAGTCCTCGCGGGACGTTTGGCGTTCGTTCTTCTCTTGCTGACAAAGGTACACCTTGGTATTCGGTTCTCGTTTTCCGCTTTCTGCTCCGATGAGAGCATCGTATGATGTCCTTGTAACTCCCGGTGCTATCTATCTGCTCAGTGTGACGCGAAGGATGTGACTCTTGTAATGCGTCTTCTTGTTGTTGCGCGACGACGCGCTCGGACAGGTCCTTCGTCTTTCCGACTCTTACAACTGACGTTCGATGTGGTCACTCTGCTGGCGTGAACCTGCATGGTTCCAGGATGTCGGCGTCGTCATTGGTCTTGGGTCAATTCCGATATTGACTTCGTGAATTGGTAGTAAATTGATCGTCTCTTATGGGACGAACTTAGGGACTACCCTCTAATCTATCCTTACACGTGTAACTCACACTCGTCCAACCGTTCGTCCATCGACCGGGGTGTTAGGACACGAAGGTCGCTTTCAAAGGTTCAACTCTTAAGATTTCAGACTTTTAGTGGGGTTCGATGATTGTGGATTATGGGCCCACTGCGCTTCTGCTGCGCTACTCTGATCTTATCGCCACTCGTTCATCTCTGGTGATCGGTCGGACCGTTTATTGGTCAAGGTCGTAGCCTTTCTCCGCTCGGGCGTTCGATGCTGATAGTATTTAATGAACGTTTGATGTTTCCCCAACTCGATTCTTAACGTTTGATCAACATGTTCGAAATAGGGAGGGGAACTTTTAGTGCGGCAAGTTCTTAGGAACGAGACGGTTTATCGCCACACTCTCGTCTCCTACATAAAGTAACCACAAAACGATACAACCAAGTGTAATACTCAAGTGTCAGCAGACACAACTCCAAAGATAAACAGTACATAGGTACTCTAAGCGATCTCAAGATCGGTATCAAGTCCCTCAGCTCGGGGCCTGTCATTCGCGTACACTCGACCCCGTCGCGTCGGAGGTCCTCCTCTCGATGGGGGTGGAAGAATTTGCTGCTGTGACAGCATGTTCTCTTATCGACTCTCGTAGACCGGCCTGCGAAACGGTTTGTAGATTCATCACTCCACGACCAGTCTCGGCCCAGATGTTCCAACTATCTGCATGAAGGACAGAACTCTACCACCGGGGCAGGGTCAACAGACGCTACTGCTCCAACCCGTAGTGTCTCATCGGACTGGGTCTATGGCTGAAACAATCTTGAGTTCCTCTGCCTCCTAGGATCGCGACTCTTCTGACGGCCTCAAAAAGCCACTCGGCCTCGGTCTGGTCTTCCGCGCCCTGACGGTCTCTCTATAGCTAACGCCTGATTTACCAGTGTAGAGTACATCTCAGTCCCAAGGGAAATAACCCGATCTGCAATCGATGGAATGAGGCCTCTCTCGAATTTCCGGCAACGACTCTCCTTAGTCTGTACCATTCTGGGTGCGAAGCGGGACAAGGATAAGGACCTCGTCGCATACTCAGAGACGGTCATGCCTCTCTGTCACAGTTCCAAGAACTGCGGGTGCATATCGTCTCGAACTGATCGAGGAACGTCCTGCTCCAGGAATAGTCTATTGAAGAGCTGAAAGTCATCTCTAACCCTGGTCTGCACATGTTGCCACCGGTATCGTTCTTCTCCCTCAGCTGGGAGGTCGTAAAAAAATATTCTCAAACGACTATCAGAATACTCTAAAAGTATTAAGGTTGCGGATAATCCTCTCCAACCATACTACAACTGCCTCAGGGTCTGAACCTCCGGAAAAGATAGGTGTACCCAACCTACGAAAATCTCTGAGTGCCAGGGCCGAGTAACTGTCCATCTGGCCTGGCATCTCGGTAGTGACTGCGTCAGCAGTAGGCACAGACGCTTGTGTCGGTGTTGTAGTCTCATGCTAAGCGTTAAGCGCTGTTAGCACTGTGCGAACCACCTCATCAATAGGGGTCGCCTGAGTCGGCTCCGCGATTGGAGGAGCTCTAGGTGGTGACCCCACCGGTATATTCTCAAAACTCTGGTGCTCTATGGAAGCAGCACTATGGGCGCTCGCTGCCCCTGCCAGACCAACAGCTGGTGTCTGGCTCTGCCCCGCCGCTGGGCGGCTCCTGGTACCCCTCGGGATATAAACACGGGACATCTCGTGTACTCGTTGCATTTAGAACATATAGGTTCATATCTCAGTTTAACCCAATCGGTTCGATTCATCATATCATGACGTTCTCGTGCGTCTCACACAACAATCAGTGGTTCAATCAAATCAATCAATCAAATCCCACGGGAGGATTCAATCAATCAACTCCCACAGGAGGATGCAATCCAAGTAAGTCACTCCAGTACCCGGCAACAGGCATACCTCTCGACCGGGTATTTTCCCAAAACGTGGGGTCTAGTATCGTAACGTGATCAATTTCATAAAACTTATTATTTCTTTCCCTTCCACAGGTTCTCAACACTTTAACTTTTATCCCACCTTCATGTCGATCTCGCGTCGTTACAACCCGATTCAGGCGTCCCTGAATCTCAGTGTAACAACTTGACATCCAACCCTCACGCTCGACTACAGTGGCGCCTCTGAGTCAACCCGTGATAGTGCAAACATTTCAGTTCTACAGAAATTTCGGCATGACCTATTCGTATTTTCCACTAACCCTCCGCTTAAGAGGGACCATTAATAATCAATTTCACAAGTTATTCAGTACACAGAGTTCTCATGCTCATCAAAATACACAATTCAAGAGTTCTCGTGCTCAGTAAAGTACACCTTATCAGTAAAGTACCGCAGTACACTCGGGTTTCTACCCTTTATTCAATAGCCATCAAATAGGATTATCATTCCAGCCTTAATCCTTAAGGAACAGTCAACATCTTAACCGAGTCAAAAATTCCAACAATTTCAAACTTTAACAGTTTAACACTTCAAGAGGTCAGGAAATCAACATCTCAACAAGTCAATCAATTGAACAAATCAATATTTCAAAATGCTGAATCATGAAACTGCCTAACACTATGGCAACGCAATTAAACAAAAGGTTCACTAATCAACCAATTCATGGCGGTTCAATCACCGCTCGTTAGACCAACCTTGATCTCAACCATAGGCATCCCCGATCACTGAGGCATAGCAATAGAGCTTACGACACGCGTAAAACAAATCACATACTATCAAAAGTTCCAACCTTTACAAAGGCGTTCGAGTCACGAGGACTGTCATCATTCCAACTCTACGTATCGAGTAATTCGGACTACGTCACTGAGTACGAAAACTTAGACTCTCTAACTCTACCCACCTAATTGACGTGCGGTCTGAGGTTTTGAAAACAAGTTCAAAATGACACCTGTTTCAAATGAAGCCAGGCTCTGATACCAAATTGTCACATCCCAAATTCGGTTTTGCCCGGACTCGAGACGTGACTTAAAAGGAAGTAGTTATAATAATTAAATGACATAAAACCAATAAAATCATCTAACTCTAATTCAACAAAATATCTCAAATACAACTTATAATATAATTTCTACAAAAGGTTCATAAAAATTCATAATAATCCTTTAACAAAGTTCATGACCACAAAATACGACCAACGCCTCTAAGCACCCGGACCCCAGAAGCTCCCGAGCCTCGAGTCCACTAATCATCATGCAACCCTGTAAAACAGTCATAAACAAATAGGGGTGAGCTTACGCTCAGTAGGGAAAATGCATAACTAGGCATGCTTTTAGTTTAACAATTAGGATTTCTCCATTTTAGTTCAAATCTCAAATACGAAGAAACACGAATACATTGAAATGTGGGAGTAAACCGAGTGTTCAACGATTACAAGGAGTCAACGACAATCATAGGGAAATAAAGGGATCAATGCATTTTTTAAATAATCAAGAAAGGATAGAGCGTTCAATAAATTCTATGGGACATGAAGTCGCCACCCTCCGATCCACAATACTCGATGTGTCATGCCGTATTTTCCCTCGGTCCAGAGGAGACACATAACGTCGGGCTACCGGTAACAACCCCTGAGGGTGCTTATCGTCGGGATTCTCGGAAACGTCTCCAAAGGACCATATGTCATAGGAAACCAAGGTAATGCCCCCGCAGGACGCATACACTCGGGTGAAATAACAAGTAATCAATCCCCGTAGGGTAAACCGTCTAATTGCCCCGCATGGTCCAATATCCAATGCCCCGCATGGTCCAATAACCAATGCCCCGCATGGTCCGTAACCATTTCCCGCAGGCTCAATAACCAATGCCCCGCAAGGTCCATAACCATTGCCCGCAGGCTCAGTACCCAATGCCCCGCAGGGTCCATAACTATTGCCCGCAGGCTCAGTAACCAATGCCCCGCAGGGTCCATAACCATTATCCTGCATGATCTACCAAACAATACCCCACAGGGTCTACCAATCAATATCCCGCAGGATCTACCAAACAATACCCCGTAGGGCCTACCAATCATTATCCCGTAGGATCTACCAAACAATACCCCGCAAGGCCTACCAATCATTATCCCGCAGGATCTACCAAACAATACCCCGCAGGGCCTACCAATCATTATCCCGCAGGATTTACCATACAATACCCCGCAGGGCCTACCAATCAAACTCAGAAATTTACAGATTCATCAATACACACCACACGGGATTCATACCCAAAATCACGCTTACCATCATACTTACCAATCACGATCCATCGGTCCATCGATCACATGGTCGTGCCGTTTGGCACAATCAGTCATACTCGATTATCCATCCAACCATTCAATCATTCAAGCATGCATTCGATCATTCAAGCACTCAAGCATGTATTCAATCTAGTTTCATTAGACTCTTGATTATCCTAATGGCTAGCAAACAAAGCATGTGAAGCTAACACAACTAATCCGAGGGCTCATCACGGCCTCTCTACCAGTAAATCAATTCCCAAGTATTGAAAGCGAGCTATAATAGTGATTCGCATCCTAAGCATGCTTACTAGACACATCCGGTTATTAGTAATTGAAAGACATATATTCTAGTTATTCGCATCCTATATGCAATTCTAGGACCTTTCCATTTTTATTAACCTAATAGGCATATTAAGCGTTATTTAAACGAGAAGTTAAGACTTTCCCTACATCGTGGTCTTCCTCTAATAATACTCTGCTGTAAAGTCGATTAGCCCCTCCTCCGTTCTTCACACGGGTTCTGGAGGGGTTTTTGTCTTCTCGGGCGAAGTCCAAGCTCTCGGGCAAAGTCTAATCTGGGTTTGACAAATAACATGTCCAATCAATACCGGTAAATGTCCAAAGGCCCTGATTTGTCCAAAAAAGTCTTTTAATTGTCCATTTTAACCATTTAAATTAAATCAATTTTTTAATTAAATCTGATTTTAAAATAATTTTCTTTACAGCCGGGTTGACCCGGATCCGAGCCCGAACCCGGCCCAGACCCGGTCCAGGGTCCAGACCCGGTCCAGAGTCCAAACTCGGGCCCAAGGCCCGTCTTCTCTCTTGTACGGCCCAAGGCCTACTCTGCCTCGCCCGGCCCGTTGCCAACCAGGCCCAAGGCCCAACTTAGCTAGGGCTTCTGACTATCCCGAGCATGGCGAGCCGAGGATGACGGCGGCGAGGTCGGGCCTTGCCATGGTGGCGGACGGCGTCAGGATGTGAAGGGAGGATGAGGGAGGGACGGCTGGGACAAGCTCCGGCTCTCCCGTCCAGTCCTGACGGTCAAACGAGTTCTCCGGCGAGAGGGTTTTCGTATCTGAAACTTGGGAGTCCCAGCGACGCTCTCCGACCATTTTCGAGCTCAAACGAGCCGGAAGCTCGAGATTTTCCGGTGAAAAGGGGTTGGAGAAGGTGATTCCGGTAAGGAATCCATACCACCTTCTATGGTTTTGCTCGAATCAAGCACGGCGAGGTCTTACCCGAAAGAAAGGCGGTGGCTATGGCTTCGAAACGACGTGGGAGACGAAGGGGAAAGGGGGTCCAGGGTTTTGGGGTTTCTGTCACAGGTGGAGAAGAAGGAGAGGCTGAGGAGCTCGGTGAAGGTGGTCGGCAACGTGGTGTGACGGCGAGTCCAAGCGGTTTCACGAGAAGGGAGAAGGCGAGAGAAAGGGAGACGATGAACGGTGGATCTGGCTAGGGTTTGGTAGCGTTATAACGTAACTGAACTTGGGCCTCAACTGCTTTGGGCCTCAACTGCTTTGGGCCTCAACTGCTTTGGGCCTAGTCTCACTTGTAGTGGGCCTGACCCATTCAAAACCTGGGCCCAAGCCGACCCAGCCTTCAGTTCAGTCAGATTTTTTTTTTTTTTTTGAATTTCCTCTTTAAACCGCTAGTTTTGCAAAAGCCTACCCCCAAGTTTCTGATTGCAACAATTTACTCGTTTAAAACTAGGTGGGTTTTACAACCATCATCATCCTCCTCATATACTTGTGGCGCTATCGTCTCCGCTGATCTATGGCACTCTCGCCTAGGTCATCCGTCTTCCTCTCGTTTGCATAGTCTTATTTCTAGTGGTTTGTTAGGGTCAGTTTCGCATAACTTTGGTGATTGTGTGTCTTGTCAGCTTGCTAAACATCATAAACTGTCGTTTTCTCTTAATAATAATATTTCCTCTGCACCTTTTGATCTTGTTCATTATGACTTGTGGGGAGCAACACATGTTCCGACCATGGGGGGGGGGGGGGGGGGGGGGTCTCGGTGGTTTGTTATATTTGTTGATGATCATACACGTTTTACTTGGATTTATCTCATGCATCATAAACTGACTTCAACAAAATTTATTCTGATTTTTCTGCCATGGTTCGCACACAATTCTTAAAAGTTATCAAAACACTGCATATGGATAACGGCATGGAATTTTAAGAGTCATCCTTCCTTGCACAACTTGCTTCCACCGGTACTATCGTTCAGCGCTCATGTCCTGGTACATCGCAACAAAATGGTCGTGCATAACGCAAACACCGTCATATTCTTAATATGGTCCATGCTCTCACCATTGCAGCTGCCTGTCCTGAACGTTTCTGGGGGGAGGCTGCCCTCACAGCCGTTTACACCATCAACAGAGTTCCATCCCCGGTCATAGGTAACAAAACTCCTTAAGAGTGTTTGTATGGTCGTCCTCCAGTTTATGATCTTCATCGTGTCTTTGGGTGTGTCTGTTTTGTTCATTTCCAACCTCATGAACGTACTAAACTTGAACCTCGTTCTCGTCTTTGTTGTTTTATTGGGTATGGGATCGAACACAAAGGGTACAAATGTTGGGACCCTGTTTCCAAACGTCTCCGCATATCTCGTCATGTCACATTCTGGGACCATAAGATGTTTGCTTCCATGTCTTCTTTTCACATTCCCGAGTCTACTCCTTTCTTTTCTAATCCCGATATTGATCTGTTTTCTGATGATGATGAGGGTTCTCCCATTGAGCTGACTCCTACAGGTGCTCCGACATCTCTACCTCCTACCATGAACCACGTTCCGCCAGAGGATCCTGTGCTAGAAGATCATGTGCTACCGACTCGACCACAGCGTCATCGGTAACTCTCATCTCACCTCCAGGACTTTGAGGTAACCTTACCATCTCGTGTCGCTTCCATAGTGTCCTCTGTATATGAGCCTGACACCTATCGGGAGGCTTGCACTAACCCCTTTGTGGCAGCAAGCAATGACTAAGGAACTACAAGCCATGATAAAGACTCATACATGAGATCTAGTACCTTTGCCTCGGGACAAACATGTGGTCGGTTCTAGATGGGTATACAAGGTGAAGACCAAGGCGGATGGTTCTATTGAGCGCTACAAAGCACGTATTATGGCTCGTGGATTTACCCAGGAACATGGGGTTGATTATGAGGAGACATTTGCTCCTGTTGCGAGACTCACTTCTGTTTGCACCATTCTTGCTGTTGCGGCTGGTCGACAGTGGGACGTTTTTCAAATGGACGTGAATAGTTCTTTTCTCAATGGAGATCTTCCAGAGGAGGTTTATATGAAGCCCCCGCTAGGCTATGATCACCCCCCACACATGGTTTGTCGTTTGCGCAAATCCATTTATGGACTCAAGCAGGCTCCGCGGGCATGGTACTCCAAGTTCAGTGGTGCGATGGCAGTCTTTGGTTTCGTCTCTAGTCCGCACGACAGCTCACTGTTTGTTCGTCAGACCTCTCGGGGACATACTCTCTTACTTCTATATGTGGATGATATGATCATTACTGGTGATGATGCTATCGGGATTGTGGATCTCAAGCATCAACTAAACGAACAATTCGAGATGAAGGATTTGGGTCATCTCTCTTACTTTCTTGGTTTGGAGATTTCCTCTCTGTCCTCTGGTTATCATTTGTCACAGGCCAAGTATGCAGCCGAGCTCATCTCCAAGGGGGGAATAACCGATAGCAAGATCGCTTCCACTCCCATTGAAGCGAATGTCAAGTACCTTCCATCAGATGGTAAAGTCCTCGAGAATCCCACTTTATATTGCCGATTAGTTGGAGGGTTGGTATACCTCACTGTTACAAGGCCTGACATTGCATATGTTGTCCACATCGTCAGTCAGTTCATGTGCGCACATCACACTACTCACTATGAGGCCGTTGTTTGGATCTTGCGCTATGTTCGAGGCACCTTATCACAAGGACTACATTTCTCTTATGGCTCACCTTTAGTCCTACATGCCTACTCAGATGCAGATTGGGCAGGCGATCCCACAGACCGACGATCTACCACAGGTTACTGTTTCTTTCTTGGCAACTCTCTGATTTCATGGAGAAGTAAGAAACAGACAACCATTGCCCGCTCCAGCACGGAAGCTGAGTATCGAGCCCTTGCTGATACTACTTCCGAACTCATATGGCTTCGTTGGTTACTAAATGACATGGGTGTTGTTCACAAGTCCACCACTACCATTCATTGTGACAATCAGAGTGCTATTCCGATTGCTCATAATGATGTCTTCCATGAACGCATCAAGCATATTGAGATTGATTGTCACCTTATCCGACAACATCTCAATCAGGGCACCCTCGCTCTCCGATATGTCTCCTCTAGCGATCAAATTGCAAATATCTTCACAAAGGCTTTAATCCCAAGGAAGTTCAAACATTTAGTTGACAAACTTAATTTGGGTTCATTACCACCATCTTGAGTTTGAGGGGGGGTGTTAGAATATGTTGTATAGGCCCATCCCATGTGGCTCATTAGGGTTAACATCAGGTTTAGGAAACCCTAGTGGTGCAACACCACTATATATATACACATGTACATTGTAGGTTTTATTCAATCAAATACAATACAATTACGCTATTGTTATCAGAACAAATGTTTTTGTCAAACAAGTGAGTCATCTTGGTCGTGCCCTCGTTACAAATACGAATTTGACTTCCATGATTAAATGGAGAAGGACTTGGACATCTTGAATAATTTACCCTAACGACGAGAGAAGCGGTGATGACTAATTGATGAGGTGGAGCACCACTTAAGTGTTACTCGTGATAATGACTTTTGTCCAACCCCAGTCATGGATTAAGGTCATAGCTACCCCCAGAGCATGAGCTTTGATTAAGAGCGGACGTCTAAACAACCTCAATTGTCTCATTTCGAGCATCCACAACCTAGGCTGCATTTGAACCCCAGATGATACTCCACCCAGATTGTTGGGTATCCCAGAATATTCCCTATCCACATTGACTGTGATATATCAGGTCACGGGAGGAGTTCATCAAACAACAAATATAGTGGCCGCCAAAGTGATCGAAAGGAGTGAAGAGGTTATTTATTTGGTTTGCGCATCGTTTTGAGAGAGGATATTCCCTTTTTTTGCGGTTGCTTCAACCCCAGGGGTCGGGGGGGGGGGTAACCGAACCCTAGACCCAAGCATTCATAGGCCTTCCAAATTACCCAAAGCTAGATCAGTAGGCTTGTGATTTGGTCACCCGAGGCTCTCGTTATGGTCAGGCTTCACCAAGCCTGGAAAGTCAGGTCATCATGAGAAACATTGACTTGGCCTTATTTCTCCAGCAGATTTTAGAAAAGGGGCCCCGAACCAGGAGATGGATCGTCATTTCTTGGTGGTTGCTGCGTAGCGAACAGAACATGCTCAAATATTTGGAGGAGACGATCTGCTACCCGAAGGTAGTCTGTTAGCATTCTCCATAAGAAGATGTGGAGTTAGGGATGGGCAAAGATATCCCAAAGGTTCACCCATTCCGATGGGTGGATCGGTGATGCAATGTGGGCCCTTTCCTCCCACATACGTCTATAAACGGATTTTTTTGAGTATTTTCCATATTGGTTCGAGACCTAATACCATCCATCCACGGTTCGTGTAGCCGATAAGAGAAAGGGACAAATTATTTGCCTAGTCTCGTCAGTCAAAGATGTTCCAATAAGCTTTTGGTTTTTGGGGCGCATACCAATCCCCATCAGCTGAGCTACCATAGCTCAATCCAGGGTCGGGGACTTGGTGTGGATAATTGAGTCATCTCTCGGAAGCCACAATATGTGAAGAATATGGATAGTAGAGCTTGATTCGACCGACCAAAAACCACAATGAGAGATTGGGTGGCGACCACATTAATACAGATACAACTCAGATTGGACCCTCGACCCACCAAGAGGAAGTAATCTTGTAGGCCTTCCATACAGGAAAAAACTAATTATGGAGATAGTGGGTCCCCTTTCTGTATACATTGGATTGGGGTGATGGAAGGTATCCCCCCCCCCCCCCCCCCCCGTTCAAGCTGAACTTATATAAAGTCGAGCCCATACACACTACCATCAACGTCATCCAATTTGTGGCGAACCCAAAACGTTGCATAACTGACAAAATGAAAGACCATTATGCCTTATCATATATGTCTTTCTCACATTGAGATTTAGATCCATAAATCCACTAATGCTTTGGGTTTTCTAGTGTAAAAATTAAATAACTTAGAAAGATATCAATGTGTTATCATGGGTAGAACAACCTGAAACGAAAGCACCCTAGATCGTGGTAATAAGGGTCGACAATATATCTTGAGTCTGTTCACGAGGACCTTGGACAAAATACGGAAGATGGCATTGTAGAGGATGATGGGGCACTAGGGGTATGTTTGTGACCACCCAGGGGCTCGTCTTCTTAGGGATCATAACGAGCATAATAGCATTGAGGATCGGTTCCAGCCCCTCTACTGAACAAATACAATGACCGCCACATGCACTATAGCCTGATAATGTTGAAAGAACTTAGGGTTCAGATCGTCTAGGGATAGGTGGGGTATGGAGGCGGGCATCGTCCAAAGACAACAAGATCGACATGTGGTACGACATAGATGAGCCCATATTCTAAAGTTCAACAGTCAGGGATGAACTGGTCATATCACGAGGCCTGAGTGTCCTGTCTAGATGAGCTTCCACTCGATGACCAATTTCTTTTCCCCGAAACCATGTGAACTCATATCTTTTAAGAGGCACGTTCGTTAAGTCAATATTTATGATCACATTTTTTTATAAGAGAAAATTTATTAATCCATTACTATCAAAAAAGTAAATATAAGAAAAGGTGATACACCAGCAGGATCAACCTCGAGACTACACGAAAACCATTTGGGTTAGAGATCGAATTGTTAAACTAACACCAAATGGTCGTAGACAAACAATGTTTACCAGAAAAAAGCACAACCTCTTGGCTAAGGTAGTAAACCTGCTTACAAAACAAAATATTGTCTAAACAAACACAAGAAAACGTGCTTGCAATGCACGCCAACGAGGTGCACCAAAACACAACACTTCCACCTTCACAACGTAGTAGCTACCAGAAGCCTCAGTCTCTAGACCGCACCAACCATCAACAGGAGAAAAAATTAGCGAACCTAAGACCCAATAACACTCCACATAACATGGAACCAACACGGCAAAGTCAAACCAAATTTGTCAAAGGTCTTTCCTCATCATAACGCAAATCATCATTAGCATCAAACTTCATTATCTTACTGATTGACTTGAAACCCATGTTCAAACATGACTCCCAAGCTCATTTATCAACTAAACTCATCAGTGGATCCGAGACAACATCATCATCCATCCTGGTAGGACGCGATGCTACTTGATAGATCATGGTAGTAATCTCCTCTAAATCAAAATCAGCATGAGCAACACCTAAGCAACCCTTAAAAGCATGTGCAACACCTAAGCCATCCTTAAAAGCATGTGTTATTCTCCCCTCAGTAACCATACCTTTTTATCTAAAAGTTAATGATTGTGAATCATCTCGTTCTCTCGCCTCAGGTCTCCTCTTCTTCCATCGAAAAGTTGGCTTCCCTTTCTCCCAAGCTTTGGCCACAAAAGATTGAAACCTTGAATCGTGTTTTCATTTAGCTTTGCCACCACTACATCTGTGTCCGTTGTCTGGAGAAGAACAAACTCGAAGCACCGACCACCCTTATTTGGCCAACGTACCATGTCTGCTTGGAATACCTTCCCTTCCTTTGCATATAACTCAAAAAACCAGATATTAGAAACTATAAATAGAAGGTTTCAAACAAACATTTTTGATACTAAGATCCGGTGAACCATGGACGGATCCTCAACCTCCAAACGAGCCTCTAGCACACTCCTTCCACCAATGAAGATGACGACTTCATTCCTCTGAGACAAAGATTCCGGATTGTTGCTTCTTCATTGGGGATCAACAATGCAGCAAACTCAATCCAAGGTAAATGGCACAACGCTTGAACGAAGCTTCTTCTTTGGGGCTCAACAACTATCACGGGGTCGGAGTGGCCAACCTTTAAATCGTGGAGCTCGCGAGTAATTAATGCTTTGGCGCGGTTGTGAGGTGGGTGCGATCAGCCTTAACGCCTCTATGCCTTGGGGAACTCAGGCTATAAGGGAGCTGGAAGTTCGCCTTTGGGACGAGGGAAGAATTGTGATGCCGTGTGGATCGGATACGGAAGTGTAGACTGAAGAAGGTCGAGGGAGAGGGAGAGAGGAGGTGGCTCGAAAGAGCTCCCACTATTTATTGATAGAAAATCGTGTGCTTACAAATGAAGCTTATTGCCTACTTATACTAATTGTAGGGACGCTAAATAAGGAAACAAGTATGGTAGGTGGGAGTTAAATTCACACCGTTAAATGCTGACTTTAAATAAGGAAGGAACAAGGTTATTAATATGAAGCAACAAATCCTCCTTGAGAGGATCCAATGATCCCTAAAGTAGAGACTAAGAGGAATGTATAAACCAATGCTTCCATAAATTTGATTGCGGTTTCCAATTATAGCTTCCCTGCCTGTTTAGTCGGGATCCTGGATAAAGAAAGAGAACATCTAGCGATATTGATAGAAATCGAAATTTCTATTGCATTGTATTGTATTCTGGAATCAAAGAAATTTATTGAACTGACAAGGGCGCTTCTGCTATGACTTAGAATAAGCCTTTCTATGAAGGAAGGGGAGGGGAATCTAAAATTTCTTTATTCCGTGGAACTTCTAGGCTAAAAAGAAGATTCAACGGGAAATATCAACAAACTTGTTCGGAGTCCAAAGAAATATGAAATAAAAAAGGGACAAGGAATCTTCTAATGATGTCCTTGATTTCCACCTCTTTGGATCTCCTCGGTCAACTTGGCACCCACAGATGATGCTCATGATTGGCGCCTCCACATCTCTTCCCCTTGTTCTTCGACTTAGGTGGTGGGGAGATCCATGATACCCGTCATTGATCCATGTTCTCAAAGATATTGTCCTATTAGAGTAGGGGTCCCCATGTTCCGAGGGTAGTCTGGGAGGAAGGTTTTCCTCTATAGGGTTGGTGGTGGGGAGGTCTGATTTCTATTGTCGCGCTACGATTCCCTCGCTCCGGAATGAAGGGTCCGAGCCAAAGGTTCCATCTTGGTTGTGGCCATCCGGGTGTGATCTATTCCCAAGCTCGAATGGGAGATCCTTGGGAGTGGTTGACGCCTTGTGGGGTAAATTTTCCACCTCGTGACATCCTCGATCCCCCACCAAATGGTCGATGGTCCCAATCGCCTTATCTCCCCCAATGAATTTCGACCCCGTCTTCTTTGGGTGGTTTCTTCTATTCTCATCATCTTAGAGTTGTGGTATGGTTTTGGTCTTCAAACTAAGTACGAGAATGATCTTCTCCGGTGGAGACTTGGTCCCGTTGAGGCTTGTGAGGGGCAGGGACCTCGAGATCGTATTTTGAGACACTTTAAGGAGTGGTTGAAGTGTCATCTGCGGTGTCTCATCTTTGGACCGTCCTTGCGTCCCTTCGCATCGGGTGATTCTTGGGAGAGGAGGCTCGGGGTTTTTGGCGATACCTCCCCATGATCCTTCCTTGTGGACAACGACTACAGATGCTTTCTCTAAGGTGGCAGCAATCGGTGCGAGTCCTTGGGAGTCACATTGGGGTAGGCTTGTCTAGGAGAGGCCTTGTCCTTTTGAGTGAGGCGTTCGCTCTCCAAGGTTAATGATGCTTACTCGAAGGGGGTTTTCAGGACCATCGTCCCCTCTATGTTCTCCTTCGAGGTCTTGAGGGAACCCCCACTCATCCTTTTCCTTGGATTTCTTGGGGTGACCTTCTATAGTGGGTAGTTTGGGGAAGAGGGAGTTCTAGATGGGAGGATCACTCCGTGGACTATACTGCCAATTCTGCCCTTCTCTTTTGGGACCAAGGTCGTCTTCTTCTTCGGACTTGGTGGCCTCCGGAGAGTACTTTGTGAGATGTGTTCCCTCATAGTAAAAACAACGAAGTGGGAGGGAGATGATGGAGCTGAGTACCTCGCGTTGCTGGGTAGAGTAGTCCTTTATGGTGTGAGTTCTGGTTCCTCCAAAGACTTAAAGTGATGCAAGAACACTTTTTGGAAGCCTTCCGAAGTGACAATACCTTCGTCCTTTTTGAACTCCGCGTTGTGACACCGATTTAACGACCACCAGTAGGTCGACCCTCTCAAGTAATCTAGTTTTCAACAATCCTCCGTGATACTTACGAACTAGATCTCCTCCTTCATATTCTGCAACAAGTCCCTTCTTTGTAGAGGAGGTGTGGAACTGTCGTGGTTGGCATGTATCTTTTTTGTAATTGAGCCCATCCAATGAAGCGTCCATGAGGGCGGGGCGCAGCCCTAGTCAAGAGTGGGTCAGACATTGTTTTTCTATCTTACAAGTCCAAATTTGTTTTCTTTAGATGATTAATTTGTGTTGTGGTTGCACAATAAAAAGTTGTTTTTATTAAGCAGTATTTTCTCCGCCCACCATGCATTTTCACATCACCTTTTACGTATGTTGAATTCAATTCCAAACGCAACTATTCTTCATTATTGCAGCATTGCCTTTTTGAGATGAAAATTAAAAGGCAGTGATATTCGTCATCGTATCCTTTACCCATGATTATCCCAGAGACCTTTTGTCAATGTATTGGGTAAAAACACTCTCAAGTACCAACCAGGTGCTTTCTCAGCAACATCATAAACTTGACCGACCCGATTGAACACGTTGCTAAAAGTTGACTTTCAGACAATCTTAGTATAAGCACCGACAAAAAATGTTTAATTCCGGAAGAAGCAAAGATAGTCAGTTTGAGTTTGCTCTTCGGACATATGCTCGTACGTTAAATCAGGTGGATCCACGTGTGTTTCTCCGCTAAGTCGGGTGTGAATCCGAGAAACGAGACCGCGTAGATGCTACACGCCACAGTGAAGCCCTCCACTGGACTGCTTGTGCTCCACGTTTCCATTCCCTTATCTCCTGACGTCACTTGCTTCTCCGTGCTCTATCCCCTCACGCGCTCCTAATTCCGTATGAAACAAACGTCTAAGAGTAATATAATGTCGTAGCATCGTAAATTTAAAAAAAATAGGCACACGCGCCTTGATGACGTGTGGCCTCAGCACTTAGTAACAGCAGTACATGACCTGGAAGCTCCCCCAAGCAAATATTCTGTAGCTCACAATTCTAACGCGGTGACGCGACGTGGCAAGAGCAACGGCTGCACACTCCCTTACCCTTGAATTTCTCATCAATTACGCAACAAAAGCATATCACAACCACCACTTTCTTAGCCAACAAGTATGACTTTCTCGACACGTCAGCAGTGAATCACGCATTCAACGCCACCTATATATATATTTGTGTGCTCGCTCCAACCATATCCTCACTTTCATTCCACACACCTTATTATTCAAATTCATAGACATGAAGAGAACCAGAGACCTCGAGATCGCAGAAATGGCCACTTGCTTGATGCTACTCTCTCGCGTGGGCAAAACCGACACAGGAACAGATCCGTCCTCTTCTACTTCGCCACGTGTCTTCTCCTGCAAGACATGTAACCGCCAATTCGCCTCGTTCCAAGCGCTCGGCGGCCACCGGACGAGCCACAAGAAGCCGAGGCTGACGTCGGAAGGAGACGAGGCTTCCGATCGAGATCAGCCGGCGAAACCGAAGACTCACGAGTGCCCCATCTGTGGCCTCGACTTCCCTATCGGACAAGCCCTCGGAGGACATATGAGGCGCCACCGAAACGCCGTCGTTGCGAGACGGAACTTGGAGACAAGTCGTGATCACAAGCTTGTGCCGGTTATGAAGAGGTCGACCAGCTTCAGAGACGCGTGCTTGGATTTGAACTTGGCGCCGCGTGAGATCGATCTCAACTTGCGCTTAGGACTCGTGCTTTAGTAGTGGATTATTCAGTTTTTTTTTATCTACACTTTGATTTGTAAATAGGCTTGTCAGTTGTGTTATATTATTTTTCAGCTCTCCTAATTGGGATTTTTGGGTTATTTTAATACTCAGGACATGATTTTTTTTACTCATTATAATCAATATAGTTGATATTAGAATTCGAAAATGAAAATCCTGATTTGTTTACACTGTTTATGAGGCTTCTGTTTTTCTACATACATTTATTTTCCTGTCAGATGAACAAATAATCATAAGCTATTTGATATAGGATTTTAAATTTTGATTATCAAATAATTAATCAAGTAATTGTTCTCAGGTTATAAATTACAATTTTGTAGAGGTTTATCTCTGTATCACTAAAATTTTCACTACAATTTAAAAAATTCAACAAAAAATTGGTGGGTCCAATAGGTAGGATTGTGGATTAGTTACAGCACAACAAAGGTTTGTTGGTCTCGTGCGTATACAATCCACACTTCTTTCGCCACGTAACTCAACCTTTCAAGAGCACCTGATCATCACCGGTTTAAAATCCTCGCGTTCAACAAAATCAACGGCCTATATCTATTTTCTTCAAACGCGTGGACGGCCAGGATAAATGGACCCGTGACTTCGGGGCATTTAGGTCTAACTAAATTTTATATTCGCTCCAGAGAAAAAATCGAGTGCTCCTCAGACACCATTACCAATTTCCTCCCCTCGTGAACCCCAAACTTATCGTCTTTCTCCGAATATTTGCCGGCCGGTCGCCGTCAAACTCACCCGCTCGGATATCTCACCGGTTTTATGATCAGTGATCAATAGCTCGTATTTCCCGTCCACCATCAAAAGTACGGTTAGTGTAATTTTTCTGATAAACATTGCAGATTTCTGCTTAGGGCTTTATGATTAGGCGCATTTCTTGAGCTCAAGAGAGAAAGCTGTAATCTCAATTGAATTGATTTTTTATTTACGGTTGAGTTCAAGTGGAACTCTGGTCTACAGAAATTTTGTTTCAATTTCGAAATTCTTGGTTGAACATGCAGATAGATTTTTAATGTATTTTTATTTATTGAGAATTTGGAACATTTTTTTTTTGCTTAAAATAGGGTGATTGTAGGTTGGAGTGTGTTAATAGATGAAAACGTAATTTCTTTTTGCAGATTCTGAATTAAATTTGACGATCATAATTGCTTCATCGTGGCAGAGAAAGTGTATAGTTGTAGAAGTGGAATAACAAGTATTGTTGATAGTTCAAGTCAACGGAGTGAAATATGGTATGTCTGATTTGTATTTGAATATCCTTTTCTGCTTTCTCGTGCCTTTGTGTGTCTGGTTATGCTTGAATTTTGGAGTTTTTGGAGCTCTGTAATTGATGGGGCTGTGAAGCTTCTCACTGAGATACACCTGATTACCCAACATGTTACTTTTCTCTTACAACATGAATATTCTTATGACATCTTGTATATCTCACTAATTTTGGTTTATATGCTGGATGGTTATGTCATGCACACACTCTTATGTGTGAAGAGTTCGATAGAGGTTATTCATGAAAATATTGTAAACATGTTGTATTGAGTTGATTCCATGCCTCAATTGGAATGTTTTCCTGAAATCAGTTTTTGGGTAAGCTGAAAATACGTATGTACGAGCATGGTTTTAGTTCTCCTTAAAACAAGTAAGATAGCTTAACTTTGTATGCATGTGAATTATTAGTATATTCTTGGCATCAGCTCAGATTTGGTATATATGTTTCATTTCATATTAAAAGTTTATCTATAGACCTGATGAATGGCTGAAGCTTGAGGAAATGGTTCGTTCATGAGGTAATAAGTAGATAATCTCTTTGTGGACTATCAGGCACGTTTACTTCCTTAGGAAAGGGATACTTTATGTGACAGAATTATCTGTTTGTGATCAATTGCTTTAGGGTATAACTTTCATAATGCTTTTAGCTGTTTTTGTATTATATAAGTGTATTTTTAATCCCAACATATAGTTTGAAGTTAAATCAGTTCAGATGCTCATCAGAGCACGTTGTCCTGACATAACCTTTGAACAGAAAGTGGGGGATGATTTTCATACCTTTTGTAGTTCACTATGTTTGTCTAATTTTCCACGATTTAGGTAGTTTATTAGTGGCAATGCTGCGAGTTAAAAACAAAACTACAAAAAAACAATATCATAGAGGATTTTTAATTGCTATATTGTGGAACTCTACTATTTGACTTAATATCCAAGTTTGTCAACGATAAATCTTTTTTATTTTGTGAAAAGCTGGTGCCCAAATTAAGGTGCCATTTTAGGGTACTTAAGTAGTGGAGGTATCTGTTTTCAAATCTAGGTGTGTTGTAAAATCGAGCAAGTCTTATGACATATATTTCTGGCAGTCTTTCCAAAGCAAGGGTTTTTGGATGGCAAAGGGAAATGGACATGTGACAGAGGAAGATGCGGCATTTGATAGTCCATCCAGAATTGAAGCCAAGAGGTCTCATCAGTGGTTTGTGGATGCTGCTGAACCGGAGATTTTCTCCAACAAGAAGCAAGCGGTTCAATCACCAATTGGCAAATCAACTTCAGAATCTCTAAATACAAATGTTGCTCCATGGGACAACCATCCTAGTTTCCAATCTGTTCCAAACCATTTCATAGATCGTTTATTTGGATCTGAAACAAGGCCTGTGAATTTCACTGACAGGGTAATCTCGCCTGTTGAAACCGACATTTCAAGCGTGAGACGGAAAGGCATGGATGATCAATTTGGAGAAGATGTCTCTGGAACTGGTGGTTTGTCCATCTCTCATACTATGGAAGATCCTGAAACATGTCCAACCTATAATGGAATCAGGAAAGTTAAAGTAAACGAGGTTAAAGACTGTGATAATGGCATGCCTGCACTCAAAAGACATGACCCTAATGGAGAAAATAACAGTAACTTAGCTTCCAATCAAGCTTACGTTAACAACTCTAGTTTTATTTCCATGGGACAGGCTTATGATAAGGTGGATGATAATGTTATGATAATGGGTCACAACTACCCTAGGAGTGATGCCCATGTCAGATCATTAGGTACCTCCTTTGGCAAAGGGGATGACATTACCGTATCTATTAGTGATACATATAATAAGGGGGAGACTGGTATAATTTCTTTTGGCAGCTTCTCTGATGAACATGAGATTATTCCTGTGGCCAGGCCTGTTGGGAGTTATGAGCCACTGTATCATCAGTCTCTGGAATCATTAGACACAGCAAGTCAAAAAGAGTTAGATACATTAGGTTATAATAATGCAGCTATCAGTACCACTCGGGTATCTAAATTGAAAACTGAATCTGCTTCCAAAAGTAAGCCAGAGGTTAAAGCTTCTAAAAAAGAAGCTCCAAACAGCTTCCCTTCAAATGTAAGGAGCTTGATATCAACTGGTATGCTAGATGGTGTTCCTGTAAAGTATGTTTCTTTGTCAAGGGAGGTAAATATCAATTCTTTTCCCTTTCCATTATTTCTGAAGTGTTGATTTTCACTGTACTGACCGGTGCTTTTCTTGTAACTAGGAGCTTCGTGGTGTTATTAAAGGCTCTGGTTATCTATGTGGTTGCCAATCATGTAGCTATTCTAAGGTAACATCATTAACTTTGTTTGAGTGGATCCTTGACAGTGAACTTATAGATTATGTGGAACATGAATTAGGTGCTGAATGCTTATGAGTTTGAGCGACATGCTGGTTGCAAAACTAAACATCCGAACAATCATATATACTTTGAAAATGGGAAAACTATCTACCAGATAGTACAGGAGCTAAGAAACACACCAGAGAGTATGTTGTTTGATACAATTCAATCAGTGTTTGGTGCCCCAATTAATCAGAAGGCCTTTCGCAGTTGGAAAGGTAATGATGAATTACTGGATTGGAAATTCAATTCGAGGACATGTGGCTCATTATCTTTTTTATTTTCCTACGCAGAATCATTTCAAGCAGCTACTAGAGAGCTTCAGCGTATTTATGGAAAAGAAGAACTCAACTTATGAAGTAGTACTGAGAAATTGTTTCTCAAAATGTAAGATATGGTAGTCCATGTTAGGTGTATATAGACTTGTTTAACTAGTGGAAAATGAATTCTTCATTCTCTATGGAATATCTTGGATTGATAATTGTGTAACGTCCAGCACATGGTTTGGTTTTAATTTCCATTTTATTTTTGCTTTGGGGATTTTTTTTTTATCCAAGTACATTTTGGGTTTATTTGTGAGCTCAGGTATCTGAAACACTTGTGAATGATATTTGTTGCTCTCTGTAGTAACAGATTCCTTATCAAAAATTGAGATAAGTTACTTAGAAGGCAAAGCAACATAAACATGAAATCGACATAGGAATGACAGTAATATGATCTAAATAGAATCAGTGAAAGAAAAATCATGTTTACAAACAAACCCAACGGTTTGCATATGAAATAGATTTCTGAAACATCTATGGTTCACACTGAAAAAATATATTACAACTGTTACAGCTGATTTCTGAGCACCTGCAGCTGTGCTGTTGAAAAGAAAACTTATTCTACATTCAGATTAGTTCAAAGCTCACTCAGTCAATACATAAGACAACAAATCTCCACATATTAAGGAAAGGATGAGGATGTCATAAGGATAGATTCTCTTGTGCAACTCAATCTGCAAGGGGTAAAATTGTAATAATTTTGGAAACAAGATGTCTGAATCATAAGCAACCTGATGATGCCAGTAAGATATAAAAGTTGATCTGTGAATAGAAATGACATCAGCAATGTATACTTATTTTTATCAATGATTTGATGCAAATCATAGGCTTAGATTGATGTTATTTTAAGATTGAGAGAGGAATAGGAAGGTTTTGTTTGGATTAAGTTATGAACTTGTGGGAATCGATTTATAAGGCTAGTTGAGTTGAAAATGATTGGGGGGAAAGAGGAATGCATTGTCAGTGCCATTGATGATCCAATGAGAGTCTTGCTTTGTTCTAAACCGTGTTTTTTTTTCTTTCTGTAATCATGCAATGCAATTATTTATACTAACTTGCTTGCATTAAGACAATTGTGTATAATTGTAACCACCATTATAGGTTATTCAAGTTTCAATAAATGTATTATAATCAACTAATGATCCTTTGGCTATAAGATTCTATACTATTTTTGCTGTTAAGATTTTGTTGTCATTTATAATGATATAGTGAAGCTGTTTGTGGAGCTACATTTATATATCTGCTTCATTTATCTGTTGGTTGATTTGTACCTGCTATTTGTCAAGTGATAAAATGACATTTGAAGACTACTACTTAGAAATTTATTAAAACGACTTGCCTGCACAAATTGCATGTCTTCTGTATCACAGCAGATTAATACAACATATATAATACACATCCTGCTTCTTTACAAAAGATGACTTAAGTTCAGATGAGTAATTAAGATTGTGTCGAAAAAGGACAATCTATGACTCCTCAAAATGACATCGGTAGGATATAGGGGTTAGTATATCAACAATAAACAAATTATTATTATTATTATTATTAATAATAGAAATTGCAAAACAAATTTAGAATAACATTTACCGATCAGCTAGCTTACTGATTACGGAATAGGAAATTCGGGTTTAGTCGAGTCCAGGTACTCCTGTCTCCTTAAGACACTTGACTGCCGCGTATGGGCAGCGGTCTCCCAGGAAACAACGACTAACGTCAGCGAACTCAAAACCGTCTAGAAGATCACCAAGAATAAAAGAGTAGAGAAAGATAAAAGGGAGACCATTTTAGAGATGGTTTTTGATGTGTGTAAAATAAGACTGATGATGTGAATATTTATAGCCTTTTTGGAAAGGGCAAAGTGGGGAATTCATAGGGTGACAAGTCTCATTAATTCCTCCTAAAATTGATTGTCAGTCAATTCTAATTAACTCACATTATTAGTTCTAATGTTTTTAAATAAATCATAATTTTAATAAAAAGATTAATATGATATTGACCATCAGATTTTTCATTATCATCCAACCACATTTTTGTGATTACAACTCATCCTCATATTAGATATGAAAATACGACCTCAATACCCTCTCTTGTGTACAACATGAGTTATAATGACGTTATGATGAACGGCGTGCCACAAAAGGTGGGAAATATCGGAGTGTATGCTTCTACTTCTACATCAGGATAGCTCTAATCCCATGTTTAAGGAGAACAAGGTTGTATATGTAAAAAATAAAAGGAAATGGACAATGTACAAGAAGGGAGGATTGATGTATAATGAGATAATTTCACTTCAGTGTTTAAATTTTTTTTATATTTTATTTAAAGCATCGTAAATTTTTTTTGTCATCCTATTATCTTAAATTTTTATTAATTCATTTAAATTAAATTTTCATTTATTTCATTTTAATATCCACCATTAACTTTACATCTGATTTTTCATCCAAAACTGATAAAATGATCATAGTACCCCTCACTAACAACTAAATTTAGGATAAAGTTAACGGTGAGTATTAATATAAAATGAATGAAAGTTTAGGGTACTAAGGTGACACAAATATTTTTAGGGTATTCTAAATAAATTAATGAAAATTTAGGGTATTAAAGTGACACAAAAAAATTAAAATAATCTAAATAAAATATAAAAGATTTAAGAAACTGTGATGAAATTAACTCATATATAATTAATAATTACCTCTTACGACTAGAACTTGAACGTTACCCCTCAACTACACACCTTTTTATTAGTATTTGGGCACATGATCTCTTTTTTTATTAGCAAGCAATAATTTATAAAATCTTTCCTCGGAAGGACTGTGAAAGAAATAGACATAACATTGATGTGTTTTTCCCCCAAAAAAAACCTCTCAAGCCTCTCCTTGAAACCCTAGCCGCCTATCTCTTTTCTTTTTGTCTCCACCGACTCCGGTCATGGTGGTTGCCGGTGGTGACCTCCCTTCCCCATCCTTCTCTTCTCTCTTTCCCCTCTTTTTGCCAATTTCTTCTCGGGCTTTGAAGCCTCGTCGGTTCTCCAGAGGCTCCCCACGTCGTGAGCTCTCCAACGTCTGTAAGTTGCGCGACTCCCTCCCTCTTCCCTTTTGAAGGTTATGCTTCTATTCCGACACGTTATTGTGTGGTTGTGGGAACGATTCGGGATCCAGCTTTTATTTGGTCGGGGATGGTGGTTGGTTGGAGTGGTGTCGTGTTGTGGCGTTTTGGTCTGACGGTGTTCGGGCTGGACCTCCTCCTTTCAGATCTGGCCGGTTTTGGGTAGTTTGGACGAAGTAGTTCAGACGAGGCTGCTCGGCCGGTGAGCTGACGGGTTGATGGTTCGCTGGTGTTCGGCTGCGTCTGGTCTATCGTTTTGGTGTGCCGGAGTTCGGCTGACGTTAGTATCGTCCGGTGGCGGCTGGTCCGGGTCCAAACCTGTTAGGTAAGGTTATGGCTTGGTTTGGGCCAAGGGTTTGGTCTGGGCCGGGCCTATAGGACTGGGCCGGTCAGGCCTGTGGATGGGTCCTGACTTGGTTCTGGTGGGGTTGGGCCAGCACAAGACTTCAGCCCGTTTCTTGTGGTTTGTTGCTGCTCGTGAGATTTGGGATCGTCTGTCAGTTTTGGAAGCTTGCTTTCTGTGCGTGTTCATTGTTTCCCTTCACCTGCTCCATGTCGGGTTGGTTAGAGACTCGGTTTTGTCTATGTTCAGGATAGTTTCTTCATTTTTTTTGGAGATCATTGGGTGTTCGGGTCCTATTGTTTGGGACTCTCCGGCAAAAGTGGGGGTGCGTGATTGCGTGTGGTTTCTTTGCTTCGGCTGATCGGTGTTTGTCTTTGCGGTGGTGTTACGCCGATCGATTGTTTTGGTAGTGGCCTCCGTCAAGCATGTCTCGGGTGGTGGCTTTGGTTGCAGTTCTTTCCGGGCGGGGGTCGGTTCGTGCTCGGTATAACTACAGGCATTTCCCTTCGGGTCCTCGTTTTCTTTTGCCGGCGAGGGGTTACCAGTCATGGTATCGGAACGCTCACCTCAGCTGACTTAGTTCCCAGTTTTTGTTCCCTTGGTGCTGCTGGTTACTCGGAGTCTTTGCTTGTTCAGTGCGGCCTTTGGTGTGGCGTTGCTCCTCTCTACAGCGGTTGGTGACTGTTCAGTCTAGATAGGTGTTGGATCGTGCTCGGTATAATTACAGGCCTTCCCCTTTGGGTCCTCGCTTGGTGTTGGCCGGCGTTGAGTTACCAATCTCGGTATCGGAACGCTCAGCACGAGTTCCATCATCGGATCTCCGGATTGTTTGGTGTGTCTATTTGCTTGGAGGTCTGAGCTCGTACTCGGTAGAAATACCAGTCCTCCCCTCCTTTGGGCCTTTTCACGGTGTTGCTCGGAATTGGGTTATGGTGGACTGAGTTCGAGTTCTCTCGCCTGATAACTTCTTTTACATCTCTGTTATGCTGACTTCTCGTTTCTCTCCCCCACACTTAGCGATTGGTCTTCGCTTCTTCTCGTTCCCAGAGTGGTTCGAGCTCGTCGTTTGAAGGTGTTGGCCGCCGGCGAGGGTTATGGCATTTGTGTCTTCTTAGAAGCCAATCGTTTGACTGAGGGGGAAAAGAGAGTTGTTCTGCTCCGACATGGGTAGGGTTAAGATTTTATCGGTTCTTTTGCTTCATTGTTGGAAGCTCTACCTTGTTGTGTTTCATGTTAGTTAAATCTAGATTTTTAGATCCTATGTTTTTCCTACTTTGCGCTTCATGGTTGTTATATTTGGGTACTTAGACCTGGGTTTTTTTTTATCTTTGTTGGCTTCTTGCATGGAGCAGTTTGTGTTCCTTATTCTGATTTCTTATGTTGGCTTCCTGTGTGAAGCGGGTTGATTCCTTCTTAGGGTTTTTTTTCTTGGGCGCCCATGTTGGCTGCTCTTGTATTCCTTCCGTGTAACTCCTCTTTATACTCTAAAGAGGTTTAATTTAAATTTGTTTTGCTGATCAAAAAAATGATTGTGAAAGAAGACAAGGTACAAGTACCTTGCTCAGTGAACATTACAACCAATAACACTTTGCAACAAAACAAAACCTCAAACTAAGAGTACTTGTAGCGCGCCGACTCACTCCGCAATCATGGGTTTTTGGTTTAGTGAATCGCGAACCGCAAGTCGTACGTTGTAACGTACGTCTCGTGTGGTTTCAGTTTTCTAAACCGTAATCCAGAACCGTGAGTCACGAGTTTTTGAATCGTGCCGACCACTCATGGTGCGTCATGTAGCGTTGACGTGGCAATGACGGCTATTAACAATCAGCAACGACTCTTTTCTTAAAACTAAAAAAATCTAGAAAAACATTAGAACTATATTATTTTTCATTTATAAATACCTTCCATCCCATTATTCAAACTACCAACAAAATTTTTTCATCTCCAACATTTCTCTCTCAAATTCCACGATCCACAAAGTTTACAATCCGATCGTTTTTTGTTCGAGCTACGAATGATGCATAAGCCAACGTTCCCCTCGAGCTCGCCGGAGAGATCCACCGACCAGTCCCCTCAGCCACCGCATGCCCATCCCCTCCACCGTGGACAACCTCCCCTCGAGTTGCCGCCGAAGTCCCCTCCTCCTGAGAGCTCCGACCTCACGCAGGTTCTCACCTCGTCGGAGACCTCACTCAACCCTCCTCCTGCGAGTTCTGACCGTCTACTCATCGCTGGAGTCTTCCCCCTGCCATATCTACTTTCCATCAATAATTTGTTAAGACTCCAACGTCCGTCCTTTTAATCGCCAACACCACTCATAGCCTTACCGGAGACCATGGTTGACCTATAGTCCCCCCCCCCCTCTCCGGCAACAGCTCTCAACAACGATGACCAGAATTTTTCCAGCTGAGCCTCTTAGTCACGCTCTTGCTCCGACCAGACGGTCAGATCTGTACCCAGCTTACGTCGGAACACGCAGTCAAAGCCGTCAGTTGTGCTTCTACTTTTCATATTTACCCGGCCAGTCCCGTGCACCAGCCCCTAGTGGATTAGATCTGCACCCGTCGGCGCCATCCATCTCGCCCCGATCCCAAGCTCGGACATCTGAGACCGATCGCGAGTAGCTCTTGCTCGTTGTTGTTGTTTATTGTGTGTGCTTTTATCTGGTTTTTGTTTTGTCCTCCATGTTGGAATCTCGGATATCTGGTAGGTGGGGTTGTTGCCTCTAGTGGTGTGTCCGGCCGGGACTCTTTATCAGTGGATCACTCCGGTGAGCTGATAAGGAAGACCGACTTGGTAGTAGTTTTTTTATCTAGACGTTGCGTCGCCCGCCTCGAGAGTTATTCATCTCGTTGGTCATTCCTCGGGTTCCCAAGAACGACCGGTGGATGCAACTTTTGTACGGTTTGGTTTTTGTGTTTGGTTTTTAAGGGTTTATTAATTTATTAATAATTCTTTCTTTTCAAAAAAAAATAGATAACCTATAATGTTCAACCACTTTGAACCAATTACGTTCATGTACATTTCGACACACGATGCCTACACCTAATAATATTAATAGGCAAGACACAAGATAAAGAAAGTGGAATGAACCAATGTGAAAATAAGGGTAAATTACAAATGCATACCCTTAAGTATGCCCGTTTAACCGATGCATACCCTTAAGTTTGAACTTAACCGATGCATATCCTAACGTTTCGTTTATTAACAGGAAAACCCCTTCCGTCAGTCAGATCTGTAAGTTTACTGTTCATTTTTTCAAAAACACCCAAACTACCCCTAATATATATCTGATTAAATGAGTTATTTTATTAATTTTGATTTAAAAAAAACAATATAATTTTATATTCAATGAAGCCTTATCTTTACTCAACAACAAAATCCCCCTTTGACCCATCCGACCTCCTTCCTCCCTCAAATCTCCCTTTGCCCCCTCAGATCTGGAAGGTCGTGTGTGGAGTTGCAGCGCGTTCTCGCCGGAGGTCGTGTCGTCCGGAGCTCGACAGCGGCGTTGGGGTCTCAGATCTGTCCCGTCTCCAACAGGTCATCTTCGTCTCGGAGTTTGGCCGGAGAGAAGCCCAACCGCTCGAGCATCGCCGGAGAGCAGCGGCCGGCTCCGCATCACCATGTCTTTTCTGGGAAATTTCTCAGCTCGTATATAAATATGCCCAGAAATATGCTGAGATTTGTCGGTACCGTTGTTGAAAACTTGCACCAGAATTCCTTTTCTCTTCTTCGTCTTTCAGATCTGCTTCTTACTGTTACCCATCTTCTGCTCGTCTCCGCCTCTTCAATGGCTTCCTCTGCCCATGTTCTTACTTTTGTTTTGTTCTTGATTAATGTTTTTTGGGGCTTATGTCTTTGTATACTTGATGAATTCATATGGGTTGTTGATATGGATAAATGACCCATTTGACTTGATTTGATTTTCATTTGTTATTTGATTGTCTGTACTGGATTGAATGATCTAACTGGTTTTTAGGGGTTAATGGACGAAATTTACAAGAGTGAAAATGAGAAAGGAGAAAAAGGATGAATTTGAAGAATTTTTTTAATGAATTAATTTAATTATTAAAATTAACAAATCAAATTTTACAAAACAAATTCTGATTTATATAATTTCTAAAATAAATTCTTATATATATATATATATCTATAAATTAAAATATGGTTTATACATAAAACTGATTTTTATATGTTTAAATTATATATAATTTATTTTGAGTAAGAGATGTAGATATGTTTAAATGAATAAATTAAATAATAAAGATAATAAAATAAATAGATGATATAAAATAGATTTATATTAAAATATGAAATTTAAAAAAATTAATCTGAAAATTGTAAACAAAAGAAAAGATTATAGGAAGGAAAAAAAGAATAAAAAAGAATTAAAACTGAATTATGACAGGTTGTGTAATATAGAAGGGTAGTTGAGGGTATTTTGGTCTTTTTACACTTCACTGTTACAGTTTGACTGACGGAAGGGGTTTTCTGTTAATAAACGAAACGTTAGGGTATGCATCGGTTAAGTTCAAACTTAAGGGTATGCATCGGTTAAACGGGCATACTTAAGGGTATGCATTTGTAATTTACCCTAAAAATAATTCATGAAACAGATGAAAGAGTTGAGGATTGATCCGGAAATCCTCTTTCTGGTGAACGAACAAGAGTCTGCGTTGCCTATCATTCCACTCTCTGGGTAAACATCATTTTAACCACAAGGTTGAAATTGTTCTTCTATGGGTGGTGAGATCAATTCTCTCGTTTCTTTATCAAAAACTTCCTAGTAATATGTGAAGTCGATCCAGAAGAAGTGTTATTTTCCATAGTTCTGTTCCTATTTCACATTAACTTCTTTATGCTATATTTTGTCTCTGTGTACAATTTTCATCGTTTAAAGTTTCTTGGGGATTTAATCTCTTCATCTGCAAGTTGTTACTTCTTCTACAAGTCTGTACTTTTGATTTTTGTTGGTTAGTTTTCAGGCTGTATTGCCTTGGGTGTTTGATTAGGATCTGTAAGTTGGTCTACTATATCTATTTTTATAAGCCACTTGGCCGAGGAATGTATTTCCTCGGACCTCGGCTAAGAAATAATATTCTTCGGTCAAGTTCTTCGGCCATATATAGATAGACTCTTTCATGTTGGGTAGTTTTCATTTTATTCCCCTTTAATTTGGGTTTTTGGTGGGCAAAAAATAGAAAAGCAGGAGCTTGTTCGCTGTCGAATTTGTCCCAATGTCATTCTGGAGACTTATTGTGCACAAAGCGGAAACGCCAATCAACGATAATGTGCCACACTTATTTTCCAAAAAGCATTTAGGGTGATGGTTTAATATCCACTTGACAGAAAGTTTTGTTTGATATTCAAAGATTAAAGGTTAAGTTCCTTTCCTTACACTGCAAGTGTCCTTAATTTGATGATTTTCTAATGAACGGTTGAACTTCATTCCACTTTGATTTCGACTAGGGTGTGTAACTTCTATGCAACAATCTCTTATGTTGTGTTGCTTTTCAGCTCAGGGGCGGTCCAATGATTATTGAGGCCTAAAGCGATAATTTGATCGATAACTTTTTTTTATAAATGAATATAATAGAAAAATAAGTATAATTACCCATATAAAAAAATTATGCTAGATGATATTGAGAAAATGAGCTTCAACATCTATTTATAACACTAAAAAAAATATAAAAAGGATGATGGATATTAATTTCTAATAAGTCACTCTCGATGGATAAGATTTATCGTCTAGAATTCTATATAAAAATCCAAATATTTAATGATTCACATTTATATTTAAATAAGATATATTCATGTCATGTTCGGATGTGATATGTTCAATATAATTCTAGCAAATTGCACTAACTTATGTAGAATATATGTGTCGTCGTATATGGCTAGTTATTGTCATTATCTTCTAAAATTTCCACACTTGAAATCATTTTTAAATTCTAAATATGGGTTTTAACTATGATCAATCAAATATAACAAAAAATAATAAATTCGTCAGAACTTAGAATAACGGTGCAAGGTAGTAGGTATTTGAGAATTTTCAAGAACTAAGGGCATTCGATAATTAAACCTATCGCTTAATCGGCAAAAAAATGACAAGCCCAACTGAGGTTTATTGTTGCTCTCTAAAGATTAAAGACGCTTATAAACAAACTCATGTTTATTAATCCTTTTGATTTTGGACTAAGGAACCAGAAATAAATCATCAGTCATGTTTATGGCCTCCGGTCTTTGCTCTCTGTTGAGCATCTCCATATCAACGATTTGTAATCATTTCCATCTCCAATGAGTGAATCATTTTCCTAGAGTCTAGATGATATAACTTCATGTGATAAGTATATAAAGTCAACTATACTTATTATCTTGATTAATCATGAAATGAAACTTTCGGAATACCTCTTTTATTACAATAATTTTGAAAGGGGTTCTCTTTATCTTGACAACTTATTTTTTTCGTATTATTTTTTGTTTAAGCATTTCAGTCATTCCTCAAATAAATACTATAGTGTGTGTATATAAATATTCACACTTCTTTTCTTTGGTTTTGTTCCATTCTTTTGTTTGATCCATATTTTTAGTTCAATCATCACTAGTAAATTGAACTTGCATGTTTTCTTTCGTTAACGATAGTTTTCACTGTTAAATAAAGTTCCATAGAGTTGTTAGAACGTTCAACAATCAATAGAAATTGTCTTTCCTTTTGGATGAGAACTGTTTTTTTTTTCTAAACAAAAAATTTTAAATCGAGGTCAAAATTGGCACAACTAGTGATAAAATTTAATTTCCAAATTAGAAGTCTAATACTTTCATTTGATTAGATTTAATCATATAGTAACAAATTCTTAATTTGTGGTGTCTTTTTCGATCCAAATCCTTAAACGGCTGATTATTTAACTCTACAAAGTTTTTTCGATCTGAGGCTTTAAACGATTGCTTAACTTGCTTAAAGCTTGAGACGATCATATTTCAGCTACCAATAACTTGGATATATCTTTTTTCTTGCATATTCTGCTTTGGAGTTTCTCAACCAGAGATGAAAATCTAACTTATTTTACTATTGTTTTTTTTATCAGCGATTTTTTTGTGTTAATAAAATTTTGCCTTCGAAATGAAGACAAAATCAAGGCCATGTCTCAGGTTTACATCACCAAGAACAACAAACTAACACAAATAAGTACAAATCAACCCCAAAACATACCCAACATTTTAAACTTCGGTCCCTTATCCAATCAGTCCAGTTAGAACAATACTCACCTTCCCACAAACAATTCACTCCACCCAAAACCATGTCAAACCCTATTATGCAGATAAACAAAAAACCAGCTCTAAGGTGTACATAAGAGAAATAATCACAGTAAAAGCCCATACAGCCACAACTCCAATAGCACCCTCAGAACAGCAACCAAATATCTCCCAACTTCAGAACATCCTAACCTGCACTGTAACAAAAAGTTCCTACTCAACCAAAACTCCACCCCCCCACTAAATTACACCAAGATCACAGACCACTTATATGTTACACTAGACAGAAGATCAAGGAATGGACAAAACACCAAACAAGACCCTCAAAAAAGTACCCACTTTCTCAAAACTCTGCACAACCCACACTCTCAGAGACAAGAAACACATTGATCACACCTCAACAAAAGGTGTAGAAAGCAAACGGCTTAACCAAACTCACAACAATTTCCCATCCCCAAGCTCAACCTTTATACGCTCTCTCTCTCTGTAAGAGAACAACACTCCCAAACCCTAAATCGTTTAGCCGACGCCCCTTTCTACCCCGCTCCCTCGCCGATGAAGTTGTTGGCTCCGGCCACGGCTGTCGCCGGCGGAGGCCTTTCCTCCTTCCTCCTCCTTCCCCCTCTCTCCCTCCCCCTCTCTCCCTCCCCCTCTCTCTCTCCTTCCTCCCTTTTTCGTTTTTCCCCTTGTTTGCTCTGCCCCTTCAGATCCGGTGAAGGATTAGTTTCGGCCGGAGTTATGTGCCGCCGGCCATGGTTGTGGGAAGACTTCAGTCGCTGCCCGTCCTGCACCTGGGTTCCAAGACAGTTCTGAGGGTTGGGTGTTCTTGCGTTTTCTGAAGTCAGATCGGCCGGAGCTCTTGGCTGGTGTGTCGTAGGAAACCTCTTTGGCCGGGTTTTGGGTTCTTTCTGCCCGTTGCTTCCCGTCACTTCCTCGGCTTCTTAGATCTCCGATATCTGGTTCTGGTGTTGTTGGGATCTGGCGTTCTCAGGCCGGTCTCTTCTTCCTCCCTTGGTCATCGAGGTTTTTGTGAGGATTGAGGTCCCGACGCATGCTCGTGGTGGTTCTGGTCTAGTCCCGTGTTTCTTTAGTAGATCTGGGATTTTGTCTCGGCTTCGGAGTGCTCTCGCCGGTTGGGGGTTCTCTACTTCAGGTTAGTATCGTCGCTTCTTAATCTGGCCGCTTCCGACGACATCTTGGCATTTCTCTCTTTGGTTGCACTACAGGTCTTCCTGCCTATATGTGTTTGCCAAGGTTGATCTGGCAGTCCTCTGGCCCGGCTTCGGCTTGGAAGAAATTTCGATCCCCTTCCTCGCGTTTTCATTATTGGCTGGAATGTGAAGGGGATCCTCAGTTGATGCCGTCTGCTGTCGCTGCTCTGCGCGTTTTCGATAATGCCCTTCGCCTGCACCATGCTGGATTGGGAGGAAACTCGGGTGTTTTGTATTGGGACACTCCGGCGAAAGCGGGGGTATGTCGTTGATCGCCTCAGAAGTTTGGGCTGCCCTTCCGGGCTCGTGAAGATCTCTGACTTTTTTTAGGGCTTATTGTTTGGATTTTCTAGTTACCAGAACTGTTTTTAGTGTTTTCCTGTTGTTCCTCTTGTTATTGGTTTCTTTGCCTTGTTGCTTTCTGGAGGTTGTTGTTTGGGTTACTCTGTTGTTTGTAAGCCCCTCAGTCTGTTGAGGGTTTGTTGAGGTTCCCTCGGGAATGCTCTTCCTTGTATCACCACTTGGTCTCCTTTTCAGAGATCATTTTATTTCAATTTGCTTTGCTGGTCAAAAAAAACTGCCCATCCCACCCCCAAACCCCCCAGATGAAGTAAAGAGGCAGAAACCAGTTAGAAGTTATATAATTGCTGCCTCCAAAAGAACCTGAATGCAATACCAGGGGTCATTACTCTAGGACATAAAAGGAAAAGATCTTGACCCTTTGACTTTAGCCCACCAGATTTGATATGAGTCATTTTGAACTTGCTGTAGAATGAGATCAGGGCTAGTACTGACATTGTTGCAAATGAGATTGTTCCTACCTATCCAAATTCTCCAAATGACAAGTGAAGACAACAAACTCCAATACTTATTCTTTCTAACAGCCCCCAGTTCATTCCAAGCCAAAAGCCAGTGAATGATGCTTTCAGGAACAACAGTACTGACTCCCCACCAATTCAAAATCAAACACCAAGTTGACCAAGAGACTTGACATCCCAGAAACAGATGATTCCGTTCTTCAGGATCTTCCAGACAGAAAGGACATCATATGGAACCATTATACATCCCTCTAGCCAGAAGAAAGCATCTATTTTACTATTGTTGTTAAAACAGATATGGGGGACCTGACTTTATGTTTGCTTTTTTGGTGAGCCTTTTTAAGTACACAACCAAAACCAAATGTTTCACATTATGACCTTTGTTTTCAAGCACAAGTTTTGTGTTGGTTGGGGTTTTTTTTTTAAGTCTTCAAAATGTGCCTTGCTTTGTAGACAAGTTAGAGCAGGCTTTGGGGAGATATCTCTTAACTGTGGTGGTTGATTTCGATGTCTTGGAGCACAATTCAGGACTATTTGTTTAAATTCAAAATGTATTAGGCGTTTCTGTTGCTTGTGGCACAATTAAGTGCTCTAGGTCTTCAAAATGAAGCACCTTTGTTTTTAAGCTTTTAGGGTTTCATCCCTTTGCCTATTCCTTTATCAAAGGATAGGTATTAATACAAAATAGCCGATCAAAAAAATCACATTGTGGTCGTGGAGACCTGGGCCCAACAGCCACAAATTCACTTTTTTTAAGTGAATTTATATGAATTAGTCCATTCATTTTCAATTTGTCACTGTGACTTGCTTATTTCGAGAACGGTTATTTTACTTTTTTCTATCATGATAAATACATCCATACAAACCTTGTTCTTTTTAGTAATTATATCTTTATTCTTTGGAAACCAGTTTGTGGTGCAAGAAATAATTGTTTACCCAAAACACTCATTTAAGCCAAACTTATTTGTGGTGCAAGAAATAATAGTTTATCCAAAACAATCACTTAAGGAAAACTTATTCTATGCGGAAATATGTCTTAAGCCCCTCTTCACGTATTCTCTATCGAACTTATCCTATATTTTTCTTTTTATTCAAGGTGGTTTATTGATGACGTCTTGTCTTCCTCCTCTTTCCTCCCTCCTTCAATAGACATATATGGAACTTATCTCACCTCCATTCTCGTCCACCTCTTCACCTTCCCCATCCCCGTCTTCTTCGACAAGTTCACAATCCTCATCGTCGACAGCTATTAGCTCCCTGTCGTCGAATTCAACTTCCCCATTTTCACCATCACTCCTTCCGACACCTCCAACCTATTTCCCCTTATTCACTACCTCTATTTTCACCTTGTCATGCAACAGTGGTCCACCAAGGCAACATGCAAAAGGGTCACTATTGGGAGCTCGACCGAACCTCCATTACCACGCGTTCGTTTTTGTTTCTCCTCCCCTTCCAGTTTCGAAGCTCAATCCTGGCTCGCTTGAGGCCATTCAAGCTCATCTCGATGGCGTCTCCATTGGGGAGGAACTAGATGACGATTTTTATGACGATGCCGAGGTTATCGATGTTGCGGTCAATACCGTTCCGACGATGGAAAACGCTCGTTATAGCTTTGCTCTTACAAGCCGGCTCCTCGCGGATAAACGGGTAAGGACTAGAACCCTTAGTCGTTTCATTGCTAATACTTGGGGGTTTGTGGTCTCACGTATCAACCTCAAACGGAAAAGATTATTGCTTTCTACTTCCCGTCCCAAGCTACGCTAGATGGTATCCGAGCAAGGGAGTCATGTTCCTTCTACGGAACTGTGCTTCTCCTTACTCCCTTACCACTTCGTAGACAACCAGAAACGTTAATCTTCAGACATATCTGTATGACGATAAGAGCATATGACATTCCGTTCAAAACTAGGACGCCCTAAATGAGAGCTTTCATAGTCTCAAACTTGGAAAAGAAAGTTGAGGTGCGAAAGTCGGATAGCCCGACTCCACCGCGAGGAGGGGTATTTTTCTAAGGCTTCGTGTCAAGCTTGACGCCACTCGTTCTCTCCGGCGTCGTCTCAAACTCTGGTTCGAGGGGAAAACGACACATTTAACCATCCGCCTCCAATATGAGAAGCTGCTTGATTTTTGCTTTCGGTGAGGCCGTCTTGGTCACCTTAACAGGGGCTGCATGATGGATCTCCTGAGCGTCGAAAAAATGGAGACAAGGTACGGAGATTCCCTCTGTGCACCACTCTCCGTCCGAACTTATGGTTATTCCCGATCGGATTGGGATGCAACGCCACCTCCTACTGTAAACTCTATGTTGGGATCCCTTGGGGTCCAAAATTCTGTTGTGTTGCATGTAGGTTTACCTCGATCGACGGGGGCTTGTCGCCTAATCTTACAGGTCGAGGAAGTCCTAACCGTGAAGAAAACAAGGATTCCACTCGAGGATCGGAGACAATTCAACCTGCAATTTTGTCTGAGGAGCTTTGTAGCAGTCATGCCCCACCGGTAGAAAGGGGTTTGGTAATGGGCTCGGGAAGAGATCAGTAGTACCTAACCAAGGACCATCCAACCTACAGTTTCGCTTAACCAGGACCAGTTAGGGATGTTACCTAGTCTAGAAATGGCGTTCAGCCAAGTAGTGGTATTAATGGGATCCCACGGGGATCTCCCTCGGGATTTTCAAGCCCAACTAAATCTCCAACACGAGATCTTAAGGGGAAAGTGGTGGTAATATTGGTGTTTGTAATGTGGATTTGACTAATGAATCAACATTTTCTCTATAAAAAAGCCAAATTTATTCTTAGTGGGAAAATTGACAAACTATATCTCATGACAGTGAATTTGTATTCTATGTTATTTTGAGGCATAGTTTCTCAAACTTTCTAATATGATTTATTTTGTTTAAGTCAGAATGAGGATATTTTTATACTAAAATATTGAAATACATATTTTCATAGAGGTATATTACAACCTACATGATCCTCTACTTTGGTCGGAGCTCATTGGACATTTTCATAGTGGTGCGATGGAAGGACATTCATGCATTTACACTACTTACAAGCACATTTCTATGTACTTCTATTGAAAAAATCTAAAGAAGGATGTTCGATTGGCAGTCGCTTCTTGCCTAACTTTCAAAACTCACAAATCAGACCTCGCTGCATCACCAGGTCTATTACAACCTATGAGTATTCCAACTCGTGGATGGCATGAAATATCAATGGATTGCATAGAAGGACTGCCTCCATCGCACGGGTTCGAGGTGATATACGTCGTGGTGGATAGATTGACCAAGTCGGACCATTTCATGCCTATGAAACATCCATTCACAACCATGATAGTGGCTCAAACATTTCTGGATCATGTTTCTTGTTATATTTAGGTTGGCCATTTATGTGTCAATGAAGATGTTGATCAGCAAAGATAGAAAAGATGTCTAATCAAATGTCATCGGACATCCGGCGCGTGTCCGGTGTTGAAGATTTGTTTTGTAATTTGAAGATACTTCCGTGATAGAGATCTGATCTATTTAGAAAGTATTTTAGCGCAAGGAAACTTGGAGATTCAGTTTGATCGTGACTCTAAGGATTAAGGAAACCCTAAGAGGCACGATTACAAGGTGTAGGAGCTATAAAACGTGAAGACTAATTCTGAGCTCCGTTCCAAGAATTCTTTATAAGGCATTCTTTAGGGTTCGAGACTACCATCGATTAGAGTTTCGAATTTGGTTATTTACAAAAGTAATATATTCATGGAGAGACATTTCGAAAGAAAATTAGTGGAAAGTGTATTTTTGTTATAAATATCACTAACACTCGATTGACAAACTAAATGAGATAACAAAATAAATAAGTAGTAGCATGATCGTATAAGTGAGAAATACATTTTGATTATATTGATAAACAAAGTGTTTTTCAATATTTTCAAAATATGAAATCTCAACATAACATCTTGTAATAAGTAGGTATTCATTCTTTTTTGTGCGGTATTAATATTGTCAATATCAGCTTATATTATTTAAGCGTTATGTATTATCACAAAACAAAAGTTGGTGCCCCTCTCGCTGGAAAAACTGGATCCGCTGATGTTGGTGCTTTAGACCGGCACATTCTTGAGTTTGTGGGTGCTTTGATTTGTACCGTTTGTTTCGTTTATAAATTTATTTTCCTCTGATAAAAAAAAACACTATTGTCGTGGATACTAATTATGATGCGGAAACCTAAGCATAGATGGCTTAGGAATTAAAGAATTAAATAAAGGGGTTACTCCATGTCCTAACGCCCAACTGTCAAAAATTGTTAAATCCAAACCCTATACAATTGAAATTGTCATGTAGTAACGGTCAATTAACTGAAATTGCCAATTGTTTCCAATTTTAAACGGACGTTAACTTGGCCAAGTGAAAAGTCGAGTTTACCCTCAAATATGTTCTTCCTTCGGACGTTAACTTGGCCTAACTTCATCTCTTGGTGACCTCATCTCTTCATCTCAGCTCTTCGAACTTCATCTCTTTGTGTCCGAGCTTCGAATTTCATCTCTTCGTGACCTCAAGTCGCCCAAGATCCATTATAAAATGAGTCACGTGAGACGCACGTGATTCACTGTTCACGGAAACAGTCAATTTAAACAGTACTTTTTGGTTTTTAATAATTCAGTTTTGAAATTCGTTACTATTTAACAATTTTCTAAAGCTTGGGTGCGGATTTGACAATTAAGTGTAGTAGGGGGTTAGGACATGGAGTAACCTCTTAAATAAAACATGATAATACTATTGGCAACACAGGTAGAAGCGGAAACTTAAGCTTATATAATTTGTTGAGCAGATAACGAGGATATATTTTAATAAAGGAAAATCTTCAGGGGTACAGTCCCAAAATGGGTCACCCCAGAGAAACAACTAACAATTGAAATAACTGTAAGGAATTGAAAAGATACTCTGTCACCGAAGTGCATCAAGGGTGTCGACAATAGACTAAGCATCCCCCCGAAAAATCAGTTGACGCGTCCCCCCTCTGATGATAATGAGGGCTTTTAGAAACATAAAATTGCTGGTTCTCGATCTGGTAGGAGAATGTCGTGTCGGTACTTGGTGGAACCAATGCCACCCTACGTCCAGTGAGGCGGTATTACCGACAGACCCCCCACTGGACCTCGAGGTCCTCATTGATCGAGGCGAGGGTGCTTTCCGCCCCTCGCATGTTGAAGTGTTCCATTGGGCCCCGCATGTCCCTTTGAGTCAGTGCCCAGAATTTGCATCGGACCAATAACTATCCTAGCACTAACAGCAGACAGGCAAATCCTGCTGCCGACTAAGAACAAGGTTCTTACGATACATGTCCACTCTGCAGCCAAACAGACGTTAATTGTGGATCTTCCGATGCCTCTACTCTGACCTCTGTGACTACTGCTTGTGCCGCCTTGTCCACCAGGTAACGACAAAAACGTATCCATCGTCGTCCCCGAACACAAGACTAACCATGCCTCGTTCCCCCTCGCCGATGGTGTCCCCACCGCCAGGAACGTCACCAGGCCTACCGTCTATGGATTGGGAGTAGTAATTAGATCCCAGCCTCCTTCCCTATTTAATCCCGAAGGAACCTCAGACAAACACGTCTTATAGACATTGCTCTCTAGAAGAACACGATGGAATTGCTTTCAGGCAAGACTTTGAGAAGAACAACAACATCGGACAATCGGTTATCAAACTCAGGCAAGACATTGATTTCGTGTTATTAAAGAAGAAGAAGAACCTCAACCTCCGATATTTGGTCGTCAACTCCAGGTGAAATATTGGGTTTGATCGCAGGAAAAATAGTTTCCTTTTACGACTATTTCCGATTCAATGTCGTTTGTCGCTTTTGGTACATGCACGCTAACGATTACTACCACCATATCCGCAACTAATCCCTATTCAACACTTCGAAACCCTGCCTCCTACGCCCCCTTGGTGCGCGACCTGCCAGAGATCGCCGGAAGCCGCTGCTAGGGATCTCCTTTTGGTTGGCTCAACACTTACGATCAGACTAGTCTCCAACTGGGCCTTATCAATCCCGTCACCGGAGCCACCATTCCCCTTCCTTCTCTCCCCAAATCGACAGGTTACCGGAAAACGATCAAAGCATTTCTGACGGCGAACCCCGAGTCTGATCCCGACAACTGTCTCGTTGTAGTTATCAACACAAGGTCTTGATAGCTAGCCTTTGTTAGACCCTTCAGCGACAGCAAGGTCTGGTCCCACATCCAAGACCGTTTACATTTGGTCGACCTTACTTATTTGAATGGAAATCTCTACGGGCTTGAATTCTCGCATGGCCGCCGTCTGATATCAGTATTCTTATTTAAATCGAATCATCCACGTTTTGTTTGTCTACAAACTATAGACCTGACTCCGTACGAGGTGTGGGACCCGCTTGTTCGTTATGAACATTATCTAGTTGACTTCAAAGGAGAGTTGTGTATGTGTATGGGTCATTATTCTGGTTGTCGACATACGGAGTCGACAAGTGATTTTAGACTGTTCAAAATCGACCTTTCCAAGGGAAACCCTACTCAGATTATGTCGTTGGGTGATCGTTGTTTATTTTTGGGCAACAACTATTTCTTCTCTTGCAATGCGACTTTTCCTTGGGCTAACCTTTTTGTGCAACCTCACCATGAACCTCGTGAATTCGTAAGCAACCACGTGTTCTATACCTACAACTGTGATGGACACGGGCAATGTCACAAACCACATGAAAACCGTGGTTTTGATGTTGAGGTTTGTGACATGTTAAGCTCTACCAAGGTCTGTAGTAGAACAGAATCGCCGAATACATTGTATGAACCGTTTTGCATCCTCCCAAACCCTACATTGAAGCTTCGAACGAGAACATTGTGATCGTTGAAGCATGACTTTCAAGATGATTGAAAGTGGAGTTCTGTTATTTTTGTTATTCATTTCTGGTTCGTTATTTTTTTTATCAACAAAGAATGATTTATAAATCTTATCTCTCAAAGATAGAGGGTAAAAGCAAGAACACCCAAAATTAACAAGTTACAGACCAGAGCACTAAGACAAAACTCAGCCTCAAAACTGAACGTTATCCCCAAGATTATTTGGTGTGAAGAACGGCAGACAAGTGTTCTCTCAATGAACCAAAATTAAAACACCATAGGTCATTGGCGACAGACAGCCTGTTGGCTGCAGTAATATATTCTTCCCTTTCATTAAAGATAGATGAAGGAAACAAAATCTCATAATTGAGAAGAACCATTTTCACAATATATTCATAGATTAAATCCACAAAACCTGGCAAATAAATATCTCAAACTGCATTAAACATAAATATCAAACCATAAGCATAATAAAAAGTATCCAATGTGCAGATTACTAATTCAACTGGATGATTTTAGTTTGCTAACAAAAAAACACTCCAACACTGCTCCAAAAATTCCAAAACAGATTCACCACATGCTGCTTAATAAAAGAAACCCAATACTTTGCCACCAACATTCTTTCTCCTGGCTTCTTCATGATCCATGATACCAGCAGATGTTGTCAGCACAATATATCCAAACTGCAAATTGTTCATGAATGTGATCGAGTCAGTACACAGAAAAATGACACATGACGATGAAATGCTAGTGTAGTTCAAGCAAAAAAGAATAAGTACAAATCGAATTTTACTTTCTAGAAGACCAGACAAGCAATTCAAACATCAATGTATCAGACTAATCTAGTTAAAAAACTTATTCATGGAACAATGCATAGGGATTTTCTGTGACTAACCTGTCTTGAGGGAAGCAACCTAGCAGTCCATCCTTCAATTTCCTTCACCCCAACATCGAAACGAGGACTAATGACCCCACATTTGTTCAGTCGCCCATTTAGTTCAACAACAATCTTCCCAGATCTGTGGTCATCAACATACTCAAACTCCCCAATATAACCTACAAAACAATGAAAGAATGAAAAATGTCTAAATAAAATAACCTAACAAAATAATTTCATTCCTTGGTGAAAGGAAAATAATAGATCAAAACCGAAACTACAAGTAACAATACCATGCTTTTGCATAACGATAAGAAACTTGATGACAACTTTTGATGATGGCCTAATCATGACCTGTCTTTTCCCCCTCTTTTCCGCATTATACATGCTCTTGAGAGCATCATTCAAAACACTGACTCTCACCATTCTCCTGACTTCAAGCTACTGCAGTTGTTACAGGAAACTTTTAATAATCAAGGCCTATATATGGGACATAGCTCAACAGAAATGAATACAGGTATACAAAAGCCAGCCAACAAAGGAATGAGCATAGCCGCACTCCTCATTAAACAATATACAAAACAGTATCTGATTGCCTCTGGATATAATCATATCATCTACTCTATAATAAATCAACCCATGCAAAGGAGAAATATGTTATGATTCTGATGTCAACAGCCAAACAATTTCATCACAGTTTTGGTACATTAAAATGCAAGGTAACAGGCCTATAAAGGACTAATAGTTTTATTTAACCCCTTCTCATCTCAATCTCATTCGAGCAATGCATACAATCAAATAACGGAACACATTTTAAACAGACATTGTCTCCAAAAAAACGGTTCCCTGAAATGTATATGAATACTAATATTTAGAATTAAACCAGCTCCTTGTTGAATCCAATTTGAACAACATACACTCGAACAATTAAACATTTCTTTCATACGGCACAATGTCACCAAAACCAGCTTTGACATATATAATTAAAAAACGCGCAAATGGCTGAGGCTTCACTAACACTTCACATAGGTAATTGTCTATTATAAGATGGTCAAGACACAAGTAGCAATTTTTCCAACATTTTCCTTTTTCCTCGAAACTTGTCAACCGAACTCCTCCTGATTCCTGACTACATCACCATAATTGATACCAGACAATTTACACTACAGCAGTAATTATGAACAAATATCAATGCAGAAAATCAACAGAAGAGATGTAAGTTTGCAATCAACAAACAAATGATCGCTTTGCCCAAAATCACATAAACGGAAGATAAAGTCGAATATGAAACAAACAACGCACATTGGACACCACTGATCATCACAAGCATACGAGCAACAATACCGTTGAAAGAAAACTGAAAATCATAATTTATACATCAACCATAGAGTTCTAAGGGATTGTGTTATTGCCTGAGGCAGATCTGTTCAAGGAAGATCTGACAGAAAGTGAGTGAATTTACCCGAATGAAGAAATGGCGGCAGGCACGATCTCTGGTAGCTTGATGAGAGTGACGACTATGAGTTAGGGTTTTGATATATGGAAGACGGAATGTCGGGGTATATTCGTCTTTTCAAGTGAGTTAAGGGTGAAGTCGAGTCCGGGCCGGTTACATTGATGGCCCACATAAAATCTTACCCATTCTGTGGACCTGTAACCCAATATAGAATTCAAGTGGCTAAAAGGCCCAAGTATAGAACACTCGGTTTACTGCTGTATTTTATTTGAAAGGATAGGTAGAGAAGAAGAACTGAAGAAGTTGACAAGTTTTTGTCTACTTTCAATTAGAAATACTTTTTTGCTTACAAAAATTGGATGTCTTGAATTTTAATTATACAAGATCTTTCTGTGGTTTTAATTTTTTACATATTTAGTCCTTGAGTTTTTTAGGATTTTGAATTTATTTACTGTATAGTAACATTTTAAAATATCCAAAATAGTCGATTTTCAATCAGTTGGGCATCCAATTATCAAAATCATACTCTATCCTAATCTATCCTTACTCAACTGAGATTTAAGCTTTGACTTCAAGACATACGAAAGAAAGCTCTTCGTCATCAAACTAACATAAAAGAGTGATCAACCTTATTTAATTAAAGGGTAAATTACAAATACTTACCCAAAATTTGTAGCGTTTAACTGATGCATACTCTAAAGTTTTTTTTAACTAATACCTACTCAGATGTTTAGTTATATAACAAATAGTCCAAGTCGTCAGCTAAAATGACGAAAATACCCTCAACTACACGTCACTAATTATTTAGGAAAAAATTATTTAAAAAATCACTATAATATTTACTTGCTAAATCACTCAGTTTTATTTTAAAAATCACTTCAGTTTTATCTTAAAAAAATTATTCCAAAAATCGCTAAGAGTATTTTCGTCATTTTAGCTGACAATTGCGACTATTTGTTATATAACTAAACATTCGAGTAGATATCAGTTGAAAAAAAACTTTAGGGAAAAAATTAATTAAACGTTACAAATTTGAGGTTGATATTTATAATTAATCCTTTATTAAATTGACACTAAACAAAAACATACTAAAGTTCTAAATTATCATATTGAAATTGGGTCATTTCATTTCAGTCATCATATCTAATGAAACATGAATGGTTCAATTTTTCTGTAATATATGCTTTCATTCAGTCACTTTATTATATTATATTCGTTCAATTGACATGCTATAATGATGAGTTCAATATGGATATGGATTATGACCTCATATGAAAAAATATGTATATATGGATTCTGACCTTGGTTAACCAAAATAGAAGAAAGCAAAATGAAGTCAAATTGAGTTGCTAAAAATGAAGTGACATTAATTTCTTGGATAATATAGATGCAACTTCTAAAGCACTCTACTCATAATTAGATTCAATTCCTAGCGGATGCACGACCATGAGAACAAAACAAGTTGCAAGTGCTACTTGGGATCTACCGATCCACATTACAATGTAAGAAGTGCAAGCAGTTGATAGAACATAGCACCATAATGGGACCTTCACTTCGGTTTAAGCTTCTACATATACATGGCTACACCAACAACAACTAAGATATGAAATCCAATCCCTCCATAGTGTAATCAAAACAATGCACTAAGTCCTTATCTCCATACCACCCATCAATACATTACCAATGTTTCATCCTATCATATTATAGACATATTGCAAATTAATAAATCACTAAGTTGGAATTTGGAAATGCTATACTCAAACTCCCCACATATTTAGAAATCAGTGTCAATTACAAGTACATTTGTTTTCTATTTTCCCTTGATATACAGAATTTGATGATCCAAAACATAAAATAGGTTCTTTAATTGAAAATTGAGTTGGGTTCTTTATCTGATTCAATACACGAACACAAAAGGTTGGTAACATGAACGTCACATTTCAATTCATTAAACTTCGCAAATTTTCCAACGAAAACATGTGACGAACAGAATCCAAACTTTTGAAACTACATCGCAAAAGAACCTAACTAGAACCATAAATTACATACAACTATAAGAACTCCTAAATAATTAAACAACCAATTTAGGCCTTCTTCGGAGACTTTGTAGCCTTCGCCGGGGATTTGGGCTCCTTGGCCGCCTTCTCCGTCTTCTTCGGCAACAGAATTGGGTTGATGTTAGGGAGGACTCCTCCGTGAGCAATCGTCACTCCCGCCAGAAGCTTCCCGAGCTCTTCATCGTTCCTCACAGCCAAAAGGACATGTCTGGGGATGATCCTGGTCTTCTTGTTGTCCCGAGCTGCATTTCCAGCCAATTCCAAAACCTGCACGATCCAACATCAAATCATCAATTAGATATAAAGCATTGGAAAAACCACAGATCTTAAATTGAATTCGAGATCGATCGCTACCTCAGCGGCCAGGTACTCAAGCACAGCGGCCAAGTAGACCGGAGCACCGGAACCGACTCTCTGGGAATATCGGCCTTTCTTCAGGTACCGGCCGATTCTTCCGACCGGAAACTGGAGACCGGCCTTGACGGAGCGAGACACGGGCTTGCTTTTGGGGCCTCCGCCTCTCCTTCCGGCTGCTCCCTTCTTACCCTTCGTTGAAGCGTCCATTTCTCGGAGCTCTTTTTTTCTTTCAGATTCAGAAACTGTTTTGCGATTTGATTGATGAGTGCAGGTTTTGCGGTTGTGTTCGTATTCTGGTGTTGCCACCATTTTATACGGAGATTGTGTTCGGTTTATTGACTCATTGATATGAGTTCGTGTTGAGGATCGGAAGATTAAGACCGTTTGATTTGGATTCTATCGACGGCTGCCATAATTTCTTTTGCGATCCGTGTATTTCAAAACTGACCAATAGGAAGTCTGCATTTTTTCTTTCGACCGCTCGTGGTTGAGCGCCAACGTCAAAAATTTCGACTTCCCGCTTAAAGTTTCATCTTGTGCTTTGCCTAAACAAAACACAAGTCACAAGTGTGATCAAAAACACAACTAATTACTGTTTTCATGAATACTTTAGGAATACCTATTAATCATCGTACGCTTTTTTTCTTATTGTTCATTTGGAATTATAACAGAATTTTTTTTGAGAGAAATGAGGAATTATAACGGAATGATGCACATCTTTGATTGGAAACATAAAAGTTTGTAATGCTGTGAAAATAAAATATTATGTGAAATCGTGAATGATAAATTTTAGAAGTTTGTTACAATTGTCTCTTTTGTAAAAATTGGGTATACTTAACTTAGTTAAACGTTGAGAATCAATTTGAGGGTAGTTAAGCCGTTTCGAATCAATTTATAATCTATCTATATATGATAGTCTATTATGATTGGTAAATATTGAGAATCCGTATGTGATAGTGTATTGTTATGATTTGAAGCAAATATAACTCAAAGTCATGACGAGCAAAACAAGTTTTGATTACAATTAGAATACGACGTTATCCTTAGTTCTAATTTTGGATAAGTGAAATGTGATTCTTTTATATGCGTTGGATTTTATTGATAGAGTTCACCTTTCTACGAAATAAATAAATTAGAAGGACGGGAATCCTTGAAAACAAGGCACAATTCCAAAACAACAGAAAACAACTTAGAGAAAAATATAACGGGAAACAAATTCTCAATAGGCCACTACAAGAAAAACTTAACTAGACTAGTGAACGTTACCTCAAGGTGTGACACAGGTGAACCTTTTTACCTTGGAGCGGTTAGGGTTGTACATGGTCGGTTTAACCGACCATTGTACTTTAGTTGGGCACAAAACTGGGCATGTTGGTTTCGGGATTTCCAGCACCGACGTCGACACCGAAAAGTACAATTTCGATCGATTTCTCATCGGAAAACATTTCAGTCGATTATGGTTTGAAACCAGACCGACCAAAAGATATGGGCATGTTAGTTAGGCCTTCTCAATTTCCAATCTCTTAGCTTAATTATTATTGTCCCTTACTAGTTTGAGAAGTTTTAAATCAAACATCATTCATATTCTCGAACAAAATTCTACGCAAGTAAGAGAGAGACAAGTTGAGATTTATGTTAATATATCAGTGTTTATTGTTACCAGATCGGCGGGATAAAAGGAATTGCAAAACTATAAGGAGATGTACATGCACCTTGACGAAAGAGTAACGACCATCTCTAAGGAAATACATACATGAAAGGAGATATGTTTGAGCATCTTAAGGAGATAAGCTTGAGGTTGAGGGTAAGATATCGAAGAGGATTATAGGAGGGAAAAACAATCGGTTACAAGGACGCTTGATTACGATTTTAAAGGCTACTAACAAGCATTGGTTGTTGATTCGTCTTACTCGTGTGGATACTGTTATAGGGACAGTGCGTTGGTGCCTCAACTTGTCTACCCAAAGGTCCCAGTCTTGAAAACGAAAGCTCAGTTATCATGCATTGCTCTTGATCGAGGTAATTCTTTTAAATACATGCTTAGATTAGTCTTCGTGATGCATGTGAATCTAGTTTGAATATGATTACTTTGCGATTTTTTTTGTTTCTATCGTGTTTATGAAAAACGTAATCGTACAGAAGTTTTAGTCCTGACTCCTAAGTCAGTAGGACAAACTAGTTGTAGATTTATAGAGGAAAAAGCAATAAAGTTTCATTGAAGAGGGGAAGAGAAATCGTTTAGAGCTCTAACTGGCAATGGACAGACTCGCGTCAAAGGGTAGGAGGGAGGGGAACCAGTCATGAAACGACTATCATTTGGAGGATGAAAGAGAATCAGCGGCCATGAACTAAGTCGGATAGACAAGCAGAGGAAACACGAGGAAGAAGGGAATGTCGGAGTGAGTAAGTAAAGACGGTGCACGTTAATTACACATGGATGCTCCTTTTTTTATTAGCAAATCATATTTATATTAAAAAAAACTCATCTTTCAGAAGATGAAAGATAAAAATCCAGACAAAAGCCCTTACAAATTTGAGGACCGAACTCGTTTCGGCCCGAACGTATTATATCAGAGGATTCAGGATTGAACATGCCTCATCCTCAAACCAAACAAGATAACATATCGTCAAAGGATCGGACTAGTACACACAAAGTGCATTCCTATCAAAGGAACATAGACAACCCAACATGAGTGTTAACTAGAGAACCAAGATCTTACAACCATTAAGCGCTTTACAAATAAACATAAAAAGTAGGTATAGAATGCGATTTTTACAACCACATATCACATAAAACCATTAAAGGTCTACAACCCGTATTTTCCAACCTTGAATCTCAAAACAGGTCTAAAACATATATTTAACAACCACGAAGCGCATAAAAATCATCTCGTAATAGCAACAACCACTACACCAACTTTCGACCTCCAATCAGAACATCCTAAACCTTACACGAACTTGTAGAAAACACTATATCTCATAGGAGCAACCAACTCATTAAGTTGATTGGACACCTATACGTAAACGGTCAACACCGTTGAACGATAGAGATAGTCTGGTGGCCAAAAACCACCAAAAACTCTAAAACCCTTATAAATAAAATACCATCGACTTCAAAAAGAGTCACAAATACCTATAACAACCCGTCAGGGGCAAACACCTCAATCGACGAACCCCCACCAACATAAAGGTGAGGAAACAAAGAAGATCGAACCGGATCTGAGTCTAGGGACAAGTGAGTAAGAATGTGAATGTATGGAAAGAGCACCTTACCAACCATGTGATGCACCACCAACACCACCGTGAGGAGACAAGTACGACACCAGAGAAGAAATTAAGACCATATCCCTAAGACGACATTCACCACGCCGAATGCCATGTGAACTTTACCAACAAAGAGATGGAACTGAAACCCCTCGCCACTACCAACAATAGACGGGAAAACGCCCCGCTCCTAACAACTCTTGTAGCGTACGTTACAATTGGCGGCCAACACTAGCACAACGTACGAAGAGTACCACATGATCCAACGTAGAAGTGATTGGAACCGCCTGTGGCGAATCGGGAGACGTCTAAAATGATGGTCCAAGTTTGGATCTAAAATAGAGACTCCATAAGCGAAGGACCCAAGTTCGACAGAGGCGATAGACCACGCGTATGGAGACTGACATGAACAAAAACCACCTCAAAAGACTATGGAACTACATGATCTAAAGAGGTCAAGATCCGGGACCCTCCCCTCGACACCAGAAGAACACAAGCAGCACCATCGAGCACCACATACGCGACTAGAACCGGAGCGCCGATGATTAGATTTAAAAGCACAATCCATATCTAACACCCTCGACACTGAAAGAAGGTAAACGATGGGGAGGGACATAGGGGAAGAGTGACAAGCAGGATGTGGTGCTCGAAAAAGCATTGTCGGAGTATCCAAACTAACCCCACGGAGGCCATAGAAAGCCAAGAGAGAACAGAAGAAGAGGGGAGAAAAATGATGAGAAAATGAGGTTGGGGAGACAACCACAGACGACAACCATAACTGGAGGCCACGACTGTCGCCAATGGATGAAGAGAAGCAGAAAGCGTCGACTATGAAGGATAGGTTAGGTTTGAGATAAGAACCATTTTTCAAACACACCACTATTTATATTTCTTCCTAATCATGAATGTTCATTTTTGATGTATAATAGATAATAGATTTAAATTCTTTATTATTTACACTAAATAAATAATTATCTTATTTAAATGGAAAATTTTCATTATAATACCTTGTCAAACATCTTATTTTCAAAATGATACCCTGATTTTTTTTGCATTTTAATACCATGACAGAACATTTACCAACAGTTTGGTACCCAACCGTCAGTTTTTGACAAACACCGTTAGACATGTGCGATTAAAAGACCGAACTAACCCCCTCTTATATTACATTAACTTTGACTTCGAATAACTCACTCATAACATGTAGAAGTTGAAACGCGAGAGACGAGGAGAAGTTGTTAGAGAATACTTGCCCGATACCGCACGTTTGATCTTAAAAGAAGAAGAACCTCGTGCAGCCGACGGTTGAATTTTTTTTATCAATAAGTGATTTCCTATTATAGTGATGTTTCCATTCAATATCGTAGGTTATGGTTTAGGTGTTTCATTAGTCGACTTAATTGTCATTTGTTTATAGCTTGATTCTACCTTTCCTTAAGTATGTACAGAAACATAGTCGTGGAAAATCAGGACTTGGGTCTGTGTTGGTATCCGAACCTAAATATAGGGTTTGTTTTCAAATTTTCAAGGGGGGGGGGGGGGGGGGGGGGGGAGATTTGTTGGACCTAGGAATGAGTATTATTGGGGTACTATAAAGTCATTTATCGTTCGTGAGAATGAGTGTAGCTACTTCAAGATGATGTTTATGGTTCATCAAATGTGGTAATATCCAACAAACACCTTGTACTATAAGAAGAAGGATGTACTTGTGGAAATAACAAGTGATGATTGTATAGGTAGTAAGTTAAAACGTTATACGTGCAAGGAGGAAGCTATTCCTCTTTACATAGTTGAAGGGAGTGCACCACTGATTATTGTGGCTCCATGTGGGAAGAACGTGGGAGGCACAAAGGCTATACAGATTAGGATTATTGGGCAATACAAGTGGAAGAGGGAGAGACCTAAAGTGAAATTATATGTTGATAAGTTATAATTTTTCAAGAAGCAAGAGTTGTTGGATATGTTAGAAGTTGGGTATGTAATGGACAAGGAATCACGTTTGGATGGCAAGAAGATTATTCAAGTAATTGTAAATGACAGTGAATAGCAATAACACCAAAAAAGTATGTAACCGTTGATAAATTTCCCATTTTTTAATCATGTTTTCAGATTTTGTTTTCAAACATTATATTACAATTGTATTGCAATTCCATGTAGCTGATGTGGAGTTGTTGATGATGAAATAAACGAACAAGTTGAATAGGAATCCAAATAAGATCATGTGGAAGTTGAGCCAGATATGAATCTGTTACACATGCAATTATTATTTGTGCCTTGTTCATGTTATGTTTGAAATTATTTACTTCTTATTCATCAATTTAGGTCAATAACAATAAGAGCACGTGTAAAAAAAGTATGAGGATGTCGCAGCACATGACAATAAGGAGGGGATGTTGAAGCAAGCACGAAAGAGGAAGATGAAGGCACCTGTTATTGATGATGAAGTCAACGAACAAACTGAAGAGGAAGCCAAATAAGATCATATGGAAGTTGAGCCAGGTATGAATATGTTAGACATACAATTATTATTTGTGACTTGTTTATGTTATTTTTGCAATTATTTACTTATTATTCCTGAACGTAGGTCAAGAACAAGCAGAGCACGTGCATGTGGAAGCACATGACAATATGGAGGAGATGTTAAAGCAAGCACACAAGCGGAAGGGGAACACACCAGTTTACTATCACATGTTTTGACCACGAAATGCAGATGAGTCATGCCCAAAATATGAGAAATCTGCATTTTCAATTCGGTACCCATTTATAGATTCACTTATGCATTTTCATTTATGTGCATTTTCAATGTCTCATTTGTTACCCAGTTGATATCAAAACACTGCACAACCAAAAATTAACAAGGACACATAATGAATAACAAATTTAACCCAAAACATATACATTTTCACTTTGATACCCATTTACAGATTCACTTATGCATTTTCATTCATGTTCATTGTCAAGGTCTCATTTGATACCCAATTTATATCAAAACAATATAAAACCCAAAATCAACAAGGACAAACAATGTAGAACAAATTTAACCCAAAACATCAACCTTTTTCTTTCCTTACAACAACTTCAACACTTAAATCTTACAAGACAAGAAGTTTCATTCCTTACAACAACAATCATATTATCCTAGTTATACAAAAATTCAACACAAATCATATAAAAACTATCATAATCATTTTTTTGGCTTTGTCTTTTTGAGCATCCACCTCCAATTGTAGATTAAGTAGCCTATCCTAACCAATTTTTGTTGTTGTTCAAACACAATAGAAATTTCATATTCCATATTTGAAACTCCATTTTCAAAGGCTTTAATGTGCTCAAACAAGTTACAATTCACATCTTCCATCCTTGGAACTCCATCTTCTAATTCTTTGAATTGCTCTGATTTTCCAGCTGATTTTGTCCCAGATTCGCATTCGGGTCCATCAATCCAACGAAAGAAATCGCACTCAGAATCGCTCTATATAAAACACAAACCCTAAATTCAGATGCAATTTCCCAAAAATTCCCCAAACCCAAACCCTAATTAAATGCATAACTTACCATGAAATTTCCACAGCCAACGAACCTTCTTCCTGGATTCAACTTCATGGTTGAGGTTCGTACAAGTGTTTCAACTCCACAGTGACGGAACCACTTCTTTTTCGCACTCGACATATTCATCAACACGACCCAACCTTCGACTTCGTCCATTCTTCACACCCAACCTTCAATTTCCTTCTCCACCCAACCTTCGAGTTATTCTCCATCCGATCTTCACCTTCGCGCCATCGATGTTGTCTTCTCACTTCAAGTTTTTACGTTTATGTTGAACTACGCATTGAACATGTTATTACAATCATAAGGGGTAATTTGGGTATTTACAAAAATAAGTTCACACATGAATCGTGCATGTTTAACGACGTCTTTCAAAAACTGACGACTGGTACCAAATTATTGGTAAATATTCTACTAGGGTATTAAAATGAAAAAAAATACATTAAAGTATAATTTTAAAAATAAAATATTTGACAAAGTATTATATTGAATTTTTTCTTATTTAAATTATTACAATAAAGCATATCATGTTATTTTCGTATAGATCACAATAGTTTATAGGGTAAATTACAAATACCTACCCTAAACTTGTAGCGTTTGACTAATACATACCCTAAAGTTTTGTTTTAACTGATACCTACTCAGATGTTTAGTTATATAACAAATAGCCCCAGTTGCCAGCTAAAATGACGAAAATGCCCTCAATGATTTTTTAAATATTTTTTTAAAAATGAAACATATATATATATATAACAAAAGTGATTTTTAAATAATTTTTTTAAATAATTATTGAAGTGTAGTTGAAGGTATTTTCATCATTTTAGTTGACGGTTTTAGCTATTTGTTATATAACTAAACATCTGAATACGTATCAGTTAAAAAAAACTTTAAGATATGTATAAGTTAAACGCTACAAATTTAAGTATGTATTTGTAATTTACCCTGATTTATGATATTACTCAAGACTCAAAAATATCGCATCTCTTAAAATTTTCTTAACCTTTGAAAGGGATCTAAAGCAAACAAGTTTTTATATATTTCCACGTTTAGTTTTCACCTAGATGATTTCAACTTCTAAACCAACCAGGGTCAGGTTGGTTCATCCAACAAACCCATAATAGAATGGATCTGATGTTTCTATTTTATCCAATTACCTTTATGTGTTGAACTTGCTATTATGATATCAAAATTCAACAAAATAATACGAATATAAATGGTTGAATATCAGAATTTTAAATTACTTCATCCAATAGAACTTTATATTTCTTACCTTACATATATATATGATCGATGACGTGACCTTGGATTATGCGTTTCTTAAAAGTATAGTCCGTTTGAAAACTCATCTGCAAGTAAAAGAAGACAAAAAAAGTCATATGCATGAACATTTCCATCTCTCCGTTTAAGAAAAAGTTAACGGTCACGATGCCTTGAAGAGCTTTTTCAACGATGCTTGGCATTTCAAAGTTATCCAAAATTCCATCCAGCCACGTTGTCTTAAAGGAATATTTATATTTTTCTTCTCAAAAAAAGAAAGAATATATTTGTCGTACAATTGGTCCCAAAATACATAAATTTAAGACCAGGCACTAATAATAAGAGAATAAAAAAAAGTTGAAAAGCAATATCGGACCGGGGCTTTTCGGACATTTCGTCATCGAGAAAAAGCCATGTTATGTGATGGCATTTTCGACATTTCGACGGGGGACACGCGTCGAATCGTGATTGGAGGGACCTACTCTCTCCGTTGTCAAGCACGACCAGCATCATGATATTTAGGGGTGGAGCTGCGCGTAGTCTTACAGCACACCACACCAGAGAAGGGAAAGAGAAGAGGACGAGTCCTCCATTTGAGAGTATTATTTGAAGACAGTCTCTCATATTATTGTCTTAATCCTCTGATTGCCCTAGATTTTCTCGATCCCTATAGCCATGGTAAGCCTCTAATCTTCTTCTTTTGATTTTATTTTTTATTTTTTAATCATAATATCTCGCACATATATTGTATTTTGCTTGATCTCTGATCTGCGATCGTTGCTCCACATGTTTTTTTCCCTTCAGTTTTTGCTAGATCAGATCTGATTTATGTAATTGATATTGATGGGCCTGATCTATAGATGGCTGAAAATAAGCAGATGCATACGAATTTTCTCTTGGCTGGATTTGGGTTTGAATCGGTCAGGTCTTAGCTGATTTTGCGTTGTGTATGGTGCACAATTATTGGGTTTGATTTGGTTTTACTTACATGATTAGGATTTGTTTGACTCTTCGATTTTGAACAGTGCATGTTTTGATTTATGATGTAGTCCTGATTGGAAACTCTCCCGCTGCGCCAGATTCATAGAAGAATTCAATTTCGAAATCTTCTTTCTGATGATCCCTTTATCTTATTGTTTTTCTGAGGCAAACAATTATTTTCTTTGTTTTCCCAATTAATTTGGGCAAGCAATGAAAATATAGACATGGTCTGACATAGGGATGGTCTAGATTAGGGTCAAGATTTCCTTGACCTTCTCAGTTAACATTAAGTCATTATCAGTTATAATTTATAACTTTGATTGTAAATGTTACTAAAATTAACTAGAACACAAAAAAATAGCTCTTGATGGTGTTTGATAGTTAAACATTACTAACCAGTGGCTGCTCTGTGTGCTTTTAAATTAGTTGTTAGCTATACGCATTTGACTCCCTTGTAAACATTAGTTGAGTTTTCTTACCAGACGCTACATACTTATTCAGTTTACTATTACCGGGTGACTTTCTGTGTGCTAGCTTGTCGGGTTTGATATTTACGATACGCCATCTTTAGTATTTATAAGACTAAATATTCTTCAAAAAAATGTCACTTTAAGAAAATAGATCTATTTGAATAAAGTTCTCATTTCCATTTTAGCTTGTTAATTAGTTGTGAACAACCAATGCAATTGAATTCTTAAACTTTGTAAATGGTCTAATGAGATGTATTTTACCACTAAGGGAGTAAGCATTGCATCTACTTGCCATGACAATGGAATAAAAAGTGTTTCTTTTACTTCAAATGGGGATAGTGTTTTTGTTTTGGGGTAATATGTGAGTAGGAAACATACCACTCTTGTAGGTTTCTACATGAAATAAGGGTAATATAAATCTTAGATCTTAACTCTTAAATTTTTTGAAGAGGATAAAAAACTGTTGTGAAAGTGTAGTGTACAAGGACATGTCTCTGAGGGACTACTTGTTTACTTTTTGTATTTAAAAGATCACATATTAAACAACTTCAACCTAAATTTATGTCATTTTAGTTATGCCAAGTTTACTTGACCATGTCCTGTAGTAGCCAAGTCCCTCAGTGAGTATTCTTGGTTAGTTTCGATGATGTAAATATTACAAGTAAATACTACTTCCCTTGTGTGGTTATGTTGTGTTAGGCGTCTTGGTTGACATTTCCCTGTGTATTGACATCTCAGCCTAATATAGCTGTATTTAGCTGTTGTTCGATTATTTTTTGCAGTCAAATGTTTGAAACAAAGTTACATTTTTGGTCTTGCCATTCTCTCATAAATCCCCCAAATTTAGCGTTGTGAATAGAACAAGACTGCTGATAAGTAAATTTTTTATGATAAGGTTGGGGATCTGAGCCAGCCCTTTGTGTTCCATAAGTTGTGGAAAACTTGTAGGAACTAGGAAGGGGGTCTGCCTTATGATTTCCAATCTTGCTGCATAGGGATTATAATATTTTGAACATTGTGTTTAGTATTAATGTTTCATTTGCATGGTCAGGCCAACGCAGCGTCAGGTATGGCTGTGCATGATGATTGCAAGCTTAGGTTCATGGAGCTGAAGGCGAAAAGAACCCATCGCTTCATCATTTACAAGATTGAGGAGAAGCAAAAGCAGGTTATTGTGGAGAAAGTTGGTGAGCCAGCCGAAAGCTATGATGATTTCACCGCGTGTCTCCCTGCTGATGAGTGCCGATATGCTGTTTTTGATTTTGACTTTCTTACTGCTGAGAATGTCCCAAAAAGCAGGATCTTTTTCATCGCTTGGTAACATAAGCCTCTTTATGTTTAACTATATACATTGCTAGTTATTATCACTCTAACCTTTGCTTTGCTTACTGTTTACTAAGGTCCCCTGACACAGCAAAGGTGAGAAACAAGATGATCTATGCAAGCTCCAAGGACAGGTTCAAGAGGGAACTTGATGGTATCCAGATTGAGCTGCAGGCAACTGACCCATCTGAGATTGACATCAATGTGATCAAAGGCCGTGCCAGCTAAATGAAAATCTCCAGCATTATAGTGGAGAATTACCTATGGTCTTTGCGTCTTGAGTGAAATGTTAATAGGTTGTGGTCTGGGTGAAACCTGACTGGATTATGTTATGTTTGTTCAGGTCTTGCATTTCAGTCTTCATCTAGAACAAAGTCAGCTACTTTTATTTTTATTTAATGTTTTGTAATGTGTGGAACTGATGTGATGGATATTTCCTTAAGCTACATGGTATACCATCCCCATGTGTTGGAAAAAAACAAGGTTTGGTTTGTGTTTTGACAATATGAATACTATTTCACACCATTTCAGGTGAACCAGCATTGTGATCCCCATATACAGGCTGTTGTAGCTTTGATAGGACTGGTACTGTGGTTTTTTGATTTGATTTCTCACAGAATTTGCATCTGGACGTTCAGAAATGATACTGCCGTTCCATTCAATATTTATACTTGTGTTTTTTTCTTCTCAAATGTTTAACCAATAAGGTAATTATATGTAGATTTAGGGAGGTTATTATGTAATATTGGTGAGAAACAACTCAGCGAAAGAAAACTGGAAAAACGATGGTTCCAAACCTTTCTCAACATTTCGTTATCACGTCTTAACCTAGACCAACGTTTCGTTGCAATTCCATACTTGAAAGGTTTGGTTGTTTGCGCAGAGTATAAAAAACTGTTAAAATGGTGGATGATGTTAGTTTTAATTACAAATTGTCTTTTATGCCCTCTTCTTCAACCTTGGATTATCTCTTGTTTCCATCCAAAACTTAAGATCCAGTTGCAACATTCCCACAAACATCCAAAATCTTTAGTGCTCTGCTTAGTAACTCAGAATATGCTACAACGGTAAAGTAATTGAAAGTTTCAAGTCTTAATACAATTAAGCCCAAATGAACATTTTGGCTTAATTAGGAAAATCTAGTCAGTTTTGCATGACAGATTCACATAATCTTCACCCTCAATGTCCATCCGTTTTTTTAAGAAATCAAAAGAGTGTAAAATAGCAACTTTAAAAAAATGATTTTAGCATAGCAAATTGAAGAACAAGAGTGTAAGAACCGCCCCCGGTCGACCCCGGTCGAACCGGTGTAATTTGGCAAAAGTTGACTTTTCACCGAAAAAGTCAACCGATGACTCCGGGAGTCATTCGGGACCTTTCCAGGACCCAAAAAGCTTAGCCGTCGTTACGGTTAGCTTAGTTGGGTCGTTTCCTTTCAAATATGTAATTTTGCGAAAAAGTCAAATCCGGGTCAAACGGGGTCAAACTAGGGGTTTAATCGATTTAATTTAAATGGTCAGAATTAATTAAGGGTAGAGGTGAACCCCACATGGACACTTGTCCATGATGTCTTGGAGGAGAAGAAAAGAGTGGAAAAGACCCATTTAAACTTAAACTTTGGACATAGGAGGCAAAGAGGCAAGGGGGCATTTTAGACAATTCTATTCTAGGTTTAAGACCTCACTTGAGCCAAACTTCAACCATTTTCATCACTTGGCCGAAATATACATGGGAGAGAGTGAGAGTGGTTTCATTGCTTGAAGAAGAAGAAAGGGAGGAAAATGGAGCTCATTTGGTTGATACTCACCACCAATCTCCTCCAAAACACCTTCATTCTCATCCCCTCTTCATTCCTAAGGTGAGTACCCTTTGAAACCCCGTTTTAATGAAGTTTGGAGTTATGGGTTTGATAGAAAAAGCTTGAACTAGGTTGGGTTTATATGGGTTTGAGATTTTGTTGTTTAGATGATTGATTTATGGAGAAAAGTGGGAGATTTTGATAGAAATCAATTAGGTTTTTGTTGTTTTGATGAAACCCAACATGGGTATTGAAGTATTGAGGTTTTTGGGACTGATTTGGAGGTTTTTGGAGGATAAAAATGGAGTTTTGAGGGGTTGATTTCGTGGAGAAGAAGCTGGAGGAAGAAGAAGGACGGAACTGTCAGACCCGTCACGGATCCGTGAAGGGGACCGTGACGTCACCCGTGATGGTGAACATCACGACTCCGTGACCCTGACCGTAACGGATCCCGTCAAGGCTCCGTGACCCAAACCGTGATGGATCAGAAATAGATCTTTTTAGGTCCATTTTGGGTATTTTCGAATAACTAGGAAGGTTATCTTGAACCGAATGTTTTTGGGGATTGATTTGGGTGTTACTCCTTAAACCACCCTCAGATTATTATTGATTCTCGTATTACTTTATGATCTTAGACATTGTTCCCGAGCACGGCGGATGAGGCTACTAGGCGACTCGTGTTGGCTTGCGTTTGGATAGCGATTGAGGTAGGGAAGAGTAGTAAATACCGTTTTAAATTATGGAATATTACTAGAATGTATATAGGATATGAATAACTGGAATGATTGTAGAATCACATGTAGGATGTGAATAACTAGGGTAGTCGTTTAACATATGGAACTAATTGCGAGCCAGGTCGTGCCCGTAGGTGTGAGACTTGTTGTGTTGTAGAATCACATATGGCCAGGTTGCGCCGTAGGATTGTATGCTGGTTGCGTTTGTGTGTGATTAGTAGTCTGTAATGTTGATATGTGGTATGTTCTGTGGTTAATTTAAGGATCATGATATGCTATACGAATGTGGTGAATGTTGGTATGAATTGTTGTCTTGTGATATGATCGGGTGAATGATAGACCGATGTGGTGTGTTCGGTATGATATGTTTGGTACGATATGTTCGGTGTGGTATGTGTGGTGTGATTTGTACCCCGTGCTACGGGAAGATACCCGACCGACGGAGGATTCCGGTCCGGTATGTTATGAGTTTCACCCCGATGTTGTGTGTCCGGGAAGACATCGAGACCGAGACTGTATTCCGGTATGATGTGTGTATGAATTTCACCCCGATGCTGTGTGTCCGGGAAGACATCGATACCGAGGCTGTATTTCGGTATGATGTGTGTATGAGTTTCACCCCGATGTTGTGTGTCCGGGAAGACATCTAGACCGAGGCTGTATTCCGGTATGATGTGTATATGAGTTTCACCCCGATGCTGTGTGTCCGGGAAGACATCTAGACCGAGGCTGTATTCCGGTATGATGTGTTTGTTTCACCCTGATGTTGTGTCCGGGAAGATATCTAGACCAATGGTGTGTTCCGGTACGATATGTTGGGTCGTGCGGTATGATCGGCGCATCATGGTATACCTATCTTATGTCTGTATGATATCAGGTTTGAGTGGCGTCCGTAGTTGGTGTCGCTGCAGAGAGTCCTGTTGTATGTGTGTTTCTTGTCTGGGATCTAGTGTCGATATTGGTGTTCTCCTGTTTGTTTTTGTCTGTGTTGTTGCCTTCTAGTATACCATATTCGAACGGGTATTTGTGGTGATGGAGCGGGAGCTCATTCCCTTTACTGTTTTTTCCTACTGAGCGAAAGCTCATCCCCTTCATTACTGTTTCTTACAGGTTTGAGCGTGATCTGGTTTAGAGGACGGCTCGGAGCTCAGGAGCTTATCGAGAGTGCGGGTGTTTTTGCTTAGTAGAGACGTACTCCCTTTCGTTGTACTAAACTTTGTCTTTATTTTGGATTTAGAGCGTTTTACTCGTGTTACCGGAGTTGTTTGATTTGGAACTAAATTCAGAGATTTATGTTGTTTAAATTTACTTATATTATTATTATTATTATTATTTTTAGCTCATGTCTCGTGTCCGGTCAAAACCGGATTTGGGGTGTGACAAAGAGAGGGAAATTTTGCAAAATAGAAGCCGACCTGCTTCAAATTGCACAAACCTTCATATACATCAAGAATCGCGTCAAATGCTCTGACAGGAGACAGAAGCGACGATTTCTCATCACGATCCACAACTTCTGCACATACCCATTTCACAAAGGAGGAGGAGGGGTTCGGGAGAGGTGAGTGTGAGCTTGGTGGATGGAGGAGTAGATGTGGAGAAGAGGAATCGAAGTTGAAGAGCCAGATTAGGGAAGTGGGCAAAATTGTCATTAAAAAATTTCAGACCCCTCACGTGACTTGCACATGCTCGATGAGGTAACGGTGCTGTTAACTTTGACAGTTTTTTTATACTTTGTGCAAAAAACCTAACCTTTCAAGTATGGAATTGCAACGAAACATTGGTCTGGGTTAGGACGTGATAACGAAACGCTGAGAAAGGTTTGGAACCAGCGTTTTCCCAAAGAAAACTTCATTCCTCTAAGGTTCAGTGCCTCATCTCTCCACATACACCTCCCGTCGCATCTTCGCCGGTCAGCTTCCACGTCGGCCTTCTTGAGAAACCAACGCTTGCCGCCTTAAGCCCCATTGGGTTGACTTGACCAACGTAGCCCTCGTGCTCCGTCTGCCATGTTGAGCCCCGATGACCGTCCAACCGTCACCATCACTGTTGCGCCGAGTCAAATTATGCGTACTATGCACTACAACTTAGTAGCCATCCGTGTGGAGCCTATCCACCAATAGTTTTTCCTCTGGAATAGCCGAATATTGTGCTATAGGGTTAACATTTGGTACCTACGAGTCAATACTATTATCTCACCTTTTTACTTCGTTTTCTTCATGTTGCAGTTACTTTTATATTGCAATTTAGTTCAGTCTTTTGTTTTCTTGGTTTGCGTCTGTAATCCTATTTTGTGATCAAAAGTTTCTGTCATATGCTAAAAAAAATGTAGAATTAAGGATCTGAATGGATAGACTTTGCTTCATAAAGTTTTGAAAATTTTAGTTGGACTTTGGAGATCCTCTCTTTTACCTATATTAGAGTATATCACCGTTGAAGTCTCCGGTTGGTCTCCCCCTTGGAGATCTTAAGCTAGTCTTCCCCATTATGAGCAATTGGCCTTTGATTCTCTAGTAAAGCTGGCACATACTTCTTCCCACGACATCTGATTTTGTTGATCCCCATCGATCACCGAAAGTAGGTCTATACTCCATAATCAACCACTCAGGACATGTGACGTGTCCCTACATTTGATAAAAAATGGTTGCGGTAACTTGTGAAAATTAATTAAAAAATTCATATTGATACTACAAAACTTTGATTCTATTCTCATCACACACTCGATTTTTTCTCACTTTCATATCCTCTTCCAACCTACCATGAATGGAAACACCAACGAATTTAACCAACCACTCAACCTGCATGATTACCATCTCTCCAGTGAAGATGATTTCGAATTGTTTCTGATGAATCTTGTATCTCGACTATACATGGGATTACCATTGATTAATATAATGAAACTTATTATCATTATATAAAATGTTAATTACGTTAATAATTAGCTTTTTCTAAGACCACCGGGCATATGACTTAATAGCAAAACTCTCAGATGTATAGAGAGTATTATTCTATTATCCATAGTCTTAACAATATACTAATACTGATATGATGTTGCCTGATGATCATGTTTTATTGATCATGCGTATGAGATGAGAAGTCAAATCATAAATATTATTTGGTAAAATATTATTGAATGACCCAATGTGAGAATTGTACATACGAATTATCATGAATCTTTCTCAGTGTCGTAATATGACTTCATTTGACCTTGTAGTCATCATGCATTTCTACATGTGTGTTTTTATATCTTGACACAATTCAACATTGTCTTTAATTAAACAATAATAAAGATTATTGTTGGGTACATAATCATGTGTATGAGAAATGTGAGTGGCTGACAAAGAATTTGTCCTTCATGTAAGTATGAGATAGATATCATTGGGGCTCTTGATAAGTGAGATTGTATAAATGCATAATCATGTGAATCGATATAAGTTATCACTCACAATCTACTTGAGATCAAGAAACTAACGATCAAATATAATAAGGATGCCTTATATTGAAGCCCCCTACAACAAGCAATATAATCTTGGCCAAGTTCACTACCAAGTAAAGAGAAATCTAGATGTCACACCTCCCTAGCAACGTAAAGGGCGTATTTGTAGGAAGGTGGACCCCCGACCAAGTCATAACACAGTCTTAAATATGCACATGCTTCACTTGGAACACTTGACAATTCCAGATGAAGATGAGCCCCTCAAACAAACTAGACGATGTAACAAACGCATGAGAGAAATCTAATCACACTTCACACGAGCGAGTGATGCTGAAGCATATATCTAACAACTTCATCTCCTAAATCAAGACGAAGTCACCTCGGTGCTCCCGGACCAACAAAGACTATAAACTCATTTTCGGAGTGGAGCCTAAGGCGCACACTTTCAAAGATAAGAAGATCATGGAGCCACTGAGGGGTCAATAACGTTGTTGTTGTAAATATTCAATAATATATTTAACAAAGAACATGAATAAAAAATAAGTTTAAGAACACATGTCACATCAAAACACGCATGTTGTTAGACGAATTGTTGACCTCGCTTTTTGCTTCACTCATTTTTGGAACGATCGACAACGTGAATTACTTGACGATCAAAAACTCTATAATGATAATTGACGAGCACTCATGGATCAAGTCCACAATAGGTTTGAAATGACGAATGTATAGCCAAACAATTAGTGAGCCAGTATTGATCGATGCACTAAGGTAGACAGACACCTCTTCTTAAATTGCATAACAAAATAAAAAAACTAAATTCATTTCTGAACCAAAAAATCGAGTAATCGATATTGAATCTTGCGCAGATTTTATATTTTCGTGATTTAAAAATTTTCACTTTTTATTTTCACATTTTTATAACACAATATTTCGTAACTGTCTATTGTATATTTAAAATATCGAGTTCACCTGAATACATCATAATTTTTTCTTTTAATTTTCATAAATATGACTTAACAGGTTTATTTTTTTTGGAATGTGCAATATTGTAAATGAGATTTTAGTGTATCGATGTGCGATAGGGAACAAGCTCCCTGACCACTAAAAAGGACAGAAAAAGAACAAATGGTTCATTGATCCTTGTATTACTAAAACGTCACAGATAGTGTTGGGATACCAGATAGGCAATGAGAGAATGCGGGGGATGAGAAGGTGGTACTGGAATTCATGCTCCATGGACTTCAATAGTAATGGTGGGAGGCAAAGCATCGACCAGGGACCCCTCCTTAGGTCAGTCCCTGATTCCCAAATGGTCTAACATCCCTCCTAGCAGGGCTGTTTGCCAGCCCTCATCTGATCATCCCGAGGTACTCCAATTGCAGACCTCTTGAGCACTCTAGTTGCGTCAGCTCCAACATCCTCAATCCCACCAGAAATGGGCGCTGGAATTGCAGTGACCGAGCCCCTAGGGAGCTGGCCAGTCACTAACCTGAGCCGTAGGACGATTATGTACAATGCTTGGGGAAACCCGGGGACTCCTATCCAGAGATAAGGAGCCCTTAGGTACAGCGCCCGGGGAGACGTTTTTGGAGCCTGACATAGCGGGTGGCTGTAAAGACTCACTCCAATTCGTTGCATACAGCTTCACCTGCTTATCCCTTTGGTATTCCAAAAGAGAGGAGTCATAGCGTGGGGTGCCTCAGACTTCCCATGTGCAGTGCTTGATGATATGTCCAAGCCTCCCACAGTTGTAACAGAAACTCGGGAGATTGGTGTAAGTCGGCTCGATGTTGACCGAATCAGGGAACTCCTTCAAACGAAAGATCATACATTATCGGAGTGGTCGATCGATGAGGTGGCAGAAGTGGACCATAACAGTGCCCCCCAACGCGTCCCCAATGGACATCCCCGTCGCCTTAATCCGAACCAGAGGTGGTAGGCCTCACGCGTGAGCCCACAACTACATGCGATCCATAGCCGACAGTTCTCGGGCGCAGGGATCCAGGTCCCCAAAAAGTAGGGCTGGCCTGGAGAAACACCATGGTTCATTATCCTGAACCCATGCACGTGCGTCCGACGAACGAAAGTAGAAACTAAAGAGGCCCGGACCCAAGTCCTTGACGACGAGACCCTTCGCAGCTCGCCCCCACGCGGTGGTGATGAATTGGAGCTGAGCCTCATTCCGAGGAGGTGTCGGCGACCAAAGCTTGCCCACCATACCCCATTGTTGCCTGGCAATGGTCGTGGAGATGGCCAAAGAGAACGACACGACGACCTTGACATCTTCGATCGAACAAGAAGACAACCCATCTTGGAGAGCCGTTAGAGAGGCATGGAGGTCTAGACCTAAAGCAACAGGGGTCAAGTAAGGCTCATCCAGAACTAGGCTCGACGACTGGCCCGGACACATCCCCGCCGAGATCGTAAGGCCAGCGGGGATGAGGGGGATCCGATCTCGATTGAGTACACAACGACCCAACCCTAGTGCTTCCACCGCCGTCCGAGGAAGGTCATCCATTAGCGCATTTCATTTCGCCGCATCCCGTTGCAGGGGGACAACCATAGAGGCGCAAAGAAGAGACGAAGGTGGTGAACCCTATTGGAGAACAGAGACTACAACCCTAGGAGTCGCGCCGCCAAGAATGGATGTAGACAGAACGAGGGTCTGGTGTGGCGGAGGGCCTGTAAGGCTAGGGTTGAGTAGAAGAAAAGTCAGGGCAAGGCGTGACGCATGAGGAGGCGGTCGCGGATTGCTTGGAGATGAAACAACGTTGGTCCGCCTCGCTAGTCGTCCCCATCTCGGCTTCGAAGTAGGCGAAGGAGAGAGTACCCCCATGGAGAAGGGCACCAAATCGGATGAGTGGGCCGGGAGCATCGAAGGTACGGGGGGAGAGGGTAGCAAGGAGGAAGAACTGGGAGCGAGTGGTTTCGGTCTTCTCCTTCGACAGGTCTTATCACCAGCACCGAGCACGGTCTGTGAGGGATTGGACTGCACCGAGTTTGTGACCACATGGGCGACACGAGCCTTAGACGCAGCAACAACGTCAGCGATAGGTGTAGCCACGATAATCGACAAGGCGACGACGGGATCAGAGGAGGGAAGCTCCATAGTTGCATATGAAGGCGACTAGGACTAGGAGTAGGTCTCAAGTTACGAAAGAGTATTAGTGTGTTGTACTTAATAGGTTTATACGACAAAATACGTCATAAAAATTATTTTTATTTATTTGGATATTATAATTGTAATGATTTAATAAATATATTTTTTGAGTGAAAGATGCAATTCATTAATTTAAGTTAAGATTACATCTGAGTGCATCAGGAATAAATCCATAACTACGAAAAACAGACAGAAAATACAATGTTCTTTTTATACTATAACTGTCATTGACGGTATTGAATGGGGTGCCATAAAGGCGACTTAGAACAAAAACTAGCACTCAAATAAAAGCTAAGGAAGACTGACGAACACTGCTTAAGGTAGAGCCTGTAAACCGTTGGGTCCCCTGAAGGTGACACTTTTCTTCTTATGTAAAACCGAACATGTGGTCGCCAGTGGTGAGGGAGAGAGGAAGTGGTGTAGGAGGCAACGACGACGACAGCTTCAGAGACAGCGACGACGACGGTCAGGAAGACGGACGTGACGGTGGCGGCATCAACGAAAACCACCGACGTTATAGAGGTATAGCCGAACAGAGTCGGGAGATAAAAACCCTAACAAAATCCTCAAGAAGAGACGCAGGGGAACAATTATCGAAAACAAATATAGAGAACACGAGTAAGAGAAGAGGAGTCATGGCAAAAACCATGACAATAGCCATGACAAAAACCATGACAGTAGCTATGACTACCGTAACCTTAAGTGTCTAGGTCAGAAAGCTTCTACTAAAAAAGAACTTTAGGTTTTTTACTTAAACGTACTATAAATAAATAATTAATGCCTCATTCATGACTTAGAAAATAAAATAAAACAAGAAATTTAATTTAAATAATCCATCAGATTTTTTTCTATTTATATCCAACAATACATTTTTTTTGAGATAAACCGTGCAATTGTATTAAAACAGAATAGAAAAGTTTGATGGGTACTTGAAATGTACTCTACCTACAAAGTAAAATACTAGACTGGATGGGCATGTACTCATACTCCATCGATTCAAAGTAAAACCATTACGAAACAGAACTGAAACAAAAGTAGTAAAGTCGGCTCTAGTGCAAAGTTGCGGAAGTAGGGGGAGTCTGCGATAGCGTCTTTCGAAACCGGTACAACAATCTTCTTCCAATTGGTACGAGGCGAAGCCAGCCACGTTTAGGGGAACACTGGTGGTCCTCCATCTCCCCCGGTATGTCAGCGTGCGTCGTCCTCCCTTGAATGATACTGGTAGGGCTCCTGAACGCGGGATTGCTGACACCGGACTGGCAGGGGAGAGAAACATCAACTGAAGATGGTGCCGTCTCCATCCATCCGCCGGGAAGGGGCCAAAGTTGACCCACCCCTCCCCGGGCCACCTCGGACTCATTCCTTCAGGCGGGGGTGCTTGGCGCCCCCCGCCGCTGGTGCATGTGAGTCCCCGTCCGACGCTGTCGAATCCTCAGACTCGATCTGATCTTCTTCCCTCGCTAGGCGTTTTTTCCCCAGAAAGCGTCGAACTCAGCTCCTTTTGTACCCCCTCTGACGGTATTGCCTCGGCTTCCGTCTCAAAGGTCTGTTCCTGCTCCCTGCCGGACCAGTACATCGGCGACGGGGACCGTGGTCCCCCCCAACCCCCCTTCTTTCGTGCCTCCCCATATTTCCAGTTCGTGCCCGGGATCTCCTTCCCATGCTTGGCCTTCTCTAAGGCTGATCTCGGGTCCCCTAGAGCTCTCAGAGAGTGACCCCTGGTCCCTCCCGGTGCCGGGCATGACAAGAATCGATGGCCCGCACAGCTACAGCCATAACAATGGTCCGGTAAGTACTCATAGGAAATATGAAGTAAAGTCCGTACCTGTGATTCCGATAAACGGAACCAGATCTGGCTCTGCAGCGGCTGCCGGATATCTGCTCGGATTCTGACTCGCATGAAGTCCCCCCAACATCTTCCTGCCTCATCCACGTCCACTGCTTGGTAAGTACCCAAGGCGTTACCAATCCGGAACCCCACTTCTCTGTTCCAGGCCCCCACTGGCAAATTGGAGACTCTGGCCCATACCGAGAACTGATGAAAACTCAGTTCGCTTACCCGCATGTGGCCTCGCAGATCCGTGAACAGGACCAACGACTCCCAGAACGCCCAGGGCTCCCCTGCCAGGACCCGCGTCCGCTCCCGCGCAGTACGGAAGAAGAAGCCAACCAAGCCCCCCTCCAAAGGACGGGCCTCCACTTTCAGTCCCCACAGGTCCTCCATCCGGTCCACCAGAGACCTGCAGTAGAACCGCTTTGATGCCAAGACCTTGGCAGCGAGAGTAAAGCGGAAATGCTCCCCACCCTTGGCCACGTCCCCAGTCGGGACGACCACCTCCATGATACTCATGGAGGAGAGCTGAGCATCCAACTCCGGCAGCTCCCCCGGCTTGTCCCCGAGATCGAGCTCCTGTTCCCCCCCAGTAGGCCTGGCCATCGGCCGGCGTCCTTGATCCCGAGTCTCCTGCCTCACCTCTCCAGACCCAGCCCGACCAGCCCCGTATCGGCTAGCCCACCTAGCCACATCTCCCGGGCCGGCCCCTCCAGATCTACCACCCCGGCCCACCCGAGGCACCCAATTGTTCGGGTCCAGGCCCATGCGCCTTGCATCCCCCATGAAGGAACTCCCGCGGCCCAGCTCCCGGCCCAGCATCCCTAGGGTTCTCGTCAGCCCCGACCACCGCCTTCCCGGTCCGCCGCCTTCGTTCCAGCGCCTCCGGCGATTCCCTAATCGTCTCCTCCGAGTCCTGCCGATCTCCTGCCGGCGCCCTGCCTCCGAAACCGTCCCCATGCAGTACCCCCGCCGGCCGAAAATGGGAGCCCCGGCGAGGTCTTCTCTGTGTCACACCCCCCGACCGATCCTCTCCTCCCCGGACCGCCATCCTCGGCGCCCTAGACGCCGCGAACACCATATCCTGCATTGGCCCGATTCGCATCCAGGATTCCACCGGCGAGGAATCAACCCTCGCCGCCTCGACCCCATCACCGTCTCCCGAGGAGAGGTGCACCACCTGCACCGCCGCCGGCTCCGCCCCCCTCAACCCTCTCTCTCGGCCAAGAACCACAGATCCCGTCGCCCCGCGCAACTCCACAGCCCCGGCTCCTTTATTCCCCACCGACGCTGCTTCCCCCGCTTCCACCAGAGGCTGCGTCTCCACTGACAGCGCCTCCTCCGGCTCCTCCCACTCCTCCGGTCCGACAGTCAAGGACAATAGTCTTCCGTTCTCCATGCTCTCTCTCACCGAAAGCACACAAACCGAATCCAGGGTTTACAGAGAGAAACGCTCTAGACGGCACTTTAAAATCGGGTTTCACATCCAACAATACATACAAAATACATCAAAACAATATTTTTATTTATTTGGATATTATAATTGTAATGATTTAATAAATAAATAATTAATTTCATTTAACTATAAAAGTAGGAAAATGAAACACTCTTTAAACGTATTCATTTTTGTATAGTCTTTTACATCAAAATTATTGTCTTGAGTCGAAGATGTACTTAATTCCATAGATAAACACACACCTCAACTATCAACGTTCATGTTTACTCCCCTTTTCACCTTCTCGAGCAAACACAATCATTATATTATGCATCCTTTATACTCCAATTTCTTTGAATAACCATGCACCATTAGTTCATTATTATTGCTGATTAAAGTTCATGCTACCAGAGAAGGTTTGTTTGTCGATTTTTGGACTTATTAATGTTGGGCCCTACTTACCCAAGCCCATACGAGGGAATGGCTTTCAAAAAAAGAAAAGGTCAAAGTAACTTCTGCACTATTTTTCTGGTTTTCTATTGCCACGTCAGTGATCCACACCCACAGCGAATCTCATTTCATTTAGCTCTCCTGGCCGTTGATCTACACTCACCGTTTTTAATAATCGACCATCCTTGTTTATCCAGGTCATCAATCCTTCCCTTCCCAATACGTCCAATAAAAACAGAGCAAACGGTGCTATAAAGGTCATCTGCCTCTCCCTTCACAATCTCACAAAGTAAACGGTTCACTGAATTCTACTCAATTCCTTACCTCTCTCTCGAATTCTATTTCCTGAAATTTCCGATGGCCCCGAAGGCAGAGAAGAAGCCCGCCGAGAAGAAGCCAGCGGAGGAGAAGAAGGCCGCGGCGGCGGAGAAGGCTCCGGCGGAGAAGAAGCCCAAGGCCGGGAAGAAGCTCCCCAAGGAAGCGGGCGCAGCCGCCGGAGACAAGAAGAAGAAGCGGCCGAAGAAGAACGTCGAGACCTACAAGATCTACATCTTCAAGGTTCTCAAGCAAGTCCACCCCGACATCGGGATCTCGAGCAAGGCCATGGGGATCATGAACAGCTTCATCAACGACATCTTCGAGAAGCTTGCTCAGGAGTCTTCCAAGCTCGCCAGGTACAACAAGAAGCCCACCATCACCTCCAGGGAAATCCAGACCGCCGTCAGATTGGTGCTTCCCGGTGAATTGGCCAAGCACGCTGTTTCAGAAGGAACCAAGGCTGTGACCAAGTTCACAAGCGCTTGAATTTGATCCCACTTCTGTGCTGGTTATGAAAAGAAATTGTGTATTAGGTTAAGAGTTTTAATCTTTTGTGACTTTTACAATGTTCGGCATGTAAGTATCGGTCTGGATTTAATGGAATTACTTTTGGCCACTTGCTCTTATTCTTTTTATGTTTATGTCATACAGTTGGTGAATCATTTAGTGATTTCATTTCGATTCATTAAATTTCCTCAAATTTGTTGTTTAGCTATGAATTTAGTCTTAATATTGCAAAGCTGTATGGTTGAACTTTAATTATTCGACTATGTCCTTATCTCAAGTTGGTAAAGCTTGAATTTAATTGTTTTTCTCGGCCTCTGTACTTGCGTTGTAACTGATGAACACACTGGACCTAAAAGCATCTACACCATCTCTTGCTGGTATATTTTTATCATTGGGAAGAGCAATCCAAGCCCACGAGCTTCAAAGTCAGATCTTAAATAAGAAAACAGTTCCTACCCAGAACTGAATTGACAAGATTAACATTTAATAAAGGGATTAACATTGCCATCTTCAATACCGGCTTCTCCACGTTGTTCCTTTTACTTTCATATCCTTGTGAGCTACATTTTTTGACTCACGTAGATTTTCAAAGGAGTGAGTTAGTATGGTTTCAATGTTGTAAAGCTGTATGGTTTCGCTAGAACGGATGAACACACTGGACGTGAAAGCACCTACAACAGCTTGAATGTTGCGTTATAAAGGGATTAACCCTGAACGTCAATTGGCAAGATTAACATTTAATTAAGGGATTAACATTGTCATCTTCAATCACGGCTTCTCCCAGTTGTTCCTTTTATTTTCATATCCTTGTGGGCTATTATTCTTCTGGACTCAAGCAGATTTAGGAGTGGGTTATTATAGGGTTTTAGTTTATTTGATTGGAGCTTTACAGAAGTGTGTTTCCGGGCTCGGATGTCATTGAACCTGGAGTTCTTCTGGGCCGGTTAGAGCATGGTGCTTTCTCTACATCGGATGCTATCCTCGGCTGATTGAAGTCGCCTATTGCTACATTTTATTTTCACACTTGGGACCGGTCTTCTTCGGGTGTTTCTCTTTGGCCGACGTCTTTTTCCCCTACCGGGTCCAGTGATTAGTGGTTTAGGAGCCGTTTCTGAGTTTGGCTCTTTCCCTCTAGATCTGGTGAGTGCTTGTTATGAAGGCGTTTTTGGGGATGATCTACTCTTCTTTGAAGAGAGAGGGCACACAAATTGTTCAACCTTCTAAGGCTATAGGATTTTTTCGTACGGTCTCCTATAGCTCTGTTCTCTAGTCTAATCGGAAGTTCTTGAGTCTCCTGAAGTATTGTTCTCTAGTCTGGTCGGAGTTTCTTTGCCTTTGAGTTAAGCAAGGTCTTTGACTCTTTTGTCGCTGTCCTTTTCTGTATTTCTTGCCGCTTGAACTTTTTGGGGTCTTGGTTTCCATCCCGGGAACCACATCATTTTTTATTTATGTATTTCTTTCTTTATGATAAAAAAAAATATTGTTGGAATCCACTAGTTGAGTTCATATATGAGTTGCAATTCAAGACATTAGATTTTGTATAGAAGACAAATATATTATAATATTCTAAAAGATTTAAACAGAAATCAGAACAAGAAGGATAAAACCCTCGTAATACAACAAGAGCATGCCGACGGTTGCCCCTCAAGCCAGTGAAAATAGAACCCGACTAAGGGTAAATAAAGGTCTACAAACCCAATTTTTCTAACATTAAACAATAGGGTAACCCAAACAAAAACTACACTAAAAACAAGAGTGCAAAACATAGCAACTAAACACAAAACTTAAAGGTCTACCATACTGAAATTTTCTAAACAATAAGCACGAGTAGTAAAAAAGACAAAAAAATAGAGGCACCAAGTAACCAAAACTAGGCACGACCACTCAGTGACACTGGTACCCTTTCGAACGAGGAGTCCACCGACCTGACGAGACATGAAAGTCACTCGGTCCTCAAATGCCACATTAGTACTTCGCCTCCAGCCAATATTGGGATGTAATCCCGATAGAAGGTGTATCGATATCAACAGATACCGAATAAAAGATCTGAGACCCCAGTCACCAAAAAACAAACGATCCCAATAAAACAAGATCACAACCTTTGACCCATAACCCATAAACTCGAACCAAAGGCCTCCGTCCGGATACTCTGAAACATTATGTGTGGATCTTTGGCGAAAAGCTTAGAGCTGAATAATGAAGAGGACCTACTTTATACATAGCTTGCGTACATGCTCTGTTTAATCGTCCGAAAAAGATTGAAAGGGAAGATTTGGGAAAAAAATAATCGTCTATTGTTCCTTGACCACATTTCAATTCCATCTCTACATATAAATGATTTTCGGATTTCCATATACATATATCATGGTTTGCACGAACGACCAATCCTAATATAAATGTTACCATCTGATTCATGATTATGAAGCAGTCCAATTCTAATTATAACGTGACGGTCCGATTTGGACTTAGACATCATGCGGGTAATGTTTTATATTATTAATATAGTTGGAGAGGTGGGACCTGCTTCTTCTTATCACCGGACGTTAACAAGTCAAGCAGAACGTGAGCCGTCCAATAAAAATTAAGCAACCGTTTCTGGTAGGGGCGGTTCCATGGGATCAAACGTGCTCCCACCTCTTTTCAGTTTTTAGTTTTTAGAACCTCAAACCACCACGACGTGATCTCTTCTCTTCCTTAATTCCGATGTTTTCGGTTTCTCTGTCGCGCCTTCACTCCATCCTCCGCCGAGCAGCCACGCGGCAACCGACGTTAGTTCACGCCGTCACGTGGACTCTTCTCCTGACGGTGACCGTGGCCGTCGGATCATTTGCTCCGGAGATGGCTTTTATCTCCTCCGTCTCGCGGTCGTCGTCCCTTTACGTTAAGGTTCCGTTGGACGCTGTTCCGGTTAGCTTGCCGGCGCACTTGGTCGGGAGGTCCCACTTTGACTTTGTTGTGCCGACCGTTTGTTTAGCCCTGGTCGTGCTCGCTTCTGCTTGCGCCATCCAATCTTCGGCCTTGTTGGATGGTTTTAGATCTTCATAGTATTATTACTTACTCACCCATCATTTTTATTTTTGTTCCTTAATTCGGTATGTTTTATGCTTGTTAAGCAAGCTTTGTTGCTGATAACTATAGTTACTGAGTTAGAGGGTCTTTTTCAGCTAATATATAAAGGAAATTTGGGAATTGCTAGGGTTATTCTTGAATTCATTTTCGTATGTTATAATCAACTTATTGTTAATATTGTATTGAAACTGCAATAACTATCTCTTAAAATACCCGTGGGATTGTAGTTCAACTATTCGCTGAGTGCCTGATAATGTCTACATCTTCTTTTATCTCTTAGATTTTAGACTAAAGGTTGGCTTTTTTTTTTATTCTTTTCCTTCCAAATCTATCATTTAATTAAGCTCTCTGATTTTGGGTATACATTTCTGTATGTATTCATCTTGAAAAAATCAAAATAAAAGTAAAAGGTAGAAGAGATGCATGAATACTTTTTCCATTTACATTTTGTATTGTTTTTTCATCCAAATTTTACTGTCATTCGGGTAAAATAATAATTAAACAAAATTAGGGGAGTTCATACAAGTTTCTCAGTTGTAATGGTCATCTGCAAAACGGGCATACAAATGTTATCTAATATTTTCCTTCAAGAAATCCAGAAAGTTCAGAAACACGGACGCTAGAAACATTCCAAGACTTTGAAAATCTATCAAAGGAACTGGGAACTTTTTTGGTTAACAACTTAAGAAGGGGGTGGTGGAGGCATTGACATATGGTGCATAGGTGGCATGCCCATCAATTGCTGAGGTGGCGGTGGTGGCATCCGCCATTGAGGTGGAGGCATTCCTCCTCCCATCATTGGTGGAGGGGGCGGTCTCATCTGGCCCGCTTGATGAGGAGGCATCGGCATGTTGGGGGGAGGAGGCCTGTACTGCATCGGAGGAGGCGGGACCCCATGGCCTTGCTGTTGCGGTTGACCCTGCCACTGCTGTTGTCCAGATAAGTGCATCGGTGGAAAGACTTGCTGAGGTGGAGGCCGGAATGCTTGGACCGGCGGTGCAAACGGCCGAGGGGGCACCGGAGCACTGGCTGCGTTGTTGACTTGTGGAACATTGGAGAGTGATGGCGGTCCACTGGCAAAGAGAGTGTGTGGCCTGCTCTTTACAGCGCTTGGATTGCTCGCAGCCAAAACTCTTTCTGCATCATCAATTAAATATGACTCAGTGGATAAGTTTTGATTCCTTTTCTCCAAACCGAAACAAGTAAGAGAACATGTGGAGACACTTGAATAAATGATACTGAAAACTGGAATTCCTGCTTCATCAGTGTCTTCTTTGGGAAGAAAGAATAACAAAACATAATAAAGCATTTATGTACCTGCTGGAGTTCCGTGGCGCTCCCCCTTTGTGTCTTTCTTGTATGCATACGACACTGTTATTTGCCGATTGCAAAGATATTGGCCATGCATTGCCTTGCACACAAAGAACAAAACTCAATCAGCTCCAAGTTTAATAAAATGGCCAGCCAAGAATCAACTATGCCTTGTAGGTGTGAAACAATCTATTTCAGACTTCACTAGTATCAATGAAATTTGTATGAGTTGAAAGGATTAGAAAACCGAGTTATTGAATTGAGCATACTACAATATCTCCAAGCAAAAAACATATAAGTATTGAAACATTGAGCCCCACACATTTCTCAGCCAAATTGGATGAATTGACAGTATCAGCAATGAAAGCACACATCAAACTGGGTGAATCAAAGACAAAGTACTAGCAATGAAAGCACACCTCAATAGCCGCATCAGACGCCTCAAAAGAATCATAGCTAATGAAACCAAACCCACGGGAGTTTCCTGTCTCCGGATCTCTCATAATCTGGAAATTGATTAAGTAATCATCAGAATCCAATAACCCATATTGAATACCAATTTAAACAGTACATAACACAATAACATGAATATGTGTGTACTTGCGGTATCTAACAAGCCATAGAAACAATATCATAAAAGCATTCAAGAACACTGCCTCCTATGTGTATTCAGCTGTTTTTATCCTTCCAAGCCATGAACGGGACGTGGGATTCCGTGACATATCTATCCAATCTATATTAATGTCCACGCTTTTAAACTACACTATTTTTTTACCACGGTCGCTTACTTATAAAATTTGGAATATTCCGTTAAAATTAGGGCCGCAGAAAATACATAATGTAATTTTTTGGACGTGGACAATACATAATGTAGTTTAAAGTGTGGACAATACATAATGTAATTTTTCGCAAGTGGACAATACATAATGTAGTTTTTAGCAATTAACCCTATAATTAAGTTTCTTTATACATCATAGTGTGTAAACCTTAAAACACAGCCATTGAATCACTGAAGAAAATCCAGGATTGACTTATTGCACCCCAAAATGCCATATTAAAAACTCTGGCAGTACTTATAGTATGCCAAACAAGATCAACAAACAATATTATGTAAACAGTAAAAACTAATGATGCGACTAACTCTTAAAGAATGTCTTGTTCCTTCTTTAAAGAGTAGAGAAGATCAGGGAATGAAATTATGTGAAATTAGATGCCTCCACAAAAGTTAGAAGCATGACCTTTGGATTTGAGGCAATGACTCCGAATGCGCTGAAAGTGTCGTATAGAAGCTTCTCATCTACATCCTGTATTGAATAATTGTATATAAGTTACAAAAACTGGTACATAGCATACTGTACTGTCATAATAAATCATACTTACAGGATCAAGATTTCCAATGAAAAGATTTGCACCAACGTCCAAGGTCTTTTTATCTTGAGTTGCCTGAAAAGAAAGGAACAGAAATAAAACACAAAAGCTCATCAACAGTGCATAGAAAATATCTAACATAAGGATTCAGTAAGGAAAATCATCATACCTTATTTACACGAATAGGCTTCCCATAAAGTTTAATCATATTAAGCACCTTAATTGCCTGCATTGTCGATAAAATCCATAATCAAATCAAATAAACCATTTTCCAAAAGGCAAATGAAGAAGCACGATTCCAACCAAGCAACACTTACATAGTCAGCATCTTCTTCACTCCTGAATTCTACAAAGCCATATCCTTGATGAAGGTTCGTCACTCTATCTTTAGGAACATATACATTAACTAGAATAAAACAAAGAAAGGTTAACAATATACGAGATAACATTAGAGAAAATATTCTGGAAAAACAATCAAATATACCAACTTCACAACTAAAACATATAATCCAACCACATTCAAATAACAAAAAACAAGTGGTACCACCAATCCATGACAATGATATCTAAAGGGTTAATTACCTTTTGTACCCCTTTTGAATTGGTAAAACACCTTTAGTACCCCAAAGTTTTATGACGTTCAATACGAGTTTTTACGTTTTGGTAACACACCTTTAGTACCCCTTATGTATTGTTCACATATCACTTAATACCCCTTATGTATTTGTAACAGAAGAATTGCATGCCTTATAAATTGGTCACAGATAATTAAAATGGCGTAAACTTAACCAAAATTTTGTCCAGTGCGTTACCAATACATAGGGGTACTAAAGGTAACTAAGCCATATCTAACATGTGCCACCTAAAGCAAAGAAAAAAGGACTTTGACCTTTGTAACTTCATAAATGCTCTACATGATGCTCAAACCTTATCACTTTCTGTGACTTATTTTAATCAGCAGTAGTGCGCCCCCCAAGGCTTGAGCCCAAGATCATGGATAAGAAAACCACGTTCTTAACCATTTCTCTCAACTTTGATTGTTTAGAACAGATTATTACATTTATAGCCACATAAGGACTGGTCTCGGTGCAAAAATCAAGTGAAATTACAGAATCAGCTAGATCCATGCCTAGCCATCTAACAGAATAACCTATAATCATTACCTCAAGAACAGGTTAAATCCATGCAATCCAGTAAAAAAACCTAGATTATAGCACACACACACACACACTGCACAGTTCGTGGCAAACAGTGAAGTACATAACACTTAAAGGATGATATGCACGTTCGCCAAAGGAATATTAAATTAACTGGGTAGCGGGGAAACTAAAAATAGAACCAGAATAAAGGAGCAACAATACCTTCATAAGATATAATTTTAATGTGATGCTTGTTTATATAGATTCACAAGGTTCTGGCATGTCCTCAATTGTTTAGAATAGTTATATTGATGCTAAACATTCATTCTAAATTTACTTCATGATAATTACAAGATGGAACTTACCAACAGGGCCTGCTTGAACAAACAATTCCCATAGCAGGTCCTCACCAGCCTGCAGTTGGTCACAGAAAACATCTCATCAAAACTACTTCAACTATAAAAGTTAAGCCTTACTACTTGTGCATTTAAATTAAAGTTCCCCTCACTTCTAAAAACTCACTAGGTTTCCGACTGTAAAAACTAATGTCTGAACAAAACACCAGGACTAGATATGAGAATGCATATTTACTAGGAAGTCCATTTTGAAAGGTTGCCTAAAATATCAGGATTTCCTGAGTAAAGCAGTTTGACACGCCAACAGTTACTCTTACTAGATATCTAATTACCCGTACGTGAGTGCTCACAATTTATATCATGGAGAAGCTAGCCCACATATGGATAAAGTAATGGAGGTATTTCTGACTAAGTCTTCCCGAGCATAACTTGGAGATATCTATATTCTATTACATAGGTAATGACGATGCATCCTAAAATAAGACCTTCCAACCACATTGGATATCATTTGTCCAATTTCTGAATAATATTCAATGCCAATGCTAAATACAAATACCTATAGCAGCAAAATACTAGATAACAGATGCAAAACGGCCTAAATGATTACTAACATAGCTTCTAAAGTCTTTTTAAAATAAAAATTGATTCGCCTTTCTCTCACGAGCAGGTTATCTATCTTGATATTTGATACCCAATTTTCCAAATTGTGTTCCATCAATTTTCAATAACAACCAGAAGGAAAAATTAGGGCAGTCAGGTTTGTTTTTCCACAAAGGGACCTTATATATATATGAGAAACTGCAAACTGTACCATCACAAATTATATCATGTCCAGTTGTTATGCACATACCGCAACCTAAAACAAACTAGGCATTTCAATAAGCTAATGGTTGAATCTTAAAGATGAACTCGAAAGTATCATGTAAGAGACAGTAAAATTAACAGATTTCAACACATGAGAGGAAAGTTAAAGTATGTAGACACCTGAGGATCAAGATTGCCAACATATGCGGTGGCATCTTGGTTTCTTTCAGCAGCATGTTGGCCCAGCAAATTGGATCCGACTCCAGGAGCAATTCGAGTCGTCATCTTAAATACACTGATTTCTACTCACGCCGGCGTGCTCGAACAGTCCAAAGAGGGCGCCGGAACGTCTCGGAGACGAGTAAAGGAGGGATTATCGCGTCGAAGTCGTCGTCGACGTCCTCGGGAAGGTCGGTGTTGAGCAGCTGCTCTAGTTCCAGAATGAGAAATGAGTGTGGGCTGCTCCAGATGAAAGGGTGAGTTTTAAAGTAAAAAAAAAATAGGTTTGGGCTTCTATTTTTGTGGGCTAGAAAGTATTGGGTTTAAGGGCATCCACAGCCATATAGTTGATTGCCGGTGGGGAGGGGCTGGTAGGGAGAATAAAAAATTATTTTTGTTGGCTTCTAGCCAGCTCTGCTACCCAGTACCTTACAATGTTAAGTGGCTTAGAGCATCCACAACCATAGGTGGTAAGCCGCTGGCGAGGAGAAAACGCCAGCGAGGAACTGGCGAGGAGCAGGCGGGGAGCTCGCTGGCGAGGATCGCTGGCAACGACCTTCTCGCTGGCAGTTTACGCCGGCGAGAAGAGATAGTTTATCCTCCAAAATCCTTTTTGTCCAATATAAAACTCTTGATCAATGTTAATTTTTTTTGAAAATAAGACACACCTATATTATCCAAACAAAATCTAAATGTCCAATAGAAGAACCTTGATACTCGGTTTTCATGTTAAAAAACAAACACCATAACTACAACATTTATGTTTAAACCAACCCTAAACCCTTATAAAAACCTACCCTTACAAACTTAAAATCACAAACTCTCTACTCTCACTATTCATCCTTCTCAGAAAGCATCGTCCCGACCCGCATCCTTGTTTGTCCGTCATCATGGCCAACCTACCCGACGATGTTGAGTTCGATTCTATTTTAGATGAGATGCTCGAAGACTGTCTGTCCACTGACGAGATGTTAGACGACGCTTTGGTCGATTCTCCACCACGGAAGCGAAAATACATTCCACGTGATCGGGTAGCTGCAAACGAACGGTTGATGAAGGACTACTTCAACACCCACCCTGTGTACACTGAGGTGCAGTTTCGGCGTCGGTTCAGAATGCCAAAGTCTGTGTTCCTCCGTATCGTACATGCATTGGAGCAGCACGATGATTACTTCAAGGAAAGGTTAGATGCATGTTCCCAAGTTTCATTTTCACCGTATCAGAAATGTACTGCCGCCATTAGGCAGTTATGTTACGGAACCGCAGCTGATGGGTCGGACGAGTACTTGAAGATAGGGGAAACAACGTCTTTGGAATGTTTGCGAAATTTTTGCAGTGGACTAAATAGAGTCTTTGGTCCTACACACCGGCGTAAGCCTACACAGGCTGATATGGGCCACATTTTGGCGGTTAATGAAGCGCGAGGGTTCCCGGGCATGCTTGGAAGTCTTGACTGCATGCACTGGGAGTGGAAGAACTGCCCAAAGGCCCTTCGAGGAGCACATTCCCAGAGGGACCACGGTAATCGACCAATCGTTGTCCTTGAAGCGGTTGCTACTTGCGACTTATGGATTTGGCACTCGTTCTTCGGCATGGCGGGCTCGAACAACGATTTGACGGTGCTGAACCATTCCAAACTGTTCGCGGACGTTATCAATGGTTGGCAACCACCGGTTGCATACATGATAAATGGTAATAATTACACACTCCTGTATTATCTTGCTGATGGTATTTACCCTTCGTGGCCAGTAATCGTAAAAACAATTACATTACCTCAAACTCCGAAGCAGAAGAAGTATGCTGAAGTCCAAGAAGCGTGCATGAAGAATGTGGAACGAGCTTTCGGCGTACTACAAGCTCGGTTTCACATTATCAAACAACCGAGCCGCTTGTGGGTTCCCAAGTTTATCGGTTTGGTCATGAATGCGTGCATTATACTGCACAATATGATAGTTGAGGCTGAACATCATACGTACGACGGGTACCTTGAACAAACAGAAGAAGGTGGTGCAAGTCAACCACATATTGCACGAGGAGGCTTCGTCCCGACCAATGTCATACTTGGAAACACTGCGAGGATGCAAAATGAACGGATGCATTACCGTTTGAAGGACGATCTCGTCGAACATCTCCAGAATAAATTTGGAGACGTCTAGCTGTTAGTTTCCTTTATTAGGTTTTAAGTTCAGTTCTAGTTCATTCAGTAGCTTCTTCTTCAACTCATCTTTTATACCCTTTTATCTGTGTTGTTTAATGAGTATTGGTATCCTTTGATTTTGTCGGGCGTTCCATTTTTCCTAATTTTGGTGTGATGACCACTTTTCTTAAGTTGTAAATGCTTACTCCGGAACTTGTGTTTCTCGCCACCTTAATCGTCTTCTCAGTCAAGGCAAAGTTGTGTGATCGAGCTTTGATCGAACTTGAACTTCACTCGATTAATACTGTTGTTTTTCCATTTAATATTTGTTTTTACATAAAATAATACATTAAAAAAATTATTTTTGTTACATCTCGCTGGCGGTGAGCTGGCTGGGAGATTAAAAATGAATATTTTAAACCATCTCGCCAGCGCCATCTCGCCGGCTGCCGGCGAGATGGTTGTGGATGCTCTTATGGTCATCTATATACCCTTTTTTGTTCACCTTTTTGTTCCCAGCTAGCATTGAGTGTCGGTCTTGAACTCCCAGCCAGCCTTACCCGCCAGCTCCCAGTCAACTCCTCGCCGGCGACTGCTCCCCGCCCACGACTGTAGATGCCCTAAGTTTGAATCAAATTGTGGGGAGGAATATGTCTTCTTCTTTTTTATGAAGACAAACGGTTTTGTTAATATTTTTTTTATAGTTTTTTTGTTAATAAATTGAAGATATTGAATACCACGTACATGAAATCGTTGATAACCCTTAAGAACCATAATGTAGAATTGGATCTCGCCATACACAAGAGTATCATAGTTTTAGATCATAGTAACCTATTTTGGCCTCGTCATACAACCATGTTGAACACAGATATATTAAACTGGAGCAAGTCCCTAACCAGTCTCTTTATCAAAACAAACTATTTACATCTGACTACTTTATTCAGCAAGCACAAGGCACTTGCAGAGTTAGCAAGAATTGTTTAACAATTTACAAACTACCGAACATATACAGTGATGGAGCGTTTGTGTGATTAGGGGCTACAGAGATTTATCATACTACCAAGCCCAGTATCCATTCACCAGCCCATCAATGTTCTTCTCACTCTCTCTACAATCTGATGTCTCGCCCTCATATTTGATAATTGAAATCTGCAGTTCTCTTCCAATAGAAATTTGTAAACCTCCCATTCCCGGTCTGATGTTGATCTTCTACCGATTTCAGCCTAAGCAACCAAGAATGCAAAAGTGTCAATGGCTACTTGATGATTCCACTCATTTGCAGTACTCAATGCTTGCTTCTATGGTAGAGACTAATTATATCACTAATGATCAAGCTCTACTACAATGTGACGTTAAACCAGGTTGCATCGGTTCTTATAGCAAAGTTCAAGAATTGCATTGTTCAAGAATCGTCTGAATCACTTCAAAATGTACTGTTTACTTACCAGAAAAATGCAGATCCCAAGTGTTTTCAGAGCAAGTGTCACATCATAGAAGACTCTCGGTCTTCCCTTTCCTGATAACTCGACCGGATTAGCAACTAAGAGTTCAGTATCAGGTCCTCGATTTGAGATGACAACACGTAATGGGTGAAGCACCTCCATCTTCAAACGAGAACACAATGCACTTTGCTTATCAGGATCTACAATCTTTTTTCCATCCTTTTGCTGAATAAATAGATCTAATTCACGACACCCTTTGTTCACTGGTGAGAACCGACTAAAAGCAATCTGAATAAGAAAATAAAATAAGTATCATCCTTCTGACCCATGAAATCATATGCTACTTTTTGTATATCAGTTACATTATGTGTGTCAAGATTGGGCATCAAACGATAGAGGGCCAACATGAATTGGAAGGAAATACAGAATAAAGGTGGGGAGGTACTGCTGATGGGATTTGAAGCATGGTCCCAAGGACCTAAGTTCAAGTGCTTGAGCAGTTGGCAAGCAAGCTTTAGTAAATCATATGGTACTTGAAATGTGACAAACCTTAACTTAAGACTACTGAAGAAATATATTTTTCATACCTTAATATTGCAGTCTTTCAAAGTTCTCAGAATATCATATAAGAGACCCTTGTGATCAATGCAATGTATTTGAAGTAATGTGTGAGCGGGGCTTAGCGAATTGTCGACTGTCACATTGGCCTTCTTCAATTTTGTCATATCTGGGCTAAGAACTTGTGAGTTGATTTCTTTATCCAACAGCTCAGATTTTAGTAGTTCTTCAGCTACCACTGCAGAGAGACCAGAAATTCTCTGATGATATTCATACTCAGAACCAGCCAACTGAAGTTCACAGCTGCTGCATATTTCACCCAAAACAGTATTTAGTTGTTCCAACAGCTGACCTTGCCGGTTTTTTGTATGGAGAAGTTCCCTGGAAAGAGATTAATAACTAAGAAAACTAGTTGATTGATCAAAAACCTAAGAAAAGGTTATTCTATAAATGAAAAGACAATAAACTTTGTTCACTTAATTTTAGTTAACTCCAAAAGCACAATTAAGAATCTTAATAGCCGAATTGAAGATCTTCAGATTTAGTCAGAGGTTTATAACTCGCATTAGACTACACCTGTACACCATGAAGAAAAAACTTCACAATCAAGGATAAATTATCTTAAATCTTATTGGTTCATTGTATTCACAAAATGATGTTTTCAGCAAAGAGTTCAAGTGAATGATGAAGAAATGAAAGAAATAAGACCCAAAGGTACACTGTACAGGCAGCACCGGAGCACAGAGCATTATGTAAGGCATATTATTTAGCAAGCAAAACAATCCACGACATGAACAAACCCAAATTAAAATCTCACATGTTATCTGTTATGAAGAAGAGGTCCAGGACTCTGCCATCTGGAGTAGTTGTTACTTTTACCCTCTGAATTTCAAGCTCAAGCTCACATAGAACTTGAGTAACATCTGAAAAAACCATACATGCAGATTATAACAAAAGAAATTCCCTCAAAGAGTCAATACAAGTACAATTTAATAATTTATAGACAAGACATTAGCATTACCATGTAAGAGTCCTTTTCTGTCAAGACAAAAGAACTTCAACAAGTAAACAGGAGATGACACTGAGTTTGTAGGCTGCTGATTCAAGTAAAAAGCCACTGGTGAACATGATGGGCACACTGATAGAAGGCGGTTTTTCAAACTTGCCCATCTGAGAAGAGTCGAGGTAGAACGAGGAACCACCCACAAAACTAAATAGCACCATTTTCCATCTGTTGAAATGTCTATAGCAAGAGATATTGGAAAGTACATCAGATGAAATGGATGCCAACAGTAAAGGGCATAGGGAATCATGTTTTACTATACAATCAGGTCTCTAAGAAGCTGCAGGCCATTGAAAAAAACACAAAAGCAAAACACTAAACCTCTTTGAAGACAAAATAAGTAATGAATACAACAAACAAATGTATCCTGCAAAATCCCCCAAATTACTAAAGAGGGAACAAAAAACGTCCATGAAAGTGAAATTGAACTTGATCAAGCAAATAAAACAGACACTTAAACATAAAAGGACAATAAATTGAATTCAAAGCCACACAGAACCGAGATTCAAAAACTTATTCGAATATCCCACTAACCCAATCATGAAGAAGATCTCCAAAACAGCACACTAGCTGCACAAATCTCATAGAATTATACCTGCTTTTGTAATGTAGAGCCCAAATTCGAGGATTGTTCTACAGATATCGCATCCCAGACCGGCCTTATCAGGACAATTGACGGTAATGACCCAGGGATCTCCCGGTTTCTTCCCTTCCTCGATCAGAACGGGGTCGTCGTTGGGTACACCCATGACCGGAGGAGCCATAGACTTAACACCGCTCAAAACCTGGAAAAAAAATCAATCAAAAGCTCCTTTGTGGGCTGAGAGATCGGCCACAAATGGCAGGTTTCGCTGGAGTCGGTCGAGGAAGTCACGAACCAGAACCTCGTGAAGCCGATTACTGGGAGATAATAGTGTTGAACATACGTCCACGTCAGCTCAAATTGACACCTGGCCGAACATGTGTGGTAGGTCTATTGACGTACCATGATCACGAAATTTAAGCTAATTGCGTCCTGTAAAAATTACGACAGGTTTGTGTGAAATCGGAAGACCCGCCTTTTTCAATACTCAGGTGAAATTTAAAGCTCTAAAATCAGGATCATCTCGATGATTCCAAAGGTTACGGTCCATTTATTGATGACAAACCAGTCCCACAATTGTCTAGCGACAAATAAAAAACTTATTACTTGTTAATTAACTTATTAGCTACGAAGAAAGATCTAGAGACCAAATTAGGGCAGAAACTCATGCACTGAGAAGAACAATTGGCTACCAAATTTGATTTTCATTACGTAATCGAGATTGCATTACAAAAGAGGTAAGAAATCAGATCCATCAGGAGACAATCGACGAATCAACCACCAAATCCGTAGAGAGTCCTTCCCTGGCGCTTGAGAGCATAAACCACATCCATGGCGGTGACAGTCTTCCTCCTCGCGTGCTCCGTGTAGGTCACAGCATCGCGAATTACGTTCTCGAGAAAGATCTTGAGAACGCCTCTGGTTTCTTCGTAGATGAGACCGCTGATCCTCTTCACTCCTCCTCGGCGGGCCAGGCGGCGAATGGCGGGTTTGGTGATGCCCTGGATGTTGTCCCTGAGAACCTTTCTGTGACGCTTGGCTCCGCCCTTTCCCAGACCCTTACCGCCCTTTCCACGACCAGACATTTTCGACAAGCTTGAAAATTAGGCTCTACTGCTCAGATATGGACTCGTGATTTTGATTTGACTGTTAGCAATTGTGTCTAGAGAGTATTTATAGCGAAGGGGAAGTTCCGGATTCGAAGTTAGGACGGGGTAGTGTGAGACGTTGGATTTGGTTCCAATCGACGGTAGGTATCTCGATCCGTGGGGTATGAGATAGCGATGTTGGGCCGTTGATAGATTATGATCTAACGGCCTTGAGTAGATTTAAATGTTTGGACGCGGATTACGCTTTTTGCAGAGATGTTATTATTCTTTGTACTTACCAAAACTGCCCCTGTGTGTGCCTACCAAATTTAGAGGCCTGAGAGACTAATTGTAAAAAATGCGTACTCACGCATTCCTCTTTTTTTGGAGCAAATGTGTTGTTTTATTCATGTAGATTTTTTTTGAATGATTATTCAGGTAGAAATTAGATGATAAAGATGTGCATATATTCATGGAAATGATAGAAGAGGACAAGTTGAGATTTTAGAACTAATCTTATATAAAATACTCGGTTAGAATTAGGGAAAACAGTAGGGAGTGGATTTCTATTATATGATGGGTAACGTATTTGATACGGAGATCTTTCATTGTCTCGACTATATTGGGCTGACTTTTCGGGTCAGGTGATCGGGGAGTTCACTAAGGAGAGGAGGAGACTAGGTGATGGTTGATAGATGTCCCTTGAGAGTTGGGGTATATCTCCTCTGGGACATCTCGTGGTGTTCGGTGGTCCTTATTAGGGCCAGCGAGGTTGCTTGGGCGGCCTCGCTTCTGCCCCCATCGGGATCCATCCCTGTACGGGTATGATCAACATTTTATGCCTACTCTGGTTGCTTCGTAGATTGGGGATGATGCATTTCCGGGTCCTCCCCCTATGAACCTTGATTGCTCTGACCTCCTCGGCGAACCCTAAACGTTTCCCTTTGCTCTTAGTGTTCATGTGGAGGGACGCACCTCCACCGTTGTGCGTATAAGGAATAGGATGATATGCGGTAGGGGTGCCTCTAGGCCGATTCAACGTGGTTGAGGGGTTGTAATCTCCTCTTCCACCACCGACTCATCCTGGTTCATCCGCCAAGGTTGTGCATCTATTTGAGTTGGTTGTCGGCGGGGTGGGTGAGAGGGGAGGCCAACGGCCTCGAGACAGTTACGGGGGGGTCCAACCGTTATGTTCGAAACTATAGCGTCCAGTGATTTGTGAATTTGGCATGCATTTTTTGGGGATGGTTGGCTCGAGCAACGACATCAACGTCCTAAACGCAAGTCACTTATTCCACGACGCTTATCATGGTCGTGAGTTTTCCGTGGAGTACGAGATCAATAGTATCAGTACGATCGACCTTATTATTTGGTTGGCGTCATTTATCCATCATGGAGTCGGTTCGTGAAGTCTATTCGCCATCCCAGTACACGCAAACAAAAGTTGTTTGGTAAAGTTCAAGAAGGTTGTCAAAAAGATATTGAATGGGCTTTTGGAGTCTTCCATGCACGGTGGAACATCATTTCTCGTCCCACTCGTGTTTGGAGCAAGTATACTTTGACTGATATCATACACACTTGTATCATTCTACACGACATGATTGTAGAGGATGAACGCAATCGGTACGAAACGGGAGATGACGACTTGTATTATGAGCCACCTCCGTATATATCAGATTGAACACCACCTCAACAATGACACCAGAGAGGGTCGTTGTTCTACCAACAACGCTTGGATGCTAGAATCAGCGTCATAAATCATTTGACCCACCAACAACTCCAAAATGACCTTATTGAGCACATATGGGGTCGGTTTGGAGCGCATTACCATTCCAACGACGAGTGATAAATCTTTTCATCTATAACACTTGTGTACTAGGAGGACACGCTGAAGATGTCGGTGCAACCTTGATCCAATCAATGGAATAATTATATCCAAGCTTATGAATCCGCTCCTCAAATAGGTATTTTTCAAACCGGGGAATCCCCGGGGTTTCCATATCGCAATCCCATACTACATGGCCTATCCGACCATAGTTGAAACAAAAGTAGGGAGGCGCTCATAGGTCAGACTCACCTTCTCCAGATCTAAAGACTCTTGGAAACGCAATACCATAGACCTTCTCAAAGGACGGTTCAAAGGCATTCAAAACTGAACCCAAATCGTTCCTCCCCAACAAAACCCCCATTGGTCACACGAGACTTACACACATCCCCCCCAATTTGTTACCATTGAGTTCCCCTGTAGCTCGAGTCCGAACTAGGGGTGACATGCCCCTAGCCTTCACTTATGGTTGGAGCCTATCTAGACGGGGGTGCTAATTCACAACGGATCAACTATGTCTCCCAAGATAAAAGGAGACCCGTCAAAACGCCAAGGTTCATTATGCGGAACCTAGTCCTTGGCTCCTTGCGACCCAAAGTAGAAACCAAATATCTCTAACTCTAGGTCTTTAATCAATAGCCCCGAAGACGAACGACCCCATGATTTCGTGATGACCTTAAACACTAACTCCTTTTAGGGTCCGCACGTGAGCATTATTCCAACCATACCAAATCGACGAAAAGCAAGGACCATCGAATCAACCAGGGTGAACGGGACCTCAATGACAACATCCACGTCCATGGCAAGAAAGCAGACAAAGAGTCCTTCTTGGAGAGCATCAAAAGACGACGGAGGAACAACAAAATTTGGATGGAACGGTCTAGGGCTCGGGTGGAGTGGAAACTTGGGCGGGAGGCCATCATATGGGCCACCACCCGAAGGCAATAGCCTATGAAGCAAGGGCGGTAAGTTGGCCTTTATCTAGGTTGAGGGTTTAGGACCACCTCCAGTCGGGGCTAGTGAGCATGGAGATATCGACGGTGTATGGATGACCGATAGGGTGCCATTCACGGGGCGAGGCTTTTGACCTTTCTTTGGATTTAGTCTTGTTGTACCCCAATCAATGATGTCAACAGGGTATGACCTGTCGGGGGAGACGATGTCGGATGACTATATGGTAAGGAAGAAGGGAGCAACTAGTGTAGATATCGAGAGGGAAGGGAGGAAGTCCATCGGTGAGGTTGTTTCGGTTTAGGACCTGATGCTTGTCGAGGCCTCTTTGACTTAATAAAGGCTGAGGATGAGCATAAAGGTATGACATGGAGGACTACCATTGGTATGGTGACAGAAGTGGCAGAGGCTGTTATTGGAGGCGAAGGAGGTAGACTTGACGTAACAATCACGAGTGAGATAGCGAGCGACACTATAAGAGCTAGGCGAGTGCAAGGTTAGAGCTAAAGACAAGCTCTAAAGAATTTTGAAGGACTAAACTATACGTCGAGTTAGATTCAAGTTCCATCTTAAATTAAGATTTCAATAAACTGATTATTTTTCTTATTATGTTAAGAAATACATATATGATATTTTATTTTCATTTAAAATACAAATTTATTATTTAAAAAGTTATACAATATTAATATTTTTTTGAGCGAAAGGTGCAATTCATTAATTTAAATCAAGTACATCTGAGTATCAGGAATGACTCTCTGACCACGAAGAACAAGAACAGACAAAAGACACAATGGTGTCGTAGTTCTTTTCATACTATAATCGTCACTAACGGTATTGGATGAGCCAACTATCATTGAGCTGGGATGCCTCATGGGTCACGACAGAAGACGAAGATGGGGAATGGGATACCGGAGATCTTGAGGGACCTCGACGGTAATAGTGAAGGGGGGAGGCAACACATCGTACAAGGACCCCTCATAAAGCCAGTCCCTAATGCACGGCGTACCACTCATTCCTCCTAGCGGGGCTGCTTCCCCGCCCTGATCTGCTCCTCCCAAGGTGCTCCAGTAGCTGACATCTTTATTGCTCCAGTTTCCTCTCCATTCACCGCAGGGGGTGCCAAGGGCCCACCAGTAATGAGATGACGAGAACCACCATTAGTGGGTTGGGAGTCCCCACCACTAATGGGTTGTAGACACCCATCAGTTTTGGGTTGTAGAGACCCAAAAGAAAACCCTAGATGAGGTTTCCTTGGAACACACGTCACTAGGGAGACCGTCGCACGATGCTTAAATGACGGTGACGGCGGTGTTTGCAGTGGTCGATGTGGTGGCGGAAGGAGACCTAGCCCTGGATCCCACCTGCGCGACTCGTCATGCATCGTAGGATTTGGAGGAGCCTGAATCAAGGGGATTGGTAGGAAGCCCCGATGGATTCAGGTATCCCTGGAGGGCGCGCGGTGAGGGAGTAGGTCGGTGGGGGTCCGTCATTGGGGTTCGCACAGGGAGAGAAAAGACTGTCGAAAACGTCGAAGAAGCAGGCCGAGCCTGGGCGTTCCTTTGAGAAGGATGAGAGGGGGCAGAGGCGGGAGGAGAACGCCCGGGTATGTTGTCTCTCAGAGAGGGGAGATCCTCTAATATCGGCCTAGCAGCCACATGAGAGGCAAAGGAACGGGGAGAACGTCATGGCAACGGAGATGAAGGGCCGAAACTACACCAGGAGGGGAGGAGACTGGGCTGGGGTGAGGCGCGACATGGCGGCGCAGAAACCTTAGCAGAGCTCTTCATTGAAATTGAGGGGTTTATGATTTTTAATCCGGTATGGTGTAGTTATACAATATCAATAAAATGCATAATATAAATACAATTTATAATAATAATAATAATAATAATAATAATAATAATAATAATAATAATAATACAAAGCACATATTAATAAAGTCTAGTTTTTCCAACCATAATAATAATAATAATAATAATAATTTTTGGATTTTATAAATCAATTATTTTTTAGGGAAATTTTCAATATAATATCATGTCAAACATTTATTTGCAAGATAATACTCTGGCATAATTTTTTTGCAATATAATACCCTGTCGAATATTTATTTGCAAGATAATTCCCTGACATTTTTTTTTGCAATATAATACTCTATCAAACATTTAACCACAGTTTGGTATCTAACCGTTAACTCTTTGTTATTTTTCCATCCAAATAGTATAAAAAGTCCACAATACCCATCACCATGAAATATCAAAATTGTCCTTCATTAATCTTCAAATTTTCAAAATTGATTTTGAAAATTTGGTGATAAATGAAGGGCAATTTTGACATTTCATGAATTTAACAGTTAGGTACCAAACTGTAGTTAAATGTTTGATAGGGTATTATATTGCAAAAAAAATTATGCTAGGGTATTATTTTGCAAATAAATGTTTGGTAGGGTATTATATTGCAAAAAATATACAGTATATTATTTTACAAATAAATGTTTGACATAGTAATATATTAAAAAAATTCCTCTTTTTATGTTAGTCTCACATTTTATTCTACATACTAGTATATTGAGGTGAAATCTGACTGTTAATAAAATTGTTCTAACCAGACTGAAAGAGGAGAAAAAATGATTTCTTTTTTCAGCCTCAACCAGCCTAAGGACTACGGATGCTCTAAAAATGTAATTCAAAGCCTCTCTAGGATTCTGATGGTCTCATGAATTGAGAATATACGCACTGAAGGATCATTGCAGTTGTTGCACTCACACCATAAATGGCACCAAAACATAGATATTACAATACAAAACATGTGACCAGGAAGAGACTACACAAATGGAGGTAGAAATTGATAAGGAAACCTTTATTATAATCACTGGAGTCTGGAAGGCAACAAGCAAGCACCGAGAGAAACATGTTTGCCGCTACATAACAGAACAATTACAGATAGAGGAACACGCTTGTCCACAACATCTCAGTATAACCAAAACCACAAGACAGCAACTTCTGACAGAAGACTTGACTATATTCTTGAACCAAAAATGGTTTCTTCACTTGTTTTTGGCAACCCCAAGCCTCTGCCTGAAATCTTCCTCCATAAGAGGAAGTCCATCCCGCAGCTTCACTTTCGGTTCCCATCCCAGCAATTCCTTGGCCTTGCTAATGTCTGGTTTCCTCTGCCTTGGATCATCAGGAGTGTTCTCTACGTGCTTTATCTCCACCTCAGGGTTGATCAGCTGCAAAAGATTTTATATGTAAGTTCAGCTATGTGCAAATTGAACTCAGCCAAACAATTACTGAGAAATGCTAATAAATTCAATTGCCAAGCATTAAATGAAAGATAGAGGAAGGTCAAACTCACCTCTTTTACTGTTTCAGCAAGTTCAAGCATAGTAAACTCACCTAAAAGTGTGGCAAAATTCAAAGGTTAGCGATGGCAGGCTAAGAAAGAATGTGTTTGATGCAGTTTTTTTTATTGTAGGTCCTACCTGGGTTTCCAATGTTGATTGGACCAGTGTTCTCTCCTCCCATGAGCCGTATAAGCCCATCTACCTACAAAGATTAAAAAAATGTACACTGTGACCACAAGCAACCACCTTATTGTGAAGTGCAACACACACACATTTTTACAATACAACGTACCATATCAGAGACATAACAAAAACTGCGAGTCTGTGTTCCAGGAGCTTGGACTGTCAACGGTTCACCACTGGGAATTGAAAAACAGGATAGGAAGTTAACATCTATGTCATTAAAAGCACAGTCATTAAAAAAGCAACTTTGCAAATTTGCAATGCTGAGACTGTCATTGTCATAGATCATAGCAAAATCATATTGAATCTCACTTAAGAAAAGCATAGCAAAACAAATGAATACATACAGAGCAGAAGGGCTTACCGAAGAGCTTGAGCAATGAAGTTGCTGACAACACGCCCATCATCAATGTTCATGCGAGGTCCATATGTGTTAAAGATTCTTGCGATTCTTATTTCTTTTAGAAAAGAAAAGAAAATGAAGATCAATAAGTAATTCAGAAAAAAACCCTGAGACAAAGCATAAAAAGGCAGCTCATTTACCAATTCCATGCTGCCTGTGGTAGTCAAACATCAAAGTCTCAGCAACACGCTTCCCCTCATCATAGCAACTCCGGACTCCTGTGATATACAATAAGTGTCTGGTGATATACTCTTAAATAGCAGAGAAACTACATTTGTGTCCTATCCTATGGGAGCGGAAGATTGAGCAGTGAACATACCGATTGGGTTGACATTACCCCAGTAGGTCTCAGGTTGGGGGTGCACAAGAGGATCACCGTATACCTCTGAAGTTGAAGTAAGCAAAATTCTGTATATCAAATCCAACATATCAGTAAAAGCAACAAATAGATGACAGTTGAAAGTAATAATTGAACCATCGAACCTTGCTCCAACTCGCTTGGCAAGTCCTAGCATGTTCAGTGTGCCAATCACATTTGTCTTTATGGTCTGTAGAATAATCATGAAACAGCAAGTCAACAAAAATTGTCTTCATGGCCATATATTTAAACTGATTAATTTGTGGCTGAGCCACCTAAGTAGGAAATAATACACACCTTCACAGGATTGTATTTATAAAAAATTGGTGAAGCAGGGCAAGCAAGATGGTAAATTTGATCAACCTCAACCAACAGCGGTTCGGTGACATCTGTAAAAGAAACAGATAAAAATGTCAGTTGAAATATACCCCGCAAAATTGGGACAAAATAGTGTAAACCAATAAGCAAATAGTACATCATGTTGGAAGGCATCATGCAAGGGACTTTTACTACAGTTCTCTTTTTGGGACAATACCATGAAATGGTAAGTGCAAAAATGAGTATGGAAAAAGAAACCACAATAAGTATCTTAGGAGCAAATACAAGCCAAATTCTTGTCTCAGTTTCAAATTTCAACTGGAGCTCCACTTATGCATCTACTTGCCATTTTTATTAGAACCCTCATAAATGGGACTGTCATTCTCACTCTGATACTCCAAACTTAATAGGCACAATCTTAAAGACTATTTAACCTTGCCCAAACATTATTTATTGAATATGAAGCAACCATAATCATCCTAGTTACACATACACACAAATGTTCCAAATCATGCTATGAGAGATCTGTTGCAAAGTTCAAGACAGCTTGTCTCAAATAAGACTAGCATCAAAATGTAAGATAAGCTAGATAGATCGAAAGTTGAATTGGTGAAGATAGTATAGGTTTCTCTTTGCTCGGCAGTGTAGAGTTCTGTAGTAGATCAATGTTACCCACAAAATTATTTAGAAAACAAATTGCAAGCTAGATCATAATATCAAGACAAATTATAGACACAGTACAATTAAAATCTGGGCGGGCCAAAGCAATATAATTTTAGACAAAAGTGAAGTTAACAATTTAGGAGGGGATTATAGGAGCAGAAAAAAGATAAAGTACCGTGACGAATAAGCTCAAATCTTGGATGGCCAATCCATTTTTTGAGATTGTCTTTTGACCCAGTGAAGTAGTTATCAGCGACGATTACCTGAGGGGAACAACACATAAGCATAATATTGCAATGGAAACTAATCATTCATTACTACAAACAATTCATGAATGCAAAGTAAATTGCAGCATGTATCTATTGACATTTGGAAGTGCACTCCTTCAACTTCCTAGAATAGCACAATGAATACAATGCAATGCATGACTAAGTATATAATCAGATGAGAAAGAAAAAAAGGGGGGATGACCTGCATACCTCATTCTTTTCATTTTCCATTAATCTGTCAACCAAGTGAGAACCAATGAATCCAGCACCTCCCGTGACCAAAATTCTCATATTGGACTGTCAAGAATGATTAAAAATAATGATTGGTTATTGAACAGAGTAGAATACTTTGTATATAGGAAATAACATTGTTTATTACGAAACTGTTTGCATCTAAGATGCAGAGGAATTCGGACATTTGAATTCAAACAATGATAAGATCACATCTCTGGGCTCTGATCTATCACATAAACACTGAAATGTTTGTTGATCAAAGGCGAAGTTAGATTTATCTAAACTAGTTATGCTACACAAGATCTGTCAAGGTAAAAATGAATTAAGTCTAAAACTCATAACTTCTGTCTGATACAAATGTATAACAGAACAGCAAAAGAACCAGGACAGTATACATGTCAAACGCTTCCCACCTAAGTTCAGCTGGAACATATGCAATATAAACAGCGTTTGCACATAACAGACTAAAAAATATATCAGCGGATTGTTTCAACAAAAGCAAATTCTATCAGATTAATTACTTTGAGAACGAGATGCGCATTACAAAGATACATAAAAGAAGCAGGCAAAGAAACAAATACAGGCATCATTTTAGCTACTACTAAACTGCTCAGTCAAAATCACCTGAAAAAACTTAGAATTCCGCAGAGGCGATGGGTTTGGAGGAGTCTTTGAGGTTTTTAGGCTATCTCCATTCGAGGAACTGTGTGCCATTGCTCAGATCTCCTCTTTAAACCCTGTACCGACCACAATTCAACAAACCCATTAAATTTTCATTGGTAATACACTACCCCACAAACAAAACGAGCATTAATGAGCGTCATCAACCGAGAAAGAGGATGGCAAAAAAAAAATCAAACTTTTTTCTTCAACAGATCAAACAAAATTGATTTCTAGATCAAATAGAGAAAGATAGACGCACCCTCTTGACAGTGAGCTGAGCTAGAAAACCCTAGAATGGCTTGTGATTTCGAAAATCATAGACTCGTATATATAGTCTAGGACAGAAAAATTCAAAGCTTCCTCCACCAAATGGCACATTAAAAAAACAAAATAGAAATTGATGGCTTCGAAATCACGAAAAGCGTAGAAGTTAGAATCGTGATAGGTGCTCAATAACAACAAAACCAGCTAATCGCACCGCACACCTTACCTAACAAATTTGACTTAGTTAAGGAAAAATACACTAATTAGTACATGAAATTGTTACCGTACCTTGTCGTTCGGGTAGAAAATGTGGGGGTTTTGGAGCTCGAACAATTGGGGATTTATAGCTGAGATTTGGTTTGGATGATGCAACAGAAGATGAGTGACTGAGTCACAGACTCGTCGGTTTCAATTTGATTTGAGAGAGACTCGTGAAGTTCCGTCAGATACTTGCGTTGTTCAAAAGGAAACGTATACAGAAAACGGCCACGTGTAATAGTAAGTGGTGCGTGAATACCATTAGTTTCTGTGTTTTTAAGGAAAAATTGTCTCCACCAAAGAAAATCTTTTCGATTTTGATTTTTTTGTATAAGATTATTAATTTGTTAAGACCGGATAAGAGTGACACGTTGGGATGAGGTGAAAATTAAGCTAAACTACACGAAAAGTTTCAGCACAACAAATTCTATTACTGGTTAAAGAAAGAAATTTAGTGCGTGAGTTAACTGAAACATTTGGACACAAAAACGTTCAAACAATGCATAATTAAATAATCAAGTGTAAAACGAGGATTTTTTTTATATCTATACTTTGTTGTTTGGTTGATACAAAAAGTATTGTTATATCAACATTAGTCTCTTAAATGTTGTTAGTACAGCAAATTCATTTTAAAACTGCAGGAGTGGAGGGAACCGTACACCAACTCAGATAATTTTGTTCTCCGTGTAATCAAATTTATTGTAGAAAACTTAAAAATGGTGCGTATTTATACCTTTCTTAGTTTTGTGTAATCAAAAGTGGCTGTAGTTTAGTGGTGAGAATTCCACGTTGTGGCCGTGGAGACCTGGGCTCGAATCCCAGCAGCCACACTTTATATTTTAACTTTATTAAACCATTTTAGGTTCTTTATTAAACCATTTTAGGTTCTCCATAGGCCCAAAGACCACCTTATATTTTATCTTAAAGCCCATTCCTCTCACACAAACACTGGTTGTGTGCAACTGTGCATAGACATTTAGGTCAAAACTTATAAGTCTGTTACAACTTTCAAGTACATTTGTCTTTCGGTCCCGCGATATGATTGGATTTGACCTTACTTACCAAGGAGTAAGTTTCTTTATCATTATGAGATCGTCTCGTTATTAATTCCAATATCGTAATGACCTTAGTTATTAGTTCCGATATTGGAATGACCGTAGTTAGATAAATTTTGATATTAGAATGGTGTGAAATAACTGTTTAATCCTCTCACCCCTCTTAATTTAAAGCAGAAACAAAAATTGCAGCTTCATTAGATATTGACCTAGACAGAGATCAAATATTTGTAACTTTTGGTTTGAGAATGGTTTTGCATGAACCCTTCCCATCCAAAGAATCATATAAAAGACACAGGATAAAAACTAAGGACTCACCAATACTAACCAAAACGCTCTTGAATACAAAATGTCCCTAGTTATGACAAGAACCCGACCGATCATGCAGTGAGCGAAAAGAAGTAAAATAGAATTCTACAAGAACCATTCATTAAGAAATAAGAGATAACAATGTGAGGTGCAAATCATAGCATTTCTTGAGAACGCCTCACACATCTGCTGACTTTCTTCTTGAATTCATCTCTCGTCTCTCTCCATTCCTTCTGCAAATTTACATGCCAACCAATCTATGTTAATAAGCAAGAAACAAAACAACTCACCGACTCAGCTTCAAACTTATAATTAGTAACAACCATGCCCTGCTACCAAAACAATCACACCGAAGAAGTTAACGAAGTGTTTCACACTCCACTATGTGCTAGAAGCCACCTAGTTGGCAGCTGGGCATATGGGTTCAGAGTACTCCTTTGTTTACATCAATATGTGAACTCTGTCTGTTAGTGTTCACTGTGGATCAAATCTTTAATGAATATATAAATAAGCACAATGATGTGGTACAAGTAGAACAACTCTGTCTGTTAGTGTTCACTGTGGATCAAATCTTTAATGAATATATAAATAAGCACAATGATGTGGTACAAGTAGAACATGTTTGTGTGCGAAAATGAACTAGCGTGTGAGGATAAATTCAGGAATTAGGTTGTCAATGGTGGGTATATATAAATTGGCCAAGACACAGAGATGCATCAAGGAGGATAGTGTTCACTTACCGCAGCTTCAACGTTTGCAGGAGATTCATCATTGGGGCTGGAAAGCATTGAAATGATGCTCAAAACTATACTTTCAACCTGACAGAAGAAAAATAGAGGTTCAATACCCTATAAAAGTTACGATAACTGTGAAAATAGCAATGTTGTGAAGAGTATCTGAAATAATAGGCACTTTCACTATCATCCCTTTGATGAATAGTATTTAACTGTGAAAATAGCAATGTTGTGACGAGTATCTGAAATAATAGGCACTTTCACTATCATCCCTTTGATGAATAGTATTTAATTGTTGCAGCCTTGCAGGTCACAATCTAAAAGGATATCTCCTCTATTTAGGTAGCTACATTATCTATGAGTATGTCATGCCAATGAGAGCAATAGTCCAACACAATTTGGAATCTACAACTATAAGACAGCACTTGTACTTGTTCAGGCTTTGAAGGAAAATTAGAAGAAACATCAACTACAACTATATACCTATACAGGGTGATAAATATTAAGTTAAAAGAATTACTGGAAGAACCAGTGGCTCCATTTGAAACTTTTAATTCAAGCACCCCTTTATTTTTATCCATGCTTGTAAATAACAGGTGATGAAATAGGCCATGTCCAGTCTGTAGCAGTTATCATCCAAAAGAAAATTTTGCAAACTTGTATGGACTTGTAGTTTTACTTGAAACCGTACACACATACATAGGGAAACTTCAAATAAGATACAGATACAAGACTTATAATTAAATTTGGCATCACAACAACTCCACACACATCCCACCCGAACCTACAGCTGAGATACAGTTCAAGCAATTATAACAAAGTGTTTGGGTGAAGTTACACACACAAATCCCTCCTTATCTCTGCACATCACCAAAAAAACTGTTTCATAAACTACATAGACTTAACCCCATGATTTGGCTTTCTCAAAGGAAAATTAAATCAAATAAGCTATAGCTCAAAGTAATTGATCAAGTCTGCAACTCTGTTGTGATCAGTAAGCTAAAATTATTTTCTATAATAAATACAACTTACCATTACATATTTTGACACTATTTTAGTACCCACAGTCAACTTCTAATTGACATAGAAAATTTTAAAATTTGGGGTAACACATAAATTCAAAAGCAATGAAAGAAGGAAATAAGTAAAAAAAAAAACTTAATGCCATACAGTGTGGACTGGCATCCAGCGCTCACTTGCAAGCTCGTAACCATTAGGGTCATCACCCGGCGGATGAAGAATTGATATGCAAACTCGACCATCTTGATAAACTGCAGTTCAGGAAGCCAAAACTTAGTTCCCCGTAATGCTGATAAAAAAAGTGGAAAAAAAAAGTAGGAGCTAGCAGGTTAATCAACCATTAGGATGCCATATTTCTGAAATAAACTTCACTGTAGGAGGACTGTTTGGGTAATTCGATGGAAAGCTCATGATGGCATTGAAAAATCCCCCCTCACTGCAAATAGATGATTTAGAACAATGTATATGAACATTATTGATCAATGCAGAGCAACTGATAGCAAGCATTATTGGATAACATCATTCAACAAATCGACTTCTACAACAATCAACTATGCTATTGGGGGAAAGGGCCGAGAGGTATATCTGAGCAATAACAGAACATAATGTATTCATCTAGAATCAATTATAACTAATCAAGCTATTCAAGCCACTAAAGAAGAGTAAATTAGTTTATTTGAAAAAGTAACAATCCACGGTTCCTAAAACCCCAATAAACCTCTTTCAAATTCAAAACCTCAAAACAAATCAACCACTTCACCCAATTCAACAATTTAGAGTCACAAATTGCCAACAATCAATCAATCAATAGGTGTAAGTAGCTCATCAATGAAAACAGAAGACCCAAACTTCAAGCTAAATTGAAAACAAAGGACATACTAAAGAGTATCTGGAGGTCCGATAATGGTAACGCTCCATTCGAAGATATTGCTCTCGTCAACCAAACCGGCTGAGAACCCATCGACCGGGTTTTTACAAAGATCTGCAGAGGAAAATAGAACCGATCGATCAAAAATCAAAAACCCTATGAAAACTCGGAACAATCAGTGGATGCGTAAAATTAGCCGATTTGTTGACAGCGATACCTTTGAGTTGCTTCTGGAGGAGGAGGCTTGCTTGAGACGCCATGGGAGAGAGGTTTTAGAGCCGAAACAGCTCTGAGAGAACCGGACGGGTTGGAGGAAAAAGGAGAAAGAGAATTGGACACTCGAATGTATTTATAGATAAAGAGAAGGTTCTGAATGTGGACTCCCAAAGCCATGTGACTGCATGGGCACATGGGATCTCTAATCCTCTGCGGACATGTCCTCTTGGGTTCTGTATTCTACAATTACCGTACTGACACGTCATAAGGGAAGAACGTATCGCGTTAATTTGTTACCTATAATCGTACGAAAATAGTCGTCAACTGTTTGCAAATACTGTGTTAAATGTCCATTCAGTTTGAATTACAAGCTAATAAATTATTAAGATTAATTAGACAAAAAACTTTGTTGCACTAATCGAATACAGCTCCCGCACTATTTAATTTCAATAGATGAATGAATGGTACTTCAATAGTTTTTATTTAATGTTTGAGCTGATTTAGGTAGGGGTAGGAAAAAAAAACAAAACCGCTAAAACCAACTATTATCGAACGAAAGTCGCATTGGAGAATTCGAAACTGAGATCATCGGCAACATTTTTAGTGGAGAAACGATCGAATCGGAAGGTTAACGATTGGTTGTCGGTTCTTAAAACGCAAACCATTGGCCAACCAACAAACCGGTATTGTTCATCATATACATGTGAGTTCATAATAGCCACTGATCTGATATAGATGAATGACCCATGAGCAATGTTCTGTCACACGGATTGTCAACATAAAACATGATATGACCGTCCGTTGGAAAATCAACAACTCGCGTCTATTTGATCAGAGAAAGATCAACATCGTCTAATCAAGAACACGATGACTTATATGTACTTTTTCTTTTGTTTTAGAGAATATAGTAATATGTTTTGGTTTGAATTAGAAATATGTGTATGGTTATTAGTATCCAAATTTGTACTTACATGTAGCAAAATGGTTGGTTGGTTAAAACCACCAGCCAGCGCACTGGTTGGTTTCACTGTGAAGAATTGGATTTTGGGTTGGGGGCTGGTCATGATATGTCAAACCGGTAATATCGAGTTGGGTTCGTGAATGGGTCAATTGGGTGGTTAACCACCCAATGCCCGCTCCTGGATTTAGGGATGGTAAAATAACATGAAACCATCGGAGACCGATATTCCCGTTTGGGTCGGAAATTTTCATGAATGGATCGAGATTTTTTCTTTTTAGGATGTTGACCTGGTACGGGTCGGTGTCAGATTTAGTATGACTCGACCCGTACTTATAATCAAATATAAAAATTAACTTGATATAATAATATTACATGTTTATAATTATATTATAAATTAAATATAATATTACATCATCCATTTATATGACTCATAAGAGTCTGTGCAATGGACCGGCCCGGGTCACGAAACACAAACGTAATTAGCAACCCGCTAAATAGCAGATCGTAGTCGCGAGTCGGGCTCTGTTGCGCACACTTTCTGCGGCTCCGGCCCGCTATTTAATGGGTCATGGTCGCGGCCCGCGACCCACTAACACGGTCGCTTGGTCGTTGATTTGGGCCCGCATGCCAGCCAACCATGCCACGACATCTGGCCAATCCGGGTAAAAAAAAATCTGATCGTTGCCAACGTTCGGTAACGACTCTTTTTTAAAAAAAAATTAATAAATTTTAATAAAAAATAACCACACATTCCATCTATAAATACACCCCTCTCATTCATCCGTACCACCAGCATTTTTCTCTTTAACTTTCTCTCTCAAAATCTAAAATTTCTCTCATACGTTACGATACAAAATGTCTGATGACGAGTGTCCACCTATGGAGGAGTTGGAAGCCAACATTCGGGCCGTCGAAGAACAACACTGACGAAGGGTTGATAGAATGATAGTGAGAGCAATGCCAAGTATCAACCGAATGATATTATTAATTACTTAATTTTGTCAAATTTATTTCAATTTCGTATAATATTAACTGTTATATATATTTTTTTAATAAATTCAACAAAATATCAATTCAGCATCCAGTCAACATTCACTCAAAACATGAGCACCAACTTAGGCCCCTACTTGGGTCTCACCAGTATGAAAGACAATAAAATTAAAGGGCTAAGACTCACTAATTTGTACAATCGACATACGAGCTCCTAACTCAAGCCTTTCCACTGTACATGCTCTAAAAATTAATAAGCATATTATATATTCTTTATCATATTCATGAATCAATGTTTGATATGGCTGAAAGGTGAATTATAATCTAAAAGTATTAGAGGGTGTTATGAACGGGGTGGGGCATAACGGGTAATACTTGATTCGATAAAAGCGTGAACGGATCATGACCGGACACGAGTCGGGTTCAAGGTGCATGTATGAGAATCGATCGGGTATTAGAGCATCTCCAATGGTTAGACACTGCACAGTGTCTATGCGCAGTGTCTAACCACTGTTTTTGGCTTCCAGACACTGCTTCCAAACACTGCTCCTCCAATGGTAGTGTCTACGCAGTGTCTGGAGCAGTGTCTACACAGTTTTAGTTAATTAAAAAGCACCCCACATTTTTAATACTAATTTTATTTCATACCACACAAACATTACATAATATTTAAAACGCTAGATAATTTAAACGCTAATACATATGTAGATAATTTAAAACATAATTATTAAAATACGATTAAACTAATTCCTATTTCTACTAATATGTAAACGCCACCTCGCATCGTCCTTGAGCATCTCCCACACAGGACGTTTATTCTACAGCCCGTGTTTGCCTTCATAATCAGAAACGGCCGCGACATATATTTTGGCATCCGTTGCCCCTCTCCTAGGGTCGGCCAGTTTCTTCTGGTAGCATATCTCAAACCACTTGCACTTCTTGCTCATCTTCTGGAAGTGGTCCTTCACTTGCTTCTCTGTCCGTGGCGGCCAAGCATCGTTCCCAGTTTGTACGTAAGTAACGTACAGACCATGCCAATACTGACCCCTGGGCTCGTAGTGGGTGAGCCAATTGACCACCAAATGAATTTCCTCCTCTATTGACCAAAGAGGCCCGGTTGCCCAAGTAGACGTATCGACTTGATAGAAAAAAAGAAGAGGAAATGCTAGAAAACAAGAGAAATTGGAGAGAGAGAATGTGAGAGGTGTGAAAAATGAGAAGGGGGGTGAGGCTATTTATAGGAGGGGAGGGGTCGGGGTCGGGGTCGGGGTCGGCGCGGCTGCCACGACCTAGGGTTACTATTTCAAATAGTAACCCTGGCACGCTCCTCGAGGCTCCGATAATTCGATAAAAAATTGATTTTTTTAATAACACAAAAATCAACTAGATTGAAACTTTTATTAACAAAACGCAAAGTACATTAATTTAAAAACTAAATTGAAGTCTTGGCTAATCCAAGTTCTCCAACCGCTTCCCGAGGCTTTGAATGAGCGAGGCACGAGACGCCCTTTCAGCCGCGGTCAAGTCGGTGATGTTTTGGCGAAGAACTGGGTTCAGGGTCTCCATGATCTGGTTCTGCATCGCAATTTTTCCCTCTAACTGTGTCCCTTTCCTTTGGGAAAGAGTGTCGAGGAACTGCATCTGCTCGGGAGGTAGCCCGGACGCCGCCGACTGGGAGGATTGGGAGGCTTGGGCTTTGCCTCGAGCCCTGGCCTTGGCTCTGTTCTGCCCGATCGGACGACCCTCGGTGGTAAACGAGTTCAACTCGTGGTCGAAGTCGTCTCCAAAAGTGCGAGACTCGTCCATCCTCGTCCGCTTGCTTCCATCACTATCGGCGTCGAGGTTGAGGTCAAGGTCGGGGATGTCACATTCGGGAACATTTTTTGTGAAAAACTTCGGTTGCCCCCTCACGATGAGCCACATATGCTTGAATTTGAACACATGCCCTTCATCCTTGAGGTACGCCTTTTCAGCGCCTGCCAGGACGTCAACCTCGTTCCTCCCGCTTGTCAGCGTGTTCTCAAAGTTGGTGTACTTCTCCTGGAACTTGGTGATGAAGCCTTTAACCTTATGCCAATGGTCCTTGCACGCCATCCACGCCCGAGGTGGGTCCGCTGCCGGTCTAACTGCCTCGTACTCGGCATGCACCTTTTGCCAGTACTTGTCGTTCTTCTGGTTCTTCCCGTTGATGGGGTCGAGCGAGTTGTTCAGCCACGCTCGGGCCAATCTGGTCTCCTCCTCGGGGGTCCACTTCGGTCGCGGAAGTGGTCTCGGCCTCGCTGAAGATGTCGCCGCCTTCCCCTTCCTCCTCCTCGCTTGCGTCGGAGCTGACTGGCAATGTTGGGTGGCCGAAACGAATAGGGAATGTTGCACTTGGGACTCTGGCCATTGGGTCGGCGGGGTGTATGGAGGAAGCGGCGTTGAGTGCCCCGATTGGAGGAGTTGGGAAAAGGAGGAGTAGTTGCCCCAAGTAGTCCTCTTCGGTGTGGTGAGAACTCACGTCTTCATCATCCAAGGAGTCGACAAGGGATTGGAAGGCTTCATTCGGATCCATAACGAGTGTAGGAAATTTTTTTTGGAGAGATTTCGATGAAGAATAGTGGAAGGGAAGCTAAAAAAAAGTGAAGAGAAGGTAAAATTCGAGTTGGAGGTGGATCTGTATTTATAAAGGAATTTGGGGGTCGGCGTCGCCACGTGGCGGGTCGTGACTGGCTAGCCGACTAGCCGTTGGCGCCAGACACGACCAGCAGCGTCGTTGCCAGAACCAGCAACGACGCGCAGCATCGACCCTGCAGACACGACTCGTAGACACGGCAAGTCGTGTCTACACGGTCGTGTCTACGCCAGCAACGACGCGTAGACACGACCGTTGGAGGTGCTCTTAGTATCATGATACCCGTCTTGTTGTCAATACACTCACATTGAGTAACTTTCTCTTCAATTTTTAGGGTTATTGAAGAGTAATATCCAAATGAATTTACTATAAGACAATAATACCTTTGTTAATTTTATTTCCATAGATATGATAATAGTAGTTTTTATTTTTTGAAACATGAAGCTTGTGTTATTGTAAAAAAGTTTTTTTTTTTGATCAGCTAATTATTTTGATAGAAGGACCAAGTTTTCGAACAGAAAACAGGGCCAAGGTTTTACCCTCAAACAGAACCGAGCATGCCCATGGCACCTCAAACCCAGAACAACCAACTCAAAACAGACCGAGCATGCCCATGGAACCTCAAAACCAGAACAAACAACTCACTACATGAGCACAGACCAGGGCTTGATTCCCAAGAGTTACAAACAAGAAGCACAACTAAAATCTAACTAACACAACAAAGGACTCTTACCCAAGGAAATTTTACAAACTTGAAGACAACCAAAGCCAACCAGGGCTGAAAAGCTAAAAACAACAGTAGAACACCCAAAAACTCACAGCCATCCACGCGACAACCCCAAGACCAGCGACCAACACACGACCAGGGGGGATAACTATCACTCGGTCCTCCGTTACCTAGGAAGGTAACCCACCTCCAGCCAACACTAAGAGATGGTCCTAAAGAGAAGAACTAGCATCAATCGATACCGAGATGAATAGTTATCCCCAAAGAGCCCTAACCCAGAAACCCCCAAATTGGACCGAGAGGCCGCCGGCCAGCACCGAAAAACAGCCAGTCCGCCCTCTCTGAAACAGAGAGGCAGAGGAGATTTAAGGGATAGAGTCAAACCTGGAGTGAAGACCCGAGATCTAAAGTGGGAACCAGCGCCGCGCCATCAGATCCAAAGCCGATCTCTCGACGGAGTGAACTCCTCCTCTGCAAGCGAGTCTTCAAAACCCAAGCCAAACCGGCCTAACAGCTCGCCGGTAGTCACAAGCTCCGACGAGGCCCGAAAACCCCAACAAACCGAGAACAGTGGAAGAGATCCAGAGGAGTTGGGGTTGGAGACACTCACTGAGTCAGGAAACCTTGCCAGGAACAGATCTGAGGTGAGGGAACTCCGATCTACAATGATCCCCACCTAAATCAGTGGGGAAACACCTCCCACACGTAGATCTGGAGAAGTGCACGCTCCCAAAGTCGGAGAGGCACGGAAGAGCGAAAGGGAGGAAACAAAGTGGAGGGGGAGAGAGGGGAAACGATGGGAAGTGAGGGTGAGGGCCGTCGGCGTCGTCCCTGGCTCCGGAGGAAGCCAGATCTGACGCCGACGGCGAGGAAGAGCTCGGTTTAGGGTTTGAAAAGAAGAGAGAGGGGAGAGCGAATTTTCTAGAGAGGAGATTTGGACAGAGCAACAAATGATGGACTTAACATGTTATTGTAAAAAAGTTATGTTCGTTTGTTTAGAAAATGAGTAACTTCTATTATCAAATAGTCTTGCAATGTGTTGTTGATGCATGGACATAAGATTAAAATAGAATCCAAGATGCATTTTTTTATAAGTGATGATTTTATTAAAATTTGGGGTTTCTACAGGAAATTCAAAGAGAGGAGATGCGACCCAAAAATAGGGATCATCCAAGGTAACGTTTGGGAATCCGCCCCCCCTTAAATTCGAGAAGGCGATCCGATTCACATGGATAATGAACTAGGAATTCTACAAACAAGTGTAAAATCGGGTAGAGACTAGAGATACGCACTTTAACGCAACGCCACTGAGCTAAATACCGGTGAAGGTGGTTGTCTTGGCTCGCGGATGGGCAGGTACGATCACCTTAAGGAACATGCCCCTTCTAGATAGGAGCGTTGAAAAGTTGAGACGTCGGGGGGATTCACTCGTTTTTGGGCCCAATAGACATCCATCCTCTATTGGGCCCCTGCTTCGTAGGGTCTGGGTTAGGGTCCTCATCGATCTTACGCAACAAAAGCCTTTAAGCCACCCGGTGTCATAATACGGGGCGCTTTCCATCGGAGACTGGTGACAAGATGCCCAAGTTCCGACCTTACACACACCAAGCGCGCACTTCCGACAAAAGGAACTACTAGGATGGCCGACGCCAGATCTGATTCATAGATAGTTGGGACTGCGTGGCTAGGAAGCTACTCCCACCAGGTTTGACCTCCTTGGGCGGGAAAAGATCAATCCGGGGAGAAGAGGACAACCAACATGAGGTTTATCGAGGTCAGAGAGAAAGGATGAAGAAGTGATTCCGGTGGTCAGGCAGTGATTCTAGCGATGAGGGGGGGTCCCATCGGATAGGGCAGGCTAGTATCAGCGAAGTCCATCCCAAAGAAGCCACGAGAGGAGTTTGGTCCGACCTCCATCTTGCCGGCCAAGACGATTTACCGTCCGATAAAACTCGGTTTGAGGGGATAGTTGTAGAAGATGTCAAAATAGATATGGTTCCCGCTGAAGGAGACAGGGGCTCTTTGGTGGATGCAAGGCTATTGTGGTGGCGGTCTGAGCTTGAAAGAACGGAGATGTTGGCGATGGTCGAGGGGATCCAGAGACGAACGATGGTAGATGAGGAGTCCTAGTGACTGAGAGGCGGCGAGGAAGGGGGATCAGGTTGTGGTGCAATGGATGGAGGAGGCCGGCAAGATCGGGCCCTCACTCACCCATGCCATTTGCACTGCCAGAAAAGAAGGTATGGACGACGATGATGTGAAGAAGAAGGAGAAGACGACAATAGATATCGGCGATAGAACCCACAATAGGAACAAACAAGGCCACGCGGGACCGAACAAGGCCACTCAGGGCCGGACGGGAACCTATTCAGCGACCTCCACCGGAGGAGACCGCCAGAGGCGACAAGGGCCCAAAATAAGTGGCAACGTGCTGTAGAGAGAAAACCAACGGTTCTCCTGTGTTTTTTTTCTTTCAAGAATTTCACATTATAAAGTTTAGGGTTAAAATTTAAAAGAAGATACACTTAAGTTGTCTTGATCAATGGTTATTATTAATTTGTGATCAACTCTTTATAAGAATGTCATAACTAGCCTAACTTTATGTAGGCAATATATACCCAGAAATTGTTTTTAGAATATGTTACTTTTATTTGATTTTGAATGAAAACGACATACGTTAGACTACATATTTCATTATTCTCCATCTCATCTATATCTAGAAAATGACCTACCAATCCACGTAAACGACATAGAAACCAGACAAAGGACAAAATAAGAAGAGTTTATTTTTATTTTCCTAAACCAGACAGACCCTTGGATGTCTAATGGCAGAAAATGACTTTAAGCTCACGAGGAGAGGCACACTCATGCAAGAAAGACGCCGCATCATGCGGGTAAGTGAGCGCCGTAGGACACGCGCGCTTGAATACGTCCGAGTAACTCGAGTTCCTGCAAGCCTCCGGGCTGTTGAACCGGTTCCTGCAGCACAGCTCGTCCGTACCGAACTGGTCGCACCCGCTCCTGCATCCCACCACCGGACCGCGGCCCGACCGCCCGAGTCTCACCCGCAACCTCTCGGGACACGCGGCGAGCAGGTCGGCCCGACAGCCCACCACCGGGCACTCCCCGATGCCGTCGTGCGGGGTGATCGTCATGGGCACGTTGAAGCCGTCCACCAGGCTGACGCCGTAGGAGGAGACGTCGTTGTGGCCGTGATGGAGGCTGAACTGGGCCAGGGTGGTGGGGAGGGATCCCCCGGCGCCGTCGCACTCGAAGCGGCCGCCGCAGTCACCGGTGAGGCAGGAGAAGCGGGAGGTGTTTGTGTAGGAGCAGCCGGTTCGGGCCCAGATCCGACCCGTCCAGAGGGAGGATGGGGCGGGGAAGGAGTGGTGGGTGAGGGTGTGGAGGGTGAAGCCGCCGCGCGCGAGGACGTCGTGGCCGCCGTTGGGCTGGATGGCGGGCCAGAGGGTGAAGTTGCAGTTGTTGACTATCGTTAAGGTGAGTGCAGGAGGTGCAGCGTGGGCAAGGTCGCAGAGCATTAAGAGCGTAGCGGAGGAGAACAAGGAGAGCAAATAAGCCATTGTTGATGGGATCGATGGATGGTTAGGAAGAGAGCGCGAGAGGAGTGGGAGGTGTTGCATTGCTACTTAAAAGCGAAATGGAACGCGATACGTGTGTTGGATTTGGAAAGACCAAAGTTGCCTTGTAGCTAATTCACTTCAGTTTCAGTTAAGAGTGTCCATGCGTGCGCCTTCACGAACTTTGACTATGACCCGGGCAAGTTACAGTTCAACGGACTATGCTTAACATTTGAAACTGTTCTATTTGACATCTTTTCGTATGGCAATCGACTTAAGAGGGTCCAAACTTAGTTCTGATCATTACAAGAGTATCAAATTCAATCTTAGATAGAATTATTTGGAAATAAGTACATTGGTTTATAATTAATATATTAGATGTTGTGAATCTCTTATCATGTTAAAACATTATTATTAACCATATATAGAGCATGAAGAGTTATAATGATTGGAATATAATTAATACATAACTACTAGCACTTCCTCGTTGGAGTGGGAGAAAGACATGTTCTCACTGAATTGAAAACGACATCACCATTATGTTGTTGAATGGCTGCTGATATTGGCAGATCCTGTTGAGCGGAGTAGCCTAGTTCTGAAAGATTTTCGTCAAGTCCATGTCTCATAAGCAAGGAATCCAATTTTCGGTATCTGGCTAGGAGGTGCATCAAATGGTTCTGTAGATCCGTAAATGGATATAAATACTGCTTTCACACGGGGACATGTAGTCCTTACGAGTAGTAAGAAGTGGAAACATAACAAAGGAAGAAAAAAAAAGCATTTTTTGAGATGGGTGGTGAGGTTGCCGTAGCAAAATTGATAAGAAAAGGAAAGATAAAAGATAAAGTTGCTTGATCAACTTGATGTAGGGTGGTAATGGATGGGTATGGTTTGGTTGAACAATGGAGCAAATCTGCGGTGACAAGAAATTATAATATAACAAACAAACAACAATCAAAAATAAAATAAAAGGAGGGAACCATAGATTCTCATACTCTCCTCCCACTGATACCATATCAGATGTTTTGAATTCTCTGTCCTGTTAGAAATTATCTTTCTTTCTTTTTGAGATATCCTGTTAGACATTATCATTAACAGTATATAGAGTATGAAGGGTTAAATTATTAGAAATTACTAAACATAACTACAATGATATTGGGCTTAGTGAAGCTACTGAAGTGTTTTTTCTGCATAAACTGACCAAAGGATTTGAAGTCTTCAACAGTCAACACTAGGCGGAAATCTTAGCTTTAAAGATCATCATCTTATATTATAGTGTCTTCTCCTAACTACGACATATCAGGTTGATTACAACAATGGATGCAATTTTCCAACACAACGAGTAGATATAAGCATCACAATTTTTTGAGCTCGGACATATAGATTGCAAAAACCGGAAAGTTAGTTTTGAGACTTGCACCCGAGAAGCTTTAATGCAAATGCTAGAGTACGAATTGCTTTTCATTTATCACATATCTAGTATAAAATTTCACTATAGCATAAACATACATGGTACTATAATGTGACCACCCTAAAACAGAACGCTATATTATGCTAATTAATGTACAGTCTCATTATTTATCATTTTTAGAAGTGAATTAATTAAATTTACCCTGTAAAATCTTCATGGCAAATGCCAATATAATTTTGCTTCAAATACCCTATAAGGATCGCGGGATTCTTCCAATCAATCAAAGCGCTAATTTTAATAATCTACATGAATGTATAAAAATGAATGAGCCAGCATAAAAATGCCATTATGTATCAACTAAGATACAATTAGCAGACACACAGGACTCACCTTAAATTGCAAACCTATTCATATACAATCTTATCATACAGTACGCTTCCTTTTAGAACGCTTGCTTCTCCTTGGCTGAGAATTAGGATCTTGTTTCTCAGCATTGGAAGCATATGCTCCTTCTAGAACCTCACCCTGTAAAAGGCATTCATTTAGCTTCACAGGATAAAACACAAGCTTGACATTTTCTGTCTGAGGATTAAAAATAATTTCCTTTTTTAAAGAGTTAACTTTGATACAGCTGTTGTGACTTGAACCTTGACGACCAAGTCAAGGATCTAAGTACTTGAACACTTGGCAAGTAAACTTTGGCAATTAAAAGTAATTTCTTGTTTCCACTAAAAACAAATTTAGCTACTGATCTCCTTCAGTGGGTTTTACCATGTCCAGATGTAACATTATTAATGTCTCTTGATGGATCAACTTAATATTTAAGAGAACCATACAATAAGCATCTTGATTCCTCACCACAAAGAGATTGTGTGGGTTTCTTAAAAATGTTATATTCATGGGTATCTCTCGTTTCATCGTTTTTGTAATAGAATAACATAAATAAAAACCTCCAAGCCCATACGTGCAATTGGTACCTCCGTTACATAGTTATAAATTAAAGGCTCAAAATTTTCATGCATGAGTTTCATTGTTTTAGAAAACCATGAGCCTTTTCATGAGCAGTAGCAAAATTTGAAGTGCAAGGACAATAGTAATAAATGGCAACTATGAGTAACACAACTTATATATAGTTGAATTTACCTTGTCCTTTGTCCCTTCATCTGAGTCATCCTCAGAATCAGAAGTAGATGCCAGAGCCTGGACAGATTCTGCTTGCAGTACCTTGCTTGGATCTTTTTTTATCTCTCTTAACTGTTTAAGCCTGTTGATTTGTGCTTTTATCAGTAAGGAAATTTTCATACTTTCAAATATTAGGACAACCATTGTTAAATAAGAGTATCAGACCTCTCCGCAGGCACATAGCCCGACCGCTTTGCCCGTCCTGCGGTAATGATTCCACTAGTATCCTCATTAACTGCAGGCTTCGCTCCTCCCAATTTGCGTAACCATACTTGTTGTGCAGTGCTGAGGATGTTGTTTGTAAACCTATATAAAAACATTGACTATGATGAACTAGAAAGCAGATGAGTATAGGTTCAACATATATGGCTGAAAGGAAAATACAAAATCCCAAGAAAAGAGACCTATTAGCCCTTCACACATAGCATTACTAGCTCAACTTATATGAATAAAATAAAATAAATCAAGACTAGTGGAGATCATTAATTTTTTGCCAGTATTCCTTATAAATTTTTGGATATTCTTGGAGAAATAGCACAATGAATCAAATTTCATAAGAAAAAATAGCGAGTGCAGTAATGTTGTAGCACAGGAAACCAACCAGTATATTGATAACCCTGACGGGACAGACAAGGAGAAGTAACCAATCATCAGTGGAAGAAATTTTAAAATAATAAGTGTGTTCTTCTGAGCCGCATCATCAGTCTGCCAAAAGAAGACAATTAGGGATTTATAATAATTTTTAAAAAGCCCACACATGAAACTAGTCATTAACGAGAGATTTTACCTGGGGAGGCTTCATAATTTCCATTGATACATATTGAGAAACGACAAGGAGAACAGGTAAAACTAGGTATGCTGCAGTGTCAGACCAGCCTAGTGGAGGATGCCCATCCTGAACATTATAGATCACATAAATAATCACTACATAATACATAAAGATTGTGGAAGATAGTAGGCATCCAGTACCTAATCATAAGTATATGAGTGAAGTGACTAGCTACTATAAATAATACATATAAATCTCTTTAGGTCAATTGGAAAATAACCTGTCAATATTTAAACCCATGCTTTTTCATTGTGCTATGCATGTTTGCATTATATGGCTCCTGTTCTAACATAACCATAAACTTACACATAATGCAAGAAACTAAACGGGAAGTGCTAGCTTTGTTTTATGTTAAAAGTTAGTGAAAGAAAAAAAAGTTGAAAGAAAAAACAATCCTTTACAAGTTTAAGAAGGTATAATGTGCAAATCTTGTGGTTAATCTCTGATTTCATGCTTTAAACAGGTAGGTTCAAAGGATAAAAGTTATTTCAATGGAGAATGTTCAAGATAAGATCTACACTAACAAACTACAAATATGCAGGCAACAAAAGGGGAAGCCATGTCGCGCTTAACTTGCTAATCAGAAACAACAAAAGGGTGATTGCATCTGTCAAAGGACGAGATCAGTATAAGCTATGGTAATGTCCAGATGAGAAAGCATGAACTAAAAGGTTGGGTCATCTTCAACTGCAGATGGACATTTCATTATCATATTGTAATATCTGCAAACCATACTCATGTTGGAAAATCATGCTTTATTTTGAAGGATATAAGGGTCCTTGATCAGTGTCAATCATAAAAGTATAAACATATTGTACGCAAATGACTATTAGTTTCATCAGTATAATTACCACGAATGGAAGAAGCCAAGATATTCCGGATCCACTTTGGCGAGCAGCAATTGTAGTTGGGCCACTCAATGAAGGAATCCAGAAGAAACCTTCCGTCAACAGTCCCTTCAAGTAAAACATTTGAAAAACAAACACTGATCAACTTAGTCAACTCACATCCACTAAAAATATAAACGAGATACCAGTATCTAATTACCTCATTGGCCACATTAGAAAGAGCTTGATATAGACCTATAAAAACTGGTATAGTCGCCAAAGTTGGAAGACAACCTAAACACCCACGAAATAATTAAATAAATAATAGGCATCGGAATCATAAGGCATCTTGTTTTGAAACTTTATGATGAAATATTGGAAACTGAAAGTTAAATGCCTTTCAAGAGAGTGATTAAAAACACACCTGCCAGGGGATTAACTCCAGCCTGAGTGTATAGCCGTGATGTCTCAAGCTGAATTCTTTCCTTGAATAAGTGAATAAAAACTATTATAAGAAACTTAATTATTTTGAAGGGGAAAAGGAGGGGACAGTTCAATCCCAACCTCAAGTTTGGATATAAAACCATATAAACTATGGACTAGAGAGAGAGCTTACCTGATTGCCTGCATATCTTTGTTGAATGGCTTTAATTTTTGGTTGGAGGTTTTGCATAGCCAGTGTTGATTCCACCTGCATAATGCATATTGATAAATGCCATAGCACTTCAGTATGCAATTATATTGAGGCTAAAGTCTAGTCCAGAACCTAATTCTAACATAGTGATCATGAATCTAGAAATACAGTAGATCTCGCACAACATACTTCATGATTCATGAATTTAATCCCAAAGCCAGTCCTCAACCTAATTCTAACATAGTGACCTTGAATCTAAAATTTTGCCTCTACATGGAGATAAAGATAGAAACAGAATATGCTAATTACAAAAGCAAGGTAGGATCAATCACGCACCTGCTGTTTTGTCAATGGCAGTGTTGCGACTTTAACAATAATAGTTAGTAAAATAATAGCAAAACCATAGGCATAAGGAACGTGCACAGAACTAAGTCCATCCTTCAAAATCTGACACAAGGAAATCAATTACATTATCAGCATCAAATATACAAACACCAGACTCATTCCAAGAAGACGTGAACAATAGCTAAATTATGAACCACTAAGCATAATTAATCAAAATGCCAAGTGTACTTGGGAAGTTCAAATTTCTACTAAAATCTCCCATTCACGGACCAAACATAAACTTACATGCACAATTAAGCGATGTAATCACCTTAAGTACGAATTCCATGCCTTCAGAGATAAAACCGAACCATCCGCCATTCTTCTGTGTGGCGACATCAGTTGAGGTCGAGGCGGCGCCACCGGCAGCGGAATCAGCAGTAACAGCGGCGTCAGCGAGCGTGTAGAGAAAGCTCTCCGTCCGGCTAAAAATCAGATTGAAATCTAAGGAAGAATCTAGAGAGTGAAGTGGAGGGATGTCATGGAAGCTGAACTTGACTCTGGTGGAGAGGAGCCGGCGTTGGTGGAGCGTGCGAATTCCATAGCGAGGCGTATAGGAAGATAGAGCTCCGATGAAGGAAGGAGATGAAATAAGCGTTTTGGCCATGGAGTTACGGGTGGTGGGAGAGAACAAGTTCAGCTTCTCATGGAGGGGGGGAAGGTTTGGCAGAGCCAATGGTGGAGAATATTTTGAATTATCCGTATTTTTCTTTTCTAATTCCCACCAGGGTAGGAAAATGACGAGTAAAAGGAGATGTCTGGGCTCATTCCTGGCCAATTAGCGAGTCCCACGTTAACGTGCGAGGGGCTGTGTTGTAATTTCAGTTTGTATTTTCTTGGTCTCAGGCTAACTAGTTGGTGTAGCTGGTGTGGCCATTTGCTGGTTCGCCGCGTGTATTGTCTTTACTATTTCATAGTTTATACTGTTTCCTCTGATTATTAATTTATCCGACCGTTCCCTTTAAGAAAAAAATTTATTCGATCGTTTCCCATTCCCTCACATCGCACTCCATTCCACCAATATAAGTGCCACTTCTTTTTAAAAGAAGACCAAATAAAATAGTACTCGTATATCGCTATTAATTGTGTAACTAAAAACATACCCATCTTTGTTAAAAAATAATATTTTGCTTCAAAAAGCCTGTAAGCACTAAACAATTCAATTCAATTGTAGTTATAATATTTTATAAAGGACGTTTTAATAATTTAATATTAATATCTTTGTTTAAAAAAAATGAAATTAGAGTTTTATCTCCTTAGAATGCGTAATAAATTTAAACCAAAATTTAAAATTTTATTTTGTATTAAAAAGTATTTTCATCATTAACTTTAAATTAAGATAAATTAAAAAAATAAAACCCATCGAGATAAATTAATGTTTTAAAACATAATAGAAAAATAAGACATTTATCTAACTAGTCATGGCTCTCTCTCCTATTTTAGGGTTCCACGCTGATGTGGTTGACATCCTTCTTTTTGGATCCCTCCCGTCCATCCATCGTCAATTCATCACTATCATTTTCTCCTCTATCTACTCTGACACTTACCCTCTTGATCCCTCATTGGAACGATTGAGGTAAAAGATCATAAGCACCACTGCCACCACCTCGACCCCTCTCCGTATCCTCATTGGGTACGGGGGGTCGTTTCTCCTCGCCGTGTTCAGCACCTGAAGATCCTCCTCCATCCTCCCTCCCCCCAATCCTCCTCCTCTCTGAGACGATGCAAGGGGTGATCACACAGTCGTGCTCCGCCACAACCTAAGCTTTCATGGGGACATGCGGGTGCTGGTAGATGGTCACAAAGAGGGGCTCGCCCTCTTATGGGATTAGGACGTGGAGGTCGTAGATTATAGAACGGGGGTTGGGTGCATCACTATGGGGATCTTGGCCCCGAGCCGGGAGGGCTTCCGCCTCGCAGACGTGTACGACGGTGTAAGAGGAATCAATCAGACGAGGTATGTTACACAGCTCGTTAGGTCCAATAAGTCCCAAACGGAAGAGCAAGATGTTATTGAGGATATACGTCTCGTCCCACTATGATCTGGCATTACTCGATTCTAAGTCTCCTTCTTTTCTTTGGACCTACTTGGATGTCTGGCATCATCCTCACCTCCTCTAAGGGTTTCCACCGAGGCACCAACATGCTTAATATGCAAAACATGTCAATCAGAGTCGAGTCAGGAAAAGTGCAAGCTGTGATAATAGGCAACTATATGGAAATATGGATATACCCCTGAAATAGTCACATGGATTAGTCAAGCAATCTTGTTACGTGGAAAGCGTTTCAAACTTGTCCGGAACTATACCTCACCCTTCCTCCTCCGCTTTCAAATTTGTTACCTCTCGGATAAGGGGCTCTGCTTTCGAATGCCCTTGTCTGTATTTTATAGTTGAGAAATTAATGATGTTTCTTTGCTAAAAAAAAGTAAATAAAAGGTACAAAGTGCTGAATTGTTAATAATTAAAAAAAACTCGTAGAACCCTAGTTGTTCTCCTATTGGTGCCCAATAGCGCTTTTTTCTACATTCTCTTCTTTTTTGTTTTCGACCCTCGCGCTTCTCCTCCCATGGAATTGCTCGGCCTTCATTCACCATCTCTCCCTCCCTACCCAACTACGGTGTTCACCAAGCCGGGAAGAAGGCGGAAGACGTACAAGAAGACCAGCTTGAACTCGATGATCTCGCTGCCTCCTTCTTTAGCTTTGGATATGTTGACTCTCCCGAATGGTTGTGTAGACCCTGTGGGTGGTGCCAATGGGATCACAATCCCTGTTACCGTTCTACCGCCACGAACGTCCCAATATTTTGTCCGGCCTAAACGACCGCAACGAAAACCTAAGAAGGCTTCGTCTGTGACTCATCCTTTTATGGCGATTATGGGGTTTACGACACCTGCTCTGCCACCACATCTGATCGCAACCGCGGACCTTGTGTTGGATACGCGCCCCCTAACGTCGATCTGATTCCAACTTTGAAGCTTCCAACAAGGTTATCAGTCGTGTCAGGTATTTTTCTGCATACATCTATGTAGGTGACGACACAGTCTTTGTCATCCCTTCCCTCTCTAATGTTATCTCAAGGTCTAGTGGATGTTTTGCCCCAATCAGTGCTACTAGGGGTACAAGGCATGAGGCCCGCAAACCAACTCTCTCTCGGCCTACCACCATAACCCCCTAGCGTTATTAGAACCACCATAGGTCGATCCGTTGGGAGTTCTACCGCTTCCTCCCTTGCCACCCACCAGTGTCAAGACCCCTCCCACCCAAGAGCCTATATCAAGGGTGGATGCCCGATCTCCGGTGGGAAGCATGTCGTTGTTGATGAAGGCCCTGTTTCCTTCATTGGATGATTTTAACATGTCGTTGGAGACATGCGACCCACTACTAGATGAAGATGTCATAGTTTTTGTGCCTACATCCTAGTTACCATCTCTGGTCTGCATGAGATTCGGTCTGGTAGGGTGGTTTCTCTCTCCTCGGACGTTGTCGAGGGATTTAGTTTTGCGTTTAATAATTCGCAGATGAGGCTCTACAATTGAGGGGTTGGTACTCAAAGACCTATCCCCAGGGGTCTATGCTTTCTACTTCGCATCCAAGGTAGCAATGGAGAGTGTCTGACGGGGTGAGCCCTAGAGTTTCTACCGATACCCACTCATTCTCTCGAAGCTCACACTAGAAGGTCTCCCCAAGGACGAGTTCGATCGGATCCAAATATGGGCACAAATTTGGGGGCTCCCTTAGACGATATTCACTGTTACCATCAACACTAAGGTGGGGGAGGAGTTGGGAGGTTGCATAACGGTCCACGTAGATAAGTGGGGCTACTGTAGGGACGGCATGATTCAGATGAGATTTTGGCATCCACTTGGTCCGCCCTTGAGGAGAACCATGGTCCTAGTCTTTCAAAAGTTTACAAAACTAATTAGCGTCACATTGAAATACGAACAACTACCAATGTTCTATTTCAACTACGGGAGGATAGGTCATGCGGTGGTCGACTGCTCTCTTAAACTCCCGGGTGTCCCTCGATATTGCACATCTCTGGTTGCGACAGGTGCTCTAGGAATAGGAAAACTTGTGCCAAAGGAGTGGGTGATGCAAACCCTAAAGTCATCCCCTATGGTTCCCCTAGGCTTTTTACCCCTTCAAGCACAACAACCGGCGGTGGGGAATATCTCCATGCTTTCCCACCCTATCTACGTGGGTTCTTTCAGTCCAGTTGGATTGGGACGTCAAGCAGGAAGGCCAAAAGGCGCTCTCGTGTCGCCTGAGGGCCTTCTGTTGGAACTAATTTCGCAAACTTGGAAATGATTTGCAGAACAAAACACTGAAACAACAATAGCATGCAATAGAAACCGAAAAACTGGAAAGACCAACCGGTGTGACGTGCAGAACAAGACGAACAGCTGAGTCGTGGCACGGAGGTCCACTGACTTTGAAGCAAAAGTTCCGGCGTGCCCGAGGGGGTGAGCAGCATCGGTTGCTCCCCAAGGATCTCTCAGCTCTTATCCAGCAGCGCGCCCACTCGCTCTGCCGGACGTGGAAGCAGTAGAACAGCAATAGAACTTCGGGTGTGGTGAGAGTTTGGGAGAGTAACAAAACAGTATAAATTTGGCTCTGGAAGCGTTGAAAACGTAAGTGATAAAAGAGGAGAACCAGAGCAGTATTTATAGCTGCAGGACGTGAGGGCAAAAGGGTAAAAGCACAACAGATATTCTGATATCAGTCTGTTCCAACGACTTCCACTACTGGGTCAGACCCACTGAAAATCGGAACCACTTCGACCTCACGTTCTGACTCGTTCAAAAATATTTGAATAAATCAAACCAGAAAATTAAAAAGTATTTTGAGTAAAAAGATAGGATTGCCCGCCCCGCAGGGGCTCCACCCGAACCCGCGCCCGGCCCGTCCCGACCCGGACGGACGGCGGCGGCGGCGCGCACGAGGCCCATTCCGGCCCAACTAGCATAGGCTGGCCCAGCTGATGTTCTGAACAGGGAAGGGAGGAGTGGCTTTATTAACTCTCTTGCAATCCTATTTGTTTCCGATGTGGGACTCTTGTTAAAACCAAAAGAGACAAACTTGGCTTTGTAAGCCAATTTATCCGACAATCCCCCACAAATTGGCGACAAAAGCTTTAAAAACAAAACACTTTAAAAAAAGGAAGGAAAAACACCACAAAAGTTCTGTTACTGGAAGGTGCGGTACTTAAACATCAATATCTTTCGATTTGAATTGATGCATAGTGAAATGTGATAACAACTTACTTAAAGTAAGTGAACAAGTCTTGAACTTACTTAACTTCGGTTGATACGTCACACAACACATACCATACTTCATATCCCACTGAATCCGTGAAACTATCAACTACGCTATTAAAGGCCCTGCGTAAACCTTGGTTCTATTGAGTGCTCTAGGAAGACTTTGCCCCAAGTCTTTCATAGATGGCGGCCCACCATCACACACACGTAGGTAGCTCATCAAGTGCTTCTCACAAGCACTGTCCCAAACGGGTCTGGAGCTATTAAGGACATAAAGTCCATCTTGTCAGCAGAATCCATCAAGTGTGTCTCAATAGCACCACCAAAACTGGTTATGGATTACAATCTATCAAGTGCGTCTCACTAGCACCACCAACACTGGTTATAGATTATTATCAAGATCTATCAAGTGCATCTCAAAGCACCACCAAACCTGGCTATAGATCATCAAGCACTACAAATGTCATAGGAATGGGAGATGTAGTGCATCAAGACAAGTACGGCTACATATGACCACTAACTCAAGTCATCCGTACTTTCTTGACCTATGGGCTTGAGCCCCATCCCCAACGACATATCTAGGAGATTTCTCCTTGGTTGACCCTTGGTAAAGGTATCAGCCAGATTTCTTTCGGATCTAACAAATTCCAAAGAAATCACTCCATCTTTCAGGAGTTGTCTGACGACACCGTGCCTGATGCGAATGTGTCTCTTCTTACCATTGTACACATCATTCTTCGCAACGCAAATAGCCGATTGCGAATCACAGTGTAGTGACACAGGCACATCTTGCCTTCCCCACACAGGCACTTCTGCTAACAGGTTCCTCAACCATTCTGCCTCTTGTCCAGCCAGCTCAAGGGCAATGAACTCAGACTCCATGGTGGAACGGGCTATACAAGTTTGCTTCGAAGACTTCCATGATATAACACCTCCACCCAAAGTGAACACATAACCATTCGTCGAGTTGATCTCATCATTACCTGAAACCCAGTTTGCATCGTAGTATCCTTCCAAAGCCGAAGGGAAGGTGCTATAATGCAGGGACTAACTCATGGTTCCTTTCAGGTACTTCAACAATCGACTTAGAGCATTCCAATGCTCAGGGCTTGGGTTATGTGTATATCGACTCAACCTGCTTACCGTGTAAGCAATGTCTGGTCGAGTACAGTTCATGAGGAACATCACACTTCCTATAAGCTTTGCATACTCAACTTGTGAAACACTATCACCCAAGTTCTTTACTAAGGGTACGTTCGGATCATATGGAGTCTTAACAGGTATAACATCAAAGTGATTGAATTTCTTCAACATTTTCTCAACGTAGTGAGACTGACTCAAGGAGATGCCATTGGTGTGTCTCATAATCTTAACACCTAAAATGACATCAGCTTCTCCTAAGTCCTTCATCTCAAAATGTGATGACAAGAAGTTCTTGGTAACGTTCACTGCATCGATATTGTCACCCAGAATCAACATGTCATCGACATAAGAACAGATAATCACACAACCCGATTCTGTCAACTTCGAGTACACACAGGAATCGGAGTTGTTCACCTCATATCCGTCAGTCACCAGAGTTCGATTGAACTTCTCATACCATTGTTTAGGTGCTTGTTTCAGACCATACAGAGACTTCTTCAGTTTACACACCTTGTTCTCTTGACCAACGATCACAAACCCCTCGGGTTGAGACATATAGATCTCTTCCTTTAGATCACCATTCAGGAAGGCGGTCTTGACATCCATTTGATGGATTATCAAACCGTGAATGGCTGCTAAAGCGACTAGAGACCTTATCGTTGCAATCTTGGTCACAGGAGAATACGTGTCGAAGTAATCGACGTCTTTTCGTTGTGTAAAACCTCTAACCACGAGTCTCGCCTTGAACCGCTCTATTGTACCATCGGGTCTCAGCTTTCTCTTGAAGATCCACTTACTACTAATGGTTTTGGAACCATTAGGTAAGTCTACTAGATCCCAAGTCTGATTCGATACAACAGAATCAAGTTCAGCCTGGATGGCCTCTTTCCAGAGGTTAGCATCAACAGATCTCAAAGCCTCGCCATAGGTCTTTGGATCTTCTTCTAACAGGAAGGCTGAAGCAAACTCGTCTGAAACAACACCTTCAGGACCAACTTTGGCTAGAAAGGAGGTGACGTAGTCTTCTCCGAAGCTCTTCTCAATCCTGGGTCTCTTACTTCTCCTTGGTCCCTCAGCTTGACCACGTGAAGTAGAGCTTTCGGAAACCCACCTATCACGAAGCGACGGAAAGGGGATAGTGGGTTCAACCGGATCAGCAACGGCGTTCCTCTTCATTGGAAAGATGTGTTCGAAGAACTCAGCATCTCTAGCCTCAGAAATTGAGCGGTCATCTAGAGACATGAAGCGATACGCCGCGCTGGTCTGAGCATAGCCTATGAACACACAATCATAGGTCTTAGATCCAAAAGTGGTTCTCTTGGGGTCAGTTAAGCCTACCTTTGCTAAACACCCCCACACTCTGAGAAACCTTAGGTTGGGAGCATAACCTTTCCATAACTCGTAGGGTTTTTTATCTAGGTTCTTGTGCGGCACACGGTTAAGTATGTGACAAGAAGATAAGACGGCTTCCCCCCACATTTCATCAGGAAGGCCTGAACTAAGAAGCATTGCATTCATCATGTTCTTGAGTGTTCGGTTCTTACGTTCAGCTACTCCATTTTGTTGAGGCATGTATGGTGCATTGGTTTCATGAATGATACCATTCGATTCACAAACATCCTTTAAGAAGTTTGAGCCATACTCTCCTCCTCTATCGGATCTCACTCTTTTGATTTTCCTCTCAAGTTGGTTTTCTACCTCATTCTTATACTTGATGAACATCTCTTCAGCTTCATCTTTTGTAGTAAGAAGATAAACTTTCGTGAACCTAGAACAATCGTCGATGAAGGTAACATAATAATGTTTGCCTCCCTTGCTTCTCGAGTTCTTGAAATCCGCAAGATCAGTGTGGATTAATTCAAGTAGGTTCGTATGCCTTGTTGTGACTAATTTACAAGGTTTTTTTAGTGAATTTTGCCTCTACGCAAACTTCACATTTCGAGAGTTCAGAGGTAGATAACGATGGTATAATAGACATGTCTCTAAGTTGTTTGATTGAAGCAACATTCACATGTCCTAATCTACCATGCCAAAGATCAAGAGACTCAGCAATATAAGCGGAAGCGGAAATTTTATTATTGCTCAAGATTACATGATCGACATTAAACAGAAAGAGCCCCCCACAATAATACCCCTTCCCTACAAAGTCTTCATTCTTGGAAAACACCACCGTGTCATTCTCTATGACGGTCTTCAAGCCAGCCTTCATCAGCAGCGGTCCAGAGACAAGGTTGTGTCGCAGGGTAGGGACACAAAGGGCATTACTGAGAACAAGCGTCTTCCCAGATGTCAACTTCAGCATAATCTTCCCACTTCCAGCTATCACTACAGTAGAGTCGTTTCCCATATGAACCACTTCACCAGGTGCAGTTGGTTCGAACTCATAAAAGAGCTCCCTCGAATTGTAGAGATGACGGGTGGATGCGGAGTCCAACACCCAGTCAACGGTGTTGTGTACCAGCATAGCCTCAGCAACCACAACAGCTACAATGTCATCATCTTCAGCAATGTAGGCCCTTGCACCATTCTTCTTGTGATCTTGATGATCGCCACGGCTCATGCACTGATAGGCCTTGTGTCCAGCTTGACCGCAGACATAGCACAGCATGTTCTGCTTCGACTTGTTGATAGCAGACGAAGGCTTCACAAATTTGTTGCGGTTGTTGGGAGGTCCTCGCTTGGGAGCTTCCTTGGACTTCGGCTTCGGCTTGAACATTGACGGACGAGACGGTCCACCGGACTCCACAATGTTGGCCTTCACCGATGGAGGTGGCAAAGGTGGGATGAGACTCAGAGCGTCCTTCAGACGGTTCGCTTCCTCAATCTTCATGTGTCGAATGAGATCTTGAAGCGTCAGATCCTTCTCAATGTGCTTCAGGTGGCATCGGTAGTCCTTCCACGACGGTGGAAACTTCTCCAGCAGCACATGAGCGAGGAATACCTCATTCATGTCCATCCCTTCTTTGACGATGGCCGCGGATAGATCCTCGTAGACGTGAACTTGGTCCATGATTGATCGGTTGTCAACCATCTGGAACGCAAGCCACTAGCTTACGACGTACTTCTTGTTCCTGGTGTCGTCAGCCCCATACTTCTTCTCCAAAGTCTCCCAAATAATTTGGCAGACTTGTGGTCAGCAAGCAGGTCGAACAGGGTATTGGACATAGAGTCCAATAGTTGACCACGGGCAACCTTGTTGTCCTTAGCATACTTAAGACGTTTGGCCTCATTGTCCCTAACAATTGAGGCCACTAAGGGGGTAGACTCACCAGTAACATTAACAGGTACGGGGGGGGGGGGGGGGGGGGGTCCTCAACATCACATAATCAATTTCACGTTGCTCAAAAAAGATAATAAGTTTTTGAGACCAACGACGGTAATTGGTACCGTCGAGTGGCTCAACACGGGGATAAGTACGAGCAGCAGCAGAGGATCCGAAATTCATATTAGCAAGCATATCAGAGTTCATATGGTTCATGTTCGTCATTACACACAGTTTACGAAATTAACAGGGATTAAAAACAGATTCTGTAATTAACTACTTTTGCTTCAAAATTGTTGGAACTAATTTCGCAAACTTGGAAATGATTTGCAGAACAAAACACTGAAACAACAATAACATGCAATAGAAACCGAAAAACTGGAAAGACCAACCGGTGTGACGTGCAGAACAAGACGAACAACTGAGTCATGGCACGGAGGTCCACTGACTTTGAAGCAAAAGTTCCGGCGTGCCCGAGGTGGCGAGCAGCAGCGGTTGCTCCCCAAGGATCTCTCAGCTCTTATCCAGCAGCGCGCCCACTCGCTCTGCCGGACGTGGAAGCAGTAGAACAGCAACAGGACTTCGGGTGTGGTGAGAGTTTGGGAGAGTAACAAAACAGTATAAATTTGGCTCTGGAAGCGTTGAAAACGTAAGTGATAAAAGAGGAGAACCAGAGCAGTATTTATAGCTGCAGGACGTGAGGACAAAAGGGTAAAAGCACAACAGATATTCTGATATCAGTCTGTTCCAACGACTTCCACTACTGGGTCAGACCCACTGAAAATCGGAACCACTTTGACCTCACGTTCTGACTCGTTCAAAAATATTTGAATAAATCAAACCAGAAAATTAAAAAGTATTTTGAGTAAAAAGATAGGATTGCCCGCCCCGCAGGGGCTCCACTCGAACCCGCGCCCGGCCCGTCCCAACCCGGACGGACGGCGTCGGCGGCGCGTGCGAGGCCCATTCCGGCCCAACTAGCATAGGCTGGCCCAGCTGATGTTCTGAACAAGGAAGGGAGGAGTGACTTTATTAACTCTCTTGCAATCCCATTTGTTTCCGATGTGGGACTCTTGTTAAAACCAAAAGAGACAAACTTGGCTTTGTAAGCCAATTTATCCAACACCTTCTACCTCCTCGATTGGAATTTGCGTCTAACATTGCTCGAATTTAAGGAACATGAGAGATCAGGATCTTGCTGAAGACCACGTCAAGGAAGAGGGTGTGGGACAACCGAATGGAGTTAAAAGAGGCGAGGGCTGGAAAACAGCCATGCTTGAAAAGATGAGGCATCATCGCGGTATGCTGTCCTGGAGGATTGACATCCACCCCAACCTTTAAGGTCCTCTACCGTCTCACGTGATCCTTGTCTGTACTGGATACCTTCCTTGGCATTCTAGTGCTTTCTTTAGGAAACCATATTGGTATTCAGAGCGCGGGTTAAGGTCAATCCAAAGATGAGTTTGGCTTAGGCATCCAATTTTACTAATATTTCATTTCTTTTTTCAGTTATATTATGGGTTTAGATTACACACAGTTCGTTTAACATCAACTACCGATTATGTATCAAGAGTTTTTTTTTTAAAGTTTACTAATGGTCTATTTCCCTTGTCTTCTGATCTCATGTAATATTTTTGAGAAATAAACGGCCCTTATACTAAAAAAAATACAAATATTAAAAACGTATTTTTTTCTCTCCATATTTTCGATAGCCTGTCGGCGAAAGAGGAAATTATAATTAACCAATCACGCGAAGATCACCCGTTCAGGAAAAGACCCGCGTGGACAAACAGACGGTATGAATTTATCCGCTGTGTACCCGATAGAAAACTCTCGAACCACCTAGACGAGCTTAGAAAAGCAGGAATGCTTTCTACAGAGGAGTTAAGGAAGAACATTCCAGATAGAGAACAGTCTTTATAAACACACACCTCTCCACACAGTCTCAAGCAATTTCAAAGCAAAACTAGAATCAAATCTCACGCGAGTTCACCTCTACTACTCTTACAGCTTTCTTCTTCGAGCATAGCGGTTACGTTTTCCGATTAAGAGTGAAGTATGGCTGCCAAAAGTGAAGGTCCGGCGATCGGGATCGACCTCGGAACGACGTACTCTTGCGTCGGGGTGTGGCAGCACGATCGCGTCGAGATCATCGCCAATGATCAGGGAAACCGGACGACGCCGTCGTATGTCGCGTTCACTGACACCGAGCGTTTGATCGGAGATGCGGCCAAGAATCAGGTCGCTATGAATCCAATCAACACTGTTTTTGGTATGTTCTCTGATCTTCTCAAGCTTATTTTCTGTTTGTTTTGCTTGCTCGCTCTTTATTTGTTGAGTGCTCTGTTTTGTATTGTTTGCTGCTTTTAATTTCTGATTACTGCTGCATGTCTGTTTGGTTGCCGAGAAAGAGCTTGTGGAGGAAAGAGAGATACGAGATGAATTTTCAGATTTTTTTTTGTAGTTTGAGAGGATCTGGAAATCTGTAGTTATTTTCTGCTTCTGTTGTATTGGCAAATTCTCTTTTACCCAAGCTGGTGATGAAGTTTCTTAAATAAACCTTCAAAATGGAGTTGCTGAGTTTTAGAAAACCTAATTAATCTCTGTTTTCAAAACTGAGAATTACTAAATTGAACAGAACCTGAGAATCGTGTTGATAATGCTAAAACGCTTCATTTCATTGAAAGCCATGCTTTAGATTTTTCAAGCTGTTAATTTGGTTCGCTACCGCTTGAACAGATGCCAAGCGTTTAATTGGTAGGCGAATCAACGATGCTTCAGTACAAAGTGACATGAAGCTGTGGCCATTCAAGGTCATCCCCGGACCCGGTGACAAGCCCATGATTGTTGTCTCCTACAAGGGTGAAGAAAAGCAGTTCTCAGCTGAAGAAATCTCTTCAATGGTGCTCATCAAGATGAGGGAGATTGCAGAAGCTTATCTCGGCAAAGAGATTAAGAACGCAGTAGTCACAGTTCCTGCCTATTTCAATGATTCCCAGAGACAGGCCACAAAGGATGCTGGTGTCATCGCTGGTCTCAATGTCATGCGAATCATCAACGAGCCAACCGCCGCTGCCATAGCATATGGCCTTGACAAGAAGGCCGGGAGCACAGGGGAGAAGAATGTGTTGATCTTCGATCTCGGTGGTGGGACTTTCGATGTTTCTCTTCTCACCATTGAAGAGGGCATCTTCGAAGTGAAGTCCACAGCTGGTGACACCCATCTGGGAGGTGAAGATTTTGACAATAGGATGGTGAACCACTTTGTGCAGGAGTTTAAGAGGAAGCACAAGAAGGATATCGGTGGGAGCCCGAGGGCTCTGAGGAGGTTGAGGACAGCTTGTGAGAGAGCGAAGAGGACCCTCTCGTCTACTGCCCAAACCACAATCGAAATCGATTCTTTGTATGAAGGAATTGACTTCTACACCACCATCACCAGGGCCAGGTTCGAGGAGCTGAACATGGATCTTTTCAGGAAATGCATGGAGCCAGTTGAGAAGTGTCTAAGGGATGCTAAGATGGATAAGAGCACTGTCCATGACGTTGTCCTTGTTGGCGGCTCCACTAGGATTCCCAAGGTTCAGCAGCTGTTGCAGGACTTCTTCAACGGGAAGGAGCTTTGCAAGAGCATTAACCCCGACGAGGCAGTTGCTTATGGTGCTGCTGTTCAAGCTGCGATTCTGAGCGGTGAAGGGAACGAGAAGGTGCAGGACCTGTTGTTGCTGGATGTGACCCCTCTTTCTCTCGGTCTGGAGACTGCCGGTGGAGTCATGACCGTGCTGATTCCGAGGAACACCACCATCCCTACCAAGAAAGAGCAGGTGTTCTCAACCTACTCTGATAATCAACCTGGTGTTTTGATCCAGGTCTATGAAGGAGAGAGAACCAGAACCAAGGACAACAACCTTCTGGGCAAGTTTGAGCTCAGTGGCATCCCCCCAGCACCGAGAGGTGTGCCCCAGATCACTGTCTGCTTCGACATTGACGCCAATGGCATCTTAAACGTCTCTGCCGAGGACAAAACCACTGGTCAGAAGAACAAAATCACCATCACCAATGACAAGGGTAGGCTCTCCAAGGAGGAGATCGAAAAGATGGTGCAGGAAGCAGAGAAGTACAAGTCCGAGGACGAGGAGCACAAGAAGAAGGTGGAAGCAAAGAACAACCTGGAGAACTATGCATACAACATGAGGAATACCATCAAAGATGAGAAGATAGGGTCTAAAATCCCAGCAGACGACAAGAAGAAAATTGAAGACGCCATTGACCAGGCCATTCATTGGCTTGATGGGAACCAGCTTGCCGAGGCAGATGAGTTCGAGGACAAGATGAAGGAGCTGGAGGGTGTTTGCAACCCCATCATTGCCAGGGTCTATCAAGGTGCTGGTGCTGACATGGGTGCAGGGATGGATGAGGATGGTCCTTCTATGGGTGGCTCTGCCGCTGGGAGCGGTGCTGGGCCTAAGATTGAGGAAGTTGATTAAGTATGTAATGGTTCAGTTCTAGTTAGGGCCTGTGAGTTGGAGGGTTATGAGTTTTTACTATGGTGTGTTTGTTGGTTGGTTGTTGAGTATCAATAATAGTTTAATCTCTGTGCTGTTTTGATTAGTTTTTTTTTTTTTGATCAGCGGATTAGTTTTTGTTCAGAACATGTAAATTTGTGGTCTTTGCTTATTGCACAATGCTGAAGGTCTAAAACTGACATGCATATCTGAATAACCAGTAAAAACAATAAACATCACCAAAATATGCACTAATTGACAGATTTTAAGAGCTGCCTACAACTTCTCTATTAGCACAAGCCATTGAAACTTAGACTCCTTACAATCAAATTCAATGTAAGACTGGAGTGAACTATAGCCCCTTCCAGTGTTAATTCCACAAATTTGGACAATACAATTTTTGTTGGCACTCTGAAGCTAGGTAGTACCATCACATTATAGATACGAATGAAGAACATGACACAAATGCTTCCCCTTACATGTGATAAAAAAAGGTTACCTGAAGGGCCACATATGGATCACCATTTCCTCCTCCTGTATGAATAAGAGTGCAATAAAACACATTCCATAAAGACATATTTCCCAAGTATATTAACAGGGAAATCCAAGATATGGAAGAGAAAAGGCAAGCAAAAATGCAGAGTCAACTAGATTATCATGACTAACCTTGTCCTCAACAAAACAGCTTTAATCTAACCTAAATGAGGATTTTTAGATAAATTCTAGTTCTAATTCAACGAATTCTAAAATATTTGTTTTGATCAAATGGAAAGGAATGGCAATTTGTTTTGGTAAATATGTAAGTCGTTTATAATCAATTAGTTATTTTTTTTGTTTCTTTTCTGATACAAAATAATGGAAGTACTAAGAGCTACACTTACATATCTCAAATTAATGCTTTTGTCAAGACAGTAAAAGCTCATTGGCTCCAAGATGAGGACGAAGACAAACACGAACCTCGTGTTCTTCAGGCCCTGCCCGATATTTAGGCACCATAATCTCAAGCCCAGTACCTGTTTCATCTCCATATGCTTCCAGCTGTGCATCATCTGGAATCCGGGTTGGTAGAGGGATTTCCCTTATAAACTCCCCTGGAGGGCAGTGTTCAGGAGAAGGATCAGTAAGCTTGAATGTTCTGTCATTCCTCTTGATAAAGGGCAGGCAAGCTGTGCTAATAGACGATATCTTCACAACCCCATGAGTGGGATTGTTCCACCATGTGACTTTCACCCTTTTAAGATCAGCAAAAGGCAAGCTGATGATGATCAAGTAACCTTCTTCATCTTCATAGATGGTTTTGGCAGCTGTTACTGGCCCATAGACATTCTTCATAACCCCGCTAAACTCAATCAACCAGGGTGGTTCAATTGGGTGAATATCTGTATCTTGAACACTATCGGTATGTTGATTGATGAGTAAACAACAATCTTCATCATTCCCTTCAAGAAATATATCCTTCTTCCTCTTATTGCTAACAGGTGAAAGATCCATTCCCCCGCCATTGGACCGAGTTGACAGATTCAGGCCCGACCCATTAAGCAATTTCTTCCCATGAGGATGTGAATTAGTCTTCAAAGGAGGAAGAGGCCTCTCAAGTTCAAACTCCGTGCTAGGAAGGTTTCGCCAAGAGGAGAACTCACTTGCTTCAAAAGGAACTGAGAAGTTCAGATCCCTACCTGTAAGCTCTGTCCATCTCTTCTGCTCATCCTTGTCAATGGCCTTGAGATTAGGAGAAGGAACAAGCTCAATCCCATGCAAGCACTGGGGATTAGAGAGGCCTTTGTAATGTTTCCTTTGCATTCTATGAGATCGAACAAACCCTTTATCAACACTAAAAGGAAAAGGACGCTCTCCCTGGCGAGAGTGCCCATTCATATAACTCCTCAGCTGCATCTTCCCCAAAGCATTGTCGGGCCTTTCCTTGAAAACCCACATATAAATGTTCTCCATGTCATGCTGAACCAAAAAGGATTCCAGCTCAAGATCCGCCTTCTCAAACCCAGAAACCCCGTTCACATCCCAGACTATCTTGCACTTGGATTTCTCATTCAATACAGGCTTAAAGTAAAAGCTAAAGAAGAACCAGGCACCCCAAACACTATCCAACCGCTTAGCACATTTCCTACCAGACTTGGGCAGGTTATGGAGGGCATCAGACTCATTGATCTGGGGTCCAAGACCAACCTCTAGTATATCAAAAGGCTCTGAATTCCACGAGGGAGGAGGGGGGCTCCGCTCAGCAGACAAGGGGAGATTGATATCAGGAGGCCGAGAAAGAACAATGGAACGATTCAATTCTCGGTCCAGCTCTTCATGTGAAAGGCAAGATGAATCCATGGACAAGAGTGTGGATGGGTGGTGATTCTCCATGGATAAGCTTGTGAGCAAGTCTTCCCCCATTTCTTATCCTTATCTCCTACCCTTGTTCAGGTTGGAAATTTTCAATTTTATTTTAATTTCACCAAAGGTCAACAAGACCATCTCACAACACGCCCCACATGAATTGCCATCCCAAACTCCAATCCAGACACACACCCATCAAACCAATTCAAACCCTCGACTATAAATCAAATCAAATCAAAAAAAGCTTCAATTTTTAATAACAACAAAGGCCAGCGAGTTCGTAGCTATATAAAAATTGCTCAGAAACTTAACCAGAAAAAAACACTACTGCACCGTTGAGTAAGAGGCAAGAGAATGCCAGAAGAACACGAAAAATCAATGATGAAAATTGAAAAGGAAAAACGAAACGAAGAGGATCCGTAGCGATTACCTTTCGTAGACTAGTTAAGAACCCAGGACCAGAAGACAGATCTCTGGGAGCAGTCCTCGACTCTCCAACAAAGAGCCAGAGAAACAAAAGAGAAGAGACTGATAGGGAAAGGGCAGATCGTGGAAGCCGTCTGATTTTCGACGGCGTTACTTCTAACGATGAAATAAGTTGACAGTGACGGAGCTCACGGTGTAAACGATTTGTATTACCGTTAACGTCGTGAAGCGAACATATCAGGTGTACCAGTGGGTGGGTGGACCTACCCCAAATGAGCCCACAAGGCCTAACAACTGTGCAAAGATACAATCGTGAAGTGGGCCTTGACCCAATACGAGTCGGGGGCTTATTTTACGCTTGGTCAGCGCTTTCGGAATCCGAACTACTTCATTTTCAGTAAGTTAAAGTTTTTAAAGCAAAGATAAAATATGATTACAAAAAAGTACAATGAGTTCTCAATTTTGTGTAACTTGTGGTTCTTTTTTTTATTTTATTATAATCTTTTTAATGTCTTTACTTTCGTGAATTTTCTTTTCCACGGGGAACATCCTATTTTCTCTCTAGTTTAGGGACTGTTGAATAAAAATTTAAAATAACTAAAGTAGAAAAGTAAGGAGAAAGTCTAATTTATTTAAGGTCTTTTATGGTATAATATATTTGTACAAATATATCACTCAATTTAAATTGATTCATAATTAGGTTACCATTTTTAAAATGAATCAAAAAACTAATGTATTGATGTAAGAATATGTTTTATGTCAAACATTAAATTCTATACTTTCTTGTTTATTTTTTCCGGTTTTGTGTTGCTTTGATCATGAATTATTATATCTGGTTAGTGTAATGAAGATATATTACACCCAAATACTCCGTAGAAACACGTTTCGCATTGACGAACTGCCTTATAGTCTACCTAAACATACGTTAAAGGAAGTGGTCAATACGTAATAGTCAACTCATCCCACAAAGTCAGTCCATTTTTTCAACCCATCAGTGAGTAAATCTGAACATTTCTACACAGTCTCACGTGAACTCGGCCGTTTCTGATCCTCGCACTTCCCATTTAGATTCCTTGATGGTGGCCCAGCTAGACCTTGATTATTGACGGCGTGACGTTGTTCGGCACCGGCGTCGTATCAGCGAAGGCACACTTTTTTCCCTCTTTTAAATTTAAAATACTTTAGCTTTGCAAATCGATTAAATTTAAAGAGCCACACGCTTTCCCAAATTCACAGAGCTCCATCCAAAAGAACAGAGCATTATAAAAGCAAAAAATTTATCCGCGTTTTGTGCAGAACTTAAACTTGGATTCTGCAATTAGTACCTGGTAAACAGTGTTTTTTCTGTCGCCGTGTTCTCTGGGTAATTTACAGAAAAATCAACACAACTTGTGGTTCTAGTGTGAAAATTTCAGTGTTTTTTTTAGGGTTTTGAGCTCGTGGGATGTGAGTTTTCCCGACAAAGATGACGACTTTGAGCGGATTAGGAATCGGGTTGGGCCTGGTTTTGGGGTGCCTTCTCTTGGCTCTGGTTGCAGAGCTCTACTATCTCCTATGGTGGAAGAAGAGAATCGTGAACGAGGAGAGCGAAGAAGAAGATTGTCGAAACCACTCAAATGGTTTCTTCTCTCTTCTCTGCCGGAGAAGACCATCCTCTGTTCACAACAGTTGTACGGACGGCCATGGCGGAGGAAACCCAGATGGGAATGGGCATGAACAAGACATGGAGCTCGGGTCTGGTAAGGATTTGATTCTCAAGTCATTTGGGGAAGAGGGTATCGAGGCGGAGCTCATGAGGCTGCACAATCTGGCCGGGCCTCCGAGGTTTCTCTTCACCATTAAGGAGGAGACGAAGGAGGATTTGGAGACCGATAGTCTGAGATCCAGAACGAGGAGTAGAAGCGACCTTGTAATGGCCGTGGACACTCCTTTTCTGACCCCTCTGGCCTCTCCGATTAACTCCTTCAATCCTCTGTTCGATAGCCCTCTCTCTGAAACAGAGCTCGTCAGGTTGAAATCGTCTCCGCCGCCGACGTTCAAGTTCTTAAGAGACGCCGACGAGAAGCTGCTGAGGAGGCTGAAGGAGGCGCAAGCAGAGAAAAGGGTGTCCAAAATTGATGGTTTTGTCTCTTCTCGTCACGATTATGAGTGTAAAGATGATAGCTTTGAGAACAAGAGTCATGAATTGCAGCAACAACAACGTTGTATTCTAGTACCAACGAGCTCATCTCAGGTACTGCCATTGGCTTCTTCCCCAACAACACTCGGTTCGCTTGACCCAAAACCCATTGTTCATTAGACCTCAATGGATACAGATTTTAATTCCCTTCTGTTTATTCTTTGTGTGTTCGTTTTTTTCTGAATCTAAAGCTCCTCTGTCGCTTTCTTTTTCATATAATTCTCAGTGTTGGGTTCATTTTCTCTGTGACAATGTACTGGAGAATGTTGCTTTATTGTTCCAGGCAATATTGGGTAGTTACAGTGGAGACCTTGTGGGGGCTAATGTTTTCTCTTTGCATCGTCCATTAGTGATAATCATTCATGTCATGTGCTTAATGGTTCCACTAATTGATGCGTTAGCACGAGCGCTCTCAAAATCTGAAATCAATGCCTTGTAAGAGATAATTATTCTGCCATGTCTCTTCATTACAACCTGTGTTGAAATGTTCACTTTAAGGGCATCCACAACTATTTTGTCCGCTGCTGGCGGGGAGTGGCCGGCGGAGAGGATTAAAACCCTTCGAAGGTGGACTTGCAGTCTTCGAGTATCTCGTGCAAAATAAAATTTAAATCCACATCGTTGGGTAGGTTGGCCATGTCGACGGACGAACAAGAATACGATAGGGGGACGATGATTTGTGAGAAGGATGAATAGTGAGACTAGATAGCTTGTGATTTTTAGTTGAATTATGGTAGGTTTTATAAGGTTTTAGAGATAAATTGTATTTATTTTGTGTGTTATTTTAAAAAAAAATGTAGTGAGTCAAGATTATTCTATAGGTCATTTAGATTTTTCAAGATAAACTAGTCATTGGCGCCGGTGAGGAGTGCCAGCGTTGAGCTCACAACCAGCCATCCCCGTCAACGACCTCCTCGCCAACTCCCAGTCAACTCTTCGTCAGCGTTTTTTTCCGTTAGCGCCTCGTCACCCACGACTGTGGATGGCCTAAATAGGTTGAGAACATGGTTCTTAACCTGCTTGTGAAGGTTTAGTTCTACTTTTTAACTTTATTTTTATTCCTTTTTTAGTATAATTGGTTTTGTGTTAACTTGGGTTTGCTACTTTTGACAAAGACAAGACATTTGTTTTTGGAAAAAATGGACACACTTTTGAAATGCACGATTTAGTTTAAGTCCCCAATTAAAAGAAATAGTAATGGTGGTGCTTGATCCTCGTCCTCGTTTGGGGAGAAAGGCGTGGAGTCACATATGTTAAAAAGTTGGATGATATGTGTTTGGACCTAAAACATTGTACATCCTTTGGGCATGGCCACGATTATACACAACTAAAGTTTTCAAAGTTTCGAAATGCACCTTTGGAGAAAGTGTTATTCATAAAGAACTTTTTTTTATTTAAAAATATTAAAAATTATCAATCAATGGCTTTTGTCCTAAAGACAAGTAATGTTTGTGCACGCCATATGGTCCTAAAAAATGCATCCTCTCCCGAACCAACACATCTCTCTATCTGACTATCTCTATGAACAAATTAAAATGTTATAAATTTTCTTCAAGTCTTAGAGGAAAATAATGCTGGCCTCAAGTTTAATTTTTCTTTTTTATTTGGAAGTTAAAAGTAAGTAATCCCCTGGAATAAATACTTATTTGCATAGAGGAGAAATATAATAGAAACTTCTCTTATCCTAAAAATTGTGTGAACCAATCCTAGCCACACACACTTTAGATCCAACATTCACCATAATGTCACATCATCACCCCAATTCTAACATAATTCACGCCACTTTCATCCTCTCACACACAAGCAAGAGCATAATTGTAATAGCATGGTGTCATGTGGACAAGTGTCCATTTTTTTCTTGACCAATTCACTAATTTAACATTTCCCGATTCGTTTGAACTCCGATTAGCTTCAAACTTGCGCCAATATTTTTCTTTTTCCAAGAGCTTTAAATCAAGATCAGTCATGAATATATTTTGAAGCACGAAAATAAAAAGTTATATTGGGGTGATAAAAACAATGTTGAGTATTGATAAATTTTCACTAATAAATTTTTTATATCGGGGTATCAAACTAGTGCTAAATAGTGTTTAGTGTTGATAAAACTAGTACTTAGTGTTCATAAAAAAACATGTGATGATGTGATAAAAATCATGTTCGATTTTGGAAAATGAGGTGATAAAACTAGTGTTCAGTGTTGATAAACTCAGTGCATAGTGTTGATAAACTCAGTGCATAGTGTTGATAAAAATTACCCAGACTTAACTTTTTATTATTTAAAATCAGCCACAAAATAAGGGTGATAACCTAGAGTTTAGTGTTGATAAAAAAACATGTGATGGGATGATAAAAACACATGTAATTTAATGATAAACATAATGTTTAGTGTTGATAAAACTGGTGTTTAGTGTTCATAAAAAAACATGTGATGATGTGATAAAAATCATGTTCGATTTTGGAAAATGATGTGATAAAACTAGTGTTCAGTGTTGATAAACTCAGTGTATAGTGTTGATAAACCCAGTGTATAGTGTTGATAAAAATTACCCAGACTTAACTTTTTTTAAATCAGCCCCGAAATAAGGGTGATAACCTAGAGTTTAGTGTTGATAAAAAAAACATGTGTTGGGATGATAAAAACTCATGTAATTTAATGATAAACATAGTGTTTAGTGTTGATAAAACTAGTGCTTAGTGTTCATTAAAAAACATGTGATGATGTGATAAAAATCATGTTCGAGTTTGGAAAATGAGGTAATAAAACTAGTGTTCAGTGTTGATAAACCCAGTGTATAGTGTTGATAAACTCAGTGCATAGTGTTGATAAAAATTACCCAGACTTAACTTTTTTTTAAAAATCAGCCCCGAAATAATTTTTTTTTCCGTGCTTCAAAATATATTCATGACTGATCTTGATAGAAAGCCCTTGAAAAAACAAAAATATTGGCGCAAGTTTGAAGCCAAACGGATTTCAAACAAAGCGGGAAAAATTAAATTTGTGAATTGGTAAAAAAATAATAATATGATAGTTTTACCAAAAAGCCCCTACAACTTATTACAAAAGTGCTGTTTTTTTCAGTCAACAACTCAATTGCATCTCATCCATCCATTCTTAAATTGGATGGCTTGGATTGGTTCACACGTTTTTTACGTTAAGAGATGGTTTCTATTTGATTTTTCCTCAAATAACTAATCAAATACTTTGGATATATTTTCTCTCTCGCTACGTTCAAGTACCTCTCCTGAGAAAACATTAGCCTTAAAAATCTTATGGAGCTCTCTGTCATCGTCGTCGACAAGTCTGCATGTCATGTCGGTCTTGTCCCATCGCCGTCTACAATGTAATTCTCAGTAATTGTTCCGCCTTCTCGCCCATCCTCAGACGTTGTGCCTCCCTTAAAGCTTCGACGTTGAAGGATACCGAAGAAAACCCTATTTGGGCAAGCTTCTTCGATTCTTCTTCCCCCACCGTCCGTCGTTATATCTCCACCACCATCCACGACTATCGTGGATTTTTCTCCGGGGTTCTCTACTCCGTTAGCAAGGACACCAAAGGTCATCCACTCAAAACCACATATGTTGCTTCCTCTACAAGCAACCTTCTGACCGAGGCTTAATGTGTCGTTCTACATCCATCAATTACCCTCAAAGACGTCACGACGATCGTGGCTCTCAGCGTCGCTACACCTCCCACGGTTGTGCCCAGCATAATTCCGCCGCCACCGATTGCTCTTAACAACGTCCCACTGCCTCCATTGTGTCGGGACCCTTTTTGTGGGAAGGCATCCATGGTCGAGCCTGAGAGGGAGGAATTGGAGGCGCTTTGTGATGGGGTTGCGATCCCTAATGTGGCACGGGTTCCTGTGATCACAACCTTTCTTACTACACCTTCGAACATGGCTTATCGACGTTGGGTGTTCAAGCCACGAGAATTCGGTTCCGCTTCAGGGACAACGGTCTCGCTGGACTCTCTTGAGTTTAAAATGGTCAGTCTCCAAGACGGCTTCTCTTCGTGTTCGTTGGAGGAGGAAGAGGAGTTAGAGGTCCTGGTCCCATACTCTCTGGTGAGCCCTTTGGTTATGGCCCTCCAAAATTATACCATGATGGGCAAGCTTGAATCATCACCAAGGCATGAGGTAGATCTGCGGAAGGCTTGGTGATCAAGGACATAGGTCTTGGAGTTTTCTGGTTCTATTTCAAGTCGGAGGAGGCTCGTGCTTGGGTCCGAGGCAACGAGCCCTAGTGCTTCGATGGGCGGCCGCTCCTACTATGAGACTTGGACCAGATGGATAAGGAACTTTCTGCTTTGGATCGGCTACATCTATGGGTTCACGCCCATGGCATCCCTCCATTGGTACGGACCCAAGCGACTGGGGAAACGATTGGCTCGGATCTTAGGTTATGTGTCGTTGTCTCGTGTGCCCAATGAGGTCACTACTAGGGAGGAGCAGTGAAAGTGAAGTTCTGGAACCTCGTGGAGCATCCCCTACACCGTCACTTGCTGTTACGTTTTAGTGAATTTCTGGATCTGGTAAGGATCTCGCTCACCTACACAAAGCTGCCTTACTTTTGTTTTAACTGTGGGCTGATCGGACATGTAGTCCAAGAGTGAGACAAGAATATGGTGGGTACCCCATGGTTCGATTGGTCTATGTTGGAGTTCCAGAAAGATCTGAGCGTCAAGCCGTATGCGACTAAATGGGGGCATCATGGGTCTAGGAGCCTACCATCTAGGACTGTGGCCGTATCTCTGAGTATTTTAATTAAGGGCACCTTGCCTCGAGAAAGGGGGTCCAATTGTATCCTCGATTACTGTACCTAACGGTACAAGTCCTTGGGGCAACATCCGGGCTGGGAAAGTTGACCCCGACTTGAAAAACTTGGTGGCCGACCAGGTCTCTGGTAGCCAGAAAATAGAGTTGGAGCTGGACCTGGTAATGGGGGAGTGAAAAGGGGGTCTGCTGGAGAACCCCGGGATGATCAGGCGAAGGCCGGTAAGCATCCCTGCTAGGAGTAATGTTAGGATCCTCAGGCTTCAGGAACTAACTCCGGGAGGGGTCCCTGGTGAAAGTCATGCCTCCTACAACTGATCCAGTTCAAATTCGGTCTTTTCCCCCTCAGATGCAACGTTTAGGCACCCTTGAACATGACTTCCAGTTTCGTTATCCAACCCCACCTTACTCCATGCCTATGTGGCGTCTCAATACCGTTGTTAACGGTTATATTGTTAAAAGAACTGTGAACAATTACGTTTTATGTTTGCTCTTCTTTAGTGGTCAAGAATATTATTCCTGACGCACTCTTTTGTAGTTGAGTTCGAAGTTTAATAAAATTGTACCTTTTAGTCAATTACTTGAAACATAAGATTAGATTTTAAATCAAGACAATAGCATTATGTGCAAAGCCTTTTCTTTTCAATTTTGAGTGGACTTTCCTTAATTTATGCCATTTTTTTGTTTTTCTCTATTAATTTATTCCTACATAAGATGATCTTAACCTCAAAGTTTAATATGTTTAAATAATTGTTGAGTAAAATAGAAAAGCCACAACGAATATAATCATGTGAGATATAGGGTCGGTCTACGTTGGGGTTGGTCATTAGGGATATCGGTCCGGGGATGTTTGGTTTCTACTTTGATTTCGAGGAGGCTCGTGCATGGGTCTGGGACAACGAACCTTGGTGTTTTGAGGGCCACCCTCTCTTCTTTGGGGATATTGATTCGATGGCCAGAGACCTCCCTGACCTGAATTGTCTTCAACTATGGGTCCATGCTCACGGCCTCCCGTCACTAGTAAGGACGAAGATAACATGGGAGACGATTGGAGCCGCCCTAGGTGTCTGTGTGGAGGTTCATTACGATCGATGGGGCCAATGTTGGGGGGGTCAGAGTCCGCTTCTGGCACTCTATAGACCGTCCTTGCGTCGTACTCTTGTGTTGCGATTCAAGGAGTTCCGGGACCCTATCCGGGTCTCTCTCACCTACACCAAATTGCCCACATTTTGAGTCAAATATGGGAGGATTGGGCACGGGACTTGGGCATGCGATTGGAAGGTGTTAGACGTCCCGCGTTTTGACACATCGCTGCTGGAGTTCCACCGAATTCATAAGAACAAACAATACGTGACAGTCTGGACAACCAAGACAACTCTGGTCTCCCCACCTGTTTTTGGGACCTTGATGTCGAACACTGCACCTACGGAGCCATTACATCGTGATAGAGCCCCAATAATAACCCAGAATATTGTACCTAACGGTAAAGGAGGTTGGGGTGTCGATCCAGGTTGAAAAAACTTGATGGTTGGCCAATCCTCGGGAAGCGAGAAGGCTGAAGTCTCGGGAGCACTCCCGATTGGAAGTGCTAGAATAAAGAGGAGGGCAGTTGGTGTCAAGCCCCAAATCCGGTTCGTGCCCGGACTCGAGGCATGACTAGTAAAAAGTGAGTAAAGGAGATAACACTTTAAAACCAATTCCGGAAAAAAAACCAATAAATAACTACAATCCAACAGAACGTAGTTCAATCATGAAATAACCCTCAAGGGGTGTAATAATAATCTCCACAGTTTGGTTCAAAACATAAAAAAGTAAAGTCCGAAGCCTCTAACAAGTACCCCGCCGAGAAGCGCCCAAGCTTCTACTCCTCAATCCAGCCTGTAGACACAACAGTGAGATATAGGGGTGAGCTCACGCTCAGTAGGGAAAACACATAACATAGTGAACCTTAAACTCCAAAGAATCGACGGTAATGCCACAAGATCCACAATTCACAGGACATTCCACAAGGTAGTCCATAACATCACAAATAAATTCATTAATGAAGTTAATAAGAAGTTCTTAACAATTGGAGACAATAGATAAACCAAACAATGTCGTGGTACATGAGGTCACCACCCTCCGATCCACGTCTTACGTGTCCTCTCGGATTTTCCCTCCAATCCGGAGGAGACGCATATCATTGAGACTATCGGAAACACCCTTCAGGGCACATATCATCGGAAGTCTCAGAAACGTCTCCAAGGGATTTTAGGTCATCGGGAACCCAGGGCCATACTCCCATAGGAAGCGCACACGTGGGAAATTTAATAATAAGCAGTTAACAATTGAATAAGGCACCCAACGGAAATTCGAAGTAATACAAACTCAATAACCACCAACCCAAGTCCACACACGGCTCAACCATCACCAGTTCACCACAACACATAGCACACGAATCACGCAACCGTAGCACACCAAATACACAATCCCAACTTACCGTTCACTTACCAGTTTCGAACCACCGGGGCATCGATCACCTGATTGCACCGCTCGGCACAGCCAGTCATACTCGATACTCCCAACAACCAATCAAGTAAAACAAGTAATCATTCGAATACAATCAACGAGCAAATACGAGTATGATCAACTAAAACATAAAGCCTTCAAAGTAGCATTCAAGCATGCAATTTTGCTAGTTTCATTAGACTCTTTAGCCTATCCACTAATCAATCAACAACCAAGCATGTGATCCTATCACGCAACTAATCCGAGGGCTTTGCCAAGGCTCCTCTACCAGACAATCATATCCCAAGCATTGAAAGCGAATTACACTAGTGATTGGCATCCTAATCGGTCACCACTAGACTCTCAGGTTATTAGCAATTGGAAGACGATAAAGCTCGTTATTCGCATCCTATATGCATGTCTAGGACCTTTCCCAATTTTATTAACCTCGCATGCATACTAAGCATCAAAAACGAGAGGTTAAGGCTTTCCCTACCTCAAGGTCCTCCTCTTCAACGCTTTGGTGAAGTCCGGTGATCACCACCTCGCTCTTCCCTCGGGCCTCGGTGTGATCCTTGCTTCTCTAGCTCGGTCCCCAAGGTCTTGGACACAAAGAAACACTAATTAGGCTCCACTTAAACAGCAAGAAAGACCCCCAAAACCCTTCCAAAGTTCAGCTCAAAACCAAGGTGTAAACACTTCGAAAACCCCCCAAGAAACCCTCACTCTGGTGGGTCACGGATCTGGTCACGGATCCGTGATGGCAACCCTCACGGTCACCGCCACGGAGCCGTGACGAGTGCCGTCACGGTCTCCCTCACGGAGCCGTGACGTCGCCCGTCACGGGATCCGTCACGGATCCGTGACGCACCAGGACAGATTCGCCCTTCTTCAATCTCCAGCTCCACAACCCCGAAAATCTACCTTCAAACCCAGAAATTTCCCCAATCCAACCCCCAAAACAGTCCAAAACCATCAATACTCCTCTACCCATGGTAGGAATCAATACACAAACAAGTTTTCCAATGATTCATCAAATCAAACCCACTTCAAAATCTCCAACCACCATTGATTTCTCCACACAAACTTCACCAAGCTCTTCATCAACCTTCATCAACACCATCTCCCATCATTTCTACTCAACCCAACATCATCTAGCCATTTCTCACCCAAAACCCAAGGAAATAGATGAAGAGAAAAGATGAGTAGAGAGTTCCATTACCTCTAGAATGTGAAGATGAAGAGGATGCTAGTGTTTTTGAGGGTGGAGGGCTAGAGGATGACTCCAAATGGTTCCTTCTTCTTTGATTCTCCTTCAAGCTTCCATGAGAGCTCCTCTTCCTCTCTTCCTCTCCAATTTTCGGCTACCACAAGCAAAATGAAATGATTTTGGCTTCTCCAATCCAATAAAATACCTAGAAGTAGTGAATGACTAAAAGCCCTTGAGTTAGAAACCCATGTAGAAGCCTTTGGGAGGGTAAAAGGGACAATGACTATCCTTTTTCTCTCCTTCAACCACAAATAGACATGTGTCCTCCCCTAGGTCATTTAAATTTCCAAAATAAATTCCATCACTTTTAAAATTGGAGTTTTAGTCGATATAAAGTCTCGTTTTGACCAAAATTGACTTTATCCAATATTATACTCAAACGAAAGGGTTTTCTCCCCTGAAGCCAACCGTGATAGTGGCTACTTCGTTTGGTTTCCGGAAAAGTCCCGAGTGACTTCCGAAGTCACCGGTTCGACCGGAAGCGGGTCTTACAGTTGGAGAACCCCAGAAAGATCAAGTGATGGAAGGTAATAAGCCTCGTCAAGAGGAATGAATGAACATCATGGCTTCAGGGACCTTCCTTGGGAGGGGTCCTTGATAAAAGTCTTTCTTCCCTCTATTACTCTTGAAGTCAAGTTCAATTTTCAACCAAACAAAACGATGCCTCCCCATAGGATCAAGTAATGCTTAGGCCCCACCTTGAGCAGTCTTCATAAGTTCCGCTAGTTTCGTACCTTTTTTTTTGTTTGCCTCTATGGCTTTTATAAAACCGTGATAGACGGTTCCCTGTCTCAGAGTTATTATTCGGCCCTTCGGAGATTTCAAACATGTAATAACTCTTTTAAGTATTAATGGAATCCGTACATTTCGTTCAAAAAAAAATATAAACAGTTGAGGCTGACCCACTGGTGGTCCAGATTAAGGTCAATTTAATGAACTCAATTACACTAAATCCTGAAAATCTGTAATGCTTAGAGCATCTTCAGTCCATGGGCTGATAACTGGCTGATAGAGGAGAGAGAAAGCAAAAGAAACTATTAAAATACTCCTATCAACCGGTGACGCTTTCAAACAACGGTTAGCTAATCGCCAACGTTATCTGCCAGCTGATACAAAAAGTGAATAAAAAAGTTTGTTTTTTTCTTTCTTTCAATCCATCCCTTTCAGCTTTGTGACTGCAATTTTTTTTCAGCCGACTAATGGGCTTTCAACCTCCACTTTCAGCCAACAATCTAATTAAAAGACTGGATTTGCTCTTAGAAACAATAACTGCTTACCGTTTCAGTTGGGATGGGCTTTTCTCTCACAGACAAGGAATCGTTTTGATAAGAAATATATGTTGCTCATCTGCTCAGACCACATAATGGGCTTTCCACTTGAACAAAAATTGGGAAGTTAAAATGGGCCTTTTCACAAAGCTTACGAGATACGTTTCTGGGCCGTGTAAGAGCCGAGTTATGTACTGCGCAGCGCAGCGATGTAAATAGAAGGCAGTGCTGCGCTGGACATATAAAGTAAAAATAGAGTACATATGTGCATGGTAGCTAGTAATGGCATATCGGTAATTAAAGTTAATGTCGGATGCATGTGCAATTACATGCAAAAAGTTGAGTTCCAAGAGAGATGCGTACGTCTATTCTGTAAAGATCTATGTGTATATATAATATATGTCGCTATTCTCTCTCTCTATATATATTATATATGATGTTACTCAATGCATACACACACGTGTATTTATCTACAACGATAGATAATCAGTTAGCTCTATATATGACTGTATAATTTCTTAATTGTTATATATATATATATATGTATCTATCGATGTATAAGTAATGCAAGGTTGTGAAACTTGTCTAAGCGTAAAGATATGCAACAACGTTCAACTCACCTATTTGCTTGATTAATCGGAATTTTGAACTTTGGTTTGTACAATTAGATTTTTGGAAGAAAAAAAAAAGACTGAGAGAGACACAATACAATATTGAATCTTTTAATAAAAAATATAACACATGTTTTTTTGTGTGCTCTGTTTTATTAATTCTTTCTTTTTATTATTTTATAATTATTTAACCAAAAATAATTATAAATAAAAATACAACTATATTGACGTGTCTAGCGTCAAATCACATATTAATCGGAATCCAATGCGATCCAATAGCTTAGGAATAGGCTGGCCGTGGATCCACAGCTAGTTTACACCCATCATTTTTGAGGAACCATATATATGCATCCTATATGATGACGAGATGAATTTGAGCTAATTCTGCATTTTTATTTTTGATTCGATCTCAAAATGATTAATAAAATTTTATATAAATAATTGTAGGACATTAAATTTTAAAAAATTCAAATTTTGGATTAGAGATGAAATAATATAAAAAGAATTAGGAGGAAACGGTGTATATAATTTAAAAAGCAAAAAATGGAATGAGATATTAGAAAAGAACGTGCAAAAGCTGCAAAAATAAGGTGTTAAAGAGGGGCTGCTGGGCAGGGTTAGGCTTTATGGCATGAAAATGAGCAAAAGTTGGTTTGGATGTTTCTGCGTAACCTTCTTTTAACAGAAAAAGGATAATTAGACAGGGAATTAGATTCCATTCTCAGATCCAGAATCTTCCATTTGGTCCGTCTCTCAAAAAGCACCGACCACTTTCACCTTCATCTTCCCCATCCCTCTCCCCTTCCATGCAACTACTTTACCAATTAACCTCATGCATGCACATCGCTAATATTTATTTATTTATCATTCATTTCATTACATCTTATCCTAAATGAAATTTAGGACCCGTGAAAGAAATTATATCAGATCTTTTTAAATTTTTGAATCAAATTAAGATTACGTGTTAGACTTGAACTGTTTTGAAAACTAAAGCGTGCGTGTTCAATTAGAAAAACATTTGAGGAAACATTTGAGGAACAATTATTAACGTTTAGGAAGATTGGGAGAGCGGCCGAGGTGGTGGTTCCGCCGTGGAGTGGGACCCTAAGGTGACGTTGGATTCGACTTTATATAGATATCTGTAGCAATTAACATTTTACGGCTTTGTTATGTGCCACGACAGCCCAATCCCTACCCTTTACTTTACACGTGCTTAACCTCAGGCGTATTACTATAGTGAAATTTGTTAAAAACTATTCTTATTTTACAAAGTACATGATCAATCTCGACCAAACATATATAGCATTCAGTAACTCATATGGTGCTTCAAAATAAACAAAACTTGTGTTTAAATATGCGTAAGGGACTAGATTGTCATTTGGCACATAAAAATACCAATATTATAAAAATGGAAAATTTCATTTTACCACCCTGTCAAACATTTAACTTCAGTTTGATACCCTGGCATAAATTTTTATCAGTTTCACACCCAAACTAAACATTTAATTTCACTTTCATACCCAACCGGGTAAAATGTCCAAAATACCCCTGACTATTACTCAAAATTTCATCTCATGCCATTGGCTCAGAATTTGAAAATAAGTGAAATGACAATAATACCCTTCATTGTTTAGGGTGTTAAACTGAAAATTTCAATAATTTTAAAACAAAATCAGTTTTTTTTTTTATAAATTCAATTTTTATTTTCAAAAAATCAGATTTTAATTTTAAAAATACATAAAATCATTTTTTTTATAGAAATCATTTTTTTTTATAAAAAACAGTTTTATTTTTTAAAAAAATTGATTTTATTTATATTAAAAAAAATCTGGAACAACTTCGTCTTCTCTGGCGTCCACTCCGGCCAACCCCTCCGCCGGCGTCGTCCCCGGCCACCCCCACTTCGCCGGCGTCGTCCCCGGCCTCTTTCCTCCTCCCTCAAGCATCGCCGGCGTGGTTCAGATCTGAACCACGCCGGCGTGGGTGATTCCTGACACGGTGTCGCCGCAAGCCTCATCATCGATGTCGTCCAGGAGCTGCTTCTCCAGTTCCTGAAGCTTGTTCATCATCTTCTTCTCCGATTCCTGGGCCAACACCTGATTTTGAACTGTGTTCATGTACGAAACGCCAGACATCACCGCTGCAGTTGGCTGAAAATTACCGGTTCCGAGCCCCATCAGCTGCTGCCGAGGTTGCTGGAGCATAGGAACGCTATACCTCTGCTGCAACAAGCTCGAGACCGACGACAAAGACGGCCCCTCCTCCCTCAAGCATCGCCGGCGTGGTTCAGATCTGATTTGGTTCAGATCTGAACTCGTTCGCGAGTTGGGAAGAGGCTTAAGGGAGGAGGGAAGAGGCCGGGGACGACGCCGGCGGAGGAGGGATGGCCGGAGACCACGCCGGAGAAGACGAGTTCGCGAGCTCCAGTTTTTTTTAATATAAATAAAATTAATTTTTTTTAAAATTTTTTTATTTATATTAAAAAAATGATTTTTATAAAAAAAATGATTTTATGTATTTTAAAAATTAAAATCTGTTTTTTTGAAAATAAAAAATGAATTTGTAAAAAAACTGATTTTGTTTTAAAATTATTGAAATTTTCAGTTTAACACCATAAACAATGAAGGGTATTATTGTCATTTCACTTACTTTCAAATTCTGAGCCAATGGGCATGAGTTAAAAATTTGAGTAATAGTTAGGGGTATTTTGGACATTTTACCCGGTTGGGTATGAAAGTGAAATTAAATGTTTGGTTTGGGTATGAAACTGATAAAAATTTATGCAAGGGTATCAAACTAAAATTAAATGTTTGACATGGTGGTAAAATGAAATTTTCCCTTATAAAAATCCCGATCAACTCCTGTTTAGGTACTATTTTCTTAATGATCAATCTTATTAGTTTTCGATTAATTCAATTAATTTCTGTTTATTCTTTCATTAATTTCATAAAAGTTATAACGGTCCGATTAGAGCTTAATAAATATATAGAATTTAAAATTTTTGGAAACAAATCACTTTATTTTGTTCCGATCATTGAAAAAACCCTAAATTATTCGTTCCAAATCTAAGATTGTTCTACTGATCAAGCAAATTTAATTATAAATTCACAGCAAAGCGCTTCATTGTATTTCACCTTTAGAGCTCCTTTGATTTCTTCAGCAAAATGATTTTAGGGCAGGTCGGATTATGGGTTGAATTTAGGATTTTGGGTCATTTTAATAATATGATTCTAAAAAATGATTTTATATATTTTTGTATAAAATATGATTTTATATATTTTTTAATATTAAAAACTGACTATATATATATATATATATATATATATATATATTTTAAATAAAATTTGAATTATATATACATACATTTCAAAAAACTGATTTTTAAAATTAAGTAAAACTGATCTTTACCTATTTTGTACAAAATTTATTTTTTTTAATATTTTTTTGAAATAAATCTGATTTTTGAATTATATAAAAACATAATTTGAAAAAAAATATATGATTTTTGAAATATATAAAAACTGAAATTTTAAAATTAAGTAAAATTGATCTTTACCTATTTTGTACAAAATTTATTTTTTAAAATATTTTTTTGAAATAAATCTGATTTTTTAATTATATAAAAACATAATTTGAACAAAAATATGATTTTTGAAATATATAAAAACTGAATTTTTAAAATATTTTTGAAATAAAAAATATATTTTTTGAAATATGTAAAAAATCTGATTTTTTTGGTAGGTTTTGAAAATTTGATTGATCTCAAGGGGTATTTTGGATTTTTTATCTATTTTTTAAATAGTGAAAATTCAATGACATGATTTTGAAAATTTGAGCGATTGTTAGGGTTATTATGAACATTTTACTTATTTTCATCCAAAACTAACAAAAAATTCAATAACTGGGTATGAAACTGTTATTAAATGTTTTGTTTAGGTATGAAAGTGAAAAATTAATTTAACAGTATATTATATTAAATTTTCCCTAATAATAATTCAGAATATAATTATTACAGTTCAAAATAATATATACACCTTAATCTCATCTATCCACTACATGGGTTAGAGTTAGCTAACGTTAGAGGTTGGATGGGTTGCTTAGGAATGAAGATATATCAACTTTAGTTCAGTGTAGTCTTTGGTGGCTACAGATAACAAACAAAATGTCCCTCTTTATTCAAATACTATCAAAGTTAAAAGACAAAGTTGATGGAATTTCAGTGATTCTAAAAGAAATGACATCTATACAAAAACTACTATATTTACCCCAACACTATAACTCAAAGAGCATTTTGGTTTAGTTTTCTTCCCTTCTTTAGTGACTAGAAAAATAAGAATCAATTTAATTGTAAAAAGTTCATATATGTATTAATTTGATGATTTGGAACAAAACACAGTGAAAAATTAGGAAGATATGAAGCAGCCTTTAAAGTTTTCATTGAATCCTTATGCCTCCTTTTTAAGTCTTGAAAGCTAATTTTTGTTCATTTGTACAGAGAAAATTAAAACCTATAATCAATTTTGTCCAGTTAAACATATGAATTAAGTTTCTATCTATATATCTATGAAAGTAAACCAGAGGGTATATATTACATCCAAAATTGATAACAATTTCCTTTCTGGTACCACAGACTAGGGGTGGGCATTGGGTGGTTAACCATCCAACTGACCCCTTCACAAACTCAATTTGATATTATCGGTTTGATATATTTTGGAACCAGCCTCAACTCAAAAACCAAATCTTCACAACGAAACCAACCAGTTCCCTAGTCGGTTGGTTGGTGGTTTTAACAAACCAACCACTACACAATTAGGCCCACATATATGGCCCAAAACAGGGCCAAAACTGAATAATCAAACTTTTAAGTAAATAATCACATCACATAATCACATCACTTAACAAACGCATATAAAATAACATGTTTTTTTGCATGGAAAAACCATTAAAAGGTGATCAAATATGGCTAAAAAGACCACATTTGATCCTTCTTTAATGATGAAAAAAACATGTCCTAGAACTAATACATCAATACTACTTAGTTGTTCATCTTGTAATCTGTTCACAAGCACTACAAGAAATGGGGAGAGGTAGGGTAATGGTTGGTTAACCGGTTCTAATATATATATCAAATTTGAAAACACCTAAACTTTTAGAATTAATCTAAATTTTAACATAACTATGTTTGAACTAATCCAACATACAAAACCAGACTGCATACAATTTTTTTAATTCTAAATACAATAACCTAAACCAAATGAATAAGGAGTATCTCGAGCTGTCCATCTCGGCATGATCTATGGTTCACATGGTACCACGTGTAAAGTCATATACAGTACCGGTTGGGTGGTTTTTTTCCGGTTTGGATTTTTAAAAATCGAAAACCAATCATTATGCAACCGGTTTGGAACTTCCACCAACGACGGTTTCGCCAAAAGTTTCGGTTCCGGATTTTCCAGTGGTGGACGGTTTTAATGGTTTTGGTTCTTATTGCCCACCCCCACCACAGACCATGACCATCAAGTTCAGTAATTTAGAAACATCTTGACTTTATTTTTAATATATATAGCTTCTTGCATTACCTATTGTGTCTTAATATTGGGTGGTTAGAATATATATTGTTTATTACTCTTAATAATGGTTAAAATACACTCGTGAACTTTCATGAGAATAGTTAAAAATGGGATGTAATTATAGAAACGATGGTTAATGTAACTAGTTAAGCAAGTGAATAAAGAGAGTAGATAAAGCTAATTAGTGTCATTATTATGAACTCACTAAGTAGTAAGGACAATTAATCCTGATTGATCCCACCATCGCCATTAGATTAATATATTATCTTTCTATTCTTTCCATGTATTACATGCACAGCACGAGGAAGGAGGAATTGGGTAATTGAGAAGGAGAAGCAGCAATATCTTTTTCGAGCACTAAACAAACAACAAAAACAATCACAAACACTAAATAATTTGCAAAGCATAAAGCACGTACATAAAAGAGAAGCTTATGGGCGAAGAAACTTCGTCCACTAAAAAACCCTAAAAATTATAATAAAAACAAAAGGAGAGAGAGATATGAGAGAATAATATTTATGAGCAAAAGAACCCTAAAGCCATCTCTATTCTCTCCTCACTCATCATCTCTACCTAGCTTTCCTCTCTTTCGCCTTCTCCTTTTTTTTTCTCTCTTCCTTTCCTTGTGATTCCTACACATTTCTGAAAAACCCAATCACTTAACTTGCTTTATAAAAAAAAGATCAGCCATGGTTTTCTCCACTGCTCCGGTCTATCATCAAGATCCTCCCAATTGGCATCTTCACCTGGTAATCTTATTTTGTTCTTCCATTTTTCTCCACCCACCATTTTTTTCAAAAGATAATTATTCCTATTCCTTTTTATGTGTTTTCTTCCTCATGAATATACCACATATTATTTTCATTTGATCAATATTGTCTTGTCCCTTTTATCTCATGTGATTTGCAGCAGCAAAATCTTCAGCAAGGAAATAATAATAATAATAATAATCCTCAGCCTCATCACCAGCAACAAGTTCTACCACCGCCCCCGCCAGCTTATATTGGCGGAGGCGGTGGTAGTGGTGATGGCGTAGGCACACCAGGCTCGATCAGACCTGGTTCCATGTCTGATCGAGCCAGGCTAGCCAAGATACCACAGCCCGAGGCAGCCCTAAAGTGCCCGAGATGTGAATCTACCAACACCAAGTTCTGCTACTTCAACAACTACAACCTGTCGCAGCCCCGACACTTCTGCAAGATGTGCCGGCGCTACTGGACCAGGGGAGGCGCCCTTAGAAACGTCCCGGTCGGCGGGGGCTGCCGGAGAAACAAGAAGAGCAAGTCATCGAAGTCTAAAGCCGGAGCTTCGAGCACATCGAATAATAACAACACTAGTTCTGATCCGAGGCACAACATGACAAGTTCAAGCTCCACGAGTACTGATCTAGCAGCTCCGAGATCAGATCACGAGCATGATAATTACATCATGGGTCATCACAATTACTATCCACAGCAGCCACCTCAGCTACCTTTCCTCAGCTCCTTACAGAACCTAACTCACTTCGGCGGCTTGAACCTCCGCGGCATAAACCCGCCACTCTCGGCCCAAAACTCTATTCTATCGCCAGACCATCAGTGGACCGGCATGCAACAGTTTCCGTTTTTGGCAGGTGGGTTCGAGCCATCCCCAGCTGGTGCTATTTTGGGAAACAATCGAGGCCACGTGGCGGCAAGCTCGATGCCGATGATGACGTCAGGGGCATCGTCTAGGGTTTGTGATCAGGTGAAAATGGAAGAAACCCTAAACTCGGGGAAAGCAGCGAAGCTGTTTTTGGGAATGGCGAATGATAACAACGACCAGTACTATTCACCATGGGGTGGTGGGAGTAGTACGTGGAACAATCCTATTGGTTCAGCCGACGATGACGACGACAGTCAGATGCCAGGTCAGCAGCTCAGCTCGTCTACTGCCACTGCCCATTTCTTATAGTACGTTATTTTTCTTTATCTTATTTTATTATTTGGTAAAAGAGCTACCGGGAATTAAGGATAGATTGGATCCGACTCTTCTTCGTTTCAATTTGCATGATTTACGTAAAATGATGTTTCCTTTAAATTTGTTGTTTATTTTTTAGTTCCTATTTTTGTCTATGCAGACCATAATGTTTTATGTGTTTTTGTCTTATAATTAAGTATTGTGTGTGCTGAGTTTGTTCATTAATCTGTTTATTTAAATGCAAGCTGCCTACTAAGATCTTCATTACAGTCAAAGGACAAAGAACAATATATAGCTATAATTAACATTATATCAAAAAGAAAAGAAAAAAAGACATGAAGAACTGTCGGTCCTACTGAAATGGCAATATATGGAGATGAAACAAAGAAAGAAGAGGTAAACAGGTGAAGAAAGAGAGAAAGTCAGAAGTTTTGTTTTTGTTTTATTATGTTTGGGACGAAAAATGTTCATATCTATGTATGTACTGGTTGGTACAACGTAATTATGAGAGAAGATCCAAAGTGTTTGGAAATGATTTTGTAATAATAAGGGACCTGGTCATGGAGGGCAGTGACTGAGTGATGATATCATATAGGGATGCACAAAACTTTGCTTACATATCAACGGCGTTAAATGGAAGGGGATTAGTACTGATCCATGTCCGAAAGAGTTTTTTTTTATTGAATATTGATGTTATTTAAAAGTTATTATCAGCTGAAAATTCCCAATCATATCATCCTGACATTTAATTATTTATTTCAAAACTTAAGAGCAATAAATAAAAATTTGAGAGATTTTAATATATTTTCTGAAAAAAGACAAATGTATGTTGAGAATGGTGGTCGGGGCCGGTGCTATTGATGATTAAAAAGATAAGGAAAAGAGAATGCTTTTATTGCAATAAGCCAATAAGGACCCATTAAAGCTGTGCTGGATAAAAAAGAAAAGGATGGAAAATTAGAAATACACTAGTAGGAATAAAGCACTCGTCCATACATCCATTAATGGCGCTTTTTGTTTGAAAATCAACCAAGTTGAGTTGATGATACAAAGTTACATTACAGGACCAGTTTCCTTTTCATTACATCTCTTCACTAAAAACTGAGGATGACGACGATACAGTCTTGTTACAAATTTACCTTACCCCTTTCCTTGCCATTTTTTTTTTCTTCCTTTGGAGTACTTACAGAGTGGGCTTTGAGCAAGTGATCTTCCACCTGCCCATTTCCATAACAATGTAAAAAATGATGATACAAAAATATACCTCAGCTTTTATGGGCATTCGACACAGATGATGGCCCTGACTGCTGCTTCGATGTTTGCATTTGAACCTCATCAGTTTCTGCCCGAGCCAGCTTTTGTTGCTCGGTAAACCTGCTCATCCGCTCAAGCAACTGTGCAGCCTTTCGCTTCCCTCTATCAGTACCGTTCTGTGCCAAATCTAAAAGCGGTCCCATGACCCCAAGTTCTTGAGCCTGTGCAACATATTGTTGGTCTCCAGAGCAAAGGTGCACCAACACTGCTGCTGAATTCTCCTTGTTCCTTGGGGACCCATTCCCAATAACCTCAACCAAAACAGGCACAGCCTCTGCAGCTCCAATGGCTATTTTCCCCTCAGGATGGCTTGACAGTATGGCTAGTATGGCCAATGCCTCGTCTACCATACCACCCCCTGGTCCGGTCAACAACTTCATCAATGTTGGCACAACTCCGGCCCTCACTGCCCTTCCCTTGTTCCCTTGGTATATGCACAGATTGAACAAAGCTGTCGCTGCATCCTTTTTCCCCCTTTGTGTGCCTTCAGCCAGTAGTGTGACAAGTGGTGGGATGGCCCCTGAAGCACCAATTGTTACCTTATTTTCATCCACAACCGAGAGACTGAATAGAGTGGCTGCGGCGTTCTCCCGAGCTTCCATGCTCCCCTTCTTGAGCACCTGAACTATACCGGGCACAGCCCCGCATGATATTATGCTTCCCTTGTTGTCTTCACATATGGAGAGGTTGAGAAGTGCTGTAACAGCATGTTCTTGGATGCGTGAGTCTGGTGTAGAGAGTATGCTCACAAGTAGAGGTATGGCCCCAGCTTCAGCTATAGCCACGCGATTATCTGCATTGCGCTTGGCTAGGAGGCGGATCTCACCTGCAGCTGATAGCTGGTCTTCTGGGATGCCAGAGGTTAGCTTGTGGAGGAGATTATTGATCATGGTGCGTTCAGCTGGTGAGCAAGCAGACATGGTCTTGCCAGGTTTAGAGCTGCTGGGTCTTTTGGGTGGTTCAATGCCATTTGCCTCGCACCACTGGGCTATAAGACTACGTAATGCATAGTTTGGGGTAAGGGTGTTGCTAGTGAGGCTCTGTTGTGTCTTTGGACATGTCCCATGCCCAGCTTCCAGCCACTTCTCAATACAGGCACGTTCATAGGTCTACATACAAGAAAACGAGGGCCTATTAAAAGATATTGATATATGCAATCAAAGAGTGTACAGATGTTTTATATAAGACTTATTAGGGTTAATTGATTCAAAATAATGAAACAAACTACGTTCCCATTAGAAGACTCAACACTCAACAGTGCCAATCCGAACTACTTAATTGAAGGGTTAATTGCAAACTGCTATTGTGTACTATACGTCTTTTAAATATAATCATCCCCAACTTTAAAGCGTTATTTACCATTACCTAAACTTTCAAAAAAAATTTGAGATAGCTATTGTTCGCCAAAAATTGACAAAAATGTTCTTGACACTAATTTCAATATATATATATAGGAGCATTATCAGATACAAACTAAAGATTAAAATATAAAATGAAAACTATTTTTGACTATTATATATATAGTTTTTTATAGTCTTATCTTTTAAGGAACTTTTTCACATCTCCTCAACCGTTTCCTACATCCGATCAAGATGTTTGTGGTAGTTATGAAGTCTTTTTTGAGATTACAGTCAAGGGTATTTCCGTCCTTTTGGCAAAAAAGAGCTATCTGCAAAATTTTGAAAGTTTAAGGTAACTGTAAAAAAACGTACTAAAGTTGGGAATAGTTATGTGAAAAAAGACGTATAGTACATAATAACTATTTGCAATTAATTAAGCCTTAATTAAAGTTAGAAAATTTGCTGACACTACTGTCCAAGATATAGTGCATTCGTTTCACTAATGTTCAAAGGGAGGAACGTTGGTAATACCCATATATCCTTGTTAGCAAATATAAACCATGTAACAAGGACAACTAAAGATGTAATTGAAGTTTAAATCCATGATCTGTACCTGTCCTGTTGACACAATGACAGGGTCTGTCATCAACTCCAATGATATTGGGCAGCGGAAATCATCTGGGATACCAGGGGACTTATAATTTCCGTCAGTGGGTGCTTGACCAATGCAACTTGAAGGAAGACTCTTTTCTCTTGCTGGGACATCCATGTTGGGGTTTTCTGTTTGTAAAAAATCCTTAATCTTCTTCAGTAGCATTGACATCTTCTCAATGCTCTCCCCAGGATCTCCATCACTGCAAAAAACCATCTCATGTAGAGCAAGCGACTCTTGAGTAAGTTCGGCTATTCCCGTCAAATGTAACTTTTCGGCGGTTCTCTTTAGGATGGTTGGATCTGGAGCAGTATCATTGACCTTGTCATAAAGGGATATGAGATCCAGATACAGCTGGACATCAGATGCATCAACTCTCCCATGGGCTCTTCTAAATTGAGCAAGAACAAGCTCGGCCTGTACAAAGAATAATTGAAACAAATCATGGACACCTTCTAGGTCATGCACCTTTGTAGACTAACATACATATTTAAAGGAAATATTTTTTTGGTGGGGGGACTATAGTAATCACACCCTCACAATATGCTGACATAAATGTTCTTTGATAGATCTCTACCTGTTCCTTAACTTCATCCGATATGTCAAGTTCCTCAAAGGAAACTCCACTCAAAGCTTGTTCCAATTCAGCTGTCACCTCATGGAATTTACTCATAACTTGTTCCCTCTCCAGGACCTGCATATGTATATTCTGGTCAGTTGAGAAAAAAAACTACCTTGAAAGACCCAGTGAATGATAACCTTAATCAAATCACTGGAAACATTGCTATAAATTGACCACAGATACGCATTCAAACAAAGTACACAGCATGGGCTGTCAATAAACTTCTTCAGTTCCACGCTTTTGAATTTGGGTTCAAGTTACAGAATTATCCTTGGTAAGGAAGTAAACATATGAAAATTGAGGATTAAAACCATTCTTCAACCACCACTTGGAATTAAGTCTAGGATTGTGTATCATTGGATGTTATTTCACATCACTCACTTCCTTTTTTACAGTGGCAAAATCATAGTTGAAACAAAGTTTACAATATATGCACATCAGTTACAAACAACATAAGCCTTTGTTGTTGAACGGAAAAAACATACCGCAATGCTGATGCCCAGTGTTCTAAATAACCCGATATCTCCCCGAGAACTCGGTGAAACTTAGTATATGTATTTATTACAAAAACGCGTTTTGCCTATATCTCCCCAATAAGTTAAGAAATCCCTAATCGGCACCTCACCAAATTATGACTATTACTAAGTTTTCGGACCATGCTGGTGCCTGATGCTCTGTATAGTACATACTAAGGTTTCAGTATGCAATACAACAATTTGTTCTTCCTTTCTGAATCAGGCATATGAATACCCAACATAGGTTTACAATAAGTTGATTCAAAATTTACTATTCAGTTTGTAAGAGTTGTTTCAGAAATACGGTACAGAACCATATCCACTCAAACTCCTTGTAGATGAAACCAATGCATGCATGGAAACATTTCCAGAAACAGGGCAGAGCAAGAAAAATTGCCCCAAAATAAAAATAAGAAGTTTTTTTTCCCACAAACTCCATTGAATTTCTAAAGCAAAATTGATATAATATCAAAAGCACCTCTACGGCCAAAACGAGAAGGGGAGAGTGACCAGTAGATGAAACCTTCGTATATGATACTTGAAAGAATGTCAAACAATCATAAGACAGCAATTTGAAAATGCAATTATCAAATTGTTAATGTTATGAAGTTCCGCACATGGCATAATTGTACCCTTTTAACTAAGTATTTGTCTTCGTAGGTAGAGCCATCAGGAAACAGACAAGACAATGTAAAACATAACAATAGACAATATTATACCCAAGTAACCCAACCAACCAACTCTTATTTGTTGGATCGATATAGGTAAAAGAACGAAAGACAATTGAAAAAATAAAGATCCTATAAAAACTATTCAGGATGCACGAATAAAAATTAGTTCGTGCAAGAAAATAACACCAAATAAATTCAACACATAGATTGCCTACTGATCAATGAAAAAGTGCAGTATTCCACTTAAATCTTCAACTCAAAATAACATATGATAAATAGAACAAAGGTGGGAAATATAACTTATAAACCTTGCTAAAAGCCTAAAAATACATTTTCATCCAACAAGGGAGCAATAAGAAAGTTTGACACCTTTATGTGAAAGCTTGAACGAAAGCAGCTTTATGGAATTACTATATCTTTTGACACTTAACTCCCATGAGATAAAGATTTTAGTTTCTCAATTCAATAAGCAACTTCAAATTCTCCACCAATTGTGAAATATACTGTGGTTGATTGCTAGCAAATTATTAATTGATTAGTTTTTGAATTAAATAGTCAATTTTCATTTTGTTCAACATCCAAAACACTAAATTCGTAAACCCAACGCCCCTAATTACTGTCAGGAAGCTAAATACTCGAACCAATAGTAATCAATATCAGTCCAATCGAATGCTCCAACATTTTCTCAGCAGCCAAATAGATCTCAACAGTAGAATAAGAAAAATTCAGACGCTAAAACGGCAAAAAATAAACGAATGAGTAACAGAAACAAACCAGGTAAATTTTGCTGCAGTCGCGGCCGAATCTGAGCAACTCCTTGGCCGATTGGAGCGCCTCCTTCAAGGAAACCAGAGCTCTGACGGTGTCCTGAGGGAGCTCCTCGTTGCTGTCCCTAATCTCCTCGAACATTGGGGTCAAGAGCTTCAATCTTCTGGCCAGATTGCAATACTCCTTCTTGACCGCACACCTGTAATCAGAGAACGAAGCTAACTCATCCACTGCCTCGATCAGTCTCCGTACCAGTGCCCCTTTCTCCTGCTCCGCCTCCATAATTCTTCCTCAATTGGAACCTCCTGGACCGATCTCTCTCTACGCGCCCTTATATCAGTGTTGCTGATGTGGTAGCAGTAGCGAAATGAAAGAGACGAGGTTCAGAGAGAGAGAGAGTTGGGGAAGGAGGCTATTGTTGTGATAACAGGTTTACAGTCGTCTCCATGGAAAGAGAAAGATAGAGAAAATACTGATTGCAGACTTGCAGTAGGCGCAGACGATTTTTTTTTTTTTTTGGTGTCTACGTTTTGTGTCTGTATAAGAAATGACTAAAGAAGACCGGCTCAATATCGGCTTGCCATTTCCGGCTCGGCTACTTGTCACTGAACTCCACGCTCACCGTTGATTCAGTTTCATCGAACGCTGGTGATTTGACGTGTAAATACCGGTCTTCGTGATTTTGAATACAGTATATATACGTACACTATTTTCGTAGAAAATATAGTATCTAAGTAGGTGTTGAATACTTCTGAAAATGACTTAAGATTTTAAATCATTAGTCATATAGTATTTGAGTTGTCAAAGAGAGGGGCTCAATCAAATCCCTCTACGATTTTTTTTTTTGAAAGGAAATAGAAATATTTATTAATATAAAGTAACTCGGGGACCACACAGTGGGAAAGCGTCGTACGATTAAATTTACCCACATAACATAAAAATATTATATACTTTGTTGAATACAGAACTTTCAATAATTCATATAAAAATAACCTTTTCATCATTAAATACTAATTAAAAAAATTGACAGGATTAATGTATCTATTGGGCATGACAACTCAACTAATTGTAACTTGTTAGTTTGTTCATAATGTAACCATAAATTTATAATAATAATAATCCACTCACTAACCATGCAATACCTTGTATAATTTAAGAGAAAAACGAAATAAATATGAAAACAATATAATGGTGTTTTAAAACATCGTTAAAAAATATAGATGATCATGAACAATACGGACAGACATGATGACGTATGTGTAGCCTCGATGATTTGGGCATACTCAGAGCATCCACATCAATTCGACGCGAGGCCGAGGCGGGAGCAGCAGGAGAAGGGTTCGGGGTTCAGGATTCGACCGATGTGGGTAGGGGGGGGGGGACCAGGAGGGTTCGGGGGGAGAGGCGCGGGGCCAAAATCAGCCCCGCTGCCTCGCGCTCCTCTGCCTCTCTCTCGTCTAGTGGCATGCTGCCACCTGTCCAAGCCAGAAAAAAAAACCCGTTGTCAACGATCGACAACAACTACAACCATTTTTTAAAAGATAGATAAAAAATAAAATTAAAAAACACTTCTTCAACCACATCATTGTCTTGTTGAAAATTTGATGAAACATCTAATGTTAATCTTGTATCATCCCGCTACCTTTGTACTCTTCCTCCACCTTATCCTCAGCTGCTATATAAACATATATTCCTCATATCTACGTTTCATTTCATGTCACCCATTACTAGAACATCACCCACTTACCCTTTTTTTTGGATTACTTTCAATAAAAATAATAAATAAATTTAGGTTTTATATCTGATAAATATATGAAACTTTAAATTTATTTATATTTTTGACAGGTTAGCTTCTGATTGTATTTTAAAACTATTTTATCATTTCAAATGGTAAGTTACCTGTTAAATATGTGTATGTCCCTTTATCTCTAGGCTGTTGTTGACCAGCTTATGTAGTATAAATATTGCGTAAGAAAGAAGATTACATGTTGAATGCAGACAAGAAATAACGAACCACTGGCCTAATCAAAGCCAGCCAAGACCCCGTCACCGAACCATTGTCTTGACTTTGAGAGTCAATATGATGTCTTGACTTTTACGCTCCATATCATATGAATGTGGGAGGTCGACATTCAAGGGGTTCGAGTTCTTGATTGCCAGTCTGGCAAATAGATACACGTGGCCCACATTGTCCGGAGTGGGAGGTTCGGCTTGTAAGAGCATGTACAACGGGCCGGTCTTTGCCCCCGACCCGCATGTGCGGTCCGCAGCCCTCAGGCCGACCCATTGTGGGCAGCTTTTCACGCGGTCCGCGGCCTTGAAAAAGGCAGCCTTGGGTTCGGGCCTCGCCCCTCAATCGCGGGCCGGGCTATCAACCCCTCGCTCCTCGGCCACGCTAGCCCTCTCTCGAGCCGACACCTGGCATCCCATAGTGTTTTTTTTAAAAACAAAAGTTTTTGTCAATTCTGGGATTTGAACCCCCAACCTTGAGGTTTAAAGTCTTGTGTTCTACCATTGAGCTAGATGGGTTTTTATTACTAAGTTTCATTATAATTAGGGAAAATTTCATTTTACCACCCTGTCAAACATTTAACTTCAGTTTGATACCCTGGCATAAATTTTTATCAGTTTCATACCCAAACCAAACATTTAATTTCACTTTCATACCCAACCGGGTAAAATGTCCAAAATATCCCTAACTATTACTTAAATTTTCATCTCATGTCATTGGCTCAGAATTTGAAAATAAGTGAAATGACAATAATACCCCTCAGGGTGTTAAACTGAAAATTTCAATAATTTTAAAACAAAATCAGTTTTTTTTTATAAATTCAATTTTTATTTTCAAAAAATCAGATTTTAATTTTAAAAATACATATAATCATTTTTTTTATAAAAATCATTTTTTTTTAATTTAAAACAGTTTTTTTTTATTAAAAACAGTTTTATTTTTTAAAAACATGAATTTTATTTATATTAAAAAAAATCTAGAACAACTTCGTCTTCTCCGGCGTCCACTCCGGCCACCCCCTCCTCCGCCGGCGGCGTCCCCGGCCACCTCCGCCGGCGTCGTCCCCGGAGCTATACCTCTCTCTCTCGCAGTCCCAAACCAAAAATCACTGAAACTGTTTGGTTCAGATCTGATTTGGTTCAGATCTGAACCAAATCAGATCTCTGCTATCTATGGAGTACGAACTCCACAACGATGAGCAAATCCGAATCGGAACTCGCTGAGAGGAGTAGAAGTAGAGAAGATCCACTACAAGCATTTAATCACAATTAAACTCATTTAATCACAATTAAACCCATTTTATTTCCACAACCACGTTCTTCCCCAATTTCCTCATAACCATGTTCTTCCATTTCAATTTTATTTCATGTTCTTCCCAACCCAATCCATTTATTCCTCTTCAAAATACCCCGTACATCTCTAAAATCAACAACCCAAAGTCAACAACCCCATCCAATTTGATTTTAACACACAAATCCGGCGACGGATGGCCGGACTTGGGAGCAACTCTGTCCAGATCTACCATGGCGTTGCCGGAGCAGGTTCTCACAGCCGGAGCAGGTCCAGATCTACCATGGCGTTGCCCTTGCTTGGCCAGACCTGAGATGCTTGGTGCGCTAAGAAGCCGAAGAAGGAGAAGTTCTCGCGGAGATGCTCAGCGACCGGAGAAGAGTTCCGGTCTCCGGCGTGCTCGGGCTCTCACAGAACTTATTCTCATCTTCAAATTTCATGAACTGCTGAACTGGTTCGTGAGCTTTAGGTTGAAGATTATTCATCTGAATGTGTGTTTGAAGGATTTAGATGAAAATTGAAAAGAAGGTTGTAGGGCATAACAGAGTTACAAAGAATTAAAAAGAATCAGTGTGTTTTTTTAGGGTAAATTTAAGGATGGAGATGGAAGAGTATGAAATTGAAAAAAGAATAAAGATATGAATTAACAAAAAAAAAGTTAAAAATTTTTTTATATAAATTTTAAATATAATTTGATTTTTATAATAATTTTTAAATAAAATTTGAATTTTTAAAAATAAAAAATATTTTTCCTAAATAAAAACTAAATTAATACAAAATAAAAGTGATTTTGTAAAATTTGAAAATTTTAAAGGATATTTTTCATTTTAACACCCAAACAATGAAGGGTATTATTGTCATTTCACATATTTTCAAGTTATGAACCAATAACATAAGTTTGAAAATTTTAATAATTGTTAGGGGTATTATGTACATTTTACTCGGCTGGGTATGAAAGTGAAATTAAAAGTTTTGTTAGGGTATGAAAGTGAAAAAAATTTATGCCAGGGTATTAAACTGAAATTAAATGTTTGCCAGGGTGGTAAAATGAAATTTTCCCGTATAATTAATATGATATACTTTTAATTTTGGAGTGAAATGCATTTTAAAATTCAAAATCAAATCTTCTTTTTAATAGATTATATATTATATAATTTAGTGTTGGATAATATTTCAAATAAAATAACATATTTATGTAATATATATTTGACCATATTATCATTTTTGTGTGTATTTATATCCGGTCCGACTCAAAGATTTTTCGTTATAGCAACTACTATGAATATTACATAGTTGACCATATTATTCCATACACATATTTTATTGATTTCTTTTCCATTATTAAAAAGTTCATTTTTATTCGTGTTAAATTTATTTATTATTTTTTATTGTCATTAAAATTTTTTTTTCACATATGTTTATATAATTTAAACGGTTTCTGATAAAGAATTAAATAAAAGGGAAAATTTCATTTTACCACCCTGTCAAACATTTAACTTCAGTTTAATACCTTGGCCTAAATTTTTTTCAGTTTCATACCCTAACCAAACTTTTAATTTCACTTTCATACCCAGCCGGGTAAAATGTCCAAAATACCCCTAACAATTACTCAAATTTTCATCTCATGCCACTGACTCAGAATTTGAAAAGAAGTGAAATGATAATAATACCCTTCATTGTTTAGGGTGTTAAACTGAAAATTTCAATAATTTTAAAACATAATCAGTTTTTTTTATAAATTCATTTTTTAATTTCAAAAAATCATATTTTAATTTTAAAAATACATAAAAAAAGTTTTTTTATATAAAAATATTTTTTTTATTAAAAACAGTTTTTATATAAAAAAATTAATTTTATCAAAAAAAAAAAAAACAGGCGCGACTGCGTCTTCTCCGGCTGGTCTCCGGCCACCCCTCCTCCGCCGCGTGGTTTGAGGGAGGAGGTCGGGGACGACGCCGGCGAGGTGGGAGGGGTCGGGGACGACGCCGGCGGAGGAGGGGTGGCCGGAGACCAGCCGGAGAAGACGCAGTCGCGTCTGTTTTTTTTTTCTTCATAAAATTAATTTTTTTATATAAAAATTGTTTTTAATAAAAAAATATTTTTATATAAAAAAAACTTTTTTATGTATTTTTAAAATTAAAATCTGATTTTTTTAAATTAAAAATTGAATTTATAAAAAAAAACTGATTTTGTTTTAAAATTATTGAAATTTTCAGTTTAACGCCCTAAACAATGAAGGGTATTATTGTCATTTCACTTCTTTTCAAATTCTGAGTCAGTGGCATGAGATGAAAATTTGAGTAATAGTTAGGGGATTTTGGACATTTTACCCGGCTGGGTATGAAAGTGAAATTAAAAGTTTGGTTAGGGTATGAAACTGAAAAAAATTTATGTCAGGGTATTAAACTGAAGTTAAATGTTTGACAGGGTGGTAAAATGAAATTTTCCCTAAATAAAACAGCAAAATATCAATTAATAATCCGGTCAGCATCCAGTCAGCACAAGCCTTAGCCCCAGGGTCTCAGAGGGCCTCTCCATTGCGAAACACCCACTATTCTGCAGCCTCAGGGCCTCACTTTTGTCCAGTCAGCACAAGGGCCTCAGACCCAGGGCCTCACCAAGGGCCTTTCTGTTGTACATGCTCTAATTGCAACTCGACTAGCTCGGCCCAAGCGCTTCTCAAGGACCCAACAATAATCGAGAACGAGCGAGTCAGAGAGCCAATGGATCCATTTACGCAGTCCATCAGTTTCAACCTTGAGCTGGGTTAGGCCCTACGTGTATCTAATGATGGGCGGTCCGGTCCACGTTGGCACGAATTTAGAGCATATAAAGTGGAAAGACTCGTATAAATGGCTCATGTTAGAGACTCGTATGCTGATTGTGTAAAATAGTGAGTCTATGCCCCTTAATTTAACTGTGTTCCATCGTAGTGAGACTCGGGTTGGGACTCATATGCTGACTGGATGCTAAATTGATATTTTACTAAATTTATTAAATTCCGATTTAAAACAGTAAATACTAAAAAAAATTGAAATAAACTTGACAAAATAAATTATTAATAAAATAAATTATTAAAATAATATTAACAAAATTAATTAATAATAAAAATACAAGTTAAATTTTATGAGATTCAACTAAATTAATATATATTAGACATATATATATATATAGTTAAATATACTATATTTCCTAATTTTAATCGGATTTTTTTACCACAAAATTGGTTTAATGAGGTTTCAACCAAGAAACCTCGCTCAAGGAACCAATAGACGTTCTGCACTGAGTTATATGGTGTTTTTTTGGAACAAAGAAACGATTTTATTACCACGATAAGTAGTTATTACATGTTTGATCCTGCACCAGGTCTAACAATAACTCAACAACAATAGAGCGTCTAAGACGGTCTTGATGTAAGTAAAAGACTGTAATGATAAGGTACTGCAAAACACTGCTCAAGGTGTGGTCTAATCGCCGCTCATTCCCCTTAAGGGGATCCATATAGTCTGGTTGTAAACAGATGTTGTGTTTTGCAGTAGTGAAGGAAGGACTACCCTACCCATGATTTGGAGTTGGCAGCCGTTGTGTTTGCTCTGAAGAGCTGGCGGCATTACCTGTATTGAGAGAAGTTTCGGGTGTTCTCTGACCACAAGAGTCTCGAGTACATATTCTCCCAGAAGGATTTGAACATACGCCAGCGACGGTGGATGGAGCTACTTGAGGAGTATGACTTTGAGCTACACTATCACCCGGGCAAGGTGAACGTGGTCGCCGATGCTCTGAGTAGGAGGTCGTTTCTATGTCTAGCCACCATAGCAGTCCGAGAGTGGGACATGATGGGAGAGTTGGCTACATTTGGACTCGTTTTAGAGGAGATCACTGGTAGCGTGGCTACGTGTTCGTTGGTGGCTCAACCCACGTTGATTGCGCGGGAGCTAGAGGCACAGTCAGATGATGCCGAGACGGCTGAGATTAGAGAGAGGGTGATCAGTGGTGTCGATGTACAGGGTTGGGAGTACGATGCTGACCGAGGATTGCGGTACCGCGGAGTGTTGTTCGTGCCGCGTAGATGTAGGGATGACGTGTTGAGGGAGTCGCATCATTCCCATCTCACGGTGCATCCGGGTGGCACTAAAATGTACCGGGATATCAGACGACAGTTTTGGTGGAGCGGTATGAAGAGAACAGTGGTAGAGTTCGTATCGTGGTGCCTCACTTGTCAGCAAGTGAAGGCCGAGCATCAACGTCCTGCAGGACTATTACAGCTGTTGCCAGTGGCGGAGTGGAAGTGGGAGCATGTCACGATGGACTTTGTATGCGGACTACCGAGGTCTCCGAGAGGGCACGATGTCGTGTGGGTAGTGGTTGATCGGTTGACGAAGTCGGCGCACTTCTTAGCCATGAGGATGACAGATACAGTAGATGCACTGAGTCAATTGTACATCCATGAGATTATCCGGCTCCACGGAGTTCCGGTATCGGTAGTGTCCGACCGAGATCCCCGCTTCACCTCGAGATTTTGGGAAAGCCTGCAGAGAGAGTTATGGACCGAGGTCATACTGAGTACAACATAACACCCGCAGACCGACGGACAGTCGGAGCGCAAGATTCAGATTTTGGAGGACATGCTTTGATCATGTGTGTTGGACTTTGGTGGGTCTTGGGAGGAGCACCTACCTTTAGCTGAGTTCTCTTACAACAACAACTTCCAGGTCAGTATTAGGATGACACCTTTTGAGCCGTTGTATGGTAGGCCGTGTCGATCGCCGTGTGTTGGGCCGAGGTAGGAGATAGGAGCTTGTTGGGATTGGATTTGGTCCGAGAGACGACCGATAAGGTCGCGTTATACGAGAGCGGTTGAGGACCGCACAGAGCCGACAAAAGAGCTACGCTGTTAGGCGACGCCGATCTCTGGAGTTCACCGTGGGTGACCATGTGTTTTTGAAGGTGAGCCCGAAGAAGGGGCTAGTGCGGTTCAACCGTGGCGGAGGCAAGTTGGCCCCGCGGTTTATTGGACCCTTCGAGATCCTAGACAAAGTTGGAGCAGTGGCGTACCGACTCGCGTTACCACCGCAGCTTGGAAACGTCCACAATGTCTTCCACGTTTCCCAACTGCGGAAGTACAACGCGGATCCCTCCCACGTTATCGAGTGGACGGACATCGAGGTAGCTGATGATGCGTCGTATGAGGATCAGCCAGTCATGATTTTAGATACACGAGAGAAGGTCTTGCGTGACAAGACTATTCCTCTAGTGCGAGTACAGTGGAAGCACCAAGGAGCTGAGTCGACTTGGGAGCGTGAGGACGAGGTTCGCGCGAAGTATCCCCACCTGTTCGACCCTTGAGGTACGTCCGTTTTAAATTTCGAGGACGAAATTCCTTTAAGGGGGGTAGACTGTAAAGACCGCCCCGGTTAAAGGAATTATTATTTAATTCATTTAAACTAAAACGTCGTTGGTTGGAGAACGGGTTGAAGTTTGGATCGATTTCAAAAAAAAGGAAAAGAAAGAGAAAACAAAAAAAGGGGCATTGGGCCAAGCCAACCATGCCCGGTCAGCTGAGGACCTCGAGACTCTCTCTGAGGACCTCCCCTCGTCACTCCGTGATCCCTAACGTCGTCGCCGCCGCTGAGAACCCACCCTAAGCTCACCTGATGCCGCCGTCACCGAAGCTGAACCAAACCATAGCTCCCCGTCTCCGTTCGCAACTCAGGCCATGACCGAGCCTTGGGCTTGGGCCAGGACGAGACATGGGCCTTGGCCCGGCCTGGACTCGAGTGTGACTGTGCTTGTGAGTGCTTCTATGCTTGTGGCTATGGTAGTTTTCCTTGGATTGCTCCTTCGGTGTTGCCTCGGTGTAGTATTTAGTGTTGAGTTAAAGTTGGGGATTGTCAGTCTGGTGAGTGTCTGAGTAAAATGTGTATTTCCCTTGAAATGGTTTAAGTGTCGCATCGATTTATCAACCCTTTTGATTAAACTTTAAATTTTGGAAAAGCTTTCTTTGTAAGTCTGTAATTAAGTGCATTTCGTGGCTTTTCCCTACTGGGCGTCAAGCTCACCCCTTACCGTGTTTTCTACAGGTATTAGCTATGATCTGGATTAGAGGACATCGCGGAGCGTGGGGCTAGCGAGAGTCCGGGAGTTATTTTATGTTTTTTTAGAGACGTACTGTTATTTTCGACTATTGTATTTGACTGAGCGTAGGATTCAGATTTTCAGCATTGACTATTATTTTATTTATCTACAGTCTTGGATTTAATTATGCATTCTAAATTGTTTTCTCTACAATTTCCGGTTCACGTCTCGAGTCCGGTCAATACTGGATTTGGGGCGTGACAGACTGGCTTGTCTCAGAGATCCCTTCCAAAAATCGTCCCTAAAGCCCTGAATTATACTCATTTTCCTTGGCGAGGCTGCTTGCCAGCTCTCGCCTGATATTCCTAAGGTTCCCCAACAGAATCCCTCTTTGTTCCACGCGTCTTTCTCAAAGGCACCTCCCCTCTAGTGATCGAGGGCTGGACCTGTACAAAAAAATTCCAGCCGGGAAGATCGCCCCCACATACACTCTCATTAGGTGAAGTGTTATGGGTTACGATTGGTCCCCTTCCCCGATGTGCGATGGGATTAGGTGTGGTGTTCTGAATCATGGAGTCGAAGCCCGGTGTTAACTTGACCGGTTTCATCCAATCAGTTGCATAAGCCATGTTCTTCTTCTCCTTTGGATACTTTAGGAGGGACTGGTCAAACCTATGGATCCTAGGCATCTCCTTATCACATGATGGAAGCGTGTGCCCAATCCTCCCACAATTCTCACATAAGATAGATTACTTCGTGTAGGTGAGGGTGCAGGTGATCGGGTCCCAAAACTCAGGAAACCGAAGCAACAAAATCTGGAAGAAAGGGCGGTCCACATAAAGCCAGAAGCGCACTCAGACAGCCCACCCCAACATTTCCCATAATCATCACACGGGACCTCCACCGTGGTCCCTAGAGCTGTTCCAATCTTCTCCCCAATTGTCTTGGTCCGAATGCATGACGGAAGGCCGTGGGCATGAACCCACAGTTGGAGTCTGTCCAGTGATGGAAATGCCCTAACAGATGGATCAATATCCCGAAGAAGTAAGGGGCGGCCATAAAAACACCATGGTTCATGACCACGGACGCAAACCCGGGCGTCCTCATTGGCGAAGTAGAATCCAAAGACACCGGGTTCGATGTCCTCATGCTTTGGTGATGATTATCAGCAGGGTTTCCTTGCGTGGAGTTTCGGCGCCAGGAGCCGTCCAATCAATTCAAATTGTTGTTGAGACAACGCCCTTGAATCAACGACTGCATCCGTGATGAGCACCTCCAGAGGATCCTCATAACCCAAGGACCAACCGAGAGGCTCTCTTGAAGGCCACCAATAAGAGAGCTGGACGGTGCGAGCCTCAAAGCCACCAAAGGAGCAAGAGTAGGCGGTGGTACCAAGCCCTCCCGACGGAGCAGAAACTCTGGTATGGGTATGTAGGGGATGAGCGGAATCCGATCTGCATTCGACAACATCAGTGTCGTGAGTTCCTTCCTTCACAATTTTCTCATCCCGGGACATGACAGTGACCTAGAGCCATCCTCAGCAGCCGTTGGGAGCACATGAAAGGGAGATAAAGACGATCTTGTAGACATCCCAGCCAACTAGATCCGTAGGGCTTTCGGTGGGCGACCTTGTCGCGCCTTTGGCTGCGGCTGGGCAGGAGAGGTTGTACTTGGATCGAATGCCACCAACGCCAATGATGGCATAGGAGGCAGCGGTGGTGATTGCATCAACAGAGGTTGCGGAGAGGTAGTTGCGATGGGGACGTAGGACATGGTGGTAGTTGCAGCGACGAGGAAGGCAGTGGTGCAGGTTATTGTAACAGGGGTGTAGAAGACGTGGATTTAGGTTTCCTCTTCTGGTGTTCCATTAGAGGGCTTACCAGAGTCCGCGAGGGATATGGAGGAGGCACACATTTCATCACCGGAGCGGAGTGGCCATGCGGTGATGGGATGTGAGTAGGCGACGATATGACAAGAGCATTAAGGAGTGGGGTGGCGGGGTCAGACGGCAACGCAGCCTGGGGAGGAGCAGGGGTGATGTCCTCCTCGGACTAGGTGCACGAATAACATGCGATAATAACAGCGATACGGGAGCACATGTCTCTAGGGTTTAGGGTTGCTCTCGCTAAGGAGAGAGAATTTTTTTCACAGTCTTATTAAAATATCATGCTTTCACAATTGTATTATGAGTTATATAGTGTTTGTTGGCTGCTTGTTTCATTATTTTGTATACATAGAATATATCATATATACATCAACCTCAAATACAAAGTCCAACATCCCCAAATAGAACCAATAATTTTGTTGTTTTCTCTATATAAGAAGACAACATCATACCATTTACATACAATTGCTTAAGTCTATATTTGACTCTAATAAATAATGCTTAGTTATTTTAGTTTTTGTCTAATTTTTTAACCAAATTATAGTTCAAATTTTTATTATTTAAATGTGATTTTTTGTATTCAAAAGAAAATATTAAGACGCCACGTGGTAGCCAACCGTTAACTGACGTCAACCCGCGACTTGTGACCCAACAAACAACCATAATGGTTTAGGATCGTGAGCCGTAAACTCGACCCATATTTCATGTATCGAAACCGTAAAAACCATGTGTCATAATACACTACTCACGATTGAGACTGCACATCTCGCCAACGCAACCCTAGCTTTCTTCCCCTTTTCGTCGCTTCTTCCTCGCCGGGACAGCCATGACCACCATGGCTTTGGCTGTCTCCGGCGAGCCTTACTTCCTTCTTCCTCAAAGATCCAAACCATTTTCCCTCTCAGATCCAACTTTTCTTCATCTGGATCTGATTCCCGGCAACCGGAAAGCTCGCGCCGCCCTCCTTCTTCGCCGGTGACTCCGGCTCTTCCCTCCTCATCCAGTGGTGGTATCGTTGCTGGTGCTATACCAGTTCAAGCTTCAGGTCGTGGTGTTTATCTTCTTTGGCCTGAGGCATGGGTTCTTGGCCGGAGTTGGCCTCTTCATTGGCCGGAGTTGGCTTGGTGCGTCCCGCCTCGCTTCTCCGGACGGCCTCTTAAACTCCGGCCTGCTTCTTCTTCTTCGGTCAGCTGGCTTCTTCTTCTCCAGGATCTTTATCTTCCGGCCGTGGATCTATGGAGGTTGTTGTGGTTCATTTTCGTTTGGGGGTTGCGGCAGACTCGGGTTCGCAAGGTTCGGGTGGCGGCTGGTTTGGGAGCCGGATTGATCCGCGTAGGGCTGACCTGGGTCGGTTGGGTACAGCCCAGCCCCACCGGGTCGGGTCCTTTACATTTGTTCACTTTGTTGGGTCGCGGGTTGGGCCTGGGTTATGGGCCTGGGTTCTGGGTCTGGTACTGGGCCGGGTTCTGGGTCTGGTGCTGGACCAGGATTTTGGGCCTGGCTTTCTGGGCCTGGGTTCAGATTTTGGTAGGCTAGTCGGATGCTCATCACTTGGTTTCAGAGTCTTTTTTGTCGGAATCTGGATTGGATCGAGCTCGGTATTATTACAGGCCTTCCCCTTTGGGTCCTTGTTGTAGCCGGTGAGGGGTTATCTGCTTTGATTTCGGAACGCTCAGCTCGCTATTCAGTTTAGGCTCCGCAAGTTTTGACTATTGCTACCAGCCTGGTGCTCGGAGCTTGTACTCGGTAGAAATACCGGTCCTCCGCCTTATTGGGCCTCTTTTTCGGTGTTTGCCGAATCTAGGTTTTGGAGGGCTGAGTGCGAGCTTCTACTTCTGCCCTGTCTTTCGCGTTTAGTCAAAGTGGTTTCAGTGTGGACCTCGGGTCTTGGAGGTGACTAGTTCTTGCTTAGGTCGTGGGACGCGTTTCTACAGTCTAGCGGGTGTGGATCGTTGCTGAGCTTCTCTAGTTGCTTCTTGTGCTTCAACCATCCGGGTACTCCTTGGACTATGTGGTGTGACTCGCTGGCTACCGATCTTTGTTTGGTAATTCCTCTCCCTCGCTATCCTTTCATTTAATTCGATTGGCTTCACTTCTTCTCGGCCTGCTGTTTGGTGTTCGAGCTCGCCGGCTCTTTGTGGTGGTGTTGGCCGCCGGCGTGACCTTTAGACTGTTCCTTGGTCAGAAGCCTTTCGTTTTATTTGTTGGATGTGGCGTGTCTCAGTGATTCTTCATTGTTACTGTATCTATCGATCGTGGTCCTGACCACCGACGTTTTTAGTTCACTCCTTCTCGCTAGGACTGAGTGTTACTAATGATACAGGGAGTTAGGTTCAACTTTGATTATGTTAGCAATGTGTCTTCTTTGCCCGCCCTTCTTGGTGGCCTTTTCTTGCTGCTCTACCATTTACAGTGTTTCTTCGCTGCCTGCTCCCCTTGTTGGCTTTTCTTGGTTTGTGGCTGTTGCATAGCCCGGTTCTTCAGGGGTGATTGGACTAGCCTTTCTTGGTGCGCTTGGTGACTTTTATCTGCACCTTCTTTATCGATTTTTTGTTGTAGTTGATCTCCCGTATAGATGGCATATGATCATCTTAAGGAATCGCCCTTTTGTAGTGTTCTTCCTCTTTTATCTCAAAAGAGAGTTTATTAATGAAATAAATTGCCTATCCAAAAAAATACACTACTCACGATTAAGGATGGCAAAACGCCCAATTCCCCACGGGGATCCCCGTCCCCACCCCGTGCGGGACGGATTTGGGACGGGGATGGGATACGGGGAATTAAATGGGGATTTTGACGGGGACGGGGCAAGCAGTCCCCGCCCCACGGGGAACCCCGCCCCGCGCCCCACACTATTAGTTTTAAAATAATTTTTTAATAATATACGCATAATACATTAACACATGGTTGCCACATAAGACAATACCACACGGTCCAATGTCTACGCCCACATATCATCTAAAAACAAAGACTTATCTAAAATGTAGTTTTCAAACCCTAGTTTTACTTATTTGTTTGTTTAGAGATAAGTTTGGAAAATATGAATGCATTTGTTCAAGTAGTCGACTATGTTGAAGATGAAGGTGGAGATGAGGTATATAATCAATATACATTTGTTTTTGTTTTTTTGTTAAAGATTTGACTTCTATGCATGTAAAAAAGTTTGATGGACACACAATTCTTGTTTTTACATTTGATATTTTCTTATTTATATTTTATATCTAAAATATAGAAAATTTAGTTAGAATATGTCAAATAGTGATTGTTATGTTTTTTTTTATAAGCGAGGGGAACTTTCATTATACGAAAAGGTAGTACAATGAAAAGCAGAATTCAAGACCAAAAAGGCCGATTCTGAGAAAAACAAAAACAGTAAATAAACGAGCTTGTCACACAATAACTAAGCAAAAACACTAAAAACCAGCAAAAACAAAATCTGCAGAAACACCTTCAAACCAAACAAGTTGTCTGACATGCTTGCCACTCCACCAAGAAACCCCACATTTCAGCAGGCCTATAGCTCTAAACAGAAAGAAACACAATAACTGCAAACACACTTCTCAGCTTCAAAGCACAACGGCAGCCGCAAAAAAATAACATAGAGCCACATAAGATAATCTCAGTCAACAAAAGTCAGAGAAAGAGGAGTAGACCCAAAAGCTTCCAGTTCCTCAACATCACACACATCTTCATACATGTCGTCCTCATCCCCTTCCAAGTCTAAACGTTCAGACACTTCCAGATCCAAATTATTGAACTGATCTAATTCATCCAACTTCAGAGCTTTAATTCCAACCTGTTTTACATAATCCCAATTTGCCTGTCTCGCCTCTCTCTTACGAGGACTTGACTGAGGGAGAATCGGTGTCTGATAAATCACTGCAGCCTTCGGTTTCTTTCGCCTCTTTACATGTTTCTTCGGAGTAGAAGAAACTTGCGCTCCACACGAGGTTGGATCCGACAAATTTGCAGATGTAGGTTGAATTCTACTAGCATTGGATATAGAAGTAGGGGATGAAACTTTATCGACTTCTAAACGATCTGAGAGTGAATTCGAATTCACTACCCTGAATTGTGCTTTATCCTCAGAAACAAGCTGATCATCTTGACTCGCCCAATCCTTCTCCGAAGAGGTTTCTGGCATATGAACAATCGGAAAGAAAGTCTCCGGGACATCATCAATATCCACACCGGTAGCACATAAGGGAAAACTAGATGTGCCCAACAAAAAATTCATATCCAAGGAACTAATTTTGGAGTTCCTGTGTACCAATATGAATACTTTGTCAAACGAGGCTGACTCAGGATTGGAATCACAAATTTTAAACAACACAGTCCCCAGGTTCTTCCCAATTGACATAACAGATTCCTCATTTCTGCCGTGGAAAGGGATGCCTTCAACTTTAACCCATTGAAAGAAACCTTCAACAGTAACCAAAACACCTGAATTACTGAGCACTTCAAACCAAGGTTTCAACCGGGACCAACAATCTTTCTCTAAAGAATCTCTGAGAGAAGGATTAATAACGTTTAAGAGGAAAATGCGATGACCAAAAGAGCAAAGGATGATATCCTCCAAGCCTAGAGTCTTGAGAACTGCTTTATACTGAGAAACAGACCAATTATTATGACCCATAACTAGAACACCTGCGAGTGCCATCTCTTTAAATCCATCCACCGACGAACCAAGAGCAGTCAATTCTGCCCTTGGTTTTGGAACCCAAGTCTTCGACTCATTAGATGGAGGAACTCGAGGCTTAGACACTCCTGGTCTAGCAAAATCGACCAGTAATTTGTACCCATCTTGCAATGTTCCATGGAACGCCTCTATAGCAACCTTTGCCATATCTGCTCTCATTTTCACAAAACCAAAGAATTTTCCGTTCTTATTGGAACGCTTGCAAACAAAACAATGATCCACACCATCAGGTCCTAATAGGGTTTTCAGCCAAGTCTCGTTCCTTCCCAGAGGAATATTACAGACAAATAAATTTCTTCGTCCTTCAGAATCACGATTTGAATGCTCGGAAAGAACAGAGACCTTTTCCTCCTCATGATTCAAACCAGAATGAGCTTTATGTGAACCCTCAAAAAGATTAACCATAGATGTGACTCTTCCAGCCAAAGCACCTATCAGTTAAGGAATGATTGGTATATTTTATGGTTGTACCAGGAGTTGAGAAAGCTCTATTCTGGAATGTGTTCAAAGAGCTTCCTCTGGGAACCACGATTACAAACTGAGGTCTATCAGAAATTGACTTAAGATTTACCTGAGATTTCTCGATCATGGGAGCTTTCCCCTTTCTCCCATCTCTCTTCATCCTGTACTTCTGTGCAGAACTCGGAATCCACAAAAGGGAGTCCTTCAGTAGCATAGAAACAGATGGTTTGTTGAGAACTCAAACCACAAAACAAACAGAGTGAAAAACGGAAACGGAGTCAAGGAAATCCGGCGAGGGTCGCCTCACTTCGCCAGGTCCGGCGACGGCGGTGATGAGTTCTCCCGGTCCTCTCTCAGATACACGATTGCTGGTATTGGGATCCAGTGCTTGAAAACGATAACTATGGCGGCACAGAGTTCTCCCAGTCCTTTCTCCAAATCGAGTTGCTGCTGGAACGAGACAGACAGCAGGACTGACCGGAGATGGAAAGGTCGAGACGAACCGGAGAAGATGACTGAGACGGCCCGGGAACAGAGGCGGCAGGGGAGCGGCGGACACACCCTAGGCAAAACCTAGGTTTCGCGCGTGATTGTTATGTTATTTGTTTACAGATTGCATAGAGTACCATGATGAATGAATTTGCTTCAAGCTGATTCTATTTATGAAGTCAAGTTGGGAACTTTAAGTTATGTTTAAGATATTTTGTTAAGACACTTTTTATTATGGGTAAACTATTATGAGACATGAATGTCATCGTTATAATGTTTATTTTATATGTATGTTGTTTTAAATTATGGGTTGACTACGCGTGTTATTTAAAATTATGGATTGAGAGTTGTCATTTAAAATGTGTATTTTTCGGGTAATGAGGATGGGGTAGGAACAGAGTAGGGAATAAAATCCCCCGCGGGGCGAGAATGGGACGGGGAATAAAATCACCGTTCCCCGCCCCATCCCCGCGGGGTCCCCGCGGGACGGGGTCAACGCGGGATCAGCACGGGGATGGGGCGGGGATGGGGAGAGTAGCAGGAACGCGGGACGGGGACGGGGGGTCCTCGCCCCATACCCGCCCCATTGCCATCCCTACTCACGATTATATCATATTTAGAGCATCTTCAATGGTCTGCACGACTAGTGTCAATAAACCATGGTAACGGATTGCAAAATGAGAACGAAGACAGAGCGTTGTTAATGGTCTTATCGTGGAGAAGAAATGGGATCGCAGCCGTTCATTTAATCATGAGTGACCTTCACGTGCATATGCACTGTAGGGACTAGGGATAACTGGAAAGTTGAGTGGGCACCGTGTAAATGACGAGTGGTAGGTCCCAGGCAATAGTGATGCATGCAAATGCACGTGACCCGCCGTAAGGACAACTCAGGCGAGAACAAAATTTGGAGTTTAGCGCGAAGGCGTTTCCGGTTATTCCGCGGAGGAGGAATGATATCATGACCGAGGAGAGTCGGCTTCCGTGCCTGTGTGCCTCGCCTATGGCTCATATTGGACAAAGTAGAGAAACTTTATGTGCCTTATTTTTACAAAACCATCATGCTCAACTTAAGCACCTTTTGTGTCGAGTGTTTATCCACTCATTGTTGTAGGAACCGTACAATTTTAAATTTGCTAAAGTACCATTAATATCAAATAATTTTGGATTAAATAACCATAGGATTGTTAACGAGTTACATATTTGTCCACATAAAAAACCTGGATAGAAATCTTGCAATTTTTTTTTTTGAGCAAAAGTATATTTTTTATCAGCAAAACAATAATTAATATTTAAAAAAAATAAGTCCAAAGATTAAACTTCTGGAAGGTCTTTTTCAAGATTTCAACGGGCAAAGATTACGTGATCCATTGGGGTGAATGGACCATAATCTCATTATCTTGCTCCTCCGTGAAAGAACACACCGAGAGCCTGTCCTAAAAGGTAGACACTGGACATGGTGGATTGCACCACCCGTGAGAGCTGAGGAACGATTGGAACCGGAAGTAAGTTTCTAGGGAGCATCACCGGGACAATTAGTGGCGGCATCACCCCTGGAGAAGAGGGCCAAGTCGGTGGGACCTGTAGACTTACTGGAAGCGTGATCGGTCCCTCCATCCTCATGGAACCAAGGCTATCTTGAGGCAGAGAGTCGATAGCTGCCAACGCCACTATCGACGAGGTTAGGGTCAAAAGCTTATAGGGATGACCCTTCTTAGGTTTAACCATGAAGGATGTTTACAAGGTGTGACCCGGAGAGAAAGGAACCAAGGCATAACTCGTCGGGGAAGACTACATAGGCATGAGTGCTGTCGGGGAAGGTTCTAGAGGCACAATCGACATCGATGTAGAAGAGGATGTGGTGACCTTCAGGTTCCTCTTTCTCCTCTTCTTTTGTGGACTAACGAAGCCTGACGGGAGGGAGGGGGGGATGATGAGGTCAGTAGACGAAGAGGTCACTATTGGCGGAAAAGGTTGTACAACGGTGAAATTTGTCTTTGTTAATTGTTATTCACAATAAACGTGAGGGATATTTACAGATACTTATACTAATATATACATGTTTTTTTAGATAAATACGTTAATATTTAAAAACATCACATACCTACTCTAACGTTGACATGCAATAACGATGTTACATTTTGAAGTTAACTTCATTGATTAGATACCTCTATTCGGAAATGAATATGGTGGAAGATTGCAAATTTATTCCTGAAATTGCCACTAGTAGTTGATTAGTGTAAGATGAAGATCATAGCATCGTTGATTAAAGAGAGACATTTTAGTTGTAAAATCCATTCAATCTCTCTAGAATTCACTCCGACCTCTCTCTAAAAAGCCTATCTCCCTCTTTAATCTAACCCTAATTTCTTTCCTTCGCCGCTAGCGATTGTAATCTGCCCTTGTGGTCAAAACGTCGTTGGTGGCATCTCATTCTATCACGCCCCAAATCCGGTTTTGACCGGACTCGAGACGTGAACTAAAACAACAATAATTTTAATCGAAAATAAAGCTAACCTGTCTCAAGTCATAATTTTAAAACTTTTAACAAACACCACGAGTCACAGCTCGGTAAAAACTACGGTAAAACAGTTCAAAATAAAACGGTACGTCTCTAGACTATCTAGCCTAGGACCCTCGTAAGCTCCCAAGCATCGAGCATCCAACTAGTACACTTCCCGCTTAGAACCTGAAAAACAACAAAGTAAGGGGTGAGCTTTTGCTCAGTAGGAAAAGTAGTTAAGGTTATAAGCAAGCGCTCACCACCACAGGTAACTGTCCAATTAGGGCATACTAGTACAACACACAACTAATTTCCAACGGAACTCGTAACCACAATCCTCAACTCAAGACCAACCCACGCTCACAATCATAAACAACCAAACAGCACAAACAGCAACCAGCACACCAAGTAACACGTCATTAAACATAAAGTAAACTGTAAAAGTACAACACGTCCCGTACCGCAGTCCCCTACTCGGTCGGCTGTCCACATCCCGACACCATCATATCGTATCGGAACATCATCGGCCTAGATATCTTCCCGTCAACAACCGGGGCACAATCTCAAATAGTCATACCGGAATCTCCATCGGCCTAGACCTCTTTCCCGGAACTCCTTCGGGCAAAGGACAGGTAACACAACTTTCCCGGAACTCCTTCGGGCAAAGCGCAGAACACGTAACCTTTGGCCTAGACGTCCTGTCACGCCCTAAATCCGGTTTTGACCGGACTCGAGACGTGAACTAAAATATTAAATAAATAAAGCTGAAATAATAAAACGAAATTTCATAAATTCGAATAAAAAGAGTCAACGGCTCTTAAATAAACCGTAAAAAAAACAGTTACTCAGTTCAAAACACGGTACGTCACTAGACAACTAGCCTAGGACCCTCGTTAGCTCCCAAGCATCGAGCATCCAGCTAGTACGCCTCCCGTTCAAAACCTGAAATGCAACAAGGTAAGGGGTGAGCTTTCGCTCAGTAGGAAAAGTAGTTAAAGTAATGAACTTCGGCTCACCACCACGAGTAACCGTCCAATTAGGGCATACTAGTACAACATATCTAACTGCTGACACGGGGTTCATAGCCAAACTTACAACACGCTTGACGACCACTTTCACAAGTAAAACCTTAACCGAACAACAATTTTAGTAATGACAAACCTTTCCAACGGAACTCGTACCCGAAATCCTCAACTCAAGACCAAGCCACACTTAAGACAGAGCACACAGCCAATCAACAAGAGTAGAACACACAGCAGAACAAACCCATAACCCAAACGGCAGTTCCCAACACCACCGAATGCACCCAGCCATTTATGTCGTACTGTAACACGAAGCCTCGGTCCCGACACCATCCCGTCACGTAGACTCGGGGTAACATCCCAGACCAGAAATCCCTCAGTCGGACGTCTTCTTGTCACGTAGACTCAGGGCCATAATCTTCCCGTCAAAGAGACTCGGGTATCAAACACGCCATCCTTGGCCTCGATACACTACACCGGAACTATCCCACGGTACAAGTATCATTCCGGTTACGTCTTTTCTCGGAACACACAACAAGGATAAAACACACAGCACAAAGCCCAAGCTAGTCTCGGTATACCGACCGAACCATCACAACATAGCACACAACCGGTCTATCACTCACCCGGTCATATCACAAACAAGGGTTCACATTACAACACACACGACACACATGACCACACACAATCACAATCATGCAACACCGAGCAATAATCTTATTGGACTCTTAAGCACACTCAAACCGTCACGTACTTACCATCACTTACCGACCCCATGTTCAACGTGGTAACCCCACCGGCTTAACCGGTATCAAATCCCCAACCGTCCCACAGTTCAACATAACAATTAACAGGAAATAACCACACAGGTCATCAGCATGCATCACTAGTTCAATCCTATCCGTTTTCATGTTCGTTATTTAATATCCGTTCAAACAACACAAGCACAATAGTAGAAGCACTCATCAAACAATCCTATGGGCACGTCATGGCCCGAAACTACCAGCACAACAATTTCCAAGACAGAATACGTAAATGTTCACAGTTCATACGTCTACGGTAGTTGTTCGCATCCTACATGCCAAACTACGATCTTTCCGATTTTATTATTATTACCTATCATGCATACTAGTAACTTTCCGTAATTAAACCGGTATTCGCTACTTTCCCTACCTCAAGACGATACCACAACAGCGTCTCCTGGCTGCTGACGACCAGGCCAACACCGTCTTCTAGGGCAAAGTCCGCGTCTGGGTTTAACTCCGATCTTCTCTTCGCTCGAAGCCGGACACTAATTTAAAACGAAAGCCACAATTAAAACTGGTTTCACAATTTAATTTAGAAGGTTACGACGGTTTCGATTTAAGTTTAAAAGTTGTCTTTCAGACTCGAGCGGGCTAAAAGCGGGAATACGACGAATCGGGTTCGGGCACCAGCACACCGAACTCAGCACCCAGTGCACGTTTTCCGAGGCACAAATCCCGATGCACAGATCCCGAGGCACGATTTTCAATGCACGATTCCCGAGGTCCGATTCTGCGTTCCGTTTTTGTCCCGTTCCAAGTCTTTTTTACAGTCCAAAACTGGTTTTTAGTCCTTAAATAATTCAATCGGATTAAATAGTGATTTTCCTTTCTGATCTTTTCGAAAGTCAAGAACAGATTCAGATCTAAAACGATTTACTAAAAAACAGAGATTCTTTCTTTTATTTTTGCAACTCCAGATCCAGACGCGTCAAACCAGATCCAGAGTGAAAATTGATCAGGTCCAAAGAGCAACGGAAAAGAAAGGGAAGAAGAGAGCTTGGAAAAGCCTCCGGCCACCGGCGAAGTTATCACCGGCGACCGAACCTCAAGGTGAGAACCTCACCGTAGGACGAACAGAAGACGACGGCGAGAAGGGTTGAGGTTGCGGTCGAGGGGCACGGCGAACCTCGCCTCGGATCTAGGGCGACGACGGCGATTTGGGGCTCGACTACGCGCGGCTGAAGGCGATGGACTCGGGTTGAACAGATGAGATGAAGGAAGGGAGAGGGTCGGCGACGAACGGAGGTCGGGGATGAGAACGCCGGCGGCGGCTCGGCGTTGCACAGAGGAGAGGGAGAGAGGGTCGGCCGAGGGCGGTGGTGATCGGGAGAGGGGATCGGCCGGTGATATTCAACCTGGAGAGGTGATGGAGGCGAGAAGAAGGTGAGGTTCGGGAGAGAGATGCGGTTCGAGGGAGAAGAAACGATTAGGGTTTCAGACTCTGCTTCAATCCTTAAGTAAGCAGGCCGGTTGCCCCTTGTTGGGCCGCTGGCGAGAGAGCGAGCCTCAGGCTCAACGAGAGGGGTCAGGTCAGGTCTGGCATGCAGGTCTGGTCAGGTCTGGCATGCAGGTCTGGTCAAGTCTGACCGGTCCAACCTTTTTTTTAAAGCTCTTTTCTCTTCTGCAGTTATTAAAAAAACAGTCGTTTCTAGCCTCGACATTCCGATCGAACGAAAATAAAAAACGATTAACTCTTTTTACTGAAGCGGTCTTCACACGTCCCACATTGGACTACCCCCTCAATGCAGGCTATCGTACCGGAACCACTACCCGGGGGACCGCGCATACTTGAGACCACTCATCGGACTAGGTACTACCCTACACCGGTGTACCCCCTCGATCGTAGGTACCATACCAGAAGCAACTCCTCGGAACACAAATTGAGATAATATCACACATCATAAAGTCACACTTAGACACGGCTTACCAAGCCTACCACTCGTACCACAACACGTCACGTCGGTCTATCACTCACTTGACCATATCACAAGTAACAATTCACGTCAACACAAGCACGACACACTCGCCCACACATAGCAACAACATGCGCAGCGGATTTACTAATTCTTGTTTATTAAACATACCGACCCTAAGTCACACATCAGTCATCTCAAACAACAACAGGCAATTCAAACAGCACGCAACCTACGACGCGACATGGCCGATCTACCAGCACAACGATTTCCCAAATATCGAAAGCAGTTAACTAGTGAGTCACATCCTACATGTTACTACGACTCGTCCGGTCATTATCTGATATAACGATTATTCCAGTTTTATTAATCTTAGCATGCATACTAGTAACATTCCGCAATTAAACCGGTATCCACTACTTTCCCTACCTCACGACGAACCGACAGCTACGTCTCCTAGCTGTTAACGTCCTAGCTCGCTACCTCCGGTCTTCTCTTCGATTGAAGTCGGGCTCTAATTTAACACGTGAATTCACAATTAAAACCGGTTTTCACAATTTTAATTTAAAAGTCACGAACGGTACAATTTAAATTAAACAGGCGTCTTTTAAACTCGAGCGGGCTAAAAGCGGGATTACGACGAATCTGGTTCGAGCACCGAACCCGGTGCACGTTTCCCGAAGCACGGGTCCCAATGCATGGATTTCGAGGCACGGGTCTCGAGTCACGATTCCCGAGACACGGGTTTTGAGACAACATTCCTGAGGCACGGGTTTCGAGGCACGATGCCCGAGGTCCGGTTCAGCGTTCCGCTTTTTGTCCCGTTCTAGTCTGATTTAAACGTCCAGTTCCAAAACCGATCAACAGTCCTAAACCGTCTTAATTCAAATCTGATTTTTAATTTTATTTTATTTTAAATCCTATTTCCAATTTAATTCTTTTTACTTAAAATTGATTTTTCGTTTTACAAATCTTTTCTTTTCAAAACCCTTGATTTTGAATCCAACCAAACCCGATCCAAAGTGATTTCAGTTTCAACGGTGCCCAGATCCAAGAGAAATAAAGCACGGGAACAAAGAAAAGGGACGGGGAGTGTTTCGGTTCAGAGTCCGGCCGACCTTCGGCGATGACTAAACCCGCCGGGGTCTCACAGTGTGAATCTCAACGTAGGGGAAAGTCGACGGTGATGGAGGGGCCGGGTTCCGGTCGTGGCGCGGTGGAACACGTCGTTCCTTTTTCTCACCTCCGATCTGGACGCACTCGGCGTCCCATCCTGGATCTGATTAGCTCGTCGGTAGAGCGCTCGGCTCTGGACGTGGACGGCGACGGTGAGGTAGCTTCGGCCTTGCTACCATATAGGACGGCAGCGGCGGACTGAACAGAGAAGAGGAGAGAGGGAGACAAGGAGGAGCTCAGCGGAGAGAGGGAACTCGGGTGAGGGACGGCCGGCGAGGTTGCTTGGACAGGGAGAAGGAGAGGGACGGTGGAGAGAGAGGCCGGAGAAGATGGTTGGTGATGAGTGAGAGAGAGAGGAGGTCGGGGATGCGGGTTCGGTTGCAGAGAGGGAGGACTTGCGAGAGGTTCGAAGAAGGAGACAGAGGATTTGGGGGTGGCTGCGCGAGAAAATGAGGGTGTGAAACCCTAGCCCGAGTTTAAGTACTACAGGCTCAGGTTAGCTGGGCCTCAAGCAGTGCGCTGGGCCGCACGGCCCAAAACGAGCAGCAGGTTGGATCGAGGCGGGCCTGGCCGGGTCTGCTGGTCGGGTCCGGTCCGACCCTCTATTTTTTTTCTTTTTTTAAAGAAAGCAGTTTTTCTTTTGCAGTCGATCCAAAAAAAATCAAATCGTTTTCCAACCTCGACGTTCAAGATGATTAAATTTAATAAATTAACTCATTTTAGCCGGAGCGGTCTTCACAATCTTCCCCCCTTAAAAGAATTTCGTCCTCGAAATTTAAAACGAACGCGCTCCACTTAACCCTCTCTCAAGGAACGTCCGATTAAAACTCACAGTCATCACCCTTCAAGCACCCGGAAAACACTTAAGTCACTTAGTCGATACCGGAAACCTTCGTCGGTAGAGACGTCACCCCGCCACACTTAACTTGGTCGAGATCTCCTATGCCGGAACCGTACGTCGGTATAGGTATAAAACTGGAGTAAAACTCACGTCGCCCTTAAACGGATCCAGCCCACCGATACTTCTCCTCAACCACTATCTTTACTTAAACAAGTAACGCGCACACATCAAAATGAAAGAAGTCCACTACGCTTCTACTGCGCCACTCTGACCTCATCGTCACTCGATCACCTTTCCTTACCGGTCTGACTGCTTACTGGTACTGCTGCGGTCCTATGCCGCTCTTCACTCGTCTATGACTGTCCCGGCTGCCGACGGTGTAAACACACTAGCCCGCGGCCTAACGCGACGACACCTATCGATGTTCCTGATCCTGTCTGCTTCATACTGTCAGACGGTAGTCTGTGGCCGGGGAAACGCTGTGGTTCTCTGCCTTCTCGGTTCTCGAGTCTCGTACGGTCCCGCAACACTGCTCAGTCGCTACCGAGTCATACGGACTCTCGCGGTCTCTCTGCGACCTCGTTCCACTGTTCCTTCTCCCATCTCCCCTCCTACTCGCCTATGTTTTTTGGGTTTTTGGCGGACTTGCTCGGCCTTGTTGGTTTACCGTTCGTTGTTCAGATGTGGTAGGGATAGATATGCTCCATGGGTCTAGACATCGACACTGAGGGTTTCCCAGCTCCGGTTGTGTTACGGTTTTCGGTCTCGGCGTCCAGGTTTTCCGACTTCAGCTTCGCTCCTTCCGGTTGACGTTTCGCTGCTCAGATTCGATGCCAGGCTCAACTTTTGCTCAGATCTGGTCTCTCAGTTCTCAGATATGTTCAGATGTGGTAGGGATAGATATGCTCCATGGGTCTAGACATCGACACTGAGGGTTTCCCAGCTCCGGTTGTGTTACGGTTTTCGGTCTCGGCGTCCAGGTTTTCCGACTTCAGCTTCGCTCCTTCCGGTTGACGTTTCGCTGCTCAGATTCGATGCCAGGCTCAACTTTTGCTCAGATCTGGTCTCTCAGTTCTCAGATATTTGCTTCTTTATTGGCTTTTCCTTCTTCAGCACCATGCTTTTCTCGGTAAGGGTTAGGTGAACTTTGTGTTCACTGCCTTTACCCTTTATTTTACTATGTCCTCGTTGTAACCAGTGCCTTGTGGTCATGATACCATATCTTGAGGTCATATAACTTGGCCTCTCCCTAAATGGTTGTCGGTCCGGTGTTGGCCACCGACAAGATCTCGGGCTTCCGACATCTGAGAGTCCGAATACGGCGTTCTCATTTAACTTCTTCCCCTTTTGTTAGTTGATATCTCCTCCTCGGTCTTTATCATTAGACTTCCTTTCTTCGACCTCAGATTTATGATCGGGGACCCTCGTTTTGGTATTGTCCATTGGGGGGTTTAACCTAACAGCATCTGGAAGTTCTTTTGGGTAGAGTATCCGGGAGTTGATCTGGTTATCTGTTTGGGAAGGGGTTCGTTGTCCTGATCTCCATGTGTGGGTTGTTGCCTAGTTTTGGCCGATGACGAGTGGTAATTGGGTTTCAGGGGATTTGGATACTGTAATTTGAGGAATGTGATGACTCTTTTCAGAGTAGCCTGTTGAGTTTCGGGTGGTGTGTGGAGTTGTGCTTGCTTTCATCAAAAGTTTCTCTTTTTCTGATTTACGGCTCTATTTGTTTTTTCGTTCTGTACTTTATGGTGGTTAAATTTGGGTTATAGACTCGATTTTTAACTTTTTGTTTCTGTTTGATGGGTTTAAGATTGTGTTGATAAATCTGGGTGTTTAGACCTCTCTTAGTAGAGCTCTAGGTAGGGTTATTCGTTTCTTTCATGGTTGTAATATCAGGATTTTAGATCCATTTGTTTGGCCATAGGGCAATGTTCTGTTCTAGTTGATATTCCTCATGAAGTAATGATCCTTGATTGTAATGAGGTAAATCCGACAAGATAGCCTTGCATTTTTTTTTGAGAATAAACGATGTAATATTATAATCGAATGATGTTTACAAAAATGAAATACTGAAAAACACAGAAAAGGAAACAACAATAGAACTAAAAGTAAAATCTCTCTACAGAGAACAATGGTAGTTTGGAGGAGGATACTACGGTAGCGTCACATGCGATGCTGAGACAGTGTCTGGTGATCACTGATACAACGGCTTCAAACTAAGGGGTAAGGGCCGAGTAGACCCTTGTTGAGAATTTTGATTGGGCAGAAAGGTGATCTAGCAAACTACCTAAGCCCTAGATTGACGTCCCAGGCATCCCTGTAACCAGGAATTGAAATGACTCAGTTGGACTTTGCATCCTCCCGAGGAACCAGCAGACGCCGTCCCCCCTCTGATGATAATGAGGGCCTTAAAAATGTTAAATTGCTGATTCCCGATCTGATTGGAGAATGTCGCACCGGTACTTGGTGGAATCAATGCCACCTTACGTCCAGAGGGGCGGTAGCACCGACCGACCCCCTCTGGACCACTTCGGACTCATTCCACGAGGCGAGAGTTCATTGAGCCCCCCGCAGAAAGACGAGTTATTAATATATGTATATATTTGCTGGCAACAAAATCATAGCTTCGTTGGACTGAAACAAATAGAAAGAAATGCCTGGCTGGGCCTTGTTATTTATTCCAACCTACATCAGTGGTCTCTGAGCCCATCTCTTTCTTTGGTCAAATGGGCTAAGCCCACCAAACTGTGCCGTCCCGGTCTTAGTCCACCTTTTCCACTTCTTTTAGACTCACGGTCACGGGTTTCGTGTTTCACTTTTCATTCGGAGTTCTAGTCAAAACTGGAACTAAGATTCAGATGGCCTCGGTGGCAGAATATTTTAGGATATTCCGAACCAATGAAGTTGGGACATTTTTGAACATTATGGAATCTTTCCTAGCATAGTATATAGACATGCTACGCAAGTTTAGCAACTTGTCTTGTGTGGAACCTACTAATTTTATTGTTTAAGCAAATCATAAACGTACAAGCTAAAGTTGCTTAAGTCGTTTGCCAACTTCAACTTGGTGGTTCCAATCATTCCCGCAAGGACACGGCACATTATTGCTCAATCTTTCTTTGAAGTCCAAAAATATCACTTAGAGCATCTACAATGACATAATCGAATCAGGTTTAACGTGAGACTAATTAGCTTCAATCTTATTATTATTTTTTAATAATTTGGGTCTCATAAAATCGGTAATCATAATGATAATGGACTTAATCGGGTCTAATGAGAAAGAAAGTCACAAAATCATCATTTTTTGTGTGTTTTGTTTTATAAATTTGTACCGACATAAGACGGATTCGTATTGAGTTGTCAAGGTTGTTGTTGACAGATTCAAGTCAGAATCTACCAACAACAACAGATTAATCAACCTAGCCTTTTAGACATGTGGATTCAACGCCGTCCTCTAACTTCCATTCAAGGATTCGACTCATCTTTTGAACATTTTTAGGCGGAATAGAATGCGGATTCGACCCAATGGGTGTCTTATATACAAGCCTCTCATATATCAGAATCACAATCTATTCAGTTAGGTAGATAAATATTTCATTAATGTCATTTTCATCCAAATATGGAGAAACCTATTGCTTGAAGAAACCATCTTTGCTAAATCGACGACTTAACCAATCCCAACCTCCCTTATTAGATTATTAATCTTTTGTTACCAGAAAACACAAATCATTACTATTTGATTAATGAAGCAGAAGCTTTAGTTGGTTCAAAAGGTTCTGAATCAAAACTTGCTGAATGGGGAAGCTCCCATGAACAAGATCCGTTTAGGGGTTACTTCTTCAACAAGCTTCCTAATAAATAAATAAAAAGTTGGACAGGTGGACTTATTAATTGAACCATGAGTGACTCTGATATAAATGGCTAGAGTGTGTATGTCAATCTTAACCTCTAAGAGCAGCTCCAACAGGTCGTGCCTACGCGTCGTGTTTGGCGTAGGCACGGCCCTGACACGACGCGTAGGCACGGGTGGTCGTGTCAGCGGGTCGTGTCAGCGGTGCCGTTGCTGCTGGTCGATGCTGGTTCTGGCAACGACGCAGCCGGTCGTGTCAAGCGCCAACGGCTAGTCGGCTGGCCAGTCACGACCCGACACGTGGCGACGCCGACTCCCAATGTGCCCAACAATTTCCTATAAATTCAGATCAACCCTTCTTTCAAGCTTCTATTCATCTATTCCTCTACAAATCCTATAGTTTTTTCCTAAATCTATTTTTTCGATGGCGAATCTTCCAACGCTAGACGAAATGAAGCAAATGACAGAAGAAGAAATAGACGCCGCGATGGATAGGTATCTGGAGGCAACACAACAAGCATTAGAGGATCAACTGATGGCAGCCTTACCAATGGGTGAGGATGATGATGAGGCCGAGAGCTCAATGTCGGCGCCGAGATACAAGTGGAGAGTGATTGAGCGCAACCGTGAAGATGCACACGAAGGGTTGATCTGTGACTACTTTGCGCCTCAACCGGTGTACAGTGACCAACAATTTCGCCGACGGTTCCGAATGTCGAGGGACATGTTCATACGGGTCATGAATGGTTTGAGTGGCTGATATGCCTACTTCCGGAACGACAAGGATGCTACGGGGAGAGCCTCTTCATCAGCTCTGTTATGGAAGTCCAGCCGATGCTTGCGACGAGTATTTGCGAATGGCGGAGACTACTGCGCTGGACTGCCTGAAGAAGTTTTGCATTGGCGTCATCAAGGTTTACGGGCGGACCTATCTACGACGCCCGACCGTGGACGATACAAAACGGTTGGTGCGAATCAACGAAGAGCGTGGCTTTCCGGGGATGCTAGGGAGCCTGGACTGCATGCATTGAGATTGGAAGAATTGTCATGTGGCATGGGCTGCACAGTTCGCAAGTAGGGACCACGGAAACGTCCCCACAATCATGCTGGAAGTCGTAGCATCCCAAGACCTTTGGATCTGGCACACTTTCTTCGGGACACCGGGCTCCAACAACGACATCAACGTGCTCAATAGGTCTACCCTATTCTCACAAGCAGTAAAAGGCTTCGCCCCAGATGTGAAGTTCAAGATCAGCGGTAGAGAATACGAAACCCCGTATTACTTGACTGATGGAATTTATCCTGCTTGGGCAACATTTGTGGAGTCCATACCTGCTCCACAAACGCCGAAACAACGATGCTTTGCTAGATACCAAGAGGCGTGTAGGAAGGACATCGAACGGGCGTTTGGAGTTCTACAGGCCCGGTTTCACATCGTTACTCACCCGGGCCGAATGTGGGATAGGGGCTCACTCAGATCTTGGTGTCCCGGACCCAAGCGTCCGTAGAGGACCACCATCAGTGGTGACCAGGGAAAGAGTATCCTGGGCCATAGAGCAAGGATTCGGGATCAGAATGTTCATCACCAACTCCACGATGATCTCATCGAACATATTTGGGTTAAATTTGGAGATGGCGACCGCAATGAACGTTAATGTAATTTCTATTTGGTTTGAAATAAAAAAAATGTTTTGCAATTTGTATTTGGTTTTAATTAAAAATGTTACAAATATTTGAGGTCTTTTTTGAATTATTGAAACTGTCCTGACACTGCTCCTGACACTACCATTGGAGGAGCAGTGTCAGGAAGCAGTGTCAGGAAGACAAAAACCACTCCCTAACACTGCTCCTTGACACTGCGCAGTTTCCAACATTGGAGATGCTCTAATTTGACTATATTTTTTTTTTGAGTAATTTTAATTTGACTATCGGTGTTCCAAAATAAGAAGCTGTATTTATTCTATAGGTTATTATGTAGTTGTCCACTTGGATATTTATACATGATATATCTGATATTTTTAAGATGACAGTTTTGGCTTTTTATTAATGGCCAGAACCAATTAAGCTTTTATGGTGATTAGCTTCAAAAATATCTAATCAAATAAAACCCCATGTCGGTACTTGCCTTAATAGCTAAATATCAAATTAAACATGGTCCTGTAAGTGCAAAAAAATATCTAATTGGCTTGATCGTTAGGTGTAGGTTTGTGGCTGTCAATGTCTTAGTAAAATATAATATGCCAAATGAAATTGGATTAGTCATCAGAAATCATGAAAGTGACCGAGAAAAAGGGTCCGCCTTTTGTAATTTTGCGGTCACTGTGAACCATTACTTATGGTTATGGGTATATTCACATTCCAATTCAACATTAACGGTGAAAAATAGGTCTTGAAACAACATGTTTTAGGCTACGAATCGGTGGTTGATATGACTGTATGGTCCATTTTAAAGCTCTAGCATATAGAATTTCAATGACAAGGCATATTGGTATTGGTCAATGTCAGGCCACAAAGTAATTAGAGAGCATAATGATAAGGTTCGTGTATAGAAACAGATAAAAATAGAACCCACTAAAAGTTATTTAAGCTTTGACTTTAACGATGCTGCATCAAAACCTCTATACTGTTTTGAGAGACAAGGAGAGCAGAGAAGGCAGTAGAGTTTGATGTATTTTGTCACTAATATGCAGATGGGGCAGCCAAGCATGTGACATTATTCAGCCCTGTTGACCCAAACTTGGGGTGGGTTCTCACTGGAAATTACCATGGTGTGCCCCATACTTGAATTATACTACAAGTATGGATTGTGTGAGCATTGGAGTTTCATAGCACTAAGGTGTTCACAGGGAAATTATAGTAAAAAGAAGACGACTTATCTTTCTTGCCACCTGTCGAGAGTCTCTTTCAAGGAAATCCTAATTTTAGTACGTTTATTGAACTCTTTATTTCTGTTACCGCCGTCGATAAGTCTGTCTATCTTACCGATCCTGTTCCTATCGCCTGCCACCATATAATTTATTGCACCCCCTCCCCTTCGCTCTTCATCAGAAATTGAATCTCCTTTAAAAACGCGACATCGAAGGAGACCGAAGCAAACCCTAGTCTATAAAACTTGCCGCTTCCTCTTCCCCTACCATCTACCGATATACCGACACCACCATCAACGACTATTGTGGCGTTTACTTCGGGGTTCACTATCCCCTTAGTAAAGCCACAGAGAGGTCGTCCTGTCAAATTCCCATTTGTTGCTACTTCTGCCAGCAACCCACCGGTCGTTGCTCTCAGCGATGTTCCGCCACCACTTGTTGTTCTCAACAACGTCCCGCCGCCTCCACTATGTCGGGACCCTCTTCTTGGGAAGGCACCCATGGTCGCCACCGGGAGAGAGGATTTGGAGGCTCTTATTGACGGGGTTTCGGTCCCTAATGTGGCACGAATTACCTTGATCTCGTCCTTCCTTACTACGCCTTTGGGCATGGTTCTCCGTCATCGGTGCCCAAGCCAAGGGAAGCCGGCTCTGCTCATAGGGTAGTAGTACCGCTAGACTCTCTCGAGTTTAACCTGACAATCTACAAGATGGTTTCTCTTCGTGTTCGTTAGAGGGGGAAGGGGAGGAGTTGGAGTTGGAGCACCTGGTACCATACCCTTCGGTGAGCCTGTCGAAAATTGCACGCCAACAATTCGTTGTCCCGTGTGACCAATGAGGCCTCTGTTGGGAGGAGCGGTGAAAGTAAGGTTCTGGAACCTCGTGCAACGTCCCCGGCGTCGTCATCTACTGCTGCGTTTTAGGGAATTTTCGGACTTGGTTCGAGTCTCGCTCACCTACCCAAAGCTGCCTCCCTTTTGTTTTAACTATGGGCTGATCAGACATGTAGTCCAGGAATGTGACCGGGAGATGGGTGGTACCCCACGGTTCGATTCATCTATATTTAAGTACTAGAAGGATCGGAGCGTTAAGCCATACGCGACCAATTGGGAGAATCAAGAGTCTCGGAGCTTACCACTTTCATTAATTTCGCCGAACATAAATAATATGGGATAGACCCTTAAATCGAGATCATAGTTTGGGACCCCACCAATAACATGTATACTTGCGTTTTAATCCAAATAACAAACTCCTAGTTGGCAACCTAGGAGGACAACAACGAAACGAACTGTCAAGAGCAATAAACTCGTATCCCCGAGCATTGTACCTAAGGGCATCTTGCCTCAAGGAAGGGGTCAAATTATATCCTCGAGCATTGTACCTAAGGGTTCAGGTCCTCGGGTCAGCATCCAGGTCGGGAAAATCGATCCCGGGTGGAAATATTTGGTGGCAAGCCAGCTCCCTAGTAACAAGGAAACTGAAGTTTCAGGTTTCATTTTGCACGGGCACAAACATAGAGATGCAGTTGATGTTGGAAGAGTGGAGAAAGAGTCTTCTGGTGAACCCCGAGATGATCAGGCGAGGCTTGGTAAGCAGCCTCGCTAAGAGGAACGTTAGGATCCTCTGGCTTCAGGGACTGGCTCTGGCAGGGGTCCCTGGTGAAAGTCATGTCTCTTACAACTGATACAGTTCAAGTTCGGTCGTTTCGCCCCTCAGATGCAGCATTTAGGCACTACCTTGAGTAGGACTTCTAGTTTCGTTTTCCAACCCCCTACCTTTCCTTCATGCCTATGTGGAATTTCAATACCGTTTATAACAATCATATTGTTAAAAGAAATGTGAACAATTATGTTCTATGTTTGTTATTCTTTAGTGGTCAAAGAATGATAGTCCTGGCACACTCGTTTATAGTTGATTTCAGAGTTTAACAAAAATACATCTTTCATTTAAAAAAATGGTTCATGGGAGGATTTTCGTTCGTAGGAAAAGGATATTCATCTGTCCATGCGAATATAGATTTGAATTTTTGTAATCCACGATGCGCTCATGACAAATAAATATTTGAAGGGTTTTATCCGTTGCTGTAAAAATCATTGTCTAGTCACTGATTAATCCCCGCCCATGGTCGATTTTTAAAACACTAGTTTTATCTGTAAAGTATGCGGGTGAATTGGGTACAAACAAGTATATCAAAACCTAAAATAAAAATGAATTTTAGGAAAAACTAGTATCATTACTTGAGCAATTTTCAAACATTTTGTTACATTACAAGAATATTGATTTCATGTAGTTGAGTCAATTAGTAATAGTTTTTTTTTGTAGTACTATTAATTAAATTTTATATATTAAATTAAGTTTGATATCATGTATCTACAATTGTATCATTACAGCGCACAACATGCGCGGAGAAACTAGGTCACAAGTATGGGGACGTCGTCGATACGGCGATCTGTGATCAACGTTTTCGGTTGATGTGTTGATCGTGGAGGAGCCGGCGTTCAGTGTTGAGACGGGATTCAGTTCGTTGTGTCCGTTTCTCCGGTCAAATCTGTTGCAGTCGCCACCGATCGTCGATGGAACAGTTCGCGTGCACACAGATTGCTCAATGCAGCCATCGTTCTTTCGACGGGCAGTGTGTTGCAGGTGGTTGTTGGTCTCGTTCTCTCCGAACGGCTCGTCTCCTCTTCTCCGAGCGGCTTTCCGTCTCCAGCGATCGTCGACGGCACAGATTGCACGTACACAGGTTGGAGAAGGTGAGCTGATCAGTGCAATCGTCGTTCATTCGGCCGACATTGTGTTGCAGGTGGTCGTTGTTCTTCTCGTCGAGTGGCTCGTCTCCTTCTTATCCGAGCGGCTTTCCGGTGAGTGTTGCTTGTTTATAGTGGCAGAGCTATTGATTTTCTGTGGATCGATTCTCGCGTTTCGATTCTGTTCAGCAGGCTCGGTTCACTTGATCTTTCTGTTGTGGTATCAGTATCATAGTGGTTATTTGCTGTTTGTGGTTGCAATTGATCCTACGACCATCGATTACTTGTGGTTGCAATTGATCCTGCAGCTTTTTCATGTTGTGCTGCTTGTGGTTTTGGTGATCAATTCAACATTTGAGCGAGGAGTTCAGGCGTTTCGGCGATCAAACATCTCTCTTTTTCTACTTTTTGCTCCGTACTGATTTCGAGTTATGCTACCTACTGTGACACCGTTTATCCTGGTAAGGTGGTGTCAGGAAAGAGGAAAGGAGCTCGAGTTCGTGCTCCCATACCGACTAAGGCGAAAGTACGGGCTAAGAAGGTCACGTCTAATGACACTTCTGGTCGTGCCAGTCTGGTTGGGAAAAAGAAAATGGAACATGTGCAGCCGAGCTCAGTTCAGGGTCGTGAACAGGATGGTGTTGCGGTCAAGAATCCTATCGCTGCTCTTGATCCGGTGTTCATTCCGAATCCTCAGATCGATACAGAGCACCCTGGAGCGACTGCAGTTAGGAATCAGACGTTCAAACAACCAGCCAATAAGGATAATACTTCGGAGAACGTCGGATCAGCGAGTTCCACCGATGTGTTTGTTTACAGTCTCCCTTATGGTTCCACGGAAGAGTGGGTAAGTAACGTTTTCAACGCTTTTGGGTCCGTCCGAAGGTGTTCTGTTTTGAAGCGTTCGAACAAGGGAGGGAGATTTTTCGATTTCATCTCCTTCTCGACGTGTGTTGAGGCTTCTCAGGCTATTTCGAAATTAAACGGATTGACATTGAATGGTCATATTCTTTTCGTCGCTTTGGCTCGTCCCGGAACTCACCACCGTGAAATCAGAGCTTTCGAAGCTCGGTTCCTTCGTGCTGACCCTCGTGGTATGGTACAAGTGGATGGGATTCAAGGTTCTGGCTCTGGTACGAGTGAGATTGCTCCCTCCTGCAATGGTACACCTCGTCTTTTGATTCTGAAAAACCGCAATCTAATCCGGGTTCAGTAGATGGTGGAGAAGATCACGGGGTGAGTGAGTCTGGAGAGATTCACGGGGTTGCTGATTCGATTGTAGATGCTTTGGTTGCAAGTCGGGCTGAGTCACAGGCTTCTGAAGGCGCTGTTCGGATTGTGGATGAGGCCCAAGTGTGTGGGTTGACTCTGCAGGCCACAAAGCCTCCTGAACAGGTCCAGTTTGGCCACGACCTTCATGTGGTGGCGGAGTTCGGTGGTGGACCTCGAATTGATGTTGTCATCCCGGTTGTCGACCAAGGAAGCCCTTGGAAGGACGTTTTGACTCAATCTCCTAATCCTGAGGTTTTACCTCAAAAGAAGGGACGTGGACGTCCAAAAAAGGTGCAACCAAAGAGAAGTGTTCCTCCAGTTGTTTTCTATCAGTCAACAACCAAGTCCTCTGCTGATAAAGGAGACATTTCGGGGAGTTTCCACTGTGGATATTGCTAAAAAGGATAGCTTGAGTGCTTGGAGTTTTAGCAAGAAAGTTGAGAAAAAACCGGTCGACCTTGCTTCTTTGGCCCTTAAACGTAGAAGCCGCAGGATGAAAACATCGAGGTTAGTAAGGATGTGGTTTACCCTGATCCGACTTTAGAAGAAGCTCTTATTCCGGTTTCGGTGTCTAATCGGTTTATCTGTTTGAATTCGAGTAGGAAGTAGACGATTATTTTTCGTTAGTTTTCCTGCTTGGGTGTTTTGTTGCTCTTTGTAGCTGTTTTGGTACGGGAAAACGGTTCTTTTTATGGATCGTTTTTCGAATTTGTTTTACTTTCTTATAGAACATTTGCTTAATAAAATTTTAACTTATAAAAAAAACAAGTGTATCGTCAATAAATCAATCACTCTAATCCACTCATATGCAAATCAATAAGAAAAAATAACAGACTGAACAAATAAACCGATGGAAAAGATGACCGCGTTTTTTTAACAAGACTGAATAGTCAAGTTTGGTCCAATTCAAGCATGACCAATATATACTGATGGTCACTTGTAGTACTGAGTGAAGAGAGTCATTGGTTGGGCACAAATTGCTAGATCTGATGGTTATTGGAGACATTTTCTCGAAACTTTAACCTTGGTTCTTCTTGCTTAACATTCATTGCACCGATCCGATTCCCTTTATCACATGCAACGCTATAAACTAAATCGACATTTATATATTGATGTGAGTCATATGACACATGACACTGACACTGTACTGTGCTATATAATCAATCCTTAATATCTGATTCTTTATTTTTTCCCATGTATTTTCTGGGTTTTACATTTACCAAACCAATTTTCTGTTCTCGGTCAAGGGGTCACTGCTAATAATAATTCAACCTGAAATGTTTCATACATGTGTTGTGATTTTGCAGAGATGATGAGGACAGGTGCACAAGAACTGGTCTTGTGACGGTAATAATAAGGTACACAAATTTTTATGACTGCATCTTTGTTAAGAATGTTCTGTCCATTCGAAACCCATTTATTACAAAAAAAAAAACACTGTTAAGTGTTACCTCTTCTCTCTCTTTTGTGTTGTGGAACTGAGAAAAAAAACTGCATTTTGCTGCTTCTTTTTGCAAATTTAAGATCTGCACACATTTTCTTTGGCATGCAGACTTTTTGCAGCCGATGTTTCTGTGTCTTGTTTTGCTCGACTTTTTCTTCACCACATGTTCTTCTTTATACTAATCTTCGTTCACATTTTCATGGCTGGACAATTTGCTTTTTGGAACTTGGATCTGATGTTTAATATTGCATTTTAAAGTTGTGGAGTGACGTCAATGTCTATTTTACTTAAAGCACTGCTATTTTTTTTTACTTTGATTTGGTATCTAGAATATACAGATCTTGTCATAACCAATACGGGAGTGGATTTAGATTGCATGATAACATAGATCGACGATAAACAAAATAAATGTTTACAGGTGTCAATTTTTTTTTGAAATATAGTTTCATTAATAAATCTTAGGTTAGATATCGAAACTTACTATTAAGTATTGGTCACAAATATTGCACTACTCAACGTTTCAAAATAACAAATGCACTAACGTAAGTATTGGTCACGCAAATTTTTTTTGATCAGCAAGACAAATGTAGATTAAAATCTCCAACGAGGGAATAGAGTAAAGGGCCGATCTTTCACTACAGATCAAGGCACAAAAAAGAACAACGCACAATGAAACCACAGGCAAATGAATGAAAACCCCACCCCCTAGAAGGTCGCAGCCTTCATCTTCGGGCGGTACCACAAATGAAAGTAGGACGCAGCCTACAGATAATGCAATACAGATGAACAAGTTCTATAAACTAGATTTTACTACCATGAAGCCCTGAAAAACCCACCAGCTACGACCCAAACCCTAACCTTGTTTTGCTCCACCGACTCCTATCTCTATAGAACTGGCCCTCTCAGGCCGGAAACTATAATGTCGGCGGCCAACACCACAAACGGCTGAGACAGATCCGAATTACCACACAAAACCTAGCAGATGGCTTCTAAGAGGCAAACAACCCCCATGAAACTCGCCGGCGGTCAACGCCTTGAACCGACGAGCTCGACCCACCACCGAGTCGAGAAGAAGCGAAACCAAATACTCAGGGAAGCATGAACGAATAGGAGAGACTTAGCTAACCAAGGAAAAAGGAAGGGGACAACTTCAGAACTCACCATCATGGTATGCACCCGTGCCGGCCCTCGTCACGAAACCGGCCAACACCGGGAAATGCATGTAAGGGACCCGACATTTCTACCGAACACCAGGCATACCAATCTGACAGACTTCAGCTTTAGCTGAGAGGGTAAACCTCTGGGGAGACCAGAAACCCCAACCACCGCCAAAAACTTCGGAACCGAGATCCTCCAAATCAACTTCCAAGCTCAGGGGGAACGCATCCAAACAGCACTGAAAGAGGGGCCCGAGCACACGGCTTAAACAGGAACAAGCCGCGACAATCCTTGTAAGAAAGCCTCCCACGAGCGGCAAGCTGCCATGTCTCCACCACGTACTCCAACACCAGAAGCCAAAAGGTCGGAGCTTGAGCTCGGTCCATGTAAGACCCGCCCCCGGTCGATCCCGGTAGAACCGGTGAATCCTAGCTAAGTTTGACTTTCGGCCGGAAAAGTCAATTGATGACTCGGAAAGTCAGTCGGGACCTTTGCGGGGCCCAAAAAGCTTAGCCATTAGCACGGTTAGCTTAGTTGGGTCGTTTCCTTCAGTTTGACTGTAATATTGTTAAAGTCAACTGTTGGTCAAACTCGGGCTTACTATCGGTTATTTATCGATAAATCTTGGAAAGCTGGAAAATTATTAAGTAAGAGTGACCTCACATGACACTTGTCATGCTTGGCTTGGAGGGTGAGAGTAGGGATTTCAAATGACCCTCATACCCTCCTAAGTTACCTTTAAAGGGATAAGACCTTAAGGGCTTTTGAGTAAATTGACATTTTAGGTCATTTAAAGGAAAGAGAGCAACAATTCAGCCTATTTCCTCTTGTTGCAGACGAAAATCACTAGTAGAGAGGAGAGGAGGAGCTCACTTTCTTGAGGAAGAAGATAGAGAAGAAAGCTTGGATTTTGGAGCTTGTTCTTGGTCCTTTTGCCTTCATTTTCACTTCATCTTCTCCATCTCAACTATCTAGAGGTAAGGATGCTCTCAACTCTCCATTTCTTCCACTTCCAATCTTTTGATTTTTGTGGGTTTTGGCTTAAAAGTTGAAGAACTTGCTTATTTGATTGATTGCTTGGAGAAGAAGTAGTGAAGTAGGTTGTTGGATTGAGTTTTGGTTGAAGTTTGATGAACCCATTGAGGGTGTAGCTGCTGGGTATCTTTGGTTGATTATTTTGGAGCTAGGAGAGTTTAGAAATGGAGTTTGTGTTGAGATTTTCGTGAAATTCGAGTTGGGGAAGAAAGGGGAAGGAGCTGGTCAGGTCTGATACGGAATCTGACCCGGACCGGGCCAGGTACCGGCACGGCACCCGGCACGGCACGGGACGGGCAGGAGTCCGGCACGGAACCTGATACGGTCCGTGTCGCTCTCCGGGCCGATCTATGACGCGTTCCGTGCTGGATTCCGGGCCGGCCTGTGACATGGTCCGTGCCATGTTCCGGCACGGCAAGCCACACGGTCCGTATGGCATTCCGGATCAGATCCCCAGAGCCCAAAACCCTTCCTTTTAGCTCAATTTGATTCCCACATTTACTCTTCAAACCTTGATTCATTTCTGAACATTGTTGTGTGTTTTGAGGAGAAGAACACTTGGTTGAGGAAACTAATTTGTGGTCTTTTGGTGGTTCAAAACCTTGGAACCAAGCTAGGAAAGAAGGAAGAATGTGGACACGAGTTAGAGGAGCTTTTATCACGCCGGGACCCGAGTGAAGAATGGAGTGGTGACCACCGGACTTATCGTCAGAGTGTTGAGAGGAAGACCTCGAGGTAGGGAAAGCCTTAACCCCTCGTTTATGATGCTTAGTATGCATGTTAGGCTAATAAAATTGGAAAGGTCCTAGAAATGCCTATAGGATGCGAATAACTAGTATAACTGTCTTTCGATTACTAATAACCGGAAGTGTCTAGTTGTGCACGATTAGGATGCCAATCACTAGTATAATTCGCTTTCAATACTTGGGAATTGTTTGTCTGGTAGAGGAGCCTTGGCAACGCCCTCGGATTAGTTGCGTGTTAGGATCATATGCTTGGTTGTTGGTTGCTTAGTGGATAGGCTAAAGAGTCTAACGGAACTAGTTGAATTGCATGTGTGAATGCTCTTTTGAAGGTTCTTATGATTGGTTGATTAAACTCGTACTTGATCGTTGATTGTATTCGAATGATTTCTTGATTTACTTAAATGGTTGCTTGGAGCATCGAGTATGACTGGTTGTACGGAGCGGTGCAGTCAGGTGATCGATGCCCCGTTGGTTCGAGACTGGTAAGTGAATGGTAAGTTGTGATTGTGTGATTGGTGTACTGTGGTTATGTGATCCGGGTACTGTGTGTTGTGGTGAATTGGTGATGTGTGAGTTATGCGTGTTAATGAATTGGTGGTTGTTGGGATTGGATTATTTCGTGTTACGGTTTGAGTGCGTTATTCAATTATGAACTGTTTATTATCGAATTGCCCAAGTGTACGCTTCCTATGGGAGTAGTACCTTGGTTCCCGAGGACCTAAAATCCTTTGGAGACGTTTCTGAGACTTCCGACGATATGCGCCCTGAAGGGTGTTTCCGATAGTCTCAATGATATGCGTCTCCTCTGGATTGGAGGGAAAATCCGAGATGACACATCATATGTGGATCGGAGGGTGGAGACTTCATGTGCCACGACATTGGTTTGGTTACCTATTACTTGTGTTTGTTAAGATCTACCTCGTTGACTTGCTGCTGACTTCATTGAGTTAAGGTCCACTTTGTTATGTGTTTCCCTACTGAGCGCAAGCTCACCCCTGCGAATTTACTGTTGTGTTTACAGGCTTGATTGAGGAGTAGAAGCTCGGGAGCTTCTCGGTGTGGGTGCATTGTAGAGACTTCGTTCTTATCACCTTTATGTTTTGAACAAACCTTGTAGAGGATTATTATTACACCCCTGGAGGGTTATTTGTGTTTTAAACTGAGTTTGCGGATTCGTGTTTCTTATTGGAGATTTTCAGGAACTAAATGTTGAATTATCATCTTTTTAATCTTTTATTACTAGTCATGCCTCGAGTCCGGGCAAGAACCGGATTTGGGGCGTGACAATTTGGTATCAGAGCCTGGTTTCATTTGAAACATGTGTCTTATGAACTGATTTTCAAACCTCGGACCGAAGTCAATTAGGTGGGTAGAGTTAGGGAGTCTAAGTCTTGAGTTGCTTTAAGGGCTGTCTAATTGGAACCTTACACTACAATGTTTGCATTACTTGATTGGTATCCTCTCCCTAGTGATCGGTGAAGCCGAATGGTTGAGATCGGAATTGGATTAACGGTCAATGACCGACCCGCTATGCATTCATGGTAGGGTGAGCCAACGGTTGGTGGTGTTGCCCTTTTGGCATATTACTTCGAAAATTTTCAAGTTGTAGTTTGGTCCTGTTCAAGTTTTGATTTGTGATTGACTGCTTGTCTGGAGCATGAGTACTCCATGTGTGCTGATATTAAGTGTTTTGGATGGGGCGCGAGAACCCCGTATCCCGTTGTATGAGAACTTTGTTTTGGGACACGAGTATCCCGTATGCCCGTGTGTGGCGAGATTGGGACACGAGTATCCCGTATGCCCGTGTGTGTGGCGAGATTGGGACACGAGTATCTCGTATGCCCGTGTGTGTGGCGAGATTGGGACACGAGAATCCCGTATGCCCCTGTGTGGCGAGTTTGGGGCACGAGTACCCCGTAGTATTTGGGAGCATGAGAACTCTGTTCATTGATTGCGTTGTGTACTTTAGAAGCATGAGAACTCCGTTTATTGATTGTGTGATGTCTTTGGCAGAGCATGAGAACTCTGCGTACTGTTGTCTTATGAATTTGTGTTGGTGCTTGTCCCGCTTAAGCGGAGGGTTAAGGGAAAATACGAATGGGTCATGCCGAATTTTCGGTAGAACTAAAATGTTTACACCATCACTGGTTGACTCAGGGGCGTCACTGTAGTTGAGCATGATGGTTCGATGTCCAGTTGTTACAATGAGGTTCGGGGACGCATGAATCAGGTTGTAACAACACGAGATCGACACGAAAAGCTTTGGGTAAAAGTTAAGAAATGGGAATCTGTGGGAGGGAAGGAAAGGTTAAGGGTGATTATTGAATTGAATTGTGTTAAGTGTTAAACCACTCTTTGTGGAAGGATACCCGGGTGAAGGGTATGCCTGTTGATTTGTGCTTTGTGTGGTGCTTGAGTTGGAACCCTCCTGTGGGAGTTGGTGGTTGGTTGCTAAATCGCTGGTTGTTGTGTGACGCATAGAGATGCGAACTTGTGTGCTATATTATATGAGTATATATATATCTACTAGTGTGAGGGGTGCGTATCTGTGGGTGACTGGTGTGGCACGTGTGTTCGTCCTTGTAACGTGTGAGAACCGTTGTTGAACTAAGTACTGAACATGTGCGTTATCCGTGCAGGCGGATAGGCGACATGACTCGTACGTATGTTCATAGAGGTACCCGGAGCCGCCCAGCTGGGGGTCCGAGGCAGGCACCTGCCGCTGAGCAGGAGGGGGCAGCTGATGCCCAGGATGCTGCTTCCACAGAGCATCAGTGCTTTGAGGGGGGACCAACAGGGTCGCCACCCAGGACATCTCCAGTCGCAGACCCGACTCAGGCAACCCCTCTCGAGGAGGTGGTTCGCGCTGTACTAGCAGCCTTGAGTGCGTAGCAGGGGACTACAGCACCGGCACTAGAGCCCGTGCCTGTTGCTTCAGCAGATTTTGGAGAGAGGCCAGGACAGTTTGATAGCCTCATGGCCCAGTCGCTCAGAGAGTTTCGCAGACTTGGTACGCCGACCTACTCCGGGGGAGCTGACCCCGAGGCGGCTTCTGGTTGGTTGGAGCGGGTTACCTGCAACCTCGATACCTCTAGGGTATCGGAGTGGCATCTGAGAGTTTCGTTAGCCACTTTTCAGCTTGAGGGAGAGGCCTACTACTGGTGGCAGTCAGTGCAGGGCAGGGTCGGCAGTGATTTTGAGTTGTTCAGCAGGCTGTTCTTGGAACAGTACTTCCCTCGCTCCATTCGGGATGATCGGCGACAGCAGTTTCTGGATTTACGTCAGAGGGGTTTGAGCGTTTCTGAGAATGCAGTGAGGTTTACTTCTCTGGCCCGCTTCGCGCCAGAGTTGGTTCAGACTGCGGATGACCGATGCAGGAGATTTGAGAACGGGCACATCCCGTCGATAGCCGACAGGGTTATCGCTTTCAGGACCGCAGAGTACTCCACACTCTTGGATCAGACTTTAGCCATGGAGAGACACTTCAGAGAGACTATCAGGGTGCGAGAGACTAGTCCTAGGCCGAGCGGCTTTGTGCAGCCGTCTGACCGTCGAGACCGACGCAGACAGAGAGTTGCAGGACACTTTCAGCCTCAGTTTCAGCAGAATGGCATACACCGAGCAGGGACCGTAGCGTCAGTTGGACCCGCCCCGGTGGCACAGTTGTGTCCTCGGTGTGGACAACAGGGTCACCTGGCACGAGACTGCCCGAGGGGCGATGGACCTGTGGAGCGCTATGATGATCGTCCCCAGGGGACCAGAGTTAGACAGCCTAGCGTGCCGAGAGGGTGTTATCCCTGTGGCAGCGCCGACCACTTCATGCGTGTGTGTCCTGAGATAGTACAGCAAGGGGGACAGAGGGGATGCTATCATTGTGGTCGATCTGATCATTTCATCCGGTGTGCCCTGAGATAGCTGGTCGAGCGCCTGCACCGAGGCCCCAGCAGACTCAGATTCGCCCTGCACCATCTGGCAGACCACGTCAGGCACCGCAGCAGAGAGCTCCGCGTCAGGCGGCGGGAGCAGCAGGTCAGAGGCACCAGCCGAGAGCTGGCCAGTAGGTGGCACTTCCCCCACCACCGAGAGGAGGACCACCGGCGCGGCAGGGCCGAGTCTTTGCAGTTACTGATTCCAGGATTGAGAGGCCGTACGCCGGCCATGAGGCCACCCAGGGTACGTGTTTACTTTATAATGCGTGGACTTCATTTTTGTTTGATACGGGAGCTTCCCATTCGTTCATATCTTCGTCTATTGCTTCTTCTTTAGGTTTGCGGGTGAAGACTTTGAGTCAACCCCTTTGTTTGGAGACCCCAGTTACGGGTGAGGCGGTGTTGAGCACCGTTTGTAGAGACTGTGCGATTAGGGTGGCAGATTGCCCTTTTCTTGGTGACTTACTCGTTCTTGATATGAACGCCTTTGATGTGATTCTGGGGATGGACTGGCTCGTGAGGTATCGAGCGACGATCGACTGCTATCGACGTCAGGTGACAGTGAGGTCAGGTGATAGGGTGATCACGTGTGTTTTGGGTAGCAAGAGCGGAGTTCTCTTATCCGCTTTGACTACGGGATCTGAGGCAGAGATCGTGCAGCGTAGCAGTAAGCTACCGAGGGTAGTGCGTGGGTTCCCGGAGGTCTTCTCGGAGGAACTATCGGGCTTACCACCGGCGCGAGAGGTGGAGTTCAGGATCGATCTGATCCCGGGTACGGCGCCGATCTCGATGACGCCGTATCGGTCCGCACCAGCCGAGTTGGTCGAGCTCAAGCGACAACTCGAGGAACTGCAGCAGAAGGGTTTCATCCACCCGAGCGTATCTCCGTGGGGAGCACCCGCCCTTTTCGTGAAGAAGAATGGTGGAGCCTTGAGGATGTGCATCGATTACAGGAAGCTGAATCGGGTGACAGTGAATAACCGCTACCCGATGCCGAGGATTGATGATTTATTCGACCAGCTGAGGGGAGCAAAGTACTTCTCGAAGATCGATCTTCGATCGGGGTACTACCAGCTGAGAGTCAGAGCTGAGGACGTAGAGAAGACAGCGTTCCGAACTCGTTATGGACACTTCGAGTTTCTGGTGATGTCGTTCGGTTTGACGAACGCGTCGGCCGCCTTTATGGACTTGATGAATGGCATCTTCAGACCTTATCTAGACCAGTTCGTAGTAGTCTTTGTCGATGACATCTTGATCTACTCGCCCAGTGAGGAGGCGCACGAGGAGCACCTGAGAACCGTTCTGACACTCTTACGCACTCACCAGTTGTACGACAATCTGGAGAAGTGCGAATTTTGGCTCACAGAGGTGAAGTTCCTCGGGCACGTGGTATCTCGGGAGGGCATCTTGGTCGACCCGGCCAAGGTTGAGGCAGTGTCGCAGTGGGCCAGACCCAGCAGTGTCTTTGAGATTCGGAGCTTTCTAGGGTTGGCAGGTTATTACCGGCGTTTCGTTCAGGATTTCTCCTGCCTTGCAGCACCTATGACAACTTTGACCCGCAAGGGAGCGGAGTACCGTTGGGCGGACGAGTGTGAGCGCTCTTTTTGCGAGCTAAAGGCTCGATTGACTATCGCCCCAGTGTTGATTGTTCCAGAGCGGGGAGTAGGCTATGACGTGTATTGTGACGCCTTAGGCGAAGGGCTAGGTTGTGTTCTGATGCAGAGTGGGAAGGTGGTTGCTTACGGCTCGAGGCAGTTGAAGGTGCATGAGCGCAACTACCCGACCCATGATCTTGAGTGGTGCTTGAGTTGGAACCCTCCTGTGGGAGTTGGTGGTTGGTTGCTAAATCGTTGGTTGTTGTGTGACGCATAGAGATGCGAACTTGTGTGCTATATTATATGAGTATATATATATCTACTAGTGTGAGGGGGGCGTATCTGTGGGTGACTGGTGTGGCGCGTGTGTTCGTCCTTGTAACATGTGAGAACCGTTGTTGAACTAAGTACTGAACATGTGCGTTATCCGTGCAGGCGGATAGGCGACATGGCTCGTACGTATGTTCATAGAGGAGATCCACGTCGAGCATCCATCAGCTGCAGCTCCGACCACGACCAGATCTGGACGACAAGCCGGAGACGACACAACCACTGGACGGAACTAGCACCACACCTAAGCACGCCGGCGCGCACGCACGAAACCACCGCCATAGAATGAGAAATAGGTCCCAAGCATTGAGGCAGGATGGCCAGGGACAACCGGCGAGCTCCTGGGTTCCGACGTCGAACAACGAGCAAAGGCCGTCTGAGAAGGAAGAGAAGTGAAGCCGTGCGAAGCAAGGAGGAGCTCCGGGCAGGGTGGCTCCGGTCAACGGCGGCGAGCACAACAGCACCCGAGCGAAATAGAGGAGAGGAAAGGGGAACAAAAACAGGGGAAGGAGAAGGAAAGAAAAGGGGGGAAGGGAGAGGAGGAGACCTTCACCGACGACAACCCCGACCAAGGCCGTGGCCGTCACTGACGAGGCACAAGGAGGCGGCGGGTAGAGGCTTTAGGGTTTGGGGAAGAAAGGCTAGATAGGTTTTGAGTTGACCTAAAAGTGAACCTGGTCACGCGATTTTGGTAGTAAAAATAGACGGAATATTTCATTACGTTAGTCATATGACCTCAAGTGTCATATGATGGATGGTAAAACGTTTTTTTTCCTTTAAGTATTTGACCTCTATACATTTTATAGGGAACAATAACGAGGATACAATGGTAATGATCCTTATAAAATGTATCAAGGTCAAATAATTAAGGGAAAACGTCATTTTACCATCCATTATATGACACTTGAGGTCATATGACTAACAGAATGAAATATTTTGTTCATTTTTACTAACAAAATTGCGTGACCAATACTTAAGGTAGTGCATTGTTCATTTTGAAATGTTGGATAGTGTAGTGTTCGGGTCCAATACTTAAGCATAAGTTTCGATATTTGACCCTAAATCTTACATACACTATAACACAAGTGTTGCATTCACAATTGTTCTTAGGATTTCGAAAGACGATCAATGAGATGATAGCTCTCAAACCTCGGGTTTGATCTCTCCGAAATGAATACAGACTTGAATATCAAAAGAGTGACACATAGCCTAAACATCCAACCAACCATCCTATTACACTCTAAAATTTGTACATGGTAATCAAACTCTCCAGTGGGCTCCAAGTGATGCGAATTAGTCTCAGACTGAGAGTTTAATTAGGGTTGGTTTGAATGTGTCGGTGCCTTGAACTTGAACCGCGAACAAAAAACCGCGAGTGGTGTTTGGATGTATTACCAGGTCGGTTATTCTTATCGACGATTGAGAGAGATCTACCGATAAAGAGAACCGACTGAACACGCCACTGATAGTGATTTGTAAAAAGAACAAACGGGTATTTGACAACGATATTCCAACAAAAAGAAACAAAACAAAACAAAACACATAAACCACCTTGTTAAGTGTCAAGTGTCTTTTTTAAAAAGGTTATAACATTATCATTTAATACACCAAGTACATAAGTATGGGATATGATCCATACAACCGAGACCATAGTTCGGGACCCCCACCACTGGTAGTGTATCGACATTCTAAGCCAACTAAAAAACTTCTATTAAGCAATCTAGGAGACCCACATCGGGATGAACTATTGAGGAACATAAAGTAGACACTATGAGCTAAAATACCGCTTCGGGTAGTTGTCTTGGGTTGCTAGGACACTTCGGTCGGCCCTAAACCGTGAGGGAGAAGCCGGTGAAACCGACCCATCTTTGGCCCAATGGGTTTCCACCCCCCATTGGGCCTCGGTCCCTGAGGTTCAAGGTCGTCGTTGAGACTATATGGTAGGCCTCAGCGGGAAGGAAATTCATGTGCCTACAAATTTCGTCGGGTGTAAAGGGATAAAAGCATATGGACGTCCCCGACGAGAGAGAGAGAAGACACTTCAAGAGCAGACGAAATGAAGAAGCCCATTCACCCGAGACGGAGAAGTCTGGTTGTTGAGGACATTAGCTGGGGAGAGCATTGTAAGGAGACTCTACGGATCTCGGAGTGATGAAGGATATAAACTGACCCACGTGAAGGGGACCACAAGTATCCCTAGACGATATGACTGATTCTGTAGAGAGGCGACAACGACTACGATATGGTAAGACATCTACAACAACATGAGGTAGATCTGACAACCCGGAACTCGCCAATAACCCCCAAATCAGGTGGCGATAAAGGGGAGAGGCGGATCTAAATCTCGTCGGAGCCCGGGGGAGGAGGACTAAAGGCACAACCACCATTGTCGGGGTCTGAGAAGGAGGGACCAGATCTGGCACGCTCGCCGTCGGTGAACGCCAGCCGAGAGAGGAGGTAACCGATCGATTTGAGAAGGGACGGGAAGAAGCTAACAAGAGCGATCGAAGCCACCACACGTAGTGTCCATACTAAACAACGTTGTTGGGGAAAGAAGAATGAACGACGAACCAATGGCTACAACATGTTGTCGAGGTCGAAAAGAAGAAGGCGGGACAGACGATCGGAGTAGAATGAATCGAGAGATGGGGGCAAAGATAAGAGAGAGTAAAATGGCGTGAGGTTAGGAGGGGTTGGCCGACGACCTCACAGAAGCTTGGAAGCCATTGACGATAGTGCAGGACGGGGTGGCGGCACAGAGAGAAAAGAATAGGGTAAAAAAATTACGTGTCATTTTTTGTTTGATATACTAACCATTTAGGTGTCAAGTTTTAAAAATTATGTTTTACAAGTAAAAAAATGAATAATATTCGTCAGATATAACCCAAATTATGCCAAAGCATGGTGATAGTCGTATAATAGTAAACACTACACCAAACCCAAGTTAATATTTTATCATAAGTTAGCGTGAAAAATGAACCAATTGAAGTAATTTTGCATCCCAATGCATATATTCGTGAGAACCAATTTGTTGGTTTTGATACAATTGTTTGTGGGTAGTGGTACCGGCTCTCAATTTAATGATTCTTTGGTTTAAGAACCGTGTGTTTGGTACATATCGCATCAATTGATAATAATTCTCTCCGGCTTAGAAACTACAAAAGATACCAAGTAAAATGTTTTCTTGTTACATTCAAACAAGAGATACAATAACGACTATAGTGAGAGCATACACATTGGGTCGTCCCACGACCTCGGCTCGTGTTTTTGCGAGCCGCGGGACGCGGGACGTCCCGTTGTGGGACGACTTTTACGCGTCCCGTGTCCCGCAAAAACGCGGGTCGAGCCTCAGCCTGCGTCCCACGTCCCACAGCCACAAGCCGAGCCTCAGCCCGAGTCCCGTGTCCCGCCGTCAGCCACTCCCGTGCTGCCACGCGTCCTATTTTTTAAAAAAAAATACGAAAAATCATATTTAACTAAATATGATTGGTCCACTCACAATACAAGCCCCACACTAGATCCCCATTGTAAAACACCCACTATTTTGAGTCCCGAGTCCCACTATTTTGTCCAATCAGCATGTGAGCCTTATTAGTGAGCCTTTTCCATTGTACATGCTCTGAGAACAGTATGTGCTAGTTTTTAGTGGTCGTAGTAGTGTGATTCTATGATACTTGTGTCTCCTAGCTTTTCTAGGGTCTCGAAGGCAGTTTGGTGCGAAATTGGATCTTGTAGGTACAAATCCGTGAGAGAAGGGAAGTTTCGTACCCCGTTCACAAGTCTTCTAAAATCGGGTAACTGTGGGGTTTGTATATGTGGCTTTAGCCATGTACAAACGGTGTTGATGATCTCTAATACGAGTGAGAGATATGTAGATGATAGATACATAAAAAGGGGCGAGATTCAGAGGTCCTTTTTATCAGAGGGGTCTAGTTTACTCGACAAGGTTGGTTCTGGAGACGGGGTCTGGATCCCCGTGGCCTGTTGGAGAAGTCCCATGCTTTGGTCGTGCTCGGAAGAGGCAGGTAACTCACTGGTCTGATGACCTTCTTTCACGCATCCTCTTGGCACTTTCGTGGGTTTTGTGCTTTAGAGTTACTGAAGATCTGTCTACGATTGAGGCATATATCACGCAGAAAGATCCCAGTTCAGGGATGGCTTCACACGATCATATCATTGGGCGTGGAACGTTTCGTGATATACAGGTGCACCGTGATGTGAGATCGACCAGGGCGATGGCTGGTAGCTGGCTGGCTACAATGCACGTACGACCGATAGTGGGGTGTTGGCTCAAGAGGGTTTGTTGGTTTCGATGGAGCGACATATGTATTGGTGATGAGTGTTAAGCACCCTCGCGTCTCCTAAAGAGCAATAGAGTGACCAGTAAGAGCATTCTCATTTCTTGTGGGTAAGCTTGACATGTGTGATCTCTAGTTCTTCAGTTGCGAGTTTTTTTCTTAGTACTCCCTTCGTCTCCCACTCTCTTCATCTCTTCGTGGTATTTTATCTATAGGACACGCCATCTGTGTAAATCTTGGTCTCGATTGAGCCTTTTGTGGTTATGGTTCCTTTGGATTGCTCGGAACGGTAGATTTTTCCAAGAAGCTTTGGTCCCTAATGCGTCTATCAATTTTTGGAGAATCCAGTTCAAAGCATTTTCTTGGATTCAAGCAAAAGGGCGAGCCCTTTCTCCTAGTTTTTGGTTGGTGTCGTCGACGGTTGCTCTTTCTGAGTCTGTTTGAGCTACTTGTCCTCTCTTTCTTCTTCTTTCTCCCTTCTCTCAGATCGGGTTGTCTCCCCGTTTCTGAGCGGAGCGATTGTCTCTGTCTCCTTTTTGTTTAACGTCTTCTTGACCTTTCTCAGATCTTGTTGTTGGTTTGGTGGTTTGTGGTTTCCTTCACAGAATCCACGCCATTTATTATATGCATTTTTATTTTTTGATAAAAAAAAGTGTCTAGTGAGAGCTATGCAGTTATCACCTTCTCATTGGTCGCAGGCTGACAAAGGTTCCACCGAGTACCGTCGAATTTCTCTCCTATCACTCGGGAGCCAACATCTCCTTTTTTTAAAGTCTTCATCTAACATCCGAGGGAATATGACGCCAGTTGAAATCTTAAGAGAGTACTCAGACCAACAATGCATTGTCCCATACCCCGAAATGGGCACACTCTACCCTTACTCATCGTCCTCAACAATTGCACCGATGGTATTGACGATTATCGCAATATTACTCTAGCGACACTTTTCAAGCAGTTCGATAAGTGAGTCTAACTCTACGAATTGAAAGATTGTTTTTTATTTTCTAATTGTCCAACTCTACGACTCACAATTTACGATTTACCAAACCGTAAACAAGGATTTTGAATCGAATCGCACGATAGATGCTCTTAATGGAATATCATTTTCCCATCTGAGTTTTTGTGGATATTTTCGTAATTTTGTCTGCAAAGGTATATACTTTCCGCAAAGATAATACATTTATTGACTAAAACATCGTCACTCTCATCAAACGATGAGGATACCAAAAGCAATTACGTGAAAAGAAGGTTCAGATCCATCGGTGGTTTATTATAATTGGTCTATAACTAATTACTAATAATTAATTCCAAATTAAATTGACTATTAGTCAATATGTATGTCCACACTTGCCGAATTATCAGACGGTCTGGACTCTGTACGCGATTTTGAACGGTTGAGTAAAATTGGACATTTTACAGGTAGAGTAGAGAATAGATATGGAGGGGGACACAAGAGACCCTACCAATGGCCGATCTGTAATATGTACTGCATACCGAATCAAAGCTGCCCGATAAATATCTGACAAGCTGCCCGAACTCAGTGCCACCATCACTGACACGGTCATGCCCTTCGGGCAACTTCAATTTTCACTACTTTTCTCTCACTAAACAAGTAAAAAACAGATTCGAGCCTGTTTCTCTCTCTAGCGCTAGAGCCGGCTACATAAATGTGAACTTTTAGCTTCGAGCAATGGAGGCCACCAGCCCACCACCACCTTTGTAGGACGGAGGTGGAGCGGCTCGTCCGTACGGGACGGAGTGAACCGTAGAGAGGGAAGAGATGGGTCAGGGACTCAGCTGCGGGACGAGCTACGAGCACGGGCTCTTCAGTGCCGTTCAGTTCGGGGACGTCGAGACCGTGAAGACTCTTCTGGATAGAGATCCTAGTCTCCTGCGCACCACCACTGTCTACGATCGCCAATCTGCGCTTCATATTGCCGCCGCAAATGGCCAGATCCAGGTGGGTTTTTTCACTTTCTTATTGAAATTGGAGCGCTGGTGTTCGTTATCTGTTGTGGGTTTTTGTTTTCTTCTCCGAATTTGGTGTCTTTTATTGGATTTCAAAGGGTTTAGTTTCTGTTTTTGTTGCTGGATTTGAAATGGGATTTGGCCATTTGGGGTGTTTTTGCAGATTCTATCCCTGCTTTTGGAACGATCGGCAAAGCCGGATGTGTTGAATAGAAACAAACAGGTAACCTTTTGTCTTTAGGTTTTGTGTGAATGTGAAATTGCAGTTGCATGCAAATGTTAGATCTCGTGTTTCTCTTTTCATTGTTTTGATTTTGATCTTTCCCTCTCCCTTGGATGGTCCAGACTCCGCTAATGTTGGCTGCAATGCACGGGAAGATCTCGTGTATGAAAAAGCTGCTTGAAGCTGGAGCTAATGTATGTGCAAAACTTCAAATTAATTGTATTTTTCAAGTTGTTGTTTGAATTACGAATTGGGAATTGATTTGGGTGATCTATGGTGATTAATCAGATGTTGATGTTTGATTCTGTGCACGGAAGAACCTGCTTGCACTATGCAGCCTACTATGGCCACTCAGATTGCCTTCAAGCCATTCTTTCTGCTGCTCAATCAAGTTCAGTGTCTGCTTCTTGGTATGTCCCTTTCTATCTATACTCGTATTTGGATTCATTGGCCCCTCTGTATATATAATTGGTATTGGAATTGGATTTCAGGGGCTATGCGAGATTTGTGAATATCCGAGATGGCAGGGGAGCAACACCATTGCACTTGGCAGCTCGTCAAAGACGGCCTGAGTGTGTGCATATTCTATTAGATAACGGGGCTCTTGTTTGTGCTTCAACTGGCAGATATGGGTAAGGCTTATAGTGAAATCCTGATTTGTTGGTTAAGTATTGTATTATTTGTTCTTTAATTTGTGTTCAATTGCTTTCTGTAGCTGTCCTGGGAGCACTCCTCTTCATTTGGCTGCCAGAGGAGGATCTCTTGATTGTATCCGTGAGCTGCTCGCATGGGGTGCTGATCGTCTCCAAAGAGATGCATCTGGGTATATTGCTAGTTTGCTACTCTGGTCACACATTTTTTATTTGGTCCTTGTGTGTTTGATATCAAACAATGTTTTAACTGATTCTATGACATTAGTTAGGGGCTATAGATTCAGACAATCTAATAACTATGATTTATGATCCATTGTTTGGCATTATGGCAATTGACTTTTGGTGCATATGCAGGAAAATTCCATATGTGGTTGCCTTGAAAAATAAACAGGGAGCATGTGCTGCCTTATTGAATCCTTCATCAGCAGAACCACTTGTGTGGCCATCACCTTTGAAGTTCATTAGTGATCTTAATCAGGATGCAAAAGTTCTGTTAGAACAGGCTTTAATGGAGGCAAACAGGGAGAGGGAGAAGACCATATTAAAAGGAACTGCTTACTCGCTCCCCTCTCCTTCTCACTCAGATGCTGCTGCCGATGACAATATTTCTGAGGTAAATTTTCAATCATTACTTCACACTATTATATTGATCATAATCTAAATAAAATTATAATTTTACATGCCAGCTAATATCAAAATTTGTGATATTGTTGTTTAGTGCAATTTGCTTCCCTTGACTTTATTGCCCCAATTCAAGTCCTCCTTTTCTCTTTTGGGCAAGTTATAGAGTTTGTACTTTAGTCCCCATTCTGCATCATTGCATGAAATGTCTAATGTAAACTCCTATTTAGATCTATATGAATTGTGAAGTGGAGAAAAGTTGTATGTTTTGTATCTTCACATCATAGAGAATAGTACCAAATTACTTTTACAGCCATTGTCCCACAGTCCCACTGGTTCCTCTGTTGCAACATACTTTAGTGAGAGACAGTCTTTCCCTCCAACTCAACAAAGTAAAGATATTTGAAAACTTGTTTTAAAGAACATGACCGATCCTTGGAGCAATGTTATGATGCAGGTCACTGACACGGAGCTATGCTGCATATGCTTTGAGCAAGTGTGCACCATTGAAGTCCAAGACTGTGGGCACCAGATGTGTGCACATTGCACACTAGCCCTTTGCTGTCACAACAAGCCCAACCCTACGACCGCTTGCCTTACGCCTCCAGTTTGTCCATTTTGCCGGAGCACCATTGCCCGGTTGGCCATTGCTAAGATCAAGGACTTTGATGAAATGGATCAGGACATTGGAGACATGAGCTCTCCAAGGTTGAGAAAGTCAAGGAAGTCTCGCAACCTCAGCGAGGGAAGCAGCAGTTTCAAGGGCTTGTCGGGAATGAGCCCATTTGGGAAGATGGGTGGTCGAGGCTCTGGAAGGGTTATTGTTGATGATGACTGGGATGTCAAGCCTTGATATGTTGATAAAAATGCAGTTGGTGGAAACTGGGAAGGACAACTCTGGACTTACCGACTTAGTCTGTGCGGAGCAGGTCTCGTTCAGTAAATATGGATAGAAGTAGAGCCCTTCCCTGCAAATATAAAGTTGGGAAATAAGCCAATGAAATCAAGTGATTTGCAGATTTGTGGTGGTATAAGTAAATGTGGGGTCATATTTGTAATATGTTGTTTACTTGAGATAGAAGCAGCATTTGTGTCATTCTATATCGTCGTCTTGACAGCGCCCATCTGTAGTTACCGGTTACCGACCTACCTATAAATTCTTCTTTTATTTGTTCAGAAGAAAATTGGAGTTTTTATTTAGAAAATAGTTTCTTAAATATGTTTCTTCAGATTTTTTTAGTGTAATTTATCACTTGTATTAATTCATCAAATCATTGGACAAAATAAAACGGAAGTTAGACGGTATCTTTGTTATCTGTCGGTCTACAGTACTTTAATTACAGACATTACGAGCTAGACAATGTGTTGCCCTATTGACTTCTCTACGAATAAAAATAAGTTTAAACCCCCGTATCGAAACTAGCTTTGCTCTACATTCCACCACACAAACAAAAAAACTATTGAAGAAATAAACTCTTGTGATCCGGCAATAGCATGAACCACGCTTAGGCAATCAGTCTCAATCCCTTCCATTTGCCACTCTTCCTCATAAATCTTTGATAAGGCTTCGTTCAAAGTTATAAGCTCTATCAGCTCCAGATCCTTTTTTGCATGACAACACAATACATCTTGCTGAATAGGCTCGACCTCTCTCCATTACGCAGAAAAAAAACAGCAACCCTTCTTTTCTTCTTTTGATCTCTTGCCTCGTCGGTGCAGCTGAGGCTCCACCTCGATTGTTACCGGCGTAGACCAATTTTTATGCTTTCGTCATTCTCTCGGGAGTTCTATTTCATTGGTCATGGCCACTCGGTTTTTCGTCCGTTCGCCACATGCCATTTTTCTCCTCCAGTTTTGGCTCCTTCAGTCTCTTCATTGCGCCGTATTTTGCGGTTTAGGCCAAAGAATCCGTTGAGACAACCTCGGATTTATACTCTGAGTGTGGAAGAGGCATTGTGGAAGGAGAGTCGAAGTGTGATGTGTAGGTCGTAGGTTCTCCTGCGTTGTTTCTTCGGATAACGATGATCAATGTTAGATGGTAGAGTCTCGAGATGATCGACGTGGTTGGATCCCAAGAGACATGGTCATGTTTCTAGTTTTTTTCTATGTTCTTTTTTGTTAAGTTTTGGTTGGTTGTGGCCTTTTCGCAACAAATAACCACTTTATTGTAGATTGGTGTGCATCGGTTGCACGTTTGTGTGAACTGGTTGTACTTTAGTGTGCCTGTTATGTGGCACTTGTGGTGTGTACTTAGTTGCATTTTTGGCGTGCAATGTATAAGTGTATGTTCTAGACGCATTTTGTTGCGTTGCATGTTTTGATTAAGAGTCGATAATATTATGGTCTAATTTGTCTGGGATCTTTAATATTTATTGTTGTGTTTGTGAGATCAACAATAATAAATTATGAAAAATCGTTTATATATCTTCACCGAATGACATATAAAATCTAACCATACTCATTTACTCACAAAGAAAATATCACGTACAAATAGATTCATATCACGTTGTTCAGTTTTAATATATATGATACAATTTTATTTGATTTTGAATAATTGTATTGTTGCCCTGTTAACATCATGTCAGTTAATGAAATTTGGAGATGGATTCAATCATTCAAACATAATAAAATTAATATTTGAAATTAAAAACAAAAGAAAATAAATAAAGCAGAGGGGAAAAGCCTGCTGCATGCCGGGTTGTTGGCTGTCATGTGATCGCGCGTAATTGGTTTTCTTATTTATTTTACAGAGAAGATATAGGGCACTTGTCATTCATGAAGATGGGCAAATATGGAGTGGGGCCAGGATCAAGATAGGGTTTGGGCTTTGATGATGACACGTGGAGAATGGATATAGCAATGGGCCTGAAGAAAGTCTTGTGTGGGCCCATATGTTGGTTGGCTTTTTCCTCTTGTATCCGATCCACACTTCTACTTCTGCCACGAATATGACAATGACTATATGGTCGTATAAGTTTATCATTTAGACTCGTACAACCCTACGTACCACTACATCGATTAAACCAGGGATTCATTATTTAGTGGTTTGCGGAGGATAATTTTTGAACTAGAGGTTCCTTCCAAAAATTCTGTTAGGGTTCCATTTCCATCGTCACTGTTGTCCTTCTCCACGCTCCGCTCGTCTGGTGTTACCTCTTCTCACTCCAATGCTACCCTTCCTCCCTACCAGCGCTATGGTGCCCCCGTTCTGCCGCTATCCTCACGAAGGATATCACCCACGAACTCCATGACTGTCGATCTCCACCAATCCGGATCATCCCTTCGGATCTGATCGTCCACGCCCTCCTTTGCCCGATCGAGCCAACCCCATTTTGGTTCTCCATGATAGGGGATGGTCCATGCATGACATGCACCACGATCCGACGTGGATGCATAGGGATCCTTGGCATCCCCCCTCCCCCCTCACCCCCCCCCCCCCCCCCCCCCCCACCGGAGTCCGTCCGGATCTTCACAGCCAACCCAGGCAGCCGCCACCCTCTCCCGGATTGGGATCAACCTTTCCGACATCAGGGGGCAGCAGATCGGGATCTATTCCCAGTTCCCCCATCGGCGGGCATAGGGAATCCGGCCTTCCCATGGGACCCGATGTACTACCTGTCCTGTTCTTCGGATTATCAACCGGGATATGGACGGCCGGAGGACGGGATGCACTCGGATAGGGCCCCTCATTTTCAGCCGGCAGCTGGGATGCAGCCGGATAGGGCTCATTTTCAACCGGGGGTGGGGATGCAGTCGGGTAGGGCTCCCCACTATCTGGGCCCGCTCAACCCGAGAAGGACCGAGATCGCTACGAGCCGGGGATACTAGGAGCATCAGAGCACTACTGTCAAAGTGCTACACCCGTCGCCGACGATAACCAAACGGCCAGACACAAATATTCCGAGCCCTCCGTCTCGCTTGAAGATTGGGGCCAAATGGAAGAAGCCGGATCCACAACTAGGGAATCTGATGCACTGTACTTTGTCTCGCCAGGGAATTCTGCGCTTCACCATAGCCGTCGGACCACGACCCAGGGTGATCAAGACGGGGCACAAACCGGAGTCTACAGGGCAGCCACCCTCCACTGACAAGCACAGGAGCGAGACACTAGCCCGGGGGCCTGCAACCCCCCGGGGGAGGAATGATCCCCCAGAGCGGGGGTGGGAAGGACCGTCAGGGACCTATACCCACAGACCCGGGCCGTCTACAGCCGGGACGTCTCGGGGAATCCGCACCAAATGCCTTATCTAATTTCAGGTTGTTTGCTTTAGAACGAATAAGACGTTGGATAGGTAGATTTCATTCTGTTTTAGTCCGAATAATTGGGACGGTTGTAAGGAGTTGACTTAGTCTTGTGACCACGATACAAAGTGGTCTAATTTTATGGGTCCATGAGCGCCGGGCTTGCTACGGTCGGCCTGGACATACATCTGGAACCCGGGGCGGTTACGCCTCGACCTACTTGGTTACCTTTTGGTATTACTTGTCTACCATTTGGTATTAATGAAAATCTTCGTTTACCGTTTCAAAAAAAATAGTGGGTCGTGATCACGGTCCGCAAACCAATATTCCAATTCGTTGGTTCGTGGATTGTTTGTTGCGCACCCGTCACTTATGCCACGACACGTGGTCTTCCAATTTTTTAGTACGTAAAATCATATTTAAACTAGATAGGATTGGTATACTCACAACTTGAGTTTCAACCCAGGCTTCTATCTAGTTGTCACCACTATGGAACACACTTATTTAAGGGGCTAAGAACCAGTATTTCGCTAATTTAACACCTGAACCCTTAACCTGAGCCCTTGCGTTATACATACTCTTATAATGTACAATACAGTTCGAGTCCAATTAGTACATGGGTTCCACACATCAACAATTGTACGGCCCGTTCCAACATTTTTCTGATTATCAAAGGAACATGTGTTACATATACACACGTTGCTAATGTAATGGTTGGTTCTTAGGACTCAATATGTTCGATTCTAGTAACTTTTTTATCGGAGATAAATGAAAAGAAATTTTATTTTAATTTAGTCTATTATTCATTAGCATGTGTTTTCAAACAAGTATACTTAATAAGATTCCATCATGTAATCTCTAAAAAATAAAGAACGTACGAAAATTCTTCACAAATTCAATTCCCGAACCTAATAAATAACGGTCAAAAACAACAGTCTAGTTTACATTTCTGCCTAGACATGTGAAGATGAAGCCATCTAGTACCTTCTAATATTTGAACAGAAGTAACTCTATTCACCCATGTCACCTCTCGAATTCTTAAATGATTCATTAAGTTGGCGCATCGGCCCCCAAACACAATACAAGTAGTACAAGCAAAGGGATACATTCCTATCATAAAGTACTGGGACCACTCCCAACATCGTTCATCGAAACCTATATAGCAACAAACCATAAAAATCAACATAAGCCACATTGAACAATGTAACAACAAAGTCCACAATGGAAAGAAGAAGAAAAAATGTCACAAAAACAACTCTTGAGGCTTGATCTTGACAGCCATTTTTTGAAATGAAAGAGGCCAAATTCATATTAAAGTGAAGGACACGGATCCTTAAAGAGCAAGTTACCCACAACATGCAAAACCCAGAAACCAATCCTCTAGTACCTAAAGTGAAAGAGGTCAGATCATCATATGATCTAGAAGCAAACATGTTGACGACGACGAGACTCGTACCAGACCCATATAATAATTGCAATAAACAATAACAATGTGACAAAAGAAAGGGTACACGTACAAATACAGTACAATACATCGATGATTTATTACGAGGGGAAAACCGAATTGAGGAACATAAATCTGAGGAGCAAAAGGACAAGGACTGAAAATTACCCATGTGGGTTTCTGTTGGTGATTGATTTTTGATCTTACAAAGAGGTCACCTCATGTTGCAGAATCGAATGATGTTTGAATCAGCTAAAATCAACTCAAGTTACAGTTTTTACTGATTGATCTATCATAGGTTGAGGTTCAGGTGAAGTATGGTTCAATCTCGATGCACTACACTGAAATATTTAATGCAATGGACGAGGAACATTGTGGAGAATAATGTAAGGAAGAAACAAAAAAACAAGGAGAAGTGTCAAAAGGAGTAGAGAAAAGGTCTTATCTGCTGTCTTTTGATTTAGGTTTTGATCATAAAGAAGAAACATTATTGTTTTGCATCTATGTTTCAATCAATCAAAACTAGGATAGGATACAAAGGCAAGAGTCCAAGGAGAAACATTATCATTTTATTACCATTCACACGGTTAAGGTAGGAAATAGGATTGATGTACGTATTGTTCTTTGACGAAATTGATGTATTACATATCTGATCTAATTTTGTTTCGAATAATAATATTGACTACATTGAAACAGGTAACAAGAAATGTGTATGTGAAAAGGAAGTGTTTTAGTATTTTGGTTGGTTTTATACGAAAGCTTTAATTGACTGTACCTTTTGGTAGGCCTACATATATACCATATGGGAAATGAAAAATGGGTTGATGGTATTTATTCAACTTAAGGTTTCCTCAAATTGGGCTAATGAATTTGAAATGTTTAAATTTCGTACTTTGTCGGGTTTGCCAATCTGTCTGAGAATGATAAGGAAGGTTTATACCGAAATCATTTCGTCGTGTCTTTATTGTTGATATTTAAATAATATATCTTGTCGATAATAATTTTTTTTTTATTTTTTTATTAAATTTACTTACTTGTAATCAAATTTAATAATAAATAATCATTTAATAAAATTTAGAAAATAAAAATAAGTAATTAACAAACCATTAAAAACGTACAAAAATGAAGACAATAGTTTAAATAAAATATAAATAATAATAAAAATATTTGAAATTAAAAATTTAAAAATATTTGAAAAGGAAAAGTAGAACTAAAAACATAAAATAAATAAAGAAAAAATGAATTAAAAAACGTAATCAGAAATAAAGAAAAAAGAAATTAGAAAAAAATGAATTAAAAATCATAAACGGAAATAAAGAAAAAAGAAATTAGAAAAACATGAAGAACGCGCGTCGCGCGAGGAATGGAGGACTGAGCCGGGTCCGACTCCTCCAAAATGGCGAACGATGTACATGCCTTTAGTACTTAAGTTTCAATATTGTCAAACTCAATGAGACTCAAGCTTCTAGTACATGAACTCCATGAATTATTATTCGATAAATGATCATTTTTTTACTTGACATTTTAGTACAAAACAAGACGTACATTCTAGCACTTGTTATGAATATATGTCATGTTTTTATTCAAATAAGACAGTACCGATATTCTTTAAGATTCATCATTAGATGCATATCTTCATTTGAATGTTTAAAGAATTGGTTTATAAAGTATAAAGGGGAGTGGGATATATCAAATCAACATATAGTAGATTTACCATACGTTTGTTTTACATTATTTTTTTTGCTCGAATCAAATAATTACACCCAATATTGATTTTTTTTCCAATTTTGATAACTTACTTTTCCATATTATTTGTTTTAGTATTTATATCATAAAGTTGATAAACTAATTACTTGTCATTCCCCAAAAAATATATTATAGTGTCTATATATAAAGGAAAATTACATTTGGTTTTCATTATGTATTAGTCATGCGCTTTTAATTGTTTTAAATTTCAAAATGCTCAATACGAGTCTTTAAATTTTAATTAGAGATTATTTACCTGTTTATATTAATTGATCACATATCATTCACATGCCTTATAAATTTATCATAGATCAATTACATGACTTTAAGAATTAAACAATAAGGTAAAAGTGTTGAAAACTTCACCGAAATTTTGTCATGTACAGGCCAAAATATTAGACAACTTAAATGTGATTTCCTCTATATATATAAATATCCACATTTATATTTTTTGGTTTGTTCCATTCATTTGTTTGATTTTTCTTTACCAATTTTTTTTCCAATACGTTTTGTTTTGTTGAGGGTCCCGAACTTTCATCTGAAGCTCGTAGACTACTCCCTATAATTATGTAATGAGCATTTTGACACCACCTTTCAGGGATTGATAAAATTCCGAATACCACTTTTGAAAAAAAAAAGACTTGAATGCATTTCAACATTTTGTTTTCTCCCACATTACAGCAAATAAAGAAAGGGGTCGGATACTGAAATGCAGTTCTAATTTAAATGGTTGTGATAAAGTTACTTTTTTTTTCTTTTGCTCTGTGGTAAGACCTTTAAGTGTGTATATTGTTCATACAAACTCTACGGTTCGGTTAGATCCAAGCATTTAATGTACTTCCCGTCAAGTTCAAACTAAACCAATTAATTTGACAGTGTGTTGAGTTATAGACTATTTCGGGTCAGTGAATCATGTGCAGGTTTGCCCGAGTGGTTAAGGGGGAAGACTTAAGATCTTCTGCACTCAAGTGCGCGTGGGTTCGAACCCCACAGCCTGCATGCTTATTTTTTGATTATAAGCATGCAGGCGAGCGACGATCGACGAGCTCACTAGAAGGTATAGGACCTCAACCACCCCATCTTCCTCCTCGTCCAGTGAGCATGCCAAGAGACCATCCTGAATGTTGAGCAGGTTGGACCCTAGTGACGCCGACAGCTCCGACGTCTTCGGGGTGGTCCTGTTTCCCTTGGGTTTGAAAGCTCCGCGGCGGTGGACCATGCCCAGTGGAGGAGAGAGGAGTACCGGAATCACTGGGACCTAATCCCGATTGGGAACGATGAGCCCATCACATAGAGCTTCTAGCTGCTTCCGACCTGGTTCCTCCCTCCTTGTGTCTACCATGGGAGCCTTCCCCCGAGCCAGATCCCTTATTAGTGGAGGCGGCGCGATGGAGGCGTAAACTTCCAATACCCTAGCGTAACTTGGGGAGGAAGCTAGGGTTGAGGACAAGAGTGTGCGACTGTCCACCGGACAAGAGGAGCCTCCCTTCCTTGCGGGAGACTCAGGTAGAAAAGCCGACCCCGAAACCCCCGGTTCTACAGCGCCAATCAGAAGAATGCATGCCAGCGGAGGCGGCGGAGACACCAACGATTGTAGCGTGTCAGGAACTCGAGGTTCCAGAGGCAGTTGAGGAGCTGAATAAATCGCCAAAGAGCGGGATGAAGACCAAGCGAGAGTGTTGGAAGTTGGCAAGGAAAACTTCGAAACCCTAACCAGACTAGGAGGGGACATTAGAGTTTTGGGCTTAATAGGAAGGCCCCGTCGTGGCTTCATCATTGGCTCAGAAGAAACTGGAGCAAAGACCGGTGACACCACTGATGATGGAGTCGAGATAGGCCATGTGGTAGAAAGAGGAAGGGGAATCAAAGCCGTAGACGCCTTCTGCTTTTGCTTCCAGTTCTGTCTCGATTTGATAAAGGGGCATGACCTCCGAGGAGGGGCGTGGCGGTGGTACAGGTGGCGTGTGCTTCACCACACGGGGGCTGTGATGGGACATAACCGGCGGTGGAGGCAGCGCTCACATCGACGATAGGGATAGAGGCCTCCATAGGTGAGGCTAGGGTTTCCTTGGAAAATAGGAAAATTTCGCAAGTCGAGAGAGTATGTTGCTTAATATTATTTAACATTGTTAAACGTTATCAATTATGATATGAATTAATTAATTCAACTCTCGCAGAACCTCTGAAAGTCCAGGGTTTACTACAATATATGGAGGGAGTATCCATATCTCTCATCTCCGACCATAGATTAGCGGCGGAGGGATCAGAGACACGGTTTATGAGTGATTCTCACATGACACTAGAGTTCTCAGTCCCACGCATTATGTCCTCCCTCCCCATTCGACATCTCCGGCTATCGGAGAAGATGAACTGGCGACGGGTAGAGAGGCCTTGTGTTTACTGTCTCTCCGACAGTAGAACGAACCCCTCTCGTGCTCTCATGTGCGCGAGGGCGGGGGGTCCATTGAGGAAGACTGACGATCGGTCCCTGATCGCGACGACAACGCTATAACACCATCCATCCTCCATTATCGTCTCTACATCGTATCCCAGCACATGTATATACGAAAGGGTTGGGTCGACCGGGTGATTGGAGGCTTTCACCGTGGATGGATCGCGGAGGAGGAGGGCCCGGTAGAGGAGGAGCCACCAGATGAGGGGGCAACCAGCTTTTCGTGCATGGGGGAGTGATGCTAGAGAACGTTATAACAATGCATCTTGGAGGGACGAACTGAATTGATCACCATGGAGGGGAAACATGCCTAGACAAGGTTGACGATGTGTGTCCGGTACCAGCAAATGTCAACAGATGGAGGCGGCACGAGAATGTGGAACTAGGTAGGGTTGTTGACCCGGATGGGCTACCCATGAGATTATCAAACCCGACCCATCAGAACCGGATCCATGGAAATAGGTTGGGCCTTTCAAGTGGACTTACAGCCCGTGGGCCTGGTCCAGGCCAAAGAGAAAATATGGGTCGATCCACAGGTGCTCGTTTTGAGGGCCTAATTCGAAGGGAAAAAAGACGTCGGACTCAGAAGGGGTCGGATCAGGGCCAATTTTAGGGCCCAAATTCTCATAGTCAGTTTTTGGGGGTTACCAAGTAGGGCAACTTGGGGGAATTAGGCTCTCGGATGGGGGTCTTCTGATCAAAGATGTCGTGGTATGTCCCTTAAAGGCCTGCATGCGAGGTCCAAACATTTCTTATGTGTTAGCGGCAAAAGTTCTGTATACGAAGTCATTCTTCTGGAAATCACTAGCGGATTGTATGCGAGACGTCTGACAACTTCACATTATTGAGGCAAGGCCGTTGGAAGATGGAGTTGTGAGTTTTTTCTTCAAACACGACGAAAGAGAGAGCAAAGGTTCTTGTAGGGGAGCCTTGGTCTTTCAGGAGCTCCTTGGTCCTATTTGCAGACTTACGACCAATAGTGAGACCTCGAGACATGTTATTCACGCATTTCTCAGTCTGGGTCCGAATATCCAACTTGTTAGTGGGGGCCTAAAATAAACGCATAGGTTTTTGCATGGGAGGAGCATGTGGAGTTTGTCTAGCAGTAGATGATGACGAGGATAGAATGTGCTGGGGAGATTTTATGCGTATCCGGATCCAAGTCGATATCATGGTTCCTCTGCAAAGCCAATTGTGGTTCAGACTCAACGAATCGCATGTACGAACGCTTTTGCGTGTCTCTTATGAGAGATTTCCAGATCATTGTTTCAGTTGTAGTTGTGTTGGACACCTGGTGTTGTCATGCCCCCTACAGGGGGGCTAGATGACCTTCCATATGCTCTCTAGAGGACCCCCAATAAACAATGACTCGGGCCCGATATGGGAAGGCGATACCTGGAATGAATTGGGCCTATCTAGGGGGTTCATCGGGTCATCTTACCCCGAACTTTACTTTAATGGCCCCAAGGTCGGGTGTTAGTAAAGGGAAAGGACGAGTCGAGGACTACAACTCCTAGCTGGAGAACCGACATCAGCACGACCATGACTTGGAGACAACGGGTTGTCAGGGCCTAGTAAGGGGTGCTTGGGAGAAGAAACATGAAGGTCATGTAGAAACTGTCTTCTCGGGACCACAAGAGGAGTTTTGGGGGTAGACTTGGTAGGTAGGCGTCTCTTCCTTCTTAGCGGGAAGGAAGCGACCAGAGCGGGATATGGAGTCTTCGGAGTCAGAAGGATTCGCCCGTCTAAGAAGGGTACCACATGCGGTGGCGGGGGTCTATAAGCACCCATCCTCGATCAATGAGTAATCGGGGTACCAAAGTCTGGTAAGGTACTATTCTAGATGATAGGTGGCAGTGGTTCCACCAAAATCTGGTAAGGTACTCTTCTACCATCTCGTTGGCGAGAACTCTCGCATTCTCGAGCCATACTTTTATCACTCTAGGGAGGACGACGTATGCTGGAAACCAGGGAGAGTATACATTCCACCTCGGTGCTATTCTGAAAATGGGTCGGCTCTATCCTAGCTCCCAGTTTGGCTTAACTGTATCGGTGTCTTTGGACGCTACTGTAGTGTCCCCTCCCGAACATCTTAGTTGAGCGTTTGGACAACTTTAACACTTTTATTTTTCATATGTTTTTTTTTCTGTTTTGGGTCCCAGGATGTTAAGGTCAATTATTACGTTATCGGCTAGCTTGTGTTTGTTTGGATTGGACGTTTTACAATATTCCCCTGTTTTGCTAGAAAAAATATCATATGGATTAATTTAGTTCAGTTTAAACTTATCTTGTATATCTTGATTTTTTTTAGAAGAATGTGTTGTAATTAATGTTACACTTCAAAAGTTGTTTTAATGCCTTTCGTTTTTCTTACCCATCTCATGTGATGGCAAAGATTTGTTGTTTGTCTGGTCGCAACGATAATTATGATAGAAACAAGGAGTAGAGTCATGGCATTAATGCAAGGGTTAAGATACAGAGAAGTGCAACGATAATTAAGAATCAATATTTTGGGGGTCGTGTGCTTAACGTGCGGTTTATCAACGAAGTGGTGGTGTGTTGGTGCGGCTCTTCGATACTATGATGATACAATGTCCTACTACCACACCTCTTATGAAAACATGGTGGCAACAAAGCGGGCGATGAAAACTCACGAAAGCAACAACAATTGTCGAGTTCTTTCCATGAAGTGTGACAATCATTGTACAGTATGGGTTAGTGATCACGCCCTCTTTTTCTCGCTTTAAAAGACTACTCTAGGACTTTTTGGGATTTAGTTTGATTTCATGTCACTAATCTCCTTAGTATCTATTAGAACCGTTTGGTTGATTTTCGTATTGGACATGCCTAGAAGATTTTCTTGGAGATGGATACCGGCCCAACCAGGTTTTTTATCGTAGTAATGCAACAACCAAGGAACAAGAAGCACACTCGCCTATCTGAATGATAGGTCCAAAGACAGACGATTGGGTTCATACCTTCCGACCATCATATCATGGGTGGTACCGGTACCATCAGGTATTCATACGACTCCTATAACATCAGTTAATTTATAGCACACAACTAATCTACGAGGCTCTCACACTTATATGAGGGTGGGACGCTAGACGTTGTAAATCAAGACAAGAGAAAAGTCTAAGTACACCACACCAGCTCAGTAAGAAACGGACAACCAAGCTTATTACCCTGTCATCTAGTTAAATTGATGCTCTGACAACTAACTCACAAAAAGAGTACGATAAGTACATCGGTTGTCAAGTAATATTTCGGTTTAAGTTCCGACTATTATACCAAAGGGAGCAGTTAAACAAACTTTCATAATTTTTTACTTAAGTTGTTTCTAAATGAATGTGGTTTCGGAAAATTAAATAACAGTTTCGAACGCAAAGTAAAATAAATCTCAATCAATCAAAAAACATAATATTGGAATTGATGTGAAACTCAAGGTAGAGAGCGATCTAGGACTTCGAAGGTGTTAAATATGACAAATGATTCACAGGGCTCCGTGTTACACTTGCAAACAATACTAGCTTAATGGTAACATAAGTTCTTTCAACTAATCATAAACATCTTATGATCGAATTAGGATCATATTATAACCTAACCACCTAATTATTCATTCCTAGGTGTACAGAGACATAAAGTATTATGATTCATGAACTTTTCTATGTTTCGAGGTTGTAATCCTATAGCTATCGCACTCGTGTTAACCTAATTGTATTAATGATTATGTTTAAACCCAGGTTACATAATCTTTAACCCTTTTAACATTCTCATTTCTGAAGTGTTGAATGTAGAAACCTATTCATCTAATGAGTGGTCAATCTAATAAAACATTAAGTTCAAATTATACAAACATTAACTTAATAATCGATTGCACAGAGTAACAACATAATCCATTGACTTAATTTCTTATACTGCTTCCCCTAGTCATAGATCAACGAAAATTTAGTTCATAGAGATGAAAGAAGAGTACAAAAAAGAAGAACAATCGACAAACATGTTTCAGGATAAGAACGATACAAAATACCGAATCAATGAATGAATTCCCCCATTTACTTCAATCTCTGCTCTCATACACTCCTCTTTCCATAACTCCTAAGCCCTAGCTCTCCAATCATTTGATTTTTTTTTCTCCTAAACTCGTCTCTATAAAGTAAAACAAACTTTTCTATTTAAACCCCCAAAAAGCAACAGGAAAACAACCTCAGTCTCTGTCATGAACTATGCTTGGGTCTGCGGTGGTTTGGGACACAGTACGTGCACGAAAGTACATGAAAATAATGGAAGTCCGAGCGCTCACGCGCGGTCCGCCCTCGAACCCACTGTGGTTCGAGTCGTAGGCAGTCTCTCAGTCCGTCGCGGTTTGGAGTGTGGTCCATATCTGATTCCGTCGTGGACTAGAGCATGTCCATGTTGGAGTCCGCCGTGGACTGACTTATTTAGTGGTGTCACTTTTATTTGACTCTCTTTCGCTCGTAATACTCGAATACACGTGAAGAGCGAGCACTAACACACATTGGGAGAAAAGTGCATCAAAGATAATCAAATCGAGATTGAAAAACTTAGATATGTGGCCCAAAAACATCTAGAAATGATGTTTTTTTATGTCCATATCAAAGATCCCCATAATTGTCAACACTCACTCGATACTCTTTGACGGTACAACTAATAGTTGCACCTCACTTCAGTAGGAAGGACAAAGTAAAGTCTCCGTTTGAGATTATCATTCTCTGATATCGATAGTACCAAAGTTGATCTCTGAGTTTCTATTAACAAACGTTTGATTACGTTTTTATGCTTTGCTATTCCGATTTTACAGTCCATAACTTACCTGTTATGAGACAAGATTATGTAGTCCCGGCTCCTCGGACAGTTTCAGTTCCTGTGATATAATTTCCCAAAAAGTGATAAATTCAATTATTGGCATCAAACTGAAGTTTGCATGTGAACTTGTTATAATCAAAGTATTCTCTCTTTAAAACCATCGGGAGACCCAATAGGTTAAGGCCATCCATGTGGGCCGATCGAGTGGACAAGGCTATTATTATCTCGGGCCTTTATGCGGTCGTCTAATGCCAGTTTCTTTGAGGAGAGATGGACAATTATAATAACTACACGTGTCCGAACCTCCTTTCATGTAGTACTGCCAAAAATCAAACGGCCACATTGCTCCGGTGAATATTCATTTAAAGCGAATTTCATTCGGTGTTTATTTCGTTTTCCGTTTTCAAACCCAGACGGCAAGTTCCGAGGATCGCGCGCTCTCATCGACCATAGCTTGACAAATCTAGGGTTTCCCAGGTGACTTGATTTCTCGCCTCTTTTGATCCATCATTTCTCGATCTGTTTGGTTGCTAAGAAAATGTGAGTGAAGGAAAATTTGGGCTTCTGGATTTGATTTAGTTTTCGAACCAACCTGGACGATTGCTGATCGAGATTGTTATTGTTTCTGTCAATGTGAACAGCAAAAAATTATTCTTGTCTGTTTGGATGTTGATATTTGCGATTGCAAATGGATTATTTAGTGGTCGACTTATCTTTTTGTAATTGATCGCAGTGTGACATTGCTATTTTCAAAGCTATCAATGTATGTGGTTAAGCTATTTTTTTTGTGTATAACCTGTCTTGGATCGATTGTATTTGACTCTAAAAGCAAACCTACCATAAAAGTCTGGTAACAAGATGCATTGGATAATACTATAATCTTATTTTAATGATCCTAATTGATGTGTGCTCTGTGTTTTGCTAATAAAAGATATCTGAACAGCAGTTGGTATATTTGGGATTTAGGAATGTGAGCCATGTGTCGTTCATCAACCACAGTTCTTAATTCATAATTGCTTGTTAAGCCTGTTAGATTAGGTAATGATAGTTTCATATTTTGTTTGCATCAGTCGAAGTGATTAGCATGTGTAATACTTGGAATCTTATTTTTTCACAGCTGCCTTCTTTTTTTATGTTCTGTATTTTGTAGGAGCCTTTCTTCTTATTTGGATTAGACTTTTATACATTGCAGTTTTTTTTTTCAGCTGGTGATAGAAGATGGCAGATGACGGTGAGGATATTCAGCCACTTGTCTGCGATAATGGGACAGGAATGGTCAAGGTCAACATAATTCCCGTCTTCAAATTTTGCTTCAATAACATGATGGTATTGGCTTTACTAATAAATGTGACAGTTGTTTGAACCTTTAGGCTGGATTTGCTGGAGATGATGCACCAAGGGCTGTTTTTCCTAGTATTGTAGGCCGCCCACGCCACACTGGTGTTATGGTTGGCATGGGCCAGAAAGATGCTTACGTTGGTGACGAGGCTCAGTCTAAGCGTGGTATCTTAACTCTAAAATACCCTATTGAACATGGTATTGTGAACAATTGGGATGATATGGAGAAGATCTGGCATCATACCTTTTATAATGAACTCCGTGTGGCCCCAGAAGAACATCCAGTTTTACTTACTGAAGCCCCTCTTAATCCAAAGGCCAATCGTGAGAAAATGACCCAGATCATGTTTGAGACCTTCAACACCCCTGCTATGTATGTTGCCATTCAGGCCGTTCTCTCATTGTATGCCAGTGGCCGTACAACTGGTAAATCTCTGGTTTTTCTTATCACCATAACAGGTCCAGGACTTGTTAATGTTTCCTAGCTTTTATAACACACATTATACTTTAGGGTTAATTGCACACAACAACCTTTATAAATTTTCCAGAGACATAACCACTGTGTGAATTTTCCAGACACATGACTGCCCTTATGAATTTCCACATGTCACCATCATACACAATAGACACAAACCATTACAAAACCTCGATTTTGTATCATCACGTGACATTAAGATTTTATAATATCCTAGTATTACTAATTCCCATCCTATAATCTTCTGATTTTACAATATCCTAGTATTACTAATTCCAATTGAAACCAGAAAATTAAAGGATGAGAATGATTAGTTTTGGGATCTTGTAAAGTCACATGACGAAAGTAATCGAGTTTATTGATGGTTTTTGCCTATTTTGTACCATGTGACACGCGAAAATTAGTAGGGGTAGTCATGTGTCTGGAAAATTTACTATGGGGTTATGTATCCATGGAAATTAACTATGGGTTTATGTGTTTGTGGGCAATTCATAAGGGTAGCTGTATGCAATTTACCCTATTCTTTAAGATCATTGAGTGATACGGGAAGGATTTTGCTGTTTGCTCTTTTTGGGAGGAAGTTAGAAATTCAGTTTAACATAAGAACAAGAGGGTTTCATCAATTTTGCATGTGAATGATCTAAAAGAAAAGAAGGCAAAGTATTGCTTTCAGAAGGATGACCAATTTCAATTGTGTTCATAAGTATGTTTCACCTTTCTTAAAACACGTAGAACAGTAAGTGAGCAAATCATGACTTTGCTACTTTTTCCTCTACTTGTGTGTGTAGGTATTGTTCTCGACTCTGGAGATGGTGTTAGTCATACTGTCCCCATTTATGAGGGGTATGCCCTCCCACATGCCATCCTTCGTATCGATCTGGCAGGTCGTGACCTAACCGATGCTCTTATGAAAATCCTTACAGAACGTGGGTATTCCTTCACAACCTCAGCTGAGAGGGAAATTGTAAGGGACATGAAGGAGAAGTTGGCATATATCGCCATTGACTTTGAACAAGAGCTAGAAACTTCAAAGACAAGTTCTACAGTGGAGAAGAGCTACGAGCTGCCTGATGGGCAGGTCATCACCATTGGCTCTGAGAGATTCAGATGCCCCGAAGTTCTTTTCCAGCCATCCATGATAGGAATGGAAGCTGCGGGCATTCATGAAACCACATACAACTCTATCATGAAGTGTGATGTGGATATTAGGAAGGACTTGTATGGAAACATTGTGTTGAGTGGTGGAACAACCATGTTCGCAGGAATTGGCGATAGGATGAGCAAGGAAATTACAGCTTTGGCCCCAAGCAGCATGAAAATAAAGGTGGTGGCTCCACCCGAGAGGAAGTACAGTGTGTGGATTGGGGGTTCAATTTTAGCATCCCTCAGCACTTTCCAACAGGTATATATGTCACATGTTTTAAGCCTTTAACACTTTCCAACATGCAAACTTATTATTGGGTTTGTCCTGAAATAAGTTCTATTTTTCAGTTCATTAGCAGTAATATTAAAGTGGGTTTGTATATATATTTTTACTGCAGATGTGGATAGCGAAGGCTGAGTATGATGAATCTGGCCCCTCAATTGTCCACAGGAAATGCTTTTAAATTGGCGGAGCACAAGATGTTTTGGGTTCTGTTTTTTAATGTGAGATTATTAAAGCTTGAATACCTTTCTTACCATTTTTTTGTGTGTTTTATATACATATTGTTGAGACAATGAATAAGAAGAGCACTTGAGTTTATTACAGTCTTTTGTTTTAGGATATCAGTTGTGGAAGAGTTGACTATATCCTTTGTCCTAATGCAAAGGTTTTTTTTTTACCTGTTCACTAAGTCAATAATTAAGATCCCCCCTTAGAGCATCCAGTCGTTGATTTTTTATGGGCTCATAGGTTGGTGTTTTGAAATTTCTAGGAGAGAAATAATACAAACTATCTTTTGAAGAGGGAGAAATCAATGAAGTCTATACGCTAAGGGACGCTTTTAGCTGATAATTCGGTATTTTGAGAGTAAGCCTAAAATACATTTTATTAGCCTCTTGAATTACACATATTTTGTTTTTGTCTGGTTTACTTCAATATTTATGATTGTTTTATTATTTAGCCTCAATGAATCTAGAGGACCGGGGATGTTCTGATACCTGTTGAAATTTTACACCCTTGATCAGTTGAGCTACTGCTTCTAGTCCCTGATTCTCTCGCGAGTAGGCAGGAGTAAGGATCTCAAATTCTCGATTAGGAAACTGTGTTGTTCTTAATTTGTTGCATAATAGAAAACTATAATTTGTTACAATCTTGTTCGTGTCCATATTCAAATTGGTGAGGTTGCTATTGTCTATTCTTTTGTGAATTACTTAAGTTTATATTTATTTAATTAATTAAACATGAGTCATGCTGAGATTATACATTAGTTTAATCAACTAAAATATGTACTGATTAAATCATCAAGATAACTTAAGAGCTAAAAGAGAGAACCTGAAAAGCGAACAAAAACCCTAGGAGAGAGGAACAGCTTCGGCGGCGGCATGATCCTCTTCTCGGCCGCCGCGGGGCTTTGTCTGGTGTCGATCATCCATGCTATCATGGGTGAGGTTATCACCATGGACCTGCTAAGACCTGGCTTGAATGGTGCTGTGGAATTGAGGTTTTGCAGATCCAATTCGGAGGTGTGAAGCCGGTGGTGATCGGCAGGACTTCATACGGACGGCGTCCATATGCGACGGAGAGTTGGGTGGAGATGCCAATGCACGAAGGAGGCGGAAAGCTTCGGATTGCGATGGAAGGAGAGGAGATCCGAGGTTTCGGTGAGGCCGGAGAGGTACTTGCTCTCACGGGACTTGACCGGGATGGTGAGTTGGGGACTGCACAGATCTGGCCGCTGTTGGCGATGCAAGGAGGCGCGGCAGTTGAGGGGCATGGTGACAGCACGGGGGCGCGGTGGTCAGCCGTGGGTGCAAAGCGGGATCCTGGCAAGCTATGGCGGTGGAGCGGGGAGAAGCGAGGCACCTCTGGTGAGGCTAGTTATGGCGGTGCCGTTCTTGGTGCCGTTTGGAGAGATACGATATTCAGGTGGCTGGCCATCAGAATACCGAGACGTCGTGGGTCGCGGTGACGCAAGGATGATCCTGGGCGGACAAGACGAGGACGGTAGGAGCGGGGGAGGCCAAAGTGGAAGCAACGGGAGTAGTCGGACGATGCTTCGATCCACAATGGTTGTTCGTCTGACTGTAGGAGGGACGGGTACCGCAAGGAACTGGTCCTCAGTTAGCGACAGGAGGTACCTGTATGCTGGTAGTGTTGGGACGTTCGATTGTCCGACGTTAATCTTAAGCACTGACTCAGAGGGGCATGCAGAATCATATGGAGGGACACCACAAACGGCGAGGGGCAGAACACTCCCTCGCCTAGATCAATGAGTCCTCCGTGGTCCAGTGAGGGGTTTGTCGGTAATACCTCCTCACTGGACGTAGGGTGGCATCGATTCCACCAAGTATCGGCGCGGCACTCTTCAATCAGATCGGGAACCAACAATTATACGTTTTGAAGGCCCTCATTATCATCTGAGGGGGGGACGACGTCTGCTGGTTCCTCGAGAGAATGTAAAGTCCATCTGAGTCATTTCAGTTCCTGGTTGCAGGAATGTCCGAGACGTCACTCTAAGGACTCAGTATTCTACTGGTGCGCACCTCAGAGTCGATTTATGTCCAATCGGAATTCTCAACACTGGGCTTGTTCGGCCTGTGCCAATCAGTTTGGAGCCGTTGTATCGGTGTTCGAAAGACGTTGTCGCAATATCCTCCTCCAGACTATCATTTATCTCTATAGAGAAAGTTTACTTTCAGCGCTATTGCTATTTCAATTTGTTGCATTTCAGTATTCCTGTCTTGTACGCAATTTTAAATTATAATATACCTCAAAAAAAAATTAATCAACTAAATGCATAGTTGAACTATAATTAATTTAGAAATACATTCAAGTATAATACTATAACATTACATAAAAGACACACATCTACGTATTACTAAATCGTGACCAAATATATTCAACAAGATCAGTCATCACCTGCCTACCTAGGAACATAGCAAAAAAATTTCAACTGTTGAATTCATGTTTCGGTCCATGATGACATTTCAACATCCGCGCGTGGAGAAGGAAATTGCGATTCGCGTTTCCTTACTCTAGGTTTCGGTCGGCGTCGGAGTTTTGACCTTGCTGGAGCCGTCCGGTCAAGGCGAAGTCTTCTGGGGTTCCTGGGCGTCGATTGAAGGTGATTTCTGCCTATGTTGTTAAAGGATTCTCTATGGATTCCTAACTCGGCGCGCAAAAGAAGGCAGACGACTTCGAAGCAATTGGGGACGGCAATGGTTTCTGAGACGGCTGGTGATTATCACGAGAGATTGATCGAAGGTAAGCTCTTTAGAGTTCCCAAACTCTCTTCGGTAATCTGTCGATTGGAGAAATCGGCTCAGACACCGTTAAATAGTTCGATCAATCGCGGTGAAAAATCTACAGAGAAGCCAGTCAACGAGCCTCCATCAATTCCGTTTCTGAACTCGATCAGAGACTCTGCAGATCCGGCCATTCCCTCGATTGCATCTAGTGAGTTGTGTAAGTTATTTATTTGCAATCTTCCATCAGATTCAAACCGTGTGAAGCTGAGAGCTTGGTTAGATCAATTCTCACTTGTGGTCAAAGTTTTCGTCTACAAATGTCAAAATGCTGGTGGACGCTTCTTCGGGTTTGTATCGGCAAGATCAAAGGCTGAAGGGAAATTGTTGGTAAAGGCCTGTAATGGAGCAGTTTGGAATGAACACAAAATTTTCATGGCTTTTGCATGGCCGGAGAAACTGAGCAAAAGGTTGGGTAAGCCATCGGTTAAACAGACTTGGATGCCAAAAACCAAGATAGATGATGTACGTTTTAATCCAGTGGAGACTTCTGCACGAAAAACAGAGGTGGCAGGAACCACCTCCAGCTACCTTTCACCTTGGTCTGAAGCGAGTTTATTTGGGGTGGCGAGAGACGATTTCTCTATTTCTGATTTACGAAATCGTATTAATTCATAAGAGCCCTTGGATCTACAGTTCCGCTACTTGGGCAACAGGATTTTTTTGTTACTATCTTCGGATCAGGACACGCTTTCAAACGTATTGAACTCAAAATAGAATTGGTGCTCCACTTCATTTCTTATGTTTGACAAGGCTAAGGAGTGGCTTAACATGGAGGGTAGTTTTTCTTGGGTGAAGGTATCGGGTATCCCTGTATCGGGTTGGTGTATGTCGACGTTCAGAGATTTGGGAAACTCAATGGGAACCTTTATCCTGTCTCTGCGTTATGAGACCTCATTGTCACTAGATTCCAATTATTTCCTGCTGAAACTGAAATCTCATGATCATTCTTTTGATCGTTTTTTGAAGTTGGAAGGTAAACATTACCCCATCGAAGGTTGCAGGACCTTAGATATCCCAGTTATTGGGTCTGCTATCGAGTTGAAAGGTCAATCTTTGGAGTCCACGGAAACTCTTGGTCTGAATGACAGAGTCCAGTTCCCACCGCCGGCTGATTTGTTGAAGTATAAAGGAAAGCTTTGTCTGTCATCTCCCTCGGCCAGTAAGGTTGCAGACTCCCAGAGCCAGAGTAGTTCAAGCCCATCGAGCCTTTTTCGTGGGCCTCAAGCAAACCGAGCCAGTTAATCTGTCAGTCGAACTCTACTTAACCCAGGTAAACCTACTTATGTGTATCGCTCTTATGTTGCAAGGAGACGCCCCTTGAGTAAGGAGAATGTTGATCGAGAGAGAAAGTGGAAACTCATTAAGGCCAGTCAGAAACTTTCAACGGGTCATCCAGAAGCGGCATATCAAATTGAAGCACTTGATTTTGAGTTGGGTGATTCTGTTGATCCTGAACTTCAGGACGATTCTGACGACCTGTATTCGAGTGACGGAGTAGAAGTGGGGGAGTCCCTCCCTACTTCCCTTCCTTTTTAGTTTAGTAATATGGTAAGATTCATCTCCTGGAACGTGAGGGGGATGAATGCCGTCCAGAAGAGACAAAGCATCAGGGTAGCCCTGTCTGGGCAACACACTGTTTTTTTCAGGAAACAAAAAGAGAAGAAGTGCCTCCCTTTGTAGCTGTTTCTTGGCGAATTTGGGGGTTGGTACATGAGTGGTGGTATGTTCCTTGGGTGACACCATCTTCCTGTATAGCGGCTTTTGAGAGTTGGAATATAGAGTCGAGGTTCTTAGGTGGTTCAGCATGGTTGAAATTGACTTGCTGGCAGGTTTTTACCGGTTTAAGGACCCATGTTTATAGTTTATTGCAGATGGCAAGCCTGACGTGTCATCTGAGTTTTGAACGTTAGCCCCGAGATCTTGTATCATGGGAAGGCAAAGGTGCATGGGAGCTGCTGCAGGGGAGTTTTAATTTGTCTGTTCTTTATGTTTCCTGTTTGTTTTATTTGCATTTTGTAGCCTTTTAAAGAGGCCTTTGTTTCAGGTTTCCGTCTTGGTTGCCTGTTCTAATAATATAATCGCCTATCCAAAAAAAATATGACCAATAAAGTCTTGTGTACCTCTGTATTTTATGCGTTCACCATCAAGTAATAATGAATGATACAAGTATACATGATATCTGTCATGGTTAATCTATCACATATGCAAGTTGGTGATGTAATAATTTGCAAGCAAACGCTTTTTCCATATCCTTATTCACATTTTTTTAATGTTTAGTAAACATTATATTTTCTCTTGATAATGGGCAGAATATGGTCTTAACAAATCAGTTTCACTTCAGATAAATGTCGGCACACAAATAGTAAGGATGGTCGTAGATCGTACCATATATTATAGATGCCACGTTTGGTTGTTCGCCTCGCAACACATCGGTTAACAACATTGAGTAATTGAGTAGTGGATGTCGATGTTCACTCAATAGTATCTAAAAAAAGCGTATCATATCCACAAATCATATGAGGCAACTGCTTTGAACATGATTATTGGGGCACCATGATCTCCCTATGTAAATTGTCCTTTCCATATGATGCGACCATTGTTTCATTTCCAATACATGCAGTCAATGAATTCAATCATGTCCAGGAAACCCTATCTTTTGTTTATACGTAATAAGCATTTCACGTCGTGTATTGTAAAATATGCGTAGAAACTCCATAATAATTGTCGCATTCATTCACATTGTGTCATCTAGTAAATAAATGGAGCAAGAATAAGCTAACATCTGGAGTGCAAACGTACATTTTTAGTGCAAACTCCATAAACGTACATTCTACGAGCCATGTCGTGTCGTAGGTGTTGGGTTGATGTGTTGGTAGAATGGTCGTGATGAGCCTTAGGATTGTTTGTGGTTGCCTCACATGCCTTGTTTGCTTAGTCTTAGGCTAAATTAAGAGTCTAACTAAACTAGATAATTATGCTGCTATGAGTTGAATGCTTGAATGGTTGATTGGATGAATGCGTGAATGATTGATTGAATGAATGCTTGAGTGTGAATTGATTGTGTCAAAGGGTATGATCGGGTGAGTGATAGACCGATGGATCGTGATTGGTAAGTATATCGGTAAGTGTAAGGTAATATGGATTCTTGTGGCGTGTTGTGATGGAATTGTGCTTTGCTAAGCCTTGATTGTTTCATGATTGTGTAATATGTTATTCGCTTGTGGGTCTTTAAGTTGTTTCGTATTCCGGTATGGCACCCACACTGCGGTGTGGGGTAGTGCCTATAAGGTACCTACACCGAGGGAGTATACCGGTGTGGGGTAGTACCTAAGCCGATGATTTATGATCTGATATGGTACCTACACCGAGGGGGTATACCGGTGTGGGGTAGTATCATAGCCGAGAGATGGTTTACCCTGCGGGGATGGTTATTTGTTGTTTCACCCCGTTGCTACGTGTCCGGGAAGACCAAGGTCGATGGCTTGGTATACTATTGTCTTATCCGTTGCTACATGTCCGGATAGACCTGTTTCACCCCGTTGCTACGTGTCCGGGAAGACCTAGGCCGAGGGACGTTCCGGTATGGTATATTATTGTCTTATCCGTTGCTACGTGTCCGGAAAGACTTGTTTCACCCCGTTGCTACGTGTCCGGGAAGACCAAGGCCGAAGGACGTTCCGGCTTGGTATATATATTTTGTCTCATTCCGATGCTACGAGTTCTGGAGAGACTCACCTTACCTCGATGATCTGTGTTCTTTGGAAACATTCTCGGGACCTCTGATGATTAGCGTTTCTAGGAACCGTTTCCGGAAATCCCGATGATAGTGTTACCTCTGGGCCGAGAGGAAATATGAGACGATGTACCAGCCAATGTACAGATCAGAGTCATGGTTATGATACTTGATATTTCATTTCGGAAATTGTTTGTTGTATCATTGTACCTCTTGGTAGATCGTTTGTCCTCCTATTATTAGTGTTATGAGGATTACCTTACCTATAGTATTACGATCTTGTTGGATCCGGTTTATTTACTGTGGTTAATCATACTAATCAGTTTCACTGTTAAAACAGGGATTCTCTTGGTTTACTGCTTTTTCCTACTGAGCGAAAGCTCACCCCTTACCTTGTTGTGTTTCAGGTTTTGAGCGGGATTCATACTAGTTGGATGATCGACGCTTGGGAGCCTTCGAGAGTCCTAGACTAGCTGTTAGAGACGTACAATGTTTTCCGCTGTTTTTTTTTTTTAACTTTGACATTGGATTTGAGCTGTTGACTCTTTATTGGCTTTTTATCACTTATGATTATTACTTTAAACGTTGTTTACTTTTAAACAGCTTTATTTTATTAATCCGTTAAGTTCACGTCTCGAGTCCGGTCAAAACCGGATTTGAGACGTGACATCTATTCTTTTCTAAGAAAGAGTCAAATTAAGTTTAGATCTAAAATAAGTTTTAGCTCTATGCAAGGAACAGGTGAATACATTTAATAAAAAAAATATCGGAACTTAGGGTTTTTCTTCTTTTTCAAAACCTCTCTTCTCTTCAAAGTCATTTATGTCCCTTTTCTGTTGGCCATGATCTTCTTTACTCCTACCAACCACCATGGATGCCCGCTCACCGTGCTCACCGATCTCTACCTCTATTGTTGTATCCCGCCTACAAATCCCCCGATCCTCCACGGCGTGACCACCCAGATAGGGCTCGTTGATCACCCCACGAGATGACCCTGCTCCTCCCACTATTGATCGTTGGTGACTACCTCATGGAATGACGTATCCTTACCCCGAAGATAGTCATGTATGGCCGAACTCTCCAGTCCAACCATCGCGCTGAAGAACTCATACAAAGAAAGACGGGGATTCGGTCCTCTAATGGATCGCCAACAAAGTTGATCTGGAAATGAGGCCTTGGGGCCGTATTAGGGCACGCCCGTTGAACCCGATCTCGTCCCATCCATATCCCAGGCCCTTCGCAAACGGACCCTTCCCTAGGCATCACCAATCATCCACACATCCAACCGGATCTCGGGATGGGATATTCGTCTCGCGACCACAGCCCGATTCAGATCGCTAGTCCCAGACATGCACATCCTCCTAATGACAATTGTTCCACCAATACGAATGGGCCTTCTTTGAGCCGATCGGTGTTGGACTAGATGAACGGAATGGACGAATGGGATCCTGATCGATCATCGCGGGTGACGGTCATGCTGTTGCGGCTTCTGTTAGTGCTCAACACCTGTCCCTACCTGGATCACACGAGGGATGGGAGAAACCACTCTCATAACACCTGGAAGCCCGGGGATAGCTGGCCTGAGCCTAAACTCGAGGCTACAAGTAGGACCTGACGAAAGGAACCTCGTTGGTATCCATATCCTCATAGGGCATATGATTCCGCCCCATACTCAAAGGATGGAGGAGCCCCACTGGTACTCCTCCTCTGCAGGGACGGATAGATCTGATACCTCACTCAAGGCAGTCTAAACTCCACAAACACAGCCGAGAAAGATGGCCCCGAGCGAGGCACGATGAGCTGTCTCACGGGTCGTTATGAGTCACCAAGGGCATCTCGCGGTGTCTATGAGGAGTCACACCCTGGTCTTTGTGAGTCATCCTCCGTCTGACTCCTATTCCCTTGTTTCCCTAGCATACTCCTTGATCGACTGCTATGACATTCGATCAAGTCGAGATCGAAAAAATACAATAGATTCATCTCACTCAACACATTTGGAATAGAGAACCACCCCCTAACGCCTCTCTAGGTGTCATTGGGTTTTTATATATAGGATCAGTGTCTCGGTCGTCACTGCGACTATATCTCATCCCGTCTAGTTTATTTCCACTCATGTACGATCTATACAGACTTTTCAAATTTTATCAAAAAACAGTTCAGTTCGTGTGCTAAAAAAACTGACACGCCCGTAGTTGAATGGGCTTAATTCACTTGGCCCAAACATGGATTCCAGTCTAGCAAGGCCCAATAAGCCACTGTCAATCTCCGGCTCTCAGCCTATCCCAAGCCTGTCAATCTCAGGTTGTGATGAATTTCTGCAAATTACGTTTGTTTTTTTTGGTGAGAGCTAAGATTATTTTTCATAGACCTCAACTACTTGAACCCAATTTAATTCACAGTATGGGCTAAGCTTTAAATAAAAGGGAAGAGATAGTCTTGATATAGAGTTGCTGCATTTCCTTATCAGAACTCCAATTACTTGCAGAGTTTAAGTAACGTCTTTACTGATAATCAACCAAATTTGAAGAAAACATTTACTGCTTTACACTCCTCACAGTCCTGCAGATTACATTTCACAACCAAGTTTCAAAGCTAAAACGCTTGTGCAGCTCAATTGTTAACAAGCTAGGAGGGTGAGGGAAAAAATGGCCAAAAATGAGAGCCTGACTATATTTGTTGTATGGTTTGGTATTTCCTATTGTTCCTAACTTTTATACACATGATCTCCATATTCTACCCTCCAGGGAAATGACAATGATCGAAACATCATCGTGGTACCGCCTTCGGTCTCCTTGAGGAATATCAAGCAACTCATGAAAATCCATACCTGCAATTCACAAAGACAAAAATTTCATGTTCATTTAGCAAATTCCCATGATATTAAAAGTCATAATGATTATGTTGAGAGAGTAGATCTGGTTCATACCGGCTTTCTTTGCTGCACGATATATCACTTGCTCGACAAGATGTTGAGCTGGATCTCCTTCGGGCTGGAGCTCGATAAAGTGTTGTACTTCGGACACAGCTTGCTCGTTTGTGAAGTATTGGTACAACCCGTCCGAGGATAGTATCAAAAACCTGTCTTCAGGGCACAAACTGTGATGATAGAGAGATGGATCGCACGTTATGTATGGAGCAGTTCCTTGATAGTCAATTCTGAACATCTCCAGAAGTGCATTGTTCCATTTTGGCTGCATAATATACACCAAAAAGATCAGAAATCAGAGAACCAAACACATTCTTAGCAGCTCAGAGTTCAGAAAGCTTCAACTTTGTGCATACCTGTTTAAGGAAACCGGCGCCAAAAGCTCGAGTGACCTTCAAGGAACCTTTGACTCGGTCGTTCATCAGTGCATCAGCATCATTAGGATGCTCGGCCTTTATTCTTTGCACTTCCTGAGATTTAATAAACTATCAGTATATTTTCTTGAATTACATATCGATAAATATAAGAATGCAATGCCTTACCTCATCAACACTAGTGCTGTGATCCTCCGAGAGCTCGACAAGGTTTAAACTAGGAATTGTATTCGATTTTTCACCATCAGATGATTCGAGATCGTTCGATGATTCTTCACTTATCTTTTCCAAGTCATTGTGAATCTTGGCCGACCAATGATTATTAGGGTCTTCCCTTTGAGCCAAGACTGCTCTGCTATCACCAACATTCATCACGTAAACATCCTCCCCCTTCATCAGCATCACAAGAACACACGAACCCATTAAAGCTAGCTCGGGGTTTTCTGAGAGCATCATGTCAGCAATTTCCAGATAGGACTTCTCTGTCTTCCTCAGGGCCTCGGAGAGAGCTTTCAATACAGCCTTGTGGTTTTTCACTCCAGAGCTTACGGACCCTGATCGATTCAATTGCTCCTTTAACCTCTTATCGAGCTCCATTCTCTCTCGTTCCCATTCACTCTTCCACCACTTGTGAGCTTCCACGATTTTCTTCACGCTTCCTCTATGTCTGGTTCTAGACTTTCTGCCCTTTTTTGGCCTGCAATTTGATTCGGTATTGGATTCTTCACTTGAACAGCTACAATTCTCTTGCACAGTATGGATTGGAAATTGGGTTTCTGAATTGGGTTTTTCAGATTGTACGTGAATTGGAGGATCGATTCCAATAGCGGTGGATTCAACATCAAACTTGTCATCATCCCATAGCAGACCCTTGAGCTCTTCGTGGACATGCGAGTACAGATTCGAGACCAGAAAATCTGGAGCGTCGGGGCCGTTGAACCCGTCGTAGATTCCGACGAAAACCCAGCCGTGTTCGTCCGAAACGACGACGTGCACCCGATCCTCCCCTGCTTTCCCCTGAGCCCACTGCAGATTTTTGCTGTACAGTATAGCGTCGTCGTCGTCGTCGAAGGTGCCTATGTTGCTGCTGACACTCAGATTTCCGTTGTGCTTCTCGCCGCGAAGACCGCCATTGCCGATCCACCCGGGCTCTTTCATCGCCTTAATCGGCGCAACAATCGACTTGTGCCCACGATACGTCTTCTTCGAGAAGGCTCTCTTGAGAACCGAAATCACCGACCCTTTGCCCGATCTGAGTTTCAGAGCCAAATCGCCTCGGGAGCGACACCTCCGTAACGCGTCGGAACCGGAATTCTCAATCGGGCCCGAGAACATCCCGACGTCGATCGGCCCGGAAACAAACGCTCTCTCAATCGGCCCAGAGAAGAACCCCCTCTCCAGCGCACCCGAACCGGAGGCCCAGTCGAAGTGGGCCGGAATCGGACCCGAACCCATCAGGTCTCGTGGAATCGGTTGCAGAGGAATCGAGGCGAAAGAGGTGGAGCTCTCGAAAGCGGCGGCTCGGTCGATGCTGTTGGAGGAATAGAAATCGGCCATGGAGGTGGAGAGAGGCGTGGATGTGTTGGCACTCACTGAAGCTCCGGAGATCGCCCGGAAAGTGGTGGTTTCTTCTGACGACGAGACCCGATTGCATTCGGGTCGAATGTAGCAGAACGAGTGACCCAGACCTTCGTCGAGAGGCTTCGACAAAAATATAGACAAATCATGTCTCCGGCGATGATCAACATCGCCGGAGAAACACACGGTGAACTTCCCCACACCGTTACCCATATAGAACTTCCCGGATTGGAGTCGTTACAACAAAGTTTTCATCCAACAAACAAAAACAATATTTATAAGAAACTTCAAACCATAGAGTTATACGAAAATGACAGAGGATGAAAGCCGCCGAGGAACAGGGAAGTAGAGGAGACAGGGGAGTTGACTTTTGGGTTTTTGGATTTAAAAAAATAATTGTAATTTGTTTTTTTGAAAATTGTTAAATTGTTTTGTTTCTTCAAATGGTATGACTAAAAATGTTATTGGTTTTGTGAATTCTCGTGGAGCAGCCGTTGACTTGGGGTAAGCTCGTGGGTTTGACAAATGTGGTTCTCAATTCTCAGTGCATTGTATGCTCTTCCCCCTCATAGTAGGTGCGTGTAGTGCAGGCTCCAGTCCATGTGAACACGATCCGCATCTCACGCGCATGCTTGGCGCGTCAGATGATGGTTGCAATTATAGTTACTAGTGAAATGTCAACAAGAGGAAGATTGAAAAAAGCCAGATTGCTGAGCATGTTAGGCAGATGTTTTCCGACGCGTGGCAGCTCTGTGGCTTCCCCTCTATTTATTCAGTTATTTTAATTTTTCAGTTATTAAGTTATTTAATCATCACTTTTTAACAAATAGATAAATAAAGTCATGATTTTAGCCCCATTAATACGTTATAGAATAAGATTTTTTTTACTTATCTTCCTCAATAGTAATTCATAAAATGAATTATGAAAACTGATAGTGGATTAAGGGTCATAAGTCACCATCTCCACGATTTCTCTTTACTTATATATATTAATCAAATTTATGGTTGAGCCACCGACCCCCTATATATCTTTCATTTTGTCTTTATTTAACCGCTGCTCAACCCATATTTATTTACAAATATTTCTTAAGATCAAATACTAGATATAATGATGACTATAAACAATGCATTTTTCTGTTGCCCAATACGACCAAGTTTTGAGTGGATATGTTTGGTTGCGAAAATATCAATAAACTATTTAAGTATTCAAAAAAATGTATAATATTTTCCATTGACAATCAATCGAACTTAGCTGTTGTTGACACACATGTTTGAATTTGTGTTATTTTTACATAAATGTATTTCCGAAATTCAAACAATCAAATTAAAATATATTTATAAAAAAATTGTTGCCTGTTCTTATATATATATGTGTGTGATATGAGATTCTGAAGATCATGGGTTTCTTGCATTCACTCCTTCTAGATTCTTCATACTTGACTTTAATTCTATAATATATATTTTTAGAAATATTCTATAATATATATTTTTGAATTATTAAAAAAACATATGTTCAAACCGTCGTATAAAAGATTATTAGACTAACTTTATTTTTAAGACATGATTCAATAAACAACAAGTTTGCTAATCAAAAAATGAAATAAACAGAAAATTTAAATTGATAAGAAATTTAAAACAAACAAAAGATAGGGAATTTGAAAATAAGACAAACAGTTGTGTAAACAAGAAGAATTAAATGTGAGATAAATAATCAGAAAAGTAACTTTATTTGGACGTTGTTGGTCGGGTCAATTGATGCATTTTTCTTCCATGGGTGTGTTTGATCATAATACTTGACATTTTTGTTTGGCACGACCGTTGACTTGAGTAACATATTAGACTTTCTTTTTTAGTACATTCTAAGACCAAATCAATAAAATCAGGGAATGTCCAAACCGTGTTCAAGAAAATTGCAGCATGGGTAATAGTAGGGTTGGTCCATTCCATAATCACACGGCTAAATTTGTCATCAGCTGACTTTTTCTTTCTGTCTATTCTTCACAGCAATGCTCATTGCTGGCGTCACAGAAGATTATGTTTCTAGAAAGAGCCAAGGAAATAAAAAAAACTAGGTAAGCGTTGACAACTTAGAAAACGTTAAACTAGAGATTATGCCATCAACATCAACTCAACATGGTAATGTGGCCTAAATCATGCCAAGTTTGAAAAATATTTTCCCAACCCAAAATGTTTTATTTCCCTATTAAATTTATTTTCCCCGCAATTCATAATTTATAAAGGTTTATTTATTCAAGTAATTGGTTATTTAGTCTTGTGGTTTAATGGTCAAACAAAAGTGCACATACAGCATGAATTTTAATTTTTATGAACATTTTTTATTCACCTCAAACTTCTATGCTCGAGGCCGAACCCCTGGGGCTGAAGTGTGGGAGCCCCCGCCCCAGGGATCCTGGGCAGTAAACACAGATGGAGCTTTATTCACGGCGGCGAACCTGATGGGGACGGGATGGATTGGTAGGGATGACCAGGGCCGAATCACGGGGGCCAGGTCGACCTCCATCCATGGCCCCCAAAACCCGGCCCTGGTGGAGGCGTATGCAATCAGGGACGCGCTGACTTGGATTAAGCAACACCCCCGACAGAGGGCACTTGTGAGAAGCGACTGCAAGATCATAGTGGATATGATCAAAAAATGAGAAAGTCTTCTATCTCCTTTAGGGACAATTATCAATGATTGTATCTCCCTTTTATCTCAACTCGAGTACGTGCAACTCGTCTTTGTAAAACGGACAGCGAACAAAGCAGCTCACTGGCTTGCCAGGGCGGCTTGTTCCTCACCTGTCTGGAATTGGTCTGGGGGTCATATCCCTGAACCACTTCAAAGCATCCTCATTGCCGACATTTAAATAAAAACATCTCATTACTCTAAAAAAAAATGAATTGTTTCATAATCCTTGAAAGAAAAAGTTATTACATTCACAATATGACTAAACTTAGATCATTTGAGATTCACATTTTGTCTTGTTAAAATGGTCTAATTGTTCATATGTAAGATCATTGGAAGATACTTTCTTGATCACTTCCCTCATGGCGGAGCCACATGGTGTTCAGGGGGCACGTGTCTCCCCTCAATTTATTTTTTTGAAAAATTCTGGTATTTTTTTAATTTTTTTTGAAAAATATCTCTTAATTCCTCCTAATCTTGTAATTGTGTCCCTCCCAATTTTTCTTTTATAGTTACGTATTGACACTGAAAATTTACGGTGCCCCCTCACCGGTCCTAGAAAGAACCTCGTTTTTTGGGTATCCTAAATTTATACAATTCAAAGGATCTTTATAGACATGTGATTTATTGATGGGAGTTTATTTTGTGGGTGATCTAAAGTCCTAGCCTACTTGGTGTTATGTCTAACTAAAAATTCATAGGATTACTTAATGTTAAAACTGAGTATAAGATTATAATTAACCTAAAATTTTAGTTGAGTTTTTTTTAGAGAGTAATATTTGTTTTAGTTGAGTTAGTTTCAAATACGACATCAGAGTTACACCTGACGGGGTCACAGATTTGAATCTCCCAATCAACAAAATTCCATCTATTTCTTAATGGGCATCCTATCTATCATTACGTAACATTCGAGCCTAGGTTGGCCCAAATGTATACATCAGATCAACCTTGTTTACAAATCCAACGGATAGTAGGATGAATAGAAGCCCACCAACAAAGCCTTTTACAAATCCAACAGAAAATAGGATGAATCTGAGCCCACCAACAACCCCTGTAGCCTGTAAACTGTGATCAGTCTAATTTTCTGTTAAACAATAACATAAAGCTGTTTTACCTGCACCGAAATCTATTCGTCTATATATTTACTGATAATACCACTGAACCTACCAAGAATGCATCCCTCTAATTATTTATTAATTTTTAACATTAAGATTTAGTAATAATAAGTTCAAACATAATAAAAAAGTTGATAAAAGTGTTCCACACACCTTCAGGTGAGGTTCCACTCTACCCTACTTAAGGTTCACCGTCGTCTTCATCCCACGCCTCCCCGTACTTGACATAGAGTTCCATCTTTGCCAGCGTCTTTTGCGATTCTACGTTTGCTGCTGCACGTCCCCTTTCCCCGGTCCCTGACACTCGGCTACGTCGGCTGCGACTCTGCTCGAGCTGTCGGAGGGGAAGAAGGATTAAGGGACATCGGACGGCGTCTGAGGGGCCTGCCGTGCTCTCTCGTCTTCTCTCCGCCGACTGGGACATCATCAGGTACCGTCGTTCCTGGTCTGTTTTATTAGGGCTCTTGTTTTGTGTTTTGTGTTTTGCAATGCCGATTATGCTAGCCTGGAATTGCCAGGGATTGGGAACGGATCATAACCGTCGCTAGTTGAAGGATCTGGTGAACCGGTTCAAACCTGATATACTATTTCTGACTGAAACCCGGCATGTTGATTCTCGAAATTCGAGGTCCCGTCTTGCTATTCTACGCAGGACACTAGGTTTTCATGGTGGTACAGGAATCCCGGACATTGTCCCACAGGTAGCTCCGGGCCTTCTTCCCCGTCGAACAAAGGGGGGATTATGCTTCTATGGTCTGGAAAATGTACTGTGAGTGTCCTTTCGATGCATCAATCTCATATAGACACGGTGGTCCGCTTTGGGCAAGACTCACCCTTCCGGTTTACAGGCATTTACGGGGAACCATCTTGGGAGAAACGTCATATGACTTGGGACAATCTAAGGCAGTTGGCCACAGTCCCGGCCTTGGTAGAGTGGGTTCTTATGGGGGATTTCAACGGTATCCTCCGCCCTTTAGAAAAACGAGGTGGTCAATCGTACCCTTTAGCTCTTATGCAGGGCTTTCAACAAGCCATCTCTGATATTGTTGTGGAGGAGGTGACGTTACAGGGCTACCAGTTCACATGGTCCCGTGGACATGACCTAGAAACGCAGGTGGAAATTCAACTGGATATGGCTTTTATTTCTCCTCAGGCTTGTCTTCGATTCAGGGATGTGTCCTTACAGAATCTGGGAGTGTCAACCTCAGACCACAAGCTCATCCTGCTCCAGATTCAGAAGGACCCGGTGGAACGCTGGCCTCGACAATTTCGATTCGAGAACATGTGGTTAGAACATCCTGAATATGGTACTCTGGTCCAATCTGAATGGGATCAGCCGGGGAATCGCCACATCAAGCACCATATCAAAGATATTGGCACATCGCTAGACGATTGGGACCAGACAGTTTATCGGGACAACATTAACCAGATCAGGCATCTTCAAAGGAGATTGACTGAACTCAATGGCCAGACTGATAGACAGGGTATCAAACTTCGGTTGGCACTCCAGAGACAATATAATAAGGCTCTGGTAAAACAGTTACAATTCTGGCGCCAGAGAGCGAAACAACATTGGCTCGAGGAAGGGGACAGAAATACGAAATTCTTCCAGAGATCAGCTACGAAGCGACATGCTAAAAACAAGCTGAAAACTCTGATCAACGATGCAGGGGTGGAACTACAGTGGCATACGGGAATGAGTGGGCTACTACACTCTTACTTTGCCAACATTTTTACGGTAGGCGATATCGAAAATTATGATCTCCCCATGCCAGTCCCCCTTATGATCACCTCGACCCAAAATATGCAGCTGACCAATAGGGTAACGGATGCGGAAGTGCCCCATGCAGTATTTCAAATGGGACCATCAAAGTCTCCGGGCCTTGACGGGCTCAACTCGAAAATTTTCCAACATTTCTAGGATACGTTGGCTCCGGAAGTTATAGATTTTTTCCGCACTGCAGTGGCTACGTGTACCATTGACCAGGACGTCAACAAAACCACACTGGTTTTGATCCCAAAGATCCCAGGGGCAAAAAAGATTACAGAGTTGCGGCCGATTGCCCTTTGCAACGTTATCTTTCGAATCCTCTCTAAAGTTCTGGCGAACCGGTTAAAACCACTCCTGGAGCCGCTTATCTCTACAAATCAAGGAGCATTTGTGCCGGGCAGACACATACAGGACGAAGTCCTTATCTCCTACGAAGTTATACATACTCTCCGGCGCAGAACGCAAGGGCAAAGGGGTTTTATGACCTTGAAACTGGATATGAGTAAGGCCTATGACAAGGTGGAATGGTCATTTCTGCTATCTATGATGGGGGCCTTTGGTTTTGATATGGGGTGGCGGGCTATGGTTTTAGCGTGCATGCACTCTATCCAGTACACTGTGAGCTCTGATGGGAAGCATACAGCGCCATTCATAGCAGGGAGGGGTATTCGGTAAGGCGACCCTCTATCCCCATATCTCTTCTTATTTTGTATGGAGGGCCTGTCCCGTATGCTCAACCAAGCAGAGAGGGCTGGAAAGATTCACGGAGTCTCGGTGGCCAGAGGGGCACCGCTTGTTTCTCATATATTCTTTGCGGATGACTGCTATATATTCTGTAGGGCGGACCCGGAGGAGGCGTCCAAGCTGAACCAAATCCTTCATACGTTCGGTCGTCTCTCGGGCCAGGTCATCAACAAAAGTAAATCGTCTATCTTCTTCAGTACCAACACAACCCTGGAAAACAGATCGGCATGTTGTGGTATCTTAGGGATTCAGGAAATCTCTGGTCCGACTAAGTATCTGGGGGTCCCCAATATGTTGGGACGACGAAAAGGCCAGTCTCCAGTTTCTGTGTGACCGAATCGTGACCAAGATTGGAACCTGGGACGGTCAAATGCTATCTGCAGGGGGAAGGAGGTGATGATACGGTCAGTCCTCCAAGCTATGTCGATCTATGCGATGAGCGTTTTCCTATTCCCAAGGGAATCCATCAACAAGATCCACGTTGCGCTAGCTCGTTACTGGTGGGCGGGTACCCCCAGAGGCACGAAACCGATCATATGGCAAGATTGGGCGAAATTGTGCAGGCCAAAGGAGGATGGCGGAATGGGCTTTCGGGACATGAGGGATGTGAACATTGCAATGCTGGCAAAAATGGGGTGGAAACTATTAACCCAGCCAGACAGATTGGTTGCCCGTATCCTCAAGGCAAGGTATTACCCGAAGGGTGACTTCCTTTTAGCGGAAGGTGGTAATGGACCCAGTCAGATCTGGACTGGACTTCGTGCAACTCAGGGATTACTCCGAGGGGGGTTGATCCGGACTATTGGGGACGGATGCTCTACTATGGTAGAGGGCTCCCCATGGCTCATGGGGAACACTCCGATCATTCCGTTCCATACTTGTATCACTCTGGCTCTGAGGGTGTCTGATCTGGCTACGGATACTCATCAATGGGACGTCCCGAAATTGCAACAAAGCCTCCCTCCGGCCATTGTTGAGGATATTATGCAGGTGCCCTTGCCCCTCCCCCGGCATGCAGGAAGATGGTCTTGGAAAGTTTAATATCCGAGGGGTATACTCGGTCAAGGAAGGTTACAGGGCTTTATCCAGGGCGAATGGTCGCTGGCACGTATCGGCATGGACGACAGTCTGGACGAACATATGGGACCAAGACATTCAACCTCGAATCAAGGTATTCCTCTTACGAGCTCTTTCTGGCACCCTACAAGTAGTGGTCAATCTTCGGACAAAGTTTGTCCCGATTCCGGAGACATGAAAGATGTTTCAGACCGCACAGGAATCTACGAATCATCTGCTCCTCCATTGTCCCTTCGCAAGATCTATCTGGGATGTTGCTTGATCCTCTAACCCGGAGTAAAGCCTGCCTGTTCTTGTGGGAGATATGGAAGGCGAGGAATGCTATGGTCTGGGACCAGACTACATCCACTCCACATGAGCTAATTGCCACGGTCCTCAGTAATCAGTGTAGCTGGTCAGAAGCACAGAATGGTTGCCCGAAACCCACCATTGCCCCCCATCACAGGCAAACAAGCTGGGGCCCACCTCCCCATACCTGGCTCCTGATCAATGTAGATGGAGCGACTTTTGCGGACTCAGGTCAATTTGGTTGGAGTTGGATCTGCCGAACGGAAACGGGTGGGGTCCGAGAAGCGAGAAATGGATGTAAGAGTGGTTCACTAAGTCCTGATTATTCTGAGGACATGGCGATTTGGCAGGCCCTGGAATGGATCCAAGCATCACACTCCTCCAGGGTCATTATACAGAGCGATTCCCAGTATCTGGTGCACTTGATTCAAGGAACACATCAGGTCTTTTCCCCTTTGGGCCGGTTGATAGACAACTGCCGGACCCTGTTAGCTACTCTCGAGGATGTTAAAATCGAGTATATTTCTAGGTCAGCGAACGGTGCAGCCCACTGGCTAGCCCGGGAAGCCCGTTCTTCGCCTGTCCTTCTGTGGTCCGGCTTTACTATTCCGGATGCACTTATGTCTATCGTACTACAGTTCAAATAATAAAAGCTTATTCTTCTATTTCAAAAGAATTTATTAATTTTTATATAATTTGTGATTCAAAATTCGTTCTTTGAATCGAAAACTTGCTTACTTGATCGAATAATTGACGTTTTTTTGGAAAAAAATTCCACCCTATTTACTTTTGAGACAAAGGGGAAGAGAAAAATACATTTTCGAATTTGCTTATATCGTTTTTCTCATGACCAAGATTGAGTAGAACTTTTACTTACATTATCTTACATAACCCAACCAGTGTTTTCTTATGTAGTAATTAATTCATAATCACATGCCCACCTAAAAACGGGATCGAGTTTTCTCTCTGCTAAGGATTTGAGAGTCTTGTCGCCGGATTCAGGTTTTATGAAGAAAAAAAATTTTCTCTCCCTCGAAGCTTCTCTCTCGTCTCTCACTTCCTCAACCCTAGATCTGAGCTCTCTTCGCCGCCGTCGACCATCTAGCCCCTGTGGCTGGCTGGTTGACGGCGGCTCCTTCTCCTCTCTCGTTTCCCTTTTCTTTTCCGCTCAGACCTTTCGTTTTCTTCCTTTTTCTTCGGCATCGACATGGCTTTCGGCCAAGGTCGTAGCCGGCGATAAACTGTTTTTCCGTCCTTCGCTTTTGCACTTTCGGCCCCGACCGCCCCGATTTACCGATACTTTTCTCGAACCTTTAGATCTTGCCCTTAGGGCGACAGATCTCCAACAGTGGACTTCTAGTTTGGCTTAGATCTTTTTAGATCCTTGACTATCATGAACGTGTGGTGCTGGTTCTGGGTCGTGAAGAGTGTCGGTGGCGGGCTCTCTCTGAGGGTTTCTACAGCGGAGGGTCTCTGAGGTGTACTTTATACTTGTCTTCCTTTCCCGTCTCAGAACTTGGGCTCGGGCTTCTCGTCTCCTCTTTGATGAGGCGGTGGAGTTGGATCTCCTCCTGTTGGTCGTCGTTTCGGTGTTGGCCGTCGATGAAGACTCCGACATTGGAGCTCAGGGAGATCCGTATGTTCCTTTCTTGCCTCCACTATCTTATATTCTTAGGTACTTTTCTCCCGTTTTTCTTCTCGTTGCGACTTCCCTTTCCCGATTTCGGTTGTGAGATCGGGACCTCACGGTTGGGGTTGGCCACCGTGGGGGGTTAAGCCTAATGGCTGGTTTGAAGTTCGTTTGGGGTTCTTCTCGGGGGAGGGGTCCTGAGTCTAGTTTTGTGGTGGTTCGAACCTTTCATCAACTTAGGGTCGCCGAACGGTATTGGCCGATGGTGATATCCCTATTGGTGATTTGGGTCGGTAGTTGGGATTGGCTTGTGTAGTCTCGCTTCTAGGTCTTCCGTTTGCTTTTCTGGTGAGTCATTCGTTCCTTCTGCTACTCCTCTGGATGTTTTGGTTCTCTTCTTCTCCTGTTGCGTTCGGTTGGACCGGTGGTGGTTCTGTTTTCCGGCAGGTTTGCTCGGATTGCTCATGTGCTTCATTTCCAAAAGAATTTTTCTGATTGGCTTTGGTGTGGCTCTCGGTGGGCGTGGGACTCGAGGTCTTATGTCTGATGTGCGGCTCGAGTTTACAGGTTTCGATCTTGGTGCGCGACTCTAGGTCGGACTGGACTCTTTGAATTTTGGTGTTTTTGGTGGGCCCAGAAGGCTTTTTGTTTGCTTGTTGGGCTTTGGCCTGTGTTGTTCTGTTTGGTTTCTGTTTTGGTCTTGAGGCCTATGTTGGTTTGTAGTTTAGCTCGAGTGTCTGTTTTTAGGTGACTCGAGTTTGGTTGTACTTCTTGGTAGATAAATCTGGGTATGAGACATGTGTTGTAATAGTTTGTTTGTTTGTTTCACCCCTGGGTGGGTGTATGTTCGGGTTTGTAATGAGGGTTATGCCCTTGTCCTTCGGTTACACTTTGTAACTGCTAGATTACTAAAAGAAATTGCTGATAAAAAAAAGTCTTGTCATCGTCTACACCTCCATGGCTGTGGCTATGGCAATTGCCATAGCTTATGTCATGGTTCTTCTTCTCTATTCTTCCCAACCTCCCCTTTGTACTTTTCCCGTGGATCCTGCGAAGTTTTTCTCTGCTAGGGCTTATTTCAAGTCATCTTTAGCCACCGCGACGTTAGCCATCTCCCACCACCAACGGAGCATCTCCCAATCTGTTTCGGTCTCTCCTATGCCCCATGGGTTTCCGTCTCTAAAGTCGTCGTCTCTGATGCTGCCCCGCCATCCTTGAAGACGCCGCCACCCCTGCTGTTGTCGCCGCCTCGGATGTCGTCGCCGTCCCTAAAGTTTCAGCAGTCGGCTCTGTCGCAGCAGGCGCGTCCTTCTCCCTGGCCTCCACCGCTGCAACCGCCTCGTTCCCTTTCACGATTATGGCTATAGCTAATCGAAAGGATTTCGTTTATTTTGTTTGAGTTTGTCTTTGTAGGATCAATGCCTATCGATCAGAGAATCAAGGACTTCTCGAGGGAGGGGAGCATCATGGACTGGCCCGACCAAGACGATGATTTGCCTCCCACCATCACTATTACTGTTGAGGTCCCTCAAGATCTCTGGTACCCTCTTATCCCTCTTTGTAGTCTGTCTTTTCCCATGAGGCATCACAATATCGTCTGTGACGGTTATGGTACTACAAGGATCAAATAATTGTTGTTCATCTTTCTGACCTTCTCTCTGGTCGGGGAGCCTGTTCCCCGATGCAGGATAATGTAATCGATTTTAAGTAACAAAATTTCACCCTTCGTTCAAAAAAAAATTCATAATCACATCAATTTATTCACAAATATTTTCATGAATAACACATGCTCGCTCTTTTTTTAAAATGAGTAAACGGGGAAGTGCATTACTGCAAATAAGAAACCATACAAGGTAGGGAGTACAAGCCCTGGGTTCCAGATATTTGTCTGGACCGATTGTAGCAAGTCCGACGCTCATGGACCTGTAGAAGATAGCCTGCTTTTGATCGCGGACAAAACTCAAGCATCCACTTACCGAAATTTCAATGGTACTAAACATAAAATACCTAATCCAACAAACGAAAGGAACTAACCAACCCAAACTAAAATAGTAAAAAACATAACGCAAACTTGAAACTGGTGCTCTGATTGCGGCTTTCACGAGACTTCCCAACACCGGTAGTCCTAGGTCTTTGGGTATAGTCCGTAGTCGGACACTCCCACCCCCGCCGGGTCTTCTCATTCTGTTGAAGGAGGCCGTAACACCTCCCTTTGTGGATCCTTGAGACAATCCGTCTCCATCGAATATTCACATGCAGTTTCCCGTCGACTACATTCCCCCTAGGATTCCATCTATCGAGGCGACCGGTTCCACCGCGATCCCACCCTCATCCGACAGAGATTGTGGCCGAGACGGAGGGACCTGCCTACCCTTTGGGTCTGCACCGATCCCTATGGGAGGCGAGTGGACCCATGCCGTGAGGATGATAGCCATAGGATGAAAGATGGTTGCCGGATCCGACATGGAAACCGGTGGGGAGAGGTTCCTGTCCAGCAAACTGGTGGAGAAGGGTTGAGGCGATGATCAGGAGAGGAGGACGTCGAGGTGTGGCCGACGTGAAGCTCCTGCGTGGGATCGAGGCCGGTTGCAGAGATTCCTGCACGAGAACGAAGCAGGTTGCAAGGGGGTGGATCGATGGAGGAGACGAGCGGCTGGTGGCTACGAGAAGCAAACCGTGGCCGGAAAGAGGGGTTGGGTGGCTGTGATGGATTGGAGGCCATATAAGTGGTCGTTGATGGACTGTGTTTGTAGTGAAAAAGGAGACAAGATCAACCCTTTTAGAGTTCAAGCAATAACCTTTTTAGGATTCTCCGAGAGCTGTTGACGAGAAAAATTGGGGCGATGGATATTATTTTCCACATACCCGCTCTAAATACATATGTTAAACTTTATTACATTGGTCATTCTAGAACAAGACTACAAGAGTATATTCAGTAGGTTACAGCGCGTTAATTAATTAATTAACTAATGTGAAACGAGTGGTTGAATGGCCAATAAAATGGTAGTAGTAAGCCATTTCTGAACAAGTGGAAGTGGTTAAACTTGTAAGCCCAACAAGACCCTCCCGTCAAGTCCACGCCCTTGACGTACCATGATTTGCTCCCCATATTTTCAACTCTCTCCTTCGCTTCCGAGTCCTTCTCAGCTGACATGTACATCATTTTTATCTTGAACGAGTCGTGACTCGCGAGACCGGGTCAAACAATCCCCATATTTTCAATTCTAACTTCAAAGTCACCCATTCTACATAACCTATTTCCTTGAGAGTACACAGTTAGGTTTAGTTGTCGGTAAAAGACTCCAAACATGTCTGCTTCTTGTATTTACACAACCTGAAAAACACCTAACAACCGCTTAATAAACCGCGTAATTAAACCCTAGGATGACGATGGTGGGTTGGTAAAGCAAGGGTCAAGAGAGTGGTTAGTATTATATTAATTGCAATTACACGTCGGGTCGGGTCTGGGTCAACTAATATAATCTTGTAATAAAATAATGAAATTAGTGGTTGATGATATCAGAAATAGAATAGACTTGGCTTTCCAGCATTGGACCAACCTTGCCCTTAACCTTTCCACGAAAGCGAAACAGTACCGAGAGACAACGCCAACCAATCTTGGCGGGTATTATGCGCCCATTATATATCCATCATATATTTAATTTTTTATTTAATTTTCGTCAGCTTTGCTCCTTAATTTAATCCGTTTTATTTTGATAGTGTCGTTAAATTAAATAAAATGGTGTATTTAATAGCTCTTGCCTGAAACTGTTCTCTCCATATGTTACCATTTTCAACAGGAGCCCGCCATAACTAGTCTTCTTCCTCCTGCAGCTCTTCCTCCAATCTGAATTTCCTTCTGAATCAACTGGTTGGTTACTTTTCCTTGTTTAAATCATGGGTTCTTTTGATCCTTCCCGATTTGTTTCATGATATTTCCTTCCCCTGTTAGATTTTCCCATACAAACAGCTTGATCGTTCATGGTTGATCAAGCCTGAGTTTTTTTTGATGATCAAGCTAAAATAGCCGTTTCGTTTTGCTGAAACAATTGGTGCTCTGAAATGGGTCTTTGAATTATGTTGTTGTGTTTTTTTCTGTTGATGATTGCTTTGGAGAAGAAATTGAGGAAATCCATTTTTGGGTGATTGAATCTCAAATAGATTATAGACCAAATATTTCTGCACACATGCCTGTAAGGTGTTTGATAAAATTTCTGACTGAAGAGTGTTTTGATTCTGGGAATCAATTGAGTAAGCTTTTTTTACTCCCATCCTCAAATTCATTACAGGTTGATGTCATATTCTCAGGTTTGAATTCACTGAACTGGGTTCTGACTGTTGGAGAGATTGAGGATCAAAGGGCTTGGTGGCGTTGAGTTGTTGAAGATGGGAAGGCAACTGCAGAGGCAAGAGTCTGGAATGCAATATCTGGAACATCATCATCATCATCTAGGTTGTATGTGGGGTATACTTCACATGCTGGATTACCATCAGTGGCACAATCTCAAAAGGAGGCTTCCCTACAAAAAGCATGGCAGAGGCAGACATTTTAGATGTAAGTGACTCCAATTTGCCTCTCCTTTTGTGTTGTCTCTTTCTTTACTTCTCTTCTTACCTGTAATTCAATGATCATGCCATGCCATCTCAGTTAAAATAATGCCCCAAAAGTGCTTTTGTTATCAACCCATCAAATTGGCATATACAAGTATTGAACCTGTACTCTGTGAGTCAGTGTTGGAAGGTTTATACCTTTTTTTGTTTGTTTAAAGTTGTGATTCTTGTCTGGTTGGCTTCTGCTTAAAGCCTATAATTCACTTTTTTGTGTGGAAATAACATGATATTAAATTTTATAGTCTCCTTTCAACTTGAGTTGTTGGATAAGTCGGGTTTTAATATAATATTCTTCGACCTGCAACCCTACAGAACAAAGGCGTAAGTTATTCCACATGCAGAGTCTCATGTGTTACAATTGTGAACTGGTACACCATTTAATAAAAAAGCTTGGTATTTATTTTTTCAATTATAAAAACACTAATCAACTGGTGTTTATCCTTCTGCAGGTATGGGAACTCCAAAAACAAATTCTTTTAATTTTGATATTGATGAGCACCAGCAGCTGATGGAGTCTGAAGATGGCCTTTTTCTGGTTAGTGAACATTATGCTGAGACTGTGTTGTAGGGGATGTGAAGATGATTACCCTATTAGAAGAATGTGATATCTTAAACACTTCAAATGTTTGTTCTGCATTTATTTAACAAACTATACTAAAGTGTGACGCTTTGAAATTGCCAGGTTGGACAACATGATGAATCAATCTCAATAGACACTTGCAAAGAAGAGAATCATGATCACTGTGCTTCTTTGGGTTTTTCTGAAAAATCATGGTTGAAAGAAAATCCAATCATTTTCCTCCACAAGGGTACTGATATTACACCTGTGCCAGAAAAGCTGGTGGATTCTGAGGAGCTCAAGAAACAAAGTTTGCATGACCATGTTCTTGAAATATACAAGGTAAATAAGGAGATATTCGAAAAATCCCGAAAATATCCAGATGTTGGTCTTCAAGGAAACTTGCATGGCAAGGCGAAGAATGCGAAATTCACCAAATCAGGGTCATTTCCTGTTGCTGATTCGAGAATCAGATCTTCCATGCGCAGAACACTCCAACACAAGCAGAGTGAAGTTTGGTCACTCCCAAAAGAAGACAGGTTTCTCAAAGGTACACAAATGCCAAATCTCACTTCTTCAAGGTCTATCAAGGATTGTTATGCAAATTCAATTCCTTTCGAGGCCGATGGTAACCTCTGTGGCGCCATAATAGACCAAGAAACAAGGTTATCACAGAGTTGGACCAGATTGTTCAGGAACCATTTCAAACATATTAAGCTCAGGATAAAAAATGCACTCAAGGACAGCAAAAAGAAGAATCACTCAGAGAAACCAACAAGTTCTTCTCAGAGTGATGGTTTTGAGCATGATCAGAGAAAGAGGAGCATGAAAAGAACTTCTTCTATAGACGAGTCGATGGAGAGATATGTTTGGTTGTTCGACTATAGTATCAGCAGAGAGGCCAAGTGGCACCAACCACAGAGCTTGAAGCTGACAAGTGAATGTAAATTGCCATCAAGGAGACATTGTGTGAATTCTGACAGAAGAAATTCATCTCTGTCTGATTTGGACCATTTCTGTTCCTCTTTGACTGAGGTGTCTCATGATGCTCATATACCAACCAAGCCAATCAAAGGTTACTGCAAAGAAGATGACCCATCAGATTCTGTTGTGGAGCCTATGTCTCAGAGGAATATGGTACAAGGAGGAGATGTGGAAACTGAATGTCAGACTGAGCTAAAGTTAGGCAGAAACAAAGATGATGAGGAAGTTGCTGAGGTACACTGCAAGAGTGAGAACGTAACTGAGCTGATGATGAGTGAAAGCAATCTTCATGAAAATGAGTTTTGTTTAGAGATCAGCTTCAGCAAGGAGCTTACACAGTCAATACCACTTTCAGTTGTGGAAACTCATTTGCCAAATGACATGACCAGCTTCAAGGAGCTTCCAGATTCACAAGGTAATCCTATTCCTATTCTTGAACCCTGACTCTCAAAACAAAAATTTAGGACTTGAAATGTTGAAAAATCAGCAAGAATTGCCCAATTCATTAAAGTTCCATAAGCTCAATGTTTACACTACAAAACTGGTTAGGAATTTTTCCTGATTCTAGTTTATTTCTCATTCCTAGTTAATTACTTTTCCTGGTTTATTTCATATCACTACTAGTTACCAATTACTTATTGCTGGTTTGTTTCTTATATGGTGTGGGACAATCCCTATGTAAAGGGTATCTTATTGTGCCCAATAATCAATTTAGGTTTAAATGTAAAAACCTTCCCTAAAGTATTGGCTGCGAACAATAAACTACCCTAAAGTATTGGCCACTATTGATTAAGTACCGTACAAAATTTAGGCTAAATTTTCGATACTTTTCAATTCATAAAGGCATTGTGACTAATTCATAAGATATGTAAATGATCTGTGTCAAACCAAGTGCCAAAACTTAGGTACTTGATTTGACATTTTTAAACTTTAGGTAATTTACTGTTCGTGATCAATACTTTAGGGTATATTTTTACGTTTAACCCATCAACTTATAATCAATGGATTCAATATTACAGTATAAGTGAGAATGAGTTCTGATAGTCTATGTTGCACTGTTTCAGTAAACACAAGGATGGACGAGGTTGACTGCTCAGTTGACTTGCAAAACAGGACCGACATAGATTCAGCACCAGAACCTCCAAGTGTGAATAAGATCGTTGACAATCACTTGTTTCACTTCAAGGTGGAGAAAGAGCACGAGGCTGACTTCAACTACGTGAGAGATGTCCTCGAGTTCTCGGGCTTCATTGGGTACGAGCACCTTGATGCCTGGCACTCCGTGGACCATCCTCTAAACCCATCATTGTTCAAGGATCTAGAGGCTCTCTTGTACGGTGGAGATGAGACTGTCGGCAACTGTGATCACCACCTTCTGTTCGACCTTGTCAATGAAGTGTTACTTGACATGTACGAGGTGTCACTCTCCTACTTCCCCAAGACCCTGTCCTGTAACAGCAGGGCCCGTCCCCTGCCGACTGGTCAACGCCTTGTTGAGGAGGTGTGGAGGAGAATTGGGCACTACCTTAATCTGAGGCCTGAACTGGATGATTCGTTGGACTGTGTTGTGTCTGGAGATCTGGGTAGAGGAGGTTGGATGAACCTCCAGCTGGAAACTGATTGCGTTACGCTTGAATTGGAGGAGCTCATATTTGATGAGCTCTTGGCTGAAGTTTATTCTTCTCAGGATTGTTAGTTGTTATAATAGACAAGTTCTGTACATGAATTTTGTTTGATCTTCAAAGTAGAGCTGTAATGCTTTTTTTTTGCTCGTTAGAATCAGTCTCTTCATGAACGCGCAGCCTCTTTGGACTCAGTCATGCGAATGTACAGTTCTTTATTTTATTTTATGAGAATGAACGATAGATATTATAGCAATACAATGTTTATAGCAAGCAAACATACCAAAACAGAAATTGAAAGTACGACAAAACATAAAATTGGGTAAAGAATAAATATGCTCTTGTAGAATCCTTTGTTGTTCGGAGGCTAGTGTTGCGATAGCGTCCTAAGCTCACCGGTGCAGCGGCTCCAAACGGGTTTTCAACGACCGAGCAACTCCGTTTTAGCTTCTTATATTGGTGGACTGAGTATCCCCCAGGTTGTCAACGTGCGTCGTCCTCTCTTGATTGATAGAGGTAGAGCTTATAAGCACGGGGTTGCTGACCCCTGAGCTGGTAGGGGAACCTTGAATCGGTTCTTGATGGTACCACTGCCATCCTACGTCCAGCGGGCCGGTATAACCGACTGCCTCCCCCTGGACTACTTCGGACTCATTTCGCGAGGCAAGGGTGCATTGAGCCCCCCGCCGCTGCTAGTGATGCCCCATCCATCATTTTGATTGTCCGGGGCCGACCCAAAATATGAGGCCCGTCCCGGATGTGGAGCCCAGATGGCCCGCCTGTCAGACCCGGTGAGCCCTTTCCAACATTCGGCCCGCCCGACCCACCCTCCAGACCCGGTCCGACCCAGCCCACCCGTCAGCTAGTCTCGCGTCAACCCACATTAAATCGGGGCTTGGGTTACTACCCAAGCCCGTTCCCCTGACAGGCCTACCAAAGATCCACGACCCATCCCTCGTCCCTGCCCCAGTCCAGGTCCTCTTCGGCCTGGCTAGCAAGCCCAGGCCCAATGGTCCCTGCTCTTGGATCTTCGACGCCCTAGCCGACACCTCGCATATCGTTTTTAGCCACCACTTCCAGGTCATCGCCTCACGGTGCTCCGGCCGAACCTTCCCCCTCTCCGGTGAAATAGCCCCCGACTTCAGCCCTACGACGGTGGCCAGCATCGACCAACCCACCTCCACCGTTTTGTTGGCGTTGAGTACCACGTACCGATCCCCCATCGCCTCTCCCCTCAGCCCGTTCTCGTTGTGGTCGCCCGGGACCGGATCGGAGAGAGACGGTCGTACCCCTCCCCCGGACGCCGGGAGCAGCTTGGCCATATCCATCTATTGCACTTGACGTTTGTGGTGTTGGTATCAGATCCCCCACCAGAGAGTATCGCATCACGATCTCAAGATTCAGTCGCCTACCTCCCTTGTTGGAGGCCGTCAAGCCGTTCTTCTCCTTCCTACAGCAGAAAGAAGCCCTGCCCCAGATTTCCTCGCGTCGCCCTTCTCGAGATCGGAGAAACAAGTAGAGGAGACCGGGGAAACACACGAGCCATCGGAGAACAAGAGGACATTGATAAGAACCACAGCTTACATGCCTCAAGGATCCCACCGCTCGACTAGGGATGGCTGCCGGAGTTGCGAAAGATCGACGCCGCCCCTCGCTAACCCTAATCGCAATAGGGAGCCAAAAAATTCCAGTGTTCGTTCATGCGAATGTACAAATGTAATGTATGTATAACAGAATGATTTTGGTAGAGGCGAACCCTAAAGTTATTTTAGGGCATGCCACCAATAATGATTAAATGTAAAAAAATCAAAATCAGTTTAAGAATTGTTAAAATTTAATCGATTTTTCAAATGACATAACTTTATCATAATAGATCCGACTTAAGCCCGTAAAATATCAAAACGAATAGAATTTCGATGTCTACGATTTTCATTAAGGAATTTCAGCCAAGAAATATAGTACATGAACCCATACAGCTTGTGCGAGTCAAACGGTTAAGTATACGTTGTTTGATCTGCCATAAGCAGAACGCTCTGAGAAAAACATATAATCTATCATACGACGTATACGAGAACGTATATGATATAATATATATATATATATATATGAGACATGATTTCTTTTAAACATGAGTCAAAACTACTTCATTAGTTCTTTGTCAATAACTATAAATACTTATATGTGTATATTACTAAACCGTTATATCTTACATCTAAAATTTTCAAAGGAAACCTCCAGAAAGCTGTGAATACGTATGCTAGAAAGTGTAATAAACATTTGGAGCGTAAAAAGAGCATCTTCAAGTAAATTAAAGTTATACACGCAAGCATCTTTGGGTAGTAGTTGTCCCGACCACGTAAGGACATGCATAGAATGACACTCCCTAACAAACCAATGATGAGTCTCATTCACTTAAATTTTTACATAAATGAGTTTGATATCCTCGAGTTGAAACTTAGGTTGACCAATGCTGTCGGATTCTAATGCTAACCAATTGTGGCTCGACCTAATACATGTTAGATTGTCTGATTGACGTTTGATCCTATGAGGGGGACTTGTTGCTTTCTGTGAGGGGTGCAATATGTCACGGACCAGGTAAAGACCCTTCTTTGGGCTGGTGCCGTGCACTTGGGGACGAGGTGGACTCGGTCCCATTTGGTTGCCGAGAGGGAGAGACCGGCCAAGGGCCAGGCCGAGACATGGGCGAGGGCGGACCGGGCCAAGACACGGGCGTGGGCGAGCTGGCCCCAGGCGTGGGCGATGGCGAGCGGGGCCGAGCCATGGGCGGAGCCGGTTTGGGCCGAGAGGAAGGGCTGATCAGTTGGCATGGTCAAGGTGCAACGAACCTAGACATGGCCATGATTGGCGCCCTTCTAGATGGTGGAGACAAGGAGCAAGAATCAAGGGTCAATGGGAGTTACAAGACTTGGCAAGGATCAAGGGATAGTCTTTGACCAAGGAATCAATGCATTGATGGCATTTCATTTATTCTTGTTTCCATATATAGACCTCTTGTACTAGTATATATAGAGGGCTCATTAGCCTTGTAAACACACTTACCTACACACTTACTTTTGTACTCATTTTCACTCTCAATACAATCTGAAAAACGCTCCCTCTTGAGCACCAACTCTCTTCTTCTACCTTTCTATTGTTGCTTGTTCGTGGCTCATTCCCTAAGACGCTTCCGCAACGTTGAAGGCTGATCGCTTTGGCTTACAAAGTCTAGGGAAAGACTTGTGTAAGGAGGCGAGCCGCACGGATCCAAGAGGGTGGTCTTGTGGTCCCGTGACAAGTGGTATCAGAGCTCCGGTTCAAGAACAAAGCAATGGCCGAACAAGTTGAGTTGGCTTTGGAGGTTGATGTTGCTGGCCGTGACATGTCAAGAGTGAACACTAAGAAACGAGGTAAGTCAAAAGAGCCTTCACTTCGTGATATTGATTCTTCTTCTTCTATTTCCTTGGAGGAACGCATAGCTCTTTTGGAGGAGTATGTGAAGAGGGGAGAAGGACGGTACACTTGGGTGAAGGAGGAGATCAACACGTTGTACAAACGTGATGATTTTCTTGAGGTCACCTTTGATCCCTATACTAAGAAGATAGAGGAGTTGGAGGAGACCGTGTTGTCTTTGCAAGAGGAGTTGAAGCTTTGCAAGAAGGCCGTGGCAAATGGAGGTGGGGGCACCCCGAGGATGGATGTTCCTCGGCCAAAGTCTTTTGCGGGCACAAGATCAGCGAAGATCGTTGACAACTTCCTTTGGAGCATGGACAACTACTTTGAGGCAGTGAACGTCCAAGATGATGCAAGTAAGCTTAAGAATATTTGCAACTTTTTATCTGACACTGCTAGCCTATGGTGGCGTAGGCGTTGTGAAGAGGCTAAGTACGATGACGAGGAGGTCATTGATTCTTGGTTGGAGTTCAAGGATGAGCTCAAGGCGCAGTTTAGGCCCGAGAATGCCGAGGATGAAGCAAGAGGAAGGCTTCGCCGGTTGACTCAAAAGGGGTCTATCTATGAGTACGTGGTGGCTTTCCAAGAGATCATGCTAGAGATTCCGGGTTTTGGTGGAAGAGAGGCGCTCTTTGCATTCAAAGACGGACTAGCTACTTGGGCGCAAGCGGAGTTGCGAAGGGCCAACGTACGAGACTTGAACGAGGCCATCCGTGTGGTAGAATCCTTGGCTGATTACACAAGGAAGGAGAAACCAACGGAGGATCGTGGTGCTAAGAGTGGACGGTCCCATCATAGGGAGGATAGGCGAAAGGAAGAGCCCATGGAGAAGCCAAGGCCTAACAACGAAAGGCCAACCAAACCGGGTAATTCCGTTCCCTCTCATCAACCATTAAAGTGTTTCATTTGTAGTGGTTCCCATATGATGAGGGATTGTCCAAGGAAGACTAGCTTGAGAGCTATGGAGGCCGTGCCGGACTCACAAGAGACAACATTGAACTCGGTGAGGAGCTCAAGGGTTGAAGTGAAGGAAGGACGGGCCAACCGCAAGGGCTCCATCTATGTGGAGATTGTGGTTAACAAGATCCCGATGAAGGCCTTGGTTGACACCGGCGCTTCGGATCTCTTTGCAAGCGTTGAGGCTGCCGAGAAGATGGGCCTCAAGATTCATGGGATAGAGACCACCGTGAAGACGGTGAACAAAGAACCCATCCCAGTGAAGGGGATAGCTCGAGATGTGCAGCTGAAAGTTGGGTCTTGGAGCGGGGTTGAAGACGTGTTGGTGATGGCGTTGGATGACTACGATTTCGTGATGGGATGGGACTTCCTTGATCGAATCCAAGGCGTTCTCCTACCCTATGCCAACACCATGTGGATTCTAGAAGGAACACCGTGCATGGTACCTCTAGAAAGGAAGAACCATGGAGGTAAACTATTATCCTCTATAGTTTCGGGTTTTGATGCTAATGTCTCTCCTCCTACATTTCTTGAGTGTGACAAGGGGAAAGGGAAGGAAGAGGTGGTTCCCGAGAAGGTGGGGGAGCTTGTGGCCGAACTCAAGGACACTCCGTCTTGTGAGTTGACCCCGAAGCTCCCACCAAGGCAAGCCGAGTTTCAAGTGAAGGAGCTGGTGCCAATGGGGATCGCAAGCATTCAAGCAAGCACCCTTAAAGGGGACTTGTTGGAACGCATCAAGGAGGGCCTGAGGCATGACCCGTTGGCTAACACCATTGCGGGCTATGCCAAGGAGGGCAAGACGAGGCGTTTTTGGGAGGAAGACGGCCTGATTTGGACAAAGGGGCGAAGGCTCTATGTGCCAAAGTTTGGGAGCTTGAGACGAGAGATTCTCAAGGAGTGCCACGATGTGAAGTGGGCTGGTCATCCGGGCATGCATAGGACACAAGCGCTGCTGGAAACGTCCTATTATTGGCCGCGGATGAAGGACGACGTTGAGTCGTATGTGAAGACTTGTCTTGTGTGCCAACAAGACAAAGGAGAGCAAAAAGCCTACGCGGGTTTGTTGCAACCATTGCCCATACCGGAGGGACCATGGGAGAGCGTCTCCATGGATTTTGTGGTGGGATTGCCCAAGTGTCAAGGGTACACCAACATCATGGTGGTTGTGGACCGGTTTTCCAAGTATAGCACTTTTATACCGGCACCAAAACAATGTCCAGCGGAGGTGGCTGCTCAATTGTTCTTTAAGAACGTCGTGAAGTTGTGGGGGCTGCCCAAAACGATCGTGAGTGACCGAGACTCGAGGTTCACGGGTAAGTTTTGGACCGAATTGTTTAATTTGATGGGTTCAGACTTAAACTTTTCTACTTCTCTTCACCCTCAAACGGATGGCCAAACCGAGAGGATAAACTCCTTGTTGGAGCTTTACTTGCGCCACTACGTTAATGCCAACCAAGGTGATTGGGCACCTTTGTTGGACGTGGCCCAGTTTAGCTACAACTTGCAGCGGAGTGAGTCCACGGGGAGGAGTCCCTTTGAGTTGGCGACGGGAAGGCAGCCAACAACCCCACATGCTCTAGTGACGGGCTACACGGGGAGTAGTCCTGCTGCGTTTCAGGTTGCTAAGGGTTGGCACGAGCAACATGATATTGCCAAATCGAACTTGGCAAAGGCAGCGAAGAGGATGAAGAAGTGGGCGGACAAGAAGAGAAGGCACGTTGAGTTCATGGAGGGCGATCTTGTCCTAGTGAAGCTCACCACGCATGCACATGGGCTTCACCGAGGACTCATGCGCAAGTATCAAGGTCCGTTCCCAATCCTCAAGAAGGTAGGCAAAGTTGCGTACAAATTGGAGCTTCCATCACACCTCACCTACCATCCCGTCTTTCATGTGAGCATGCTAAAAGCTTACCATGGAGACAAGGATGATCCAAGCCGAGGAGAATCAAACCGGGCTCCAATTGGTGTGCGAACGGCCTACGACAAGAAGGTTGAGGCGATCTTGGCCGATCGACTACATAAGGATCACAAGCGCCAAGAATACCTTGTGTCATGGAGAGGCTTGCCGGAGAGCGAGCGGAGTTGGGAGCCTAGTGACTCGTTGTGGGAATACGAGGGGCTCATCCGGAAGTACTACCAAGACAAGGCAGCCAAGGCGAGGAGCATAGGGCAGCCGAGCATCGGGGCGATGCTCCGTTTTGGTGGGGGAGGATGTCACGGACCAGGTAAAGACCCTTCTTTGGGCTGGTGCCGTGCACTTGGGGACGAGGTGGACTCGGTCCCATTTGGTTGCCGAGAGGGAGAGACCGGCCAAGGGCCAGGCCGAGACATGGGCGAGGGCGGACCGGGCCAAGACACGGGCGTGGGCGAGCTGGCCCCAGGCGTGGGCGATGGCGAGCGGGGCCGAGCCATGGGCGGAGCCGGTTTGGGCCGAGAGGAAGGGCTGATCAGTTGGCATGGTCAAGGTGCAACGAACCTAGACATGGCCATGATTGGCGCCCTTCTAGATGGTGGAGACAAGGAGCAAGAATCAAGGGTCAATGGGAGTTACAAGACTTGGCAAGGATCAAGGGATAGTCTTTGACCAAGGAATCAATGCATTGATGGCATTTCATTTATTCTTGTTTCCATATATAGACCTCTTGTACTAGTATATATAGAGGGCTCATTAGCCTTGTAAACACACTTACCTACACACTTACTTTTGTACTCATTTTCACTCTCAATACAATCTGAAAAACGCTCCCTCTTGAGCACCAACTCTCTTCTTCTACCTTTCTATTGTTGCTTGTTCGTGGCTCATTCCCTAAGACGCTTCCGCAACGTTGAAGGCTGATCGCTTTGGCTTACAAAGTCTAGGGAAAGACTTGTGTAAGGAGGCGAGCCGCACGGATCCAAGAGGGTGGTCTTGTGGTCCCGTGACAAATAGTATACCAAAGATCTCAATGATTTGGTGGCGGAGTGTGATTGGTCACAACCAATCGGGATGAGACCGGGACGTTCCTCCTCCCTTATGCGTCATGTATTTTCGTGGGGGCCTCCTCTGATCTTCATGAATCATGCATGTCGCCTCCAAACTCCATTTCATCAATGTTGATAACCAATTCAAAGTGTATTATGGCCATCATATTACCCCCCAAAATCACCTTTGGCAACTGCATCTTGTTTAAGAACAAATACAAATAAACACATACCTTGATTGTCGCAAAAAATCAATTCTACCGACCTTAAATCAGGAGGTAGATTGAGGGAATCCCATATACATTGACATGATACTTTTGTGGACGGTCTTAAGAAGAAGAAGAAGAAGAAGAAGAAGAAGAAGAAGAAGAAGAAGAAGAAGAAGAAGAAGAAGAAGAAGAAGAAGAAGAAGAAGAAGAATCGCCGCCGACGATAAATAAGGTTTTGAGGACTCATTCCTATGACTAGAGAGCTTTTTTAGGTTCTCGAGCAAATTTCACTTTCATATTTAAGATAACTAAATCAAATATAGAAAACATAACAAAATAACCGAACTTTAATGATAGTTTTCAACAAATGAAATGCAAGAGTTAAACTAAATCTAGTTGTCCAAACGATTGAATATACTACTTTAGACCACCTACAGTGGGATTAGACCGAATCAGTTTATTTGGATATTTTTGTGTGGATCAAACTCCGAATTAGACCCTGAATAGACCATGAAGTATAGTCAAATCTTATGTTCGTTATAGTGGCAATTAGACCTTGATTTGACCCTAAATAGATGACGTATATCGTTTTACTTGTTTTTATTGAAATGCTGACTGGTTAAATGTTAAATAAATATGGCCGACTACAATTTTTTTATTTGAATATAAATTACAAGCATGAAAAATGATTCAACTAAGAAAGCTCTATTAAATCCTCTTCTACTTTCCTAATTTAGTCGTTATTTGGTGGTACAAATCTAGTGCATTATTGTACGTGTTGGTGTAATACCTTGGTGGAATGTTGTCAGTGTTGTGAGATAGAATGATAAACCTACTCAACACCCTGAAACATAAATAACCTAGATTAATATTTAAATGTCTGGTACAAAGAGCACAATTCAGTATTATCAAGAACCATTGAACAATATGTCAAACCAACCCTAAATTTCTCTTGTCATGCCCTAGAAAAAAGCCAGTGGGTTGCCAAATTCTCTGGCTCCATGTTGGAGGTATCCTTATCTTGGAGTAAGTGGAACTTTCGCATAAGGGACTCATAGGTCAGTAGTTGCGCTGACCGTTCCTGCTCGATGGCCCTTAAGCTCTCGGTCAATGCAGCATGGGTAGGACTATCGGTCGTCTCCTTGCCCTTCCCTTTCATAGCCTTTGCGACGTTCCGACCAATAGGGCGACGCCCGTAGACTGACGCTGGTCGTGGACAATCGACATCTTCAGTTGCAGGAGTGAGCATGTCCATCTAAGATATTAAGTTGCTCAGGGGGGAGTTATAGATGTGCGCTGATCCTCAGTCTCGATGAAGTAACTGTTTGTCGTCGAGAACTCATTCTCGAAATGATGTTGCCAACATGACTTCTCTCGCACGAGCTGCAACCAGTGCTATTAAGTAAATACATGGCTTGATCTCTCCAAGTAGTCCCTCTAAGCATCCTCCGTGACCCGGTCCTCGGATCTATCAGATTGGTAGGTGTTCTTGAATTTAGACTAACAACCTTGGAACATCTTAACCTTTCAGTTAGTTACGTTCCAATGATGCTTGCATTTATTCGCCGTCCGATCATGTCCATGCATTTGGATCGTCGCTTGGACGAACTCACGGTGGATGACGTCCCAAAATGTAGCCGTCGACTAATCAGCCCCACGCTCCGAGTTCTCGGAGTTGTTTAGCCATGCTTTTAGCAATGTCGTCTCATCCGCTTGTGTACATTTCCGGTACAAACGGGCAAGATCCAATATGTCGGCCTCTGTCTCCACTAGAGGAGGTGGTGGTACACGGACGCGGTACATGAGTCTAGGATGCTATATTGTAAGGACTACCATCCTGATGTAGAGGGTGCGCTTCCCGTTATAGCCCGAGCCCGTTCCCATTTCCCAACTCGTTGTACCATCGTACGTCATTCCACCGAGGAATGGCGATGCTAAACCCAAGTTGTCATGATTGCAGTTCAACACAAGGGTTGCCGACAATGTATGTTGCTCCGACGACGACGGGACGTATTCCTCCGGGATCCTGTGCCCAATGTCTCTCCTCCTTATCATTTTAGTAATGACGCGAATTCGGCACGAAGTCCCACTCCCTTCTTCCTCCAAGTCGGTAATCGTCATGACTGTCCTCAGCACAACTATGTGATGACGAAATGTCACCAAACATGTTGAATCCGAGAGGGTATCATGAGTGTTTGGACCCGGCCATTATCCCAACTTTGTGACAGACGTCGGTGGGGAGAAACGGGGACGACGACTAAGCTCGGAGATACGTTGGATCAGCCAAAAAGCACAGAAATGGAGATGCTTTTGTCAACTCGGACAAACGCCTGCGCCAGAAAGTGTGTCGGATAAACGACAGGTACACGACAGTAGGATGGTTGAATCGCCAGTGAGTGGAGGAAGGATATAGGATAAACGCCGGTACTGAGATGAAGTTGCAGAGGATTCGTGAAGAAAACGCTTTGATCGTTGTATATTTAAAGCTGACATTTATTTTCGACTTTAATTTTGCCACCACACGTTAGTATGGGATTCGTTGGGCCCAATTTTGTTGGGACCGAATCCGTAGAGTAGACCCGAGTCAGAGTCTACAGATTCATCGAAACCGAATATGCGTTTTCAAATATTCGACGATGATCCGACTCTGTAATACAAATTCGGCATCAAAAATCTGTTCGTCGTACAATTCAACAACGTACTTAGATGTCGTTTCGACGTCACTGTGGATGGTCTTACTTGTAAGGAGTGCGATATGTCAGAGTTTCTAAAAACTACGAGGATTTTATTTTGTTATATTTTTAGCTGTGCTTATGTCTCAAATAACTCCCTTTGTTTCTTTAAATAGACAAAAGAACCGGTATGGGCTTTTCGGCCCATAACTCAGTTGGATTTAGGTTGAGAACCGAATCCACAACCTCAACCTCGACATCACAAACAACATGATTAGTTTATTGTTATTTATTGATGCCGCGGATCGCAATCCGCGTCAATCCACTAACATGAATCACAGCCATCAGATGCATTAACAATCAACGGTTTATTTTCATTCTCCCGAAAACAAACACCATCCAAAATTTTCAGCAGGATTTGGAAGTTCCCGCTTCTCCAATTCTCAGCTATAAATACGCCCTCAGATCTCGTCACTTCATCACTCGTCAAAGCATTTCCCACAGCATTAGCTCAAAACATTCTCCAGAAATCCTCAGCATCCTCGTTTCGTAGCAGCCATGGCCAGAACCAAGCAAACCGCAAGGAAGTCAACCGGAGGAAAGGCACCAAGGAAGCAATTGGCCACCAAAGCCGCCAGGAAGTCTGCCCCGGCCACCGGAGGAGTGAAGAAGCCACACAGGTTCAGGCCCGGAACTGTGGCTCTCCGTGAGATCCGCAAGTACCAGAAGAGCACGGAGCTTCTGATCCGCAAGCTCCCATTCCAGAGGCTTGTGCGAGAGATCGCACAGGACTTCAAGACCGACCTCCGTTTCCAGAGCAGCGCCGTCTCCGCCCTTCAGGAGGCCGCCGAGGCCTATCTGGTCGGACTCTTTGAGGACACAAACCTCTGCGCCATTCATGCCAAGCGGGTCACCATCATGCCCAAGGACATTCAGCTCGCCAGGAGGATCCGCGGCGAGAGGGCTTAGATTCGCTTTCCAGATCTATGATTTAGTGTTCTGATGTCTTGTTAGTACTAAATCACTGCATATTGTAATTTTACTTCTCGTATTAATGAAATGTTCTTCATGCTATACTGTTCGATTGTCTACTTCACTCATTCAACTAGAATCATACGTAATTTCCCTTGTTTTAATTCGATGGATTCATCTCCACCTTCTGTTTGCAGTTCGATAGAATTGAAGCAATTTTAGTGTTGCAACTGTTGTTCTATTAGTCTCCAACATTGGGCTTATTTTCCTTCAAATCGCAGAAGGCCCAAGCCCATTTGTTGTGCCTATGCTTTTATCTGATCCAGACCCCTTCCTGTTCGTTAGCGTTGAAATTCGCATTTCAGGAGTAGAGGCATGTTTCATGCCTTTCCAATCAAGTCAGCTTAGCTCGATGTTCATGATAAACAATGATTTTGCTCTTTTAATGGCCGATTGATAGAAATGTCCGTTAAGTCTTTGTACTGTACATGTGATTAAGATTGGATGTTGGGATGTTGGAATGTGTTTTTAATTTTCAATCAATCCAGTCACTAAGTTTTTATTTTATTTTTTTGATCAAAGAAGTTTTATAAATGCCTCTTTCACAAAAGAGAAAGAGGCAGCCTGCAAAAAACAGGCTAAACCGGGACTACAAAGTGCTCAACAAAGGCACTTTAAACATGACTTACAATAGAAAAAACGAAACCAGAACCCATACCACCACGGTACGAGAATACAACTGACCAACTTACTAAAGCAAAGAGTAACCACTAACCCCAAGAAGACAAGGACGTCTACAACTTAGAACGATACGCTCCATAACGTATACCCGAATGTGGAGCTCAAAGAGACGAAGAAGGATTGTCCTCGTCCCCATGAAACGAGTAACTCGGGTCATCAGACTCAGAGCTGTCAAATCCTCTATCGCTGATCCAAGGATTGAGCTCAGCGTTGAGAAGCTCTAGCTCCCGCTGAAATACGTCATCCGCAACTTTAGATTTGAAACCCATTTTGCTGCAATATGCCCAAGCTTTTGAGGCAGCTTGTCCCTTGCTTCATTTCCCTTTCCCTGGTCCATAAGTGTCCTCCACTAGAGTATGATCACTGACTGAACCCTGACTTCCACGATCTCCTTTACCAATCAACTTCTTCTTCTTGGACATCGGGATGGCAGAAAGAGTCTTCTCGGAATCGACCTGATCTCTGGTTTGGATCTCAGCCAAGCCCATAAAGCCTGAATCCCTCTTGCTCACACCCTGAACAACTGGCTCAGGTCTAGAGCAATCAAAATTTCCTGTTACTGTGTCAGTGACCGACCTCATCCCACTCGGTTGGACTGCCCCTGAACCGACTCGTCAGCAAGCACCTCCTTCCCAACCGAGGCATTACTGGCTTCCCTACTTACAGACAACCATTTATTAGCTGAATCCCTTCGGGGGGACATTTCCGGGACCTGCAACTGATCCACCACCCAGAGTTGCACAATAAAGTCCTCTTCCTCTAAAACGACCTCCACCCTCTGATCCATCAAGTACCCAACGTCCATGTGTACCAAGACAAAGACATCTTTGAAAGAGGAACAAGTAGTGAAATGGGGATGCACCATTACCACGGAGCCTGCTGCACCTGCAATTAACTCCAAGTTCGCCCTGGACCATCCGTGAATGGGGAGACCTTTAACCCTCACCCAATTAAAGATACCTCCCTTCAACAACAGACACTCCTTACCCAACCTCATAGTCATCCACTGGGAGAGCCAACTCCAACGACTTTCCACCATATGTTCCTCGAACTCCCTATCAGCACGTGAAACCAACACTGCTCTATTACCCAAAGCCTTCACCTACAAGTCAAGAACCCCTTGTTTCACCATCTCCTCTTGCACCTCCTCCGGGTTGATGTTGGTGTGTAACACTCCCAACCAACCATTCGTCGCCTCCTCCTTCAAGCGGGCATCCACCGCTAAACAAATTTTCCCAACAGCGGTTTGTGCTTGAGCAGCTGACTCTCGCTTCCTGTTGATGATGTTTCGTAAGTCCGACCCCATGCCTGTGCCTCGGTGCAGATCCTTGTCCCACGCCTGAGCTACGAATAGCTTGTGTGGTCCAATTTTGGTTCCATTGGTCGCCCTAACCACCTTTTCCAGATCGACCCCAGGCTTGAAACTGACGAAACCAAAGAACCGGCCTCCAAGGTTCGGGTTAGATGGGAGGTGGACGGATGTCACCTCACCCACAGTGCTAAAAATGGCCCGAATGCCTTCTACCGTAGAACCTTCCGGTAAATTTAACACGAAAACTTTGGAGGGAGATAACTCGCCTCTCACCTGAGCTCAGGGTTCGACCCTCTACCCAACACCCGCCTCCCCAACCTCTCCATTTTTCAGACTGTTCACAGCATTCAGACTGCTCCCTGAATCCATTCCCCGTTCTTCCCTTGAGCTTTCCTTCTGGGCCTGCTGAGATCAAATAGCTGCTGACCTAAATCGGTCAAAATTGCAGAGGGTTCTTCTCCCAACAATACTGTGAACAGAGACAGTGAGTCACCGGTGAGGGTCGGCGACGGTGGACTTGAGGGAGCACAGCGAGTCCGATACGCAGCTGCGATACAACGCCGAAAGTGAAGTTGTCGCCAGAATCAACGATGAGGGTCGGAGAAGACAGACCTGGAGGCGAGCCCGAGTCGCGACCGCGAGATCTGAGGGGACACCGGAGATTGCTGTCTCTGACTCGCGAACGCGGGGAACGGGTAACCGGGAAGGGACAGCGGCGCAGGCGTGGAGGGGCTAAGCCCTAAAACTCGCGCGTGCGGCGCGTTCTAACGCAGATATATTTCATTTATTAGTGTTTTTATTTTTTGAAACGTTAAGATGTAGATTACTATTTGAAATGAGATAGAATACATCTTAGTGCATCCGGAACAGTAAAGCCGGACCACGACTAGACAGACATAGAATGGGTTTCTCGAGCTAACCAATGGGCTGCCCCGTTCGTTGTCCTAGAAATATACTCGAGTTTGACATCCTCGAGAGTAGTATGGAGAGACCGACAATCTTCAACTAGTCGAACCAGTGTAGAGAAGACCTGGTGGGTTCCCTGGATCAGATGCACCAGGTATTGAGCGTCACTTCAGATGATGACTCTTGGGAGAGACTTTGAGTGGATCCATTTCAAAGCCTACCAAATTGCCATAGCTTCAACAAATTCAGAATTCTACCTGCATCCGTTCTGCAAATCCAACCCCATTCAAATTGTCCGGAGTCGGCGAATGTGGCTATGTCCACACTGATGGTCGACCAAGTCGGGGGGGGGGGGTCTGTCTACATTGGGGTACGGTTGACGATTTTGCCCGGCCACTATGCACCTCGGTCCAACTGGATTGGTTACTGAGGACCGTGGCTAGTATGCTCTGAGGAGTGGAAAGGATGTTGTCTCATACCTTCCCATTTCACGCTTTCCATAATTCCCATAGAATCATTGCTATCCTGTTCTTTACCTTCATATCTGGTTGATTCAATACCAACGATAGCCAATCATGCAAATTGCTGTGAGGAGGGATACGAACCTATACACCTGATAATTCTCATACGACCTGGGCAAAACGGGCAGTGGAGGAGCAGATAAGACGTAGTCTCCTGGTCGGACTGGCAGATCGGGCAAGTACTCGGTATCGGGACGAACTTTGTGCCTAGGTTAACTGCTACTTGAAGGGTATCCGACAACACCCGCCAGAGGAAGATTTTTGTGCGAGAATGGATATTTAGATCCCAAATGCCCGTCCATACCGTCGCTCCCACCGATACGTGCCATCGGCCATTTTCTCGGGAGAGAGCTCTATAACCCTCCTTGGCTGAGTAAACGCCCCAGATATTGTACTTCCAGGACTATTTGTCTCTTTGATGCGGTATCGGAGCCGCAACTTGTAATATGTCCTCCACTATTTCAGGGGGGGGGGGATTTTGGCATAGTTTCGGTATGTTCAGGTCGTACCTTGTGGCGTGGCTAGATCTGATACCTTCATATTTGGGGTAAGGCGAGTATGAGTAGGGATGATTGGGTCGTTCCCTAATAGCCAATGTGTACCTTTAGCCAGATTTGAGCATCCATCCCCAATAATGCGAATCAGACCCTGCTGAAGAAGGTCCCGTCCATATACGACTTGGATTATTTTCCCGCCTGCAGTCATGCAATCCCTTGTGGGAAAATACCGAGCTTTGTAAACTCGGGCCACCAGGCTGTTTGGTTGAGTAAGGAATCTCAAGCCCATTTTAGCCAACATGGCTATGTTTATGTCTCTCATATCTCGAAAGCCCATTCATCCGTCCTCTTTTGACTTGCACAACTTCTTCCAGTCCTGCTAGATAATTGGTTTATTTCCCCGGGGAGTGCCCGTCCACCAGAACCTTGCCAACGCCACATGAATTTTGTTTATGGAATCCCGGGCCAGTAAGAATATACTCATTGCATATATCGGCATTGCCTAGAGCACTGACTGAATCATCACCTCTTTCCCTCATGCCGATAACATATGGCCATCCCTAGAACCAATCTTAGTCAGGATACAATCGCATGGAAACTAGAGACTCTGCCCTTTGCGTGTTCCCAACATATTTGGGACTCTCAGGTACATGGATGGGCCGGAAATCTCCTGGATGTCTAGAACGGTACAGCAGGCTGCCCAGTCCTCCTGGGAAGTGTTGCTGCTGAAAAAGATTGAGGACTTGGCCTTATTGACTACATGTCCCGTCATTTTGTCCGAAGGAGTGCAGAATTTGGTGAACTTGTTCAGCTTCATTCCTGTCATCCCTGCAGAAGATGTAGCAGTCATCTGCGAAAAAAAATGTGAGAAACAACCGGGGCTCCTCTGGCGACCGATACCCCATGTAGACACCCGTTCCTCTCTTCTTTGGTAAGCATTCGGGAGAGACCTTCCATACAGAATAAAAAGAGATAAGGAGATAAAGGATCTCCCTGACGAATCCCTCGTCCAGTTGTGAAAGGGGCTGTGTTCTTGCCGTTTGAGCTGACTGTGTACTGCACGGACCGCATGCAGGCTAATACCAATGACCTCCAACCTGAGCCAAAACCGAAAGCTCCCATCATAGCTAGCAGGAACGACCATTCCACTCGATCGTAGGCCTTGCTCATGTCCAACTTTAATGCCATAAACCCTCTTTGTCCCTGAGATCGGCGCTTGAGTGTGTGGATGATCTCGTACGATATAAAAACATCATCTTGTATTTGGCGTCCTAGAACGAAAGCTCCTTGATCAGTAGAGATGATCAGATCCAAGAGTGGTTTAAGGCGGTTGGTAAGGACTTTGCACATGATTCTGAAGATCGCATTGCAAAGGGCAATGGGTCGAAGGTCTACGATATTCCTGGCCACCGTCTTTTTTGAGATCAAAATGAGGGTAGTCTTGTTGATATCACAATCAATATTCCCCGTTGCCACCGCCGATCGGACGAATTCTATTACCTCTAGACGCAAAATATCCGAATAATGTTGAAAGAATTTCGGATTGAGGCCATCCGATCCTGGGGATTTTGATGAGCCCATCTGAAAGACTGTCGTTCGAACTTCAGAGTCCGATACACGTTTCGTCAGGGTGAGGTATTTTATATAAAAAAGACACGTAATGCCATTTCTATGCATAAAGGAGAATTAAGTTAGGAAACATAATAATTATACATGCTGCCACCCAAGATGAATAAAATGACTAACACAAGAATACGGTCAATAATAGAAGTAAACTTAATATCCAACTAATGCAAAGAATGGTAACAAGGGATTATTTGCAATATGCTTCTAATTTGTAAATAAAGATATCAACTTTATATGCTTTTTGTTTATACTTTGCAACCATAGGATAATTAATCAAGCAAATGTAATATTTAAAAAATAATAAACATTTTTAATACAATACTTTTTTTTAGGAAGAACGATCTTATATTATAATTTAAAATTGCGTACAAGACAGAAATACTGAAATGCAACAAATTGAAATAGCAGTAGCACTGAAAGTAAACTTGCTCTAAAGAAATCAAGGGTAGTCTGGAGGAGGATATTGCGACAACGTCTTTCAAACTCCGATACAACAGCTCCAAACTGATTGGAACGGGCCGAGCAGGCCCAGTGTTGAGAATTCCGATTGGACATAAATCGACTCTGAGGTTCGCTCCAGTAGAATACTGATTCCTTAGAGTGACGTCCCGGACAGTCCTGTAACCAGGAACTGAAATGGCTCAGATGGACTTTACATTCTCCCGAGGAATCAGCAGACGTCATCCCCCCTCGGATGATAATGAGGGCCTTTAAAAGCCTATAATTGCTGGTTCCCGATCTGATTAAAGAATTTCGCGCCGGTATTTGGTGGAATGGATGCCACCCAACGTCCAGTGAGGCGGTATTACCTGCAAACCCCCCATTGGACCACAAAGGACTCATTGATCTAGGCGAGGGAGCGTTCCGCCCCTCTCCGTTTGTGGTGTTCCTCCATTTCCCGGTCCCCGAACTCGCCCTGAAACCCGACTCGGGACCCTGCCCCTGGCCGATCCGCAACCCAGGTTTCCTTCGACTCGGGCATGTCCAGACCCGACCCAACCAGGTCCCGGTCCACCCATCTCGGCCTAAGATAATACTCTCGGAACCCTAGCCTCCCGTGCTTCCTTTCCCGGCAGCGCCGCCTTCGTCTCCAACCGTCCGCCGGACTCAGACAACGCAAACACCACCAACGACGCCATCACCGGCGGTGGCCACGGTTCACGTGCCTCCTGCCCCCACGCCGTGATCGCCGGCGTCAGCGCCACCCCAAGACTGTACCCACAGTCAGCGATCCAACCTACCACACCAATCCACCGATTGAACATGGGGCTACACGGATTTCCTCTAACCGCTTCTTGAGTACGAGACCCGCTACCGATCGAGAAAAATCTGACACTAAACAATCGAGAACCAAGAGAAAGTCTCCAACGACTTACCCTGACATCGTCGACGTCCACAAGAGGAAGAGGCTCCACCATCGTCGCTTCCCCCGCCGTGCTCAAGCCGTCACGCACGCAGATTCGAAATTGCCAGAATCGCCTCTTAGAGAGAGAAGTGAGGGCTGCGCAAGACAGTGGCGAGACTAGTACCGTCGACACAACGAGACTGGTGCCGTTTCACCCATCGTAACCAGGAGTCCAAAGCCCTTGCCCCCCACCACCCTTCCTCCTTTTGCCGATCAAAACCAGTGGCCAAAGAAACTGCACCTGCTCCACCTCAAAGCACCAACTCCGCGCCCCAGTCAAAACCAAAAAGGAAAAAGGCTTGATCATATGATCTGACCCTAAGAACAAAGCCATGATCAACTCTGATCAAGCTTGAAACCGTAACAATCAGCGGCGACAGAAACCCTAGCAGCCGCTCTTAACTCTTTTTTGTCACCTCAAAGTACCAACTCCACGCCTCAGTCAAAACCAAAAAGGAGAAAGGCTTGATCATATGATCTGACCCCAAAAACAAAGCCATGATCAACTCTGATCAAGCTTGAAACCGTAACAATCAGCGGCGGCAGAAACCCTAGCAGCCGCTCTTAACTCTTTTTTGTTTTGGTTTCATACAATACTTGGTAATCATAAGTTTAAATTGTCCATATTCTGGATCAAGGTGACACCTTTTTATTTTATTTTAAATAAAGGTTGCAGGAGATATGCTCAACCATATATCAACGGTGGTAGGTTTATTGATGAAGGTTTAAAAGGATTATCCAAGTTTACTGATTCTATTTGATTAATACGAAGAAGATTGTTGTTTGGAAATGTGTAAAGAATATTAGAACTTTGACAACTTGGTAATAATAGAGTTTGTTTCTTGTCCCTGTCGTCTGTGACCCTGAAATCACTTTCCTTGGTCCACAATTTTGTTTGATTTGAACAATGTCGTAGCGTCTGTACCTATAAAACTCTAACTGAAAGTGACTATTTACTTAGACTCATTTTCTCCTCACATCGATTGTCACTCCCATTCATATAAAATCGACTTTTATATTTCCATTCCGTCCCTTAAAAACCATCACTTAGACTTAAGAGTGCTCTTTAATCAAAATCTGATTACCGATATTTGGAATTAAGATGGACACATTCACAAGTAAACCCATTTTGGTACAGCAAATTAGTCAATTTTATATTAATGCTGATATTATCCAATGATGTATCTTAACAGTGATTGGCCACACAGTTGACTAATGAGTATGGAGTATGTGCTACCCCTGCCCAGGATACAGACACGTGTACGGAGGATAATAAACACGTTACTCCTCCTTTTCACTATAAATAGCACCAAGCCCATCGCTTACCAACTCGTCCCCACCCAACACAAAGCTTTACCAGGAAACCAAATCCTTCATTCTAATCGGAAAATGTCTGGCTGCGGAGGAAACTGTAAATGCGGCTCTTCATGCAGCTGTGGAGACGGGTACGCTCATATATATAAAATCAGTAAATTAATTATACATTAATTCTTATTTATTTTATGTTTTCTGTAATTTAATTGAATTTAATTTGTGTTATTAATTTGCAGGTGCACGTGCGGCAGGAGCGCCGACATCTCCGAGAACGGCACCACCACTCAGATCCTCATCGTTGGAGTTGCTCCGGCTGGATCGTATGTAGCCCATCAAATTAACTTACTCCGTATATATATGTTACATAATTAATTGATTTAAATATGTTAATTTTGATGCAGAAGCTTTGAGAGGTCGGAGATGAGCTTCGGGTCAGAGAACGATGGCTGCAAATGCGGATCGAACTGCAGCTGTGATCCATGCACCTGCAAGTGAGATATGCGTCTCAACAAAGCCCAAAGCAAATGAAGCACACAAGTTTTATATATAATGTTTAATTTGGTCCGCTTGGTGTTTGTTAATAATCTGAAGACAACCTCGGAGTCGGAGACCGAGGTGCTCGGTTTCTACTTCCATGGCTGTCTTTGGTTTTAAGGTTCTTGTGTGAGTGTGTTTGTATTAGCACCGCTTTGTTTTGGGTTTATAATATGAGTTGTGAATCTCTATTTGTGTTTACACTTTGGGGGAAAGATTGAAATGTGTGGATTGCAAAAGAAGAGATCAATATGACTCTTCCGTCTCGTTTTTATTTGTTACTTTTATAATTTACATGTAAATTAGGTTCTATTTATACATTTTTATTTCTAGGAGAAATTAATTGAGAACTGTTACTCAACCCAAGAAATATGATGCCGATGAAAAATTGTACCATTTTTGTTATTATTGTCTGTATCAAAAAATTACAAATTGATCACTAAATTTGAATGAACATGTTGACAGGACACCTAATATATTTTTAGGTTCAAATCATTTTCGTTGTTGTTTACGTGATATATTTGAATATGTACATTTCTTTGCACCACACAATTAAAATATATGCAATCTATTTATAATATAATTTCAGGTCAGTTGGATGATATATATTAGAAGGTTACTTATCAATTGACATAATTCTTTTTTTATCATTGATTTTTTCTTACTCTTGCGTGTGGGCTTGACTTTGAGCTCATACACAAGAGCTCTTGGGTTTAATCTTTTGAGAATAGGTCCTTTTGAAGTTATTTTTTTAGAATAGGTCCTTTTGAAGTTATTTTTTTTATACATATAGCCCGTGGGTTTTGTTATATTTTTGAATTGACGAGAATCATTATCCTTTTATCATGTAGTTTACACCTAAAGAAAGGTAGATTTTGATGTATAACTTAGAAAGAATAGCCCTAATCCATATTATTTTTTTGAAACGAGTAATTGGAGTGTTGTATTACTGTGAAACGTAAATCTTACAGGGTAGGGCGTAACAGGCCAGGATTCCAGATATTTGTCCCGGTCGACCGTAGTCCACCAGACGCTCATGAATCCGTAGAAATAGTCTGCTTGTGTTCGCAGATCTTAACTCAAGAGTTCCCCTTACCGACATTTCAAAGGTACCAAACAGAAAATAACTAGTCCAACAATCAAAAGGAACTAACCAAACCAAACTAAAATAGTAAAAAACATAAAGCAAGCTTGAAACGAGTGCTCTTATTGCGACTTTCCCGAGACTTCCCAGCACCTGCAGTCCCGGGTCTGTGGGTATAGTCCGTAGTCGGACCCTCCCACCCCCGTCGGGTCTTCTCATTCTTCCGAAGGAGGCTGTAGCGCCTCCACCTGTACAAACTGCTCCTCATTGTCCTCCCCTTGCTTTACGGCCGCCGGGATAGCTTCCGTCGGGATGACCAAAAACTCGTCCTCATATTCCCAATCCGGCACCGAATCGAGAGTTTCTGTTGGAAGTCTGGACGGATTTGCAGAATACCTGGTCGGACTTATAGAATACCCGGCCGGACTTGCAGTGTACTTGGCCTGAGTTGCAGAGGGCTTGGATGGATCCGACAAGACGAGGGCAGAGAAAATCAGGGATATACGGGGCGAGACCGCCAAGGAGCCTTGCGAACGAGAGAAACTCCTGCCGGTTTCAACGTGAGGGCGGCGGAGTGCCGGCCATGCCAGGGCTTGTGCCGTGGCCGTAGGACGAGGCCGAGGCGAGGCGTGGTTGCTCTCCGGGATCGTTCCGGTCGTAGGAATAATTTTGCTCGACTTTACCAGATCCGGAATAGATTCTGATTGAAACGAGGCAGAAGAGAACTCGGTGGGGGGGGGGGGGGGGAAGTTGTGTGCCGGCCGTGGTGTATGAAGGTGATCGGAAGTCATGGAGATAGGGATTGAACAGTGGTGGTTGCGTGAGTAGAGGTTGGAAGAGGCAACCTTTACGGTTCTGAAATAACCCTTAAGGTTTAGAGCATTCTTGAGGAGTCGAGCCTTCTACAGTTAATTTCCAAAATTAAGAGAAAATTTCCTCGGCCTTCTCTCCCTAATCCATATTATTTATTTGGGAATCTATTTGATATCTTAAAATTTTAAAAATAATAGTTCATGTTATAACTTAGAATGTAAGGGTCCATCATGAATACACAGAGTGTTGGTCTTCAATTTCGGGCTTCTTCGTGAGCCCATTAAATATTGGGCTTTATTATCTGGGCCGAAGAGGGGGGTGCATTACAAGCCTCCCTCTTCGTCTATCAGTGTCACGCTTCTGGGACTCGGTCTCGGCGAACCGAGCAATGCAAGCACTGTCCCTTCTGGGGCGACGGAAGCTCTTTGAAGCAAATCGTGGAACACTTTCCTTCCTCTCCTCACCTGCTACTCAAGTCCATTCCATCTTCAATTTTCTCTGCACCCAAACACCCCAAGATGCCTTCGGGAAAGCCTTGGAGCCCCACCGGGAAGAAATCGAGTGCTTATCGTATAGAATCGAGAAGCTCCCGCGCAGAGAGGCGGTGGGGGCTGCCTTCCGGAGCTGGATGGGCGATGGCTATCCTGTTCACCATGGTGACATTTTCCACGCCGTTAACCGGATGAGGAAGCTCCATTTGCATAAACGAGCCCTTGAGGTGATTCTCTTTCTCTCTTTCAATTCATTCCAGCTCATCTCTCGATCAACTGTACTGTGAAGTTTTTGTATCATTTTGGTCTCGTGTGCATAGATCTATGGATAGGAGAAACTGTTTTAACTCCTGTTTGGTTTCTGGGAAAACTTGAGCAGAGGGAGCTAAGTAATTGTTCATGATTAGCAATTGTTTGAGTTCCTAAATGGCTGAAAATTACCCTAAAAGTGACCAAATTGTTGAATTAGGTTAGCTTGATGTTAGGTAGATACTATATGAAATTTTAATTTCTTCTTGTTCCCTGATACAACTTTATGTAATTTGAAAAGATAGGCTCTCATACCATTTGCACAATATATCAGATTGAATCAGATGATAACAAGATGCATATGATAGGTAGTGTATGTATACATGTGTACCTGAACTTCAGGTATTGGTAATATTTGACAGGTGATGGAGTGGGTGATTAGAGAAAAGCCTTACAAGCTGAGGGAACTAGACTATTCCTATCTATTGGAATTTACTAGCAAGTTTCATGGGATATCGCACGGTGAGAGGCTCTTCTCTCGCATCCCACTAGAGTTCCAAAACGAGTTGCTCTACAACAATCTTGTGATTGCATGCTTGGATAAGGGTGCCATAAGGCTTTCACTTGAATACATGAAGAAGATGAGGGAACTAGGCCATTCCATCTCTCACTTGGTTTTCAACCGCCTTATAATCCTTCACTCCTCTCCTGTCCGTAAGAAACTCATCCCAAAAATCCGAGCTCAAATGCGGGCCGACAAGGTGGCTCCACATGTCTCCACCTACAACATTCTCATGAAGATTGAAGCTGATGAGCACTCCATTGAAGGGCTAGGAAAAGTTTATAGTGAAATGAAGAGAGCTAATGTTGAGCCGAATGAGGTATCTTATTGCATATTAGCTACTGCACATGTGGTGGCTAAACTGTACACTGTGGCTGAAGCCTATGTTGAAGATGTGGAGAAGTCTCTTACCGGTACTAACTGGTCAACTCTTGATGTCTTGATTATGTTGTATGGGCATTTGGGTAAAGGGAAAGACGTTGAGAGAATCTGGGGTATGGTAAGGGAACTCCCTAACATGAGGACTAAAAATTACATGGTGGGTATTGAAGCATATGGAAGAGTGGACCAACTTGGCCGGGCAGAAGAGCTTTGGTTGGAAATGAAGTCTGTTAAAGGGTTGCAATCGACTGAGCAGTTCAACTCTATGATATCAGTGTACTGCAGACATGGATTGATTAAAAAAGCAGCAGCACTTTTCAGGGAAATGAAAACAAATGGGTGTGAACCAAATGCCATAACCTACCGGCATCTTGCTTTGGGTTGCATGAAGGCAGAGTTGATGGAAGAAGCCTTGAAGACTCTTGAGCGGGGAGCAGAGTTGGAGACAAGTGGAATGATTAGAAGATCGCATCCTTGGTTGGAGACTACACTTTCAATAATAGATGGTTTTGCAGAGAAGGGTGATGTGGGGAATGCTGAAAAGTTGTTCAGAGAACTCAAAGATGCCAAATATACCAGATATACTTTTGTGCATAATACTCTAATCAAGGCTTATGTGAAAGCTAAGATTTATAATCCAAATCTTCTGAGACGGATGATTCTAAGAGGAAGTAGGCCAGATGCTGAGACATACAGCCTGCTAAAACTTGCTGAGCAGTTCTGTACTTAACTGTTAAATGATAACTTGTACTTATTCATTAATTTGGTTATTCTGTAAACAAAGATCTGTTTACGGATTTAGTAAGTTAAAGAAGCTAAATTGGAAGACAAGTGAGTAACAATCTGAAATTTTTTACCTCCCACCTTTTGTGAATAGTTATGAGTAAGTCACAGTGTGTATTTAAGTTTGAATGATAAGGGCTAAGTAGTGGAAAATAAACAATCTGAAGTTTGTCTGTGAGCCTTAAACAGCATATTAAGCTCTTGATAGCTATCCTTGGCACAATTTAACGGTGTGAATATAAACGATAAAAGACCAACATTTATGAATAAAATCAGATAAGGTACTTGCTAAAATAGCCTTACAAAGAAATCAGACATAATGTAAGGTGATTCTGCAACACACAACAAGTAGTCCAAATTTGTTGTAACAACAACTGGTCCATCTTTACTACAACCTGGACAGACCACTAAATCTACCAAAAATGATGGTTGAGGATCTCCGATGCAGTTGCAATGGCACCTCCTGTGATGGCACTGACCACAAGCTTGTCTTTGTTATTATCATTACTTGCTGCAGCTACCAAGGCCCCTGTCAATGCACCCCCGATCATGGCATTCTTCTGCAATGTGTCAAAGGAAAACAGATAAGTGAGATATGAATCTTAATTAGTGATTGATATTTGAGTGATACTCATACTATGTGCAGATTCATGATCAAATGGCCATAGGATCATAGAAAGAGGACATGGAGAATAAGAATGTTATCCTAAAACAGCTTTAACCACACATAGAATGTGTTATGTGCAATGCTAAGCAACTGAAGCTAATACCCGTACCTAACAGGTCTAAATTGCAGGCAAAATTAAAAATAGAAACAGAGAGTAATTATAGCTTCATTAACAGAGATTAATTATATCTCATGTGTTCCCAGAAGAAAGTTTGAAACAAATATGTACTTGGGAAGAAGAAAACATACCCAGTCCCTAGTGCCACTAACCCTCTCCACTCCATACTCCATACCCACATACACTCCAGCTATAGATCCTGTTACAACAATATAGTAAACTCTTAATTTTCATCTCCTACCAAGTAGGAACCAAAAGGATCTGTGAAAAGTTGGTCATACTTACCCCAGTATGCACCTTCCTTACACATCTTCTTCAACTGCAACAATGGTACTCCTTATTAGTAGACTAGCACAAAAAAATGCTTGCTACAATCCAAACTCTAAGGATCCATAAACACTCTACTCTAGTGTTGATTTGGTAGTTTAGTACTAAATGAAACATGAAATGCAAACAAGAGCAATACTCACAGAATTCTCTAGACTGTGCTTGGAAACACTGCCTGCACAGACAGACGCAAAACATATCTTTCATTGGAGCAATAAAACAAACAGGTTGTGGACAAAATGTATATTTGAACCCTGAATTGAGAAATTGCAGCATATTTTCCCGATAGATTTTCTCGGAACCAAACAGAGCAACTTTACCTTTCTTAGCAATGTGATAGGTTTCCTCAGCAGCAACTCTCGCTGCAGCAACCTGAGAAGATAGAGAGTCGAAACGGTATGAGAAAATCGTCGAAATTGGAACGGAAAGAGAAATTGAAAGACGGAAATTACAGTTCCGATCTTTAAGAAACCGTCGACGGTGCGATTGAGGAAAGGATGGCCCATGTCGATGTAGAAACCGACCGTCGGAGATGAAACGGATCCTGAAAAGTTCCTGCTCGGCATATTTTCCTCTCTTCTTCTCTTCACCGTCTCTGGAATTTTTTTGCCTCTGCTCTAATAAAGTTGAGGTTTTCACACAAGACGACGACAGGTCGTTTTCATTATCACTCACTGTATTGGTTTCAGAGCTTTTCCATCACCCAATAGTTTTTGCCGGGAAACCAGATCCCGCCACGTGTTTAGTACTTTTCTTAATTTCTCCTCACGTGATCGTCAATTTAATATTCACATCGGTTAAATACACGTGTACGGAGAAGAGTAATCAATCAACACTCGTAAATTTTATTTTTAAAAATTAGGGTGAAATTTACGGATGAAAATGTTTGGGACATCAATTATCAAAACAGCAAGGTCCCACTCCTACCTACTATGCTAGCTTGACCGAAACGAATCGTTTTAATCAGATATCAAAACTGCGCCGTTTGGAACCAATCGACAGATAATTGAACGTGTCACGAGCAGCAGGGTTTAGATTAGGTCTAGGTATCATACAGCCCTTTCACCTGCAGTGGTTCGTTAAACCCTAGTTCGTAGACGAGATCGGACGGAGAAGAAGATTTAGAGCTTAGGGGTGAAAAAATTATGGACAAGGGTATCATTGGAGATCTCGATGGCCTTCCAGAGGCGGACAAGGTTCGTATGGCCAACATGATCGACCAGCTCCAAATCGGCGACAGGTATCACCTCTTTTCCATTTCTTTGCTTCAGTTTCTAGCTTAACTTCGAAACCTCCATTAGTTCGTATATGATATCTCATAGTTCGAGATTTGTTAATTCGTTTTAGCTTAGGTCTGTTGTCACTTGTCAGTGAAGATTTTAAAGGAGATTGTTGTTTTAAATCTAAAATTTAAATTGATTTTGATCTAAGTTTTACGATGATATGTATACTATCCTAATTTGTATTTCCATAATATATAGCATTTTGGTGGCCCTGGGACGGGGAAGAACATGTTGGTTATTCTCTGGTAAAGTGAAGTTGAAATGGATTTAATGGTTCATTTGGGAACTAGGATTTGATTTCAAATCTTAGATATGGTCAAGAACAATATTTTAATAAAAAATGAATTTGGATTTGACCCAATTCAAGTTGAATAAAAATATTTTAAATGACATCATCTACCCTCATTTGGAATCATGATTTTCAAACACTAGCCTTGTATTTGAAATCCAATATATCAAATTCTAGAGCTGGAATTATGAATGTCTAATCAAATCCTACAATCCAAGCGCAACCTAAGTCTACCTGGATAATTTTGGCTCTCTTAGATACCGAGAATGGTTGTCCATTATTCAAATTTGATTCTTCCACCTATTGCTCAGTTAGGTAGATACTAGAGTAGATATGAGGCTAGGTTTTGTCTATATTTTGGCATGCTTCTCGTTGATGTGTCTAGGTATCTTTTCGGTTCGAGAGGTTTTTGTATACTTTTTTCTCTGTTTCTAGTTGTTGTGGCTTCACATATTGTCATTGAACAAAACGTGGCACACCAACGTAACTAGGTATGTCTATGTGAACCCAAATGACATTCTCCTTAAAACTAGTGCACCTTTTATGTTGTAGTTGGATGTTTTGCTTCAACGTTTCCTTAGCTTTCTAAATTTCTTTGTAAAGGCACCCTTGTGTCTGTATGGTGCTTAGACTGACTTTCAAAGTTACAAATATATAGCCTCTTCACTTCCAAAACCAGATTTTTCTCAAATTTGATCCTGGATTGATGTTTTATTTATTTATTTCCAGACCCCATAAATAATGGTAGGATCTCATGCACTGGGCTACAATTCCGATAAATTTAGAGTGATTGTATAAGAAAAATGGTTTGGGAATGGGAATCCTATGGTTGATGTTTGGACCAAAATGAGCTCATTTACATCCTCTCGTTTTCCTTCCCTTTCCTTTGTTGTTTATAGTTTGAAGTCTTTATCTTGTTTATGAAGAAATCGAAACATTTTTTCATGATATCTCCATGTACTAGTCAACAGGTCCCTGCAATAGATATGTCAATGATGACTCTTATGTTCAGAGGTTTGGATCTTTGTGAAGTGTCATTAAATCCATTCAGTATTTTCATGTCCCGGCTTTGTAAAATATGGATCTCACAATTGGATTTTTAGTTTCTTCTGGCTTATATATGAAGCAATATGGTTGGGCTTGGATGTCTTGGTAACAAAAATTGTGTTCTTTATCTCCTCGGAGCTATACAAGGATTTGCGCATTAGCTGGTTTCACTATATCATTGTACAATATCTAATAAGCTTATATATTGTTCCCATTGTTGAGTGATGGAAACCGGTCCCGCAACTTTACCTTGTGTTCAACTTTTGCAGTTTGAGAATGTACAATTCACTTGTGGAGAGATGCTTCACTGATTGTGTGGAGACCTTCAAAACCAAATCCCTTAACAAACAAGAGGAGAGCTGTGTCAAGCGATGTGCTGAGAAGTTTCTAAAGCATTCAATGCGAGTCGGCATGAGATTTGCTGAACTCAATTCGGGAGCAGCCACACAAGATTAAAGATCCATAGTCTGAGGAGGAACTATGCCATTGATGAGGTTCCGGTGACATTTGGGATCATTCTGTTTGTGTAATAATTTTGACGTTCAAACTAGAATGACTGCTTTAGTATTTTTATCGAATGAATAATCTGAGTTAAATTTTTAGTAATCTTGCATGGAGGTGAAATCGGCGACAAACCACTCTTAACCTAAAAACTAGAGAACCAATCCTAGCCACACACACCGAACATCCAACACTCCCCATGATGCCACATCATCACCCCAATTTCACCCAATCTCACGCCACTTTCATCCTTTCTCACACAAGCAAGAGCATAATTGTAAAAGCATGGTGTCATGTGGACAAGTGTCCATTTTTTCTTCACCAATTCACTAATTTAATATTTCTCGATTCGTTTGAACTCTGATTAGCTTCAAATTTGCGCCAATATTTTTATTTTTTCAAGGGCTTTAAATCAAGATCATTCATGAATATATTTTGAAGCACGAAAATAAAAAGGTATATTGAAGTGATAAAAAAATGTTGAGTGTTGATAAATCTTCACTAATAAGTGTTTTATATCGGAGGTATCAAACTAGTGCTAAATGTTGATAAAAACATGTACTGAGGTGATAAAAATCATGTTCAATTTTGATAATAAGTGTGATAAACTAATCATGATCACTTTTGGAGAATGAGGTGATAAAACCGGTGTAGAGTGTTGATAAAACCAGTGTAAAGTGTTAGTAAAACCAGAGCAAAGTGTTGATAAAAATTAGCCAGATATAATTTTTTTAAAAACCAGCCCCGAAATAATTTTTTTTTCGTGCTTCAAAAAAACCATGTGATGGGGATGATAAAACACATGTAATTGAATGATAAACCTAGTGTTTAGTGTTGATAAAACTAGTGTTCATAAAAAACACGCGATGAGTTGATAAAAACATGATCAGTTTTGGAAAATGAGGTGATAAAACCAGTGTAAAGTGTTGATAAAACCAGTGTAAAAGTGTTGATAAATCCAGAGCAAAGTGTTGATAAAAATTACCCAGATTTTTTTATAAAAAAAATCAACACCGAAATATTTTTTTTCGTGCTTCAAAATATATTCATGACTGATCTTGATTTAAAGCCCTTAAAAAAACAAAACTAATGGCGCAAGTTTGAAGCCAATCGGAGTTCAAACGAAGCGGGAAAAATTAAATTAGTGAATTGATTAAAAAAAAATAACATGATAGTTTTACTAAAAAGCCCTTACCACTTATTAAAAAGTGCTGTTTTTTTGCAGTCAACAAGTCAACTACTCAATTGCATCTCATCCATCCTTCTTAAAATGGATGGCTTAGATTGATTCTCTAGTTTTTAGGTTAAGACATGGTTTGTATTTGATTTCTCCTCATCTTGCATGTTTTTAGAATTCCTTTGTTTTTTTTTCTTTTGAACATTGATAGATGTGAATATATCTCTAGTAATAATTTAATTACCATTACCTGATTCTTACACTTTAGTAAAAAGACATTCTTAAATCAGATTCAGACAACAACACCAACAACATAAGGCCGCTGAGAACATAATATGGATTTCCTATCTGAGCAAAAGGCACTGCAAGACAGGAATTGATAACAACACATACTCATTAATACTCGGTACGAAAAGACTAAGCAAATCATGTCTCATAGGATCATATAAATTTAAGCATTACGTAAACTGCACATAACTCATCCTTCTGTTCTTCCATCAATTAAAAAAATACACTTGTGAAACCCATATCTTCAAACTGCTAGAACATAAAATGAATACTTTGGCTGTCTCGCATAAGCAAGAATCCATTCTTAGTCCATGCCCCTGCAAAACAGACAAATGCTTATAAGGCTTAGAGAACCATATGTTGTATGCCGATTATCTCTAAAAGAAACCATAACTAGGCCTACATAGAATATGGCATGATTGGCAAACTATGCTAGACCATTTCATATTTCACAAATTCTGGATGTAACGGATGATGATCCTATTTTAATTCAATAGAATGAGTGATGCATTATCGAGTGCAATCCATTACCATAAGCACTCTAATGGACTAACCGATGCAAGCATTCTGATACCTGGAATATCTATTAAAACTTCCTTTTATATCAGCAATTTACAATCTGAACCAGTGTCATCTTAGTTATTCTATAAGGTCTCTCTCATTTATCCCACAACCTTGGTGGTTATATTATACTAGATTGAGATGAATAAATCTAATGTACCTAGAATGCTAATAAAGCAAAAGGCCAGCAACCCTAAGCAGATGAACAACCAACTAAGACTACACATGTGAACAATGGGGATTCAAGATGTGTTACCTTACTCTATTCATCCACTTCATGACGCCACTTCCTGCTCCTCTTCTCAGATCTCTTTGTCCCCCTCCCAATAAGTGAATCATCTGAAGCACTTGTGTCAGAATCAGAAGCAGCCGCTGCCCTTCTATTTTTCCTCTTCCGCTGTCTTCTGGAATCATCAGAATCAGAATCATCAGCATGACGATGATGCCGTCTCCTGCTCTTCTCCTTCCTCATTTTCCTCCTACGACGCTGTTGGTCCTCATCAGATGAGTCATCTTTCTTCCTTCTCTTCTCCCTCTTCTTTCCCCTATCTTCATCCTCCTCCTCCCCATCCGAGTCAGTACTCGTCCTCTTCCTGCTCCTCCTCTTCTTGGACCTGCCTCTCTTCTTCCTCTCTCTAGAATCATCCTCATCTTCATCAGACTCCTCCTTCATTGACGACTTCCCCTTGCTACTTGCCTTCTTCCCATATCTTTTAGCAATCAGCCTCTCCATTTCAGAATCCACATCTGAGTCTGAACTCTCACTCTCATCCTCCTCTTCACTATCCTCCTCGCTTTCACCTTTGTTCTTACCATTCACCTTACCTTTCAATTTCTCCAACCCGGACATCACAGCAGCCTGAATAGCTTCGGGGTCTTTCTCCTTATCATCCTTGATACTCAAAAAGTTCCTACACTGAAAGGTAAGGTGCCCAACACGGCCACACTTCTTGCAAGATCCGCGAGCCTCGTCAGCATTAGACCCGGTTATTCTAGCCAGTGCAAGAAGACCTTGGAAGCTGGCATAAGCATTATCACCCTCAGGCTCAACATCAGTAGAAGCATGCTGGGCAGAGCTCTTGGAGTCATCCTTGTTTGGAGCATAAGGGTCATACCCAATTGCACTCTGCCATATCCCATGTGTCTGAAGGGCCGCACTACTGTGCACCCGATTGTTAGCGGGCATGCGAACCCTCCCAGCAGTAGCCGGCATCTTGAGACTAGAAGATCAATCAACCTCTACGATAGTGATGTAGAACCAGCTATGATCACAAATATCATAAACCCTAATCAATTGAATCTTCCATTACCGATTTGGAATCAAACCCGAAACTGAAACTAAATGCTAGGTTTCAATTTTGAAATTCAAAGTTCAAACATAAGCTGGAAATCACCTGGTAATAGAAATATGGAATCGGAACTACAGGATATGAAACGCAAAAACCTAAACCATTACTAATCTAATTTCTCTAATTTTAATCAATCGGCTATTTAAACGATTAAAATTCTAGGGTTTAAATGAAGTTGAGTGAATTTAAAATAATAAGAGGAACATAGATGATCAAAGAAGCCAAATTGATTACCTTTCTGAGTTGTGTTGGATTTAGGAAGGTCGATCGGAGAAGCCTAACTTGCAGAGAATATAAACTGAGGATAAAGACTAGAAAGGATGAAATTGACTCCTCTGTAAAATATAAAGGCTCGTCGATCGTGTAATGTTGGGTTTGTCATTTGTGCTTGCAAAACGACACCGTTTGGAGTTAAAGGTATTTTCCTTTTAAGGTTGTTTTTTTAGAAAATAAAGGTCTTTATTTAATTATCCGCTATCGAAAACCGTTTGGAGTTAAATGTATTTTCCTTTAAGGTTGTTTTTTTTAGAAAATAAAGGTCTTTATTTAATTATCCGCTATCGAAATAGTCGAAGAGGTTTATTAATAATTGTCTCTGACCACTCAAATCTAGACAGAATGGATCTCGTTGGAGAATTAGTGAGCTTTCCTGTTCGCTGAATACTTAACAAACTTGTAAAAACCGCCCCCGGTCGATCCCGGTCGAACCGGCGAAGTTTGGCGAAAGTTGACTTTCCGCCGGAAAAGTCAATCGATAACTCCGGGAGTCATTCGGGACCTTTCCGGGACCCAAAAAGCTTAGCCATCATTGCGGTTAGCTTAGTTAGGTCGTTTCCTTTCAAATGGTTACTTTTGCAAAAAAGACAAACGCAGGTCAAACTAGGTCGAATTAGGAGTATTAACAAATAAATTTAATATGAGCTGAGATATTTTGGTTAGGAGTGAAACCCACATGGACACATGTCCATGATGGCTTGGAGGAGGAGAAAAGTGGACGAAAAGACCAATTGATTCTCACATATGGACAAAAGAGAGAGAGGGGGGCTAAAGGACGATAGAGACATTTTCACCTTGAGGATAAGACCACATGGAGCAAAAAATTTCAGCATTTCTACACCTTGGCCGAACCCCCCTTGTTAGAGAGAGAAAGTGAAAAACTTCATTGAAGCTCCATTGCTTGAAGAAGAAGAAAGGGAGGAAAATGGAACTCTTTTGGGTGATTTCTAACACTAATCTTCTCCAAAATACTCTCATTCTCATCCCCTCTTCATTCTTAAGGTGAGTACACTTTGAAAACCCATTTTTATGAAGTTTGGGTTTATGTGTTTTATGGAAAAGACATGAAATGGACTTGGGTCTTAGAGATTTAAGGTTCTTAATGTTTAATTAGATAAGTTATGGAGAAAGTGGAGATTGATGATGAAGTTTCATTGGTTTTTTGTGGTTTTGATGAAACCCACCATGGGTCTTGAAACTTTGGAGTGTTTGAGGTGGATTTTGAAGTTTTAGAGCTTAACAATGGTGTTGTGGAGAATCTAGAACTAGTTAAGAGCTTGTTGGGAGAAAGGAGGTATTTTTCCGGCGACCGGAGGTTCGCGGAGCTCCGGCCGGTCGCCGGAATCCGGCCACCGGAGAGGGGAATGACCGGCCATGGTCGGCCACACATGGAACCATGACCGGCCATGGTTGGCCATACTTGGACCCGTGACCGGCCCGGTCCGGTCCGGCCACCCACGGCCATGTGTGGCCGTGGGGCCCATATGGTCGGGGTGTGGTTGTTTAATGTTTGGACGGTCTTGGATGAACCCCGAGACCATAATTTCACACCCGGAACGAATTATGGAAGTGACTCATGAAATTTCGGGAAAAGCGATTAGAAACTTTAATTGCGAATTTAGAACACTCGGACCTCGGAATTCGATTTCGTCAATTGCGTTGGAACAAGTAAATTTAATTAGGGAGGATAGAAACGAAAAGGGAAATTTCTGGAGTCCCGAGGGACGTTTTCCCGATTCCGGGCAAAATGGGCCTTCTGGGCCCATTTTGACAAGTTGAGCAATTGGGGTTAGTTTAGGTATTTCTCTCTTTAAACCACACTTGAATTAACATTAATTCTCGTATTGCTTTGTGATCTTAGACGTTGGTTCCGGGCACGGCGGAGGAGACTACTAGACGACTCACGTTGACTAAGCGTTTGGATAACATTTGATGTAGGGAAAAGTAGCGAATACCGGTTTAATTGCGGAAAGTTACTAGTATACATATAGGTTACGATCAAATGTGATAATTGTAGAATTGCATGTAGGATGTGAGGAACGAGGGAAATGATGGATAGTTTGCGGGCCATATCGTGCCCGCAGGTTTGGGAATTGTCGTGCTGTAGAATTGCATGTGGGCCATGTCGTTCCCTTAGGATTGCGTGTTGGTTGTGGTGTTATGATTGATGATTTGTGATGCTTGATATGTGGTTTATCCGTTGTTAGATTGAGGATCATGATATGGTATGCTCGGTATGATATGTTGGTATGTTATGTCAAGTATGATATGTTTGGTATGACGTGAACTAATGCTTTGTGATATGATCGGATGATTGATAGACCGATGTGATGTGTTTCAGTATGATTGTTTGGTTTGGTATGCTGTTGGTTGAACTATGATATTGTGTTATGTTGAGACTTTCGTGGGTGTGATCCCTTACGATATGTTCCGAGACGAGGTATTCCAGTACGATACCTACATCGATGGGGTATTCCGGTGTAGGGTATCTAGGCCGAGGGTGGTGTCCCACGTACGCGGTCCCCCGGGGCTAAGGGTTCCGGTACGATGCCTACATCGAGGGGGTAGTCCGGTGTAGGGTATCCAGGCCGAGGATGGTGTGATTCGTACCCCGATGTTGTGTGGTCCGGGAAGACATCTAGGCCAATGATGTGTGGTCCAGTATGATGTATTGTGAGCTATACCCCGATGCTGTGTGGTCCGGGAAGATATCTAGGCCGGTGCTGTGTGGTCCGGTACGATATGGTTGAGCCGGGCTGTGGAAGCCGGCGACGTAGGGGACTGCTGTACGGGACTTGTGGTTGCTCTACTGTGTGTTGTTGCTTGATGTTTGGTATGTGATATGATTAAGTGTGGTTATAGTTATGTGATTGTGATTATGTGAATTCCGTGGATGTCGTTAGTTATTGTGCCTTGCTAATATGCCCTAATTGGACGGTTACTCGTGGTGGTGAGCGGATAACTCATCACCTTAACTACTTTTTCCTACTGAGCGAAATCTCACCCCTCTACTTTACTATTCTACAGGTTTTGATCGGGATTGATCTAGAGGGATTCTCGGAGCTTGGGTGCTAGCGAGAGTATTAGTCTAGTATGGTCTAGAGACGTACTTTCCTATTATTACTAAACATTTTTATTACTTGTTTTCCGAGCTGTTGACTCGTATTGTCATAATTTATGAGTTTGAACCATTATTGGAGTTTATTTTGTTTGTAGTTATTTTATTTATTGTTATTTTTAGTTCACGTCTCGAGTCCGATCAAAACCGGATTTGGGGCGTGACAAACTCGAGACGGATATCGATGAGCATAAATAATAAACGAATATGATCCGAGATAATCAAACCCAATAGTGACTGGAAAGAGCACCTCCCACAAATTAAGTCTACTATAGTTTTGCAGTCACTATGGGTATGGGCTTGTGTCATCTAGGCAAATCAACGCCTCCCGGATCCCCATTGTTTCGACGACAATGAGGTGTAAAGATCCCCCCTGAGTCGGGTGTGAACTCCCTGCACCATCCCGGTAGATTCCTGACATATCATCCCCATGCCAATTTGCCCTGTATCGCTGAACATCGCCCTATCGTCGTCAGCTACACATTTCCCCTCCTCGGTTTAACCCAAGACACCACTACTGACGTTGTCTGCTCTGTTCTAGGAAGCCTTTCCTTCCGTTCTTGAGCCATGAGCCAGACATTATATCTATCATGCACCCGGATCACTAGTGAATCAGCTGATCTTTCCTCCGCCTTCCATACCCAGTCATTTCTATGTCTCCACACCTCCTACAAAATACTGGATTACACCGCCACAAACTTAAGATTATCCCTATTCATCTTCTCCCCTACCATACCTGAAACAAACACCCTAGCTGGTCCAAAATAGACCCCCCATCGCTCATATACCTCCCAAGCTAGTGGACATAACACCAACACATGTATCTCGTTCTCTTCTCATGTCCGTACATCAGGCAAACTTTAGGGATAACCACTTGTCTCCTTCGCATGTTACATGCTACTGGAAGGCATTCCGAGGAGAACCTCCACAAGAAGTTCATAATTTTCAGTTAGTTACGAACCCCCTACACAAGCCAGACTAGAATTCATTGTCCTCCTCATCTTGACCTTGATGTCAGGATGTCTGGATGTGCCGCTATGCTGACTTAAACGAGTAGCCTCCTTTCTCTTCCATGTTGTAGATCCAAGAATCTCAGTATTGGGTATACCCCAATTGTTAACTCAAAACCCGCTGAACCTCCACTTCCACCAAACACGATCTCAACTTCCCCAAATCCCACGCCCCTCCCCTGTTGTCATAAGGTCATGAACACGTATATCCTCCATACCCATACAGAGAGTACGCACATAAGGATCCTCCTCTAAGACCCATATGAGCCATGACCAATCTATCACCTCGTGTTTGCCCCAGAAGCAGTCAAGCGTCTCGCCCCACTCCGAATTAGGGATTGAACCTCCATGAGACTACTTCAAGTATAACTTGGATTATTCGATGTGGCTCAGACCTACAAGAATGTTGATCTCGGGTAGTACCTGCCCATGACAACCCAATTTACCAAATTATCTTTATATAACATTAGGCGTCATGCTTGCATTCCTAACAGATCCATGTTAAGGTCCTTTAAGTTATAGATCCCTAACCCTAACTAACACTTTAGTACCGTTATTATGTACCATCTCTTCCATATTAGAGGTTCCCCGCCTTTTCCGAACATTGCCATCAATGTTTAGCGATCACTTAATAAATCATGTCAAGAATAGAATTCAAGATCTAAAAGACACTCATAGTGTACGTAGGGATACCTTGTAAAACCAACTTTGATAAGATTCTCCTTTCTTCCTGGGAGAGCAAACAATCATGCTAACTATGGATGCATTTCATAACCTTGTCCTGTACAAAGCTCATACACTTTCTCTTGTTCTTTCTGATGAGGTTCGTCATTCTCAAATAAGTTGATCCATCTGAAACCTCTCGAATGCCGAGAATAGTGCAGCACTATTCCATGTTATGGACCAATGTATTTAAGATAAAAACAAAGAAGACTTATCGGCATTAATCACCTGACCCGATAGAAAAGCAAACTACATCAGTAGGTCCTGAAGTGTCGTTACCTCTTCTATTATGGCCTTGCAAAATAGTTAGTAGTTGTCTGCAAAGAAAATGCGTGATATAGTCGGTGATCTTTATTCCACCTTATACCCGTATAACTCCCTTCACCCATCCTAACATTTGTTCAGATGAGTAGTGTATAGTTTATAGGATAATTCTAAAAAAGAATTTTAACATATCACTTTCTATAATTTATAGTATTATTTTTTATAATAATTATCCTTTTGTTATATTTTGTATAACCTTGTTCTAAAATAATAATTTTATCCTTATAAATTTAAAATTTAAAAGTTAAAATCTAAAAGCAAAAAATATATATATTTTTATATTCTCTAAATATCTATAGAAAAAGAAAAGAAAAGAAACGAATACTAAAATTTAGATTTTTTGTTTCTTGGTTGTTTTTCACTTATTTTTATATGACATTGTTTAGTTTCCGCAAGTTTTCTCTCTGTGAAAACCATATCTAGGGTTATTATAGATATGGTGGCGGCGATGCAGTCTTCTTTGACTTCTCTTTCATGCGTCTCTCTTCTGATTGAGCCCAAGCATGGACAAGCCCTTTTTTCAAAAGAGGGGACGTCGTTTGTGGAGGCTTGGAGTCCGACCCGGCTTCTATTTTTTACGTTCTCTCCCCGACTAAAGAAGGGAAAGCGCACATATATCAAGTCTATCTTCGATGGACACGTTAGGACCATGCACGGCCGGGTTTCCCCTTTCAATGGGAGGGATACGAAGCGGCGGAATAGAGACCGAGGCGGAACAAGCAGTCCGAGAGGAGATGAAAAATATTTAGGCAAATACTGAGGTGCTACTCCTAAAAGCGGTGGGGGTATCATTGGAAGAGATGTGCGTTGTTTCCCTTTCTCCATGGTACGCCCTAGCCAGAACCTTACTCGTGGGGAACGCTTATAAGTGGGGTGCCCTCACTAATATTATGAAGATTTTATGAAAGAATTTGGATGTAGTAGTGCGGCCCCTAGGAGGAGGAGGGGGTGTTCTAGGCTTCTTTTTTGGGAAAATGGGGGAGAAGAACCGAGTCCTCAGAGGAGAGACATGGACTTTCCACAACGCTTTGTTGGTCTTGAAGGAACTCTCACCCCGAGTGAGGCTTGAGGAGATAATCTTCTCCCATACCATCTCTAGGTTTGTGATTCGAAGCTATCTTTTAGGGCAATGAATAAACAAGTAGGCTCTCAAATCAGAAATGCATTAGGAGTATGGATAACGGTGGAAGGACACGCCTAAGGCCGGTGTTGTGGTAACTAACTCCGGATTTAGGCCATGATCGAATTAGCCAAGCCACTACGCTGTAACTTGAAGGATTCTAGGGTACAAACAAACAACAGAAATTAAACGAAATTCCATAGAAACCGTCTGGATCCATGTAATTCGAATAAACTGATATAACAAAACATAAACTCGTTACCTCTTTCAAAATTTAGCCAGGTTGAGACGAGGACTAATGAAATGCTTATGCTTCATGCAATCGAGACGTCTCCAACGAGATCCATCCTCTATAGGTATCCACACCTACAAGATGCTTCCAAAATATGTCCATACATAAACGTTTTTCTGTCTTTCTCATTTTTTTTCCCTGTATTTTTTTTGTTCTGCATAAACTCTCCAAAAAGTCGTAGTTCCACATGAGTACGTGAGAAACAAAGTGGTACCCAAAATAGCCAAATGGAGATATTTTGGCAATGAAAACTGAAAATATTTCAGTTTTTCTTAATATTTGAATTCGTAATTCAAAATATTAATTGAATTAAAACACCTTTTTAATTAAAATTAAGAAAATATGCCCTTGTTTGTTTCCTCATTGAATAAAACCCCTTTTTAAATTAGATTAAAAAAATTATTTATACATTCATTATTTTCTCAAGATAATAAATAATATAATCTAATTATATTATAAAAGAAATACAAGTAATGAATTAATTATATTACATCAAATATAATATAATTGTATTTATTTTATTGGGCTTCTAGAGTCCAATATGATTTTGGGTTTATTGTTTTGTGTGACCTTGTAGGCTCATACAATGTTGATATTTGGCCCGAAATCCTCATTTCGTCAACATGACATAATTAGCATATAACAAGACATTATGACTATCCAAAGTTATATGAAGACCGACAATCCAATTCAATATTTTACCGTAAATATCTTAATCTATTTGTCTTTGATATCTCGATCGAATATAAGACATAAGGTCGTCATGCTTATTATATTCAATCATTAGTTTCTTGATCACAAGTAGACTGTGAGTGATAACTCATTATCGATTCGCATGACCATGCATTTCCACAGTCTCACTTGTCAAGGGGCTCAACGATTTCCATCTCATACTTACATGAAGGACAAATTCCTTACCACGTACTCACATTTATCATATAGATTGTGATGTACCCAACAATAATCTTTATTATTGTCCGGATAAAGATAACGTTGAAATGTGTGAAGATACAAACATCTGTATAGAAATCCATGATGACTATAAGGTCAAAGAACTCAAGTCATATCACGATATTGAGAAATACTTATGACATTTCTTATGTAGTATTCTTACATTGGGTCATCCAATACTATTTCGCCAAACAATATATATAATTTAACTTCATATCTCATATGCATGATCAACAAAACATGATCATCAATCAACATCATACTAGTCTTAGTATATCGTTAATACTAGGGATCAATAAATAATACTCTTTATCCATCTATGAGTTATACTATCAAATCGCATACTTGATAACCTTACAAATAGTTAATTATTCATGTGATTAATATTTCACAAAATGATACTAAAAGTGTCATTGTATTAATAAATGATAATGTTATACACATAAAAGACTGCCTTAGGGCATATAACTAATAATCTCCCACTTACAATATGGCCAATCTACATTACAAGTAATGCCCATAGATCTAACATGACCCTCATACTTAGACTGTAAAAGAGCATTAGTTAGAGGGTCAGCCACATTATCATTTGTGGGTACTCTACATATCTTCATGCCTCATCTCTCAATGATTTCTCGAATGAGATGATAACACCTTAGAATTTTTTGGATTTCTGGTGTGACTTTAGCTCTTTAGCTTGTGATATTGCCCCATTGTTATCACAACACGAGTTTACCGGATTTGATATATTAGGACTGAAGCCTAAGCAGGTTATGAATTTGTTTATCCAAACAACTTCCTTTTCTACATCAGATGCATCTATGCACTCAGTTTCTCTTGTAAAATCAGCAACAATGTCTTGCTTTGAGCTTCCCAAGCTGAAAGCACCTCCATTAAAACAAAACACATCACTAATATTTTGGGTTGGAAGCTGGCATTTGTGTAACCATTTACAACTAGCTTATGTCCTTGACCGTCATACGGTAAAAAACATACTTAGTCCTTCTCAAGTACTTAAGGATGTTTTTAACTGCCTCATAGTGACATTCACTTAGATATGCCTGGTACCTACTCATGGAACTTAATGCGTACGAGACATCAGGTCTAATACACAACATCGTATACATGATAGACTCAATAGAAGATGCATACATGATCTTACTTATGTAGTCTCACTCATCTTGTGTCATAGGACACCGAGTCTTGTTGAGAAAAAATTAATTTCATGAGACATTGGCAAAAATCCTCTTTTAGAATCTTGCATATTGAACCTGGTTAACACCTTATCAATGTAAGTGGTTAGACTTAGGTCTAGAAGCTTTCTAGGGCTATCTCCATAGATTTGGATGTCTAATATGGAAACAATTTCGCCCAAATTTATCATTGAAAAAACATTTTCCTAACCATGCTTTAACATCTTGAAAGATAGGGATGTCCTCTCCAATGAGCAGAGTGTCATCTACATACAACACTAAGAATACGACCGTGCTCCCACTAACCTTCTGGTACACACAAGGTTCATCCTCATTTTTTATGAAGCCAGATTATTTGATCGATTTATCAAAGCGAAGATTTCTTCAATCCATAAATGTATCTTTGAAGCTTGCATACTTTTTCCAGAGTTCTCAGGATCAACAATACCTTCAGGTTGTGTCATATATACATCATCAAGTAAGTTCTCATTAAGGAACAACGTTTTGACTTCCATTTATCATATCTCATAGTCATAATATATGTCTATGATAAGGAGAATCCAAATGCATTTGATCAATTCTACTGGTGAAAAGTTTCATCATAGTTTATGATAAGCGTAGAATTGACCAACTTAATTTAAGGGTTGAATATCGAAACTTACTCTTAATTATTGGTCACGAACACTACACTACCCAACGTTTCAAAATGACAAATGTACTACCCAACGTTTCTATTTGGTAGGGATCTTCGGGTCAGAGATGTTGAGGCGTTGGAAGAGATAAGGGTCCGCCTGATTGGGGTTCGTTTGGTTTGTGAGCGCCCAGATTCGTTGGCGTGGTCTTGGGATCCGAGAGGGTTCTCTACAACTAGAGCTTTTCAGGTTGTTGGTGGATGAGTGGATTTTGTGGCTGCGCCTTGGGCTTATGTGGTCTGGTCTGCCCCAATTCCTCCTAAGATTCATTTGTTTGGCTGGTTGTTTGCTCATGATGGGGTTACCACTATTTCCTTCTTAATGGATATGGGTGTATCGATTCCGTTATTTCGATGGAGCTGTGTGATGTGTGGTTCAGGTGGGGAGGACTCTAGGCATTTGTTTGTCGCTTGCTAGTGGGCTTGGAGGGTGTGGTCTCTGGTCTTGGGATGGTGGGGAGTTGTGGGTGTTCTTCCGCTGTCGCCAACTCTTTTTCTTGAGTCTTGGACCTCATTGCTGGGACTTCGGAGGCTGAGGTCTGAGTGGACGGGTATCGGGCTGTTGTGTCTTTGGCTGATTTGGCTAGAACGCAATCGTCGTGTCTTCTCAGGGTCTGCTGTTATTGAGCCTTGCATTCTTCTAGCTAGGGTTCAACAAGGATCATTTTCCAGCATGAGAGCAGTTGACCGTCATTTCACCTTCCTCGAGTGGATCGAGTCTCCAGCTACTGCGCTGATTAGGAGTGTCTGAGGATTGTTTTGTCATGTTTGGGGAGTTCAGCACTTTATCCCTTGGTCCTTTTCGGTAGTTTCTCCAGCCAGGTCTGGTGAGTGTTTGTTCAGGAGTCGTCTTGGGGTTGCTTTACCTTGGTGGGGTTCGGTGAGTACTTGTTCCGGGGTCGCAGTTTGGGGCCGATCTGCCCGTTTTTGGGTGGAGGAGCATGGATCACTTAGCCTTCTTGAGGCCAGAGGATCCACCCGTGCGGTCTCCTGTGTTACTGTTCACTAGTCCGATCAAGGTTGCTTGAGCGGTCTTCTGAGGCACTGTTCGCTAGTCTGGTTGGTTTGTGGTTGTTGTGGTGGATGTTTTCTCTTGATTTGATTTTCTTTGTTGCTCTTGCCTTTTTGGCTGGATCTTTGTTTTGGTGGTTGTGGCTTCTATCCCAGGACCCACACTACTTTTTTTAATGAATTTATTTCTCTTTGATAAAAAAAGTATTGGCCACACGATTTTTTATAGTAAAAATAGACGGAATATTCCATTTCGTTAGTCATATGACCTCAAGTGTCATATAATGGATGGTAAAATGACGTTTTTCTTACTTGAGTATTTGACTTCTATACATTTTTATAAGGAACAATAATGAGGATACAATGGTAATGTTCCTTATAAAATGTATAGATGTCAAATAATTGAGGGAAACGTCATCCATTATATGACACTTGAGGTCATATGACTAACATAATGGAATATTCCATCCATTTTTTACTAACAAAATCGCGAAACCAATACTTAATGTAGTGCATTTGTCATTTTGAGACGTTGGGTAGTGTAGTGTTTGTGACCAATACTTTAGAATAAGTTTCGATACTTAACCCTTAATTTAACTATTCTCCTTTATATTTTTAACTTGTTTGTGCTTCTTTTTATATTGTTTAGAATTTATTTAATACCTGCTTTTAAATCCCTTTTGTGATGAGGTTCTAGCCTACTTACTTAGTAGGGCCAGATTGGAGTCTCGACGGTCACGAAAACCCATCCTCCCTAGATATTTGGGCTTACATAGAGTAACCCAGTCCTACCAGATAAGAAGCCTAGTCTTCTTCGATGAGCCACCCCACCAGAGCTTTGTTTGGGAATTCTGAAGATGGACATAAAATAGATGGGGAAGGAGATGAAGACTGAGCGAATCATGACATCCTTACCCGCATGTGATATAAAGTTGGTCATCCTAAGACTATATCCTTTCAAGCACTCACTCATTCAAGTAATTAAGACTCTGCTGCCTACTTAGGTCCATCATATTCGGGACCCCAAGTACATAGAGGCTTCGAAGGTCTCTTAGATATAAATGAGGCCACAATAGGCCTGACGAGTTAGGGTCGACGTGTTGTTGCTGAAGAAGATGGAGGACTTCTTGTAGTTAATCACCTTGTAGGAAAGAGCCCCAAATGCCCAAATAATATTTCGTACCTGATTTGCCTCTTCTATATTTACACGATAGGAAATGTAACAATCGTCCGCTAAGAACATATGAAGATGATTAGGGCACCCCGAGCTCTGGATCATCCATGAAGTCAACCCTCAGTCTCAACCAGGGCAATGACACACGATAAGACTTCCATGCAAAATAGAAACATGTATGGGGATATCGAATCCTCTTGACGAATTCCTCTAGTCGGAATGATTGGGTCTGATCCCCCTTTCTATGTAGGACACCGACCCCTTCCAGACCGAGATAAAAAGGCATCCACGTATCTGTAAAGCCAAAGTTCTTCATCATAGTCAAGATGAACGACTATTATACATTGTCATAATCTCATATGACCATGTATTTTCATGCAAAGATAATGTATTACCTACAAGCGCAATAAAAATACGGTATCCTGGATAGTCCGGCCTGGAATAAAAGCCCTTTGTGTTGGGGCAATAAGGGATGGCGTGAGGAGTTTCAGTCTGTTGCCCATGACCTATTATAGGATCATAATCATGACACTACACAAGGCGATCGATCAGTGGTCCGATATCAATTTTAGGTCCGACTTCTTTGGAATTGAGAGTTGGGTCAAGAGTGTCAACAATCACCTACTAATGGATAAACACAATAACTGGTCCTTGAACTGTGAGCTAATGATGCTAGTAGAATCTTAAATCCCATCTGGAACACCGCTATAGTCACTTCCCCTACCTCCATTGAGGCTAGGTTAGTTGCATTCTGGGGGCCCGAGATCCCATGGGGAATAAGCAAAGGGAAAGTACTCATGTTCGGAAAGGAAGTAACAAACAGGTCTTAGAAGTAATCAATAATAAGGTTATTCTTGCCCATCTCCTAGAACACCATATTTCCTTAGTCATTCATCAACCAGCAGACCTTGTTAGAATATCGACGGAAAGAAACAACAACGTAGAAGAACTTGGTACTCTGACACACCCCCCCCCCCCCCCCCTTCTGTTAGCCATGGGGTTTCACATATTGACGCCTGAAAGATCTATCCAGGTATGAATGTAATCTGAAGATGATGACCGAAGTTCGACCTTGATCCCATACACCTAGAACAAGGCTAGACCGTCTTGATGGCCGATCACATGAACACACGTTCGCCCATGAAAACCCAAGTTACAACATATGATGGCCAATTTCGCATCGGGAATATCGTTTTCAAGAGGACCAAGACATGTGGACAAGTTGTTGGAGAACAAGTTTGAGGTGTTGCGACTTGCTAGTGAGTTTAAGTAGGTCCAAGCAAGGGCTTAGAGATCGCCGGGGGATAGAAGAGGGGATGGAGGATTGGAGCAAGCGTCGGTCGTTCAAACATCGACAACGATGTAGAACCCGAGAAGCGGACGAAATATTTATTCCTCTTTAAATATTTGCAAGTGTAATCATACGAAAAACATGTATAATTATCTACAATTAAATATAAGTTTTTTTGAGATAAAAACCTACTCTGGCATATATGTACCCAATTTGAATTTGAATTTTTGTCCAAGTTCACTCGGTATAATACCGTATAAACCTATTGGCAGTTGAAAGTAAGACCGAAGTCAAACATTCTGAAGCAGGGGACTCCGACAATCCAAACAACCGGTACTCATGTCACGCACCGATTCTCAGAACGTGAATTCGTCTCAACCAAACCTCACCGGAAACGTAGCCACCGAGTCACCGGCGGAACCTCGGTCCCAGAGAAAAAGAAAGTCGATTTCATCGGTTCCGTCGGAGAGGCCGGATTGGTTGCCGTCGAATTGGGTTGTCGAGGACAGGATACGTACCGCAGGTGCAACGGCTGGATCGGTTGATAAGGTTATTACCTCGAAATCTGACTTTGAATCTCCTGATTTTATGTTCAAATTATGTACTAATCAATGTATCATAATAATACATAAAAGATTGTTAGGAGTAAATGCGTGTATATTAGTAGTAATGAAACTACTCATTTTAATTGTCATCTGGGGTTCATAATCCCAAACATATATTCTGCTAAATCCTATCTCATTACTTATTAATTACTTAACTGAACTCAAAACATAAGTCCTGCTACCTATTTTCTAGGAGTCTTCACTAATAGGACACTGCTCAGTTTCTACTTCCTGCAATGGTGACATGAACTGAGGGTTGTATCATAGCATTTAATTGGAAAGAATCACATACATAAGTATTCTAAGTAAGAGGGGGCATTTGCATAATAAGTTAATAACCATATAAGTAGATTCCTCATTTGTTGATGGCCTTACAGTTTCTGTGCATTTTTTGTATTTATTTGTGTCTAATTTTTTAGGACTTGGTCTCTTGTGAAAATAGTTTTTTTTTTATGGATATTAATCTATCCTCCAACTTATGATGAACTGGTGGGGAGAAGAAAAGAGATTATCTAATAGATGAGGACTAAGTTCTCTCTAAATTGAAAGTTCTATTTGTTTTATGTATCAACGAATTTTCAAATGCAGGGCTAAATATGTTTGAAATGTCTAAGCTTTTATATATGTTCTGAAATGTCTTCTAGTTTACTGCTTCAAGTATTGTTTTTGTATACCTTGAGAGGGTGCCTGTCCAATAAAGTGAAACCCAGCAAAGGCTCCTTCTCTATTGTGGGTTGGGTTGAAGGTTACTCGTGAGTAGAGGAAACTGAGCAAGTGTTGAACCGTTTAAAACCAATGTAAATGCCATAAGTTTCAGAATTGTAAGAACATATACTAGGTATCATATGATGATGTTATTATTATGATAAAGCTTGCTATATCCATCTATTGATCTTTTGATCAAGTACCCATATTATATTATCCTCCACAATGAGGAAATTCATTAATGATTTTCTTAAATGAATTTGCCCTCCATCCTGTTAGGGTAAGTACCTTAATGGCAAGGGTTCATGGTATAGTGACTTCAGTACCAGGAAAGTTGGCAGTAACAGTAATTCATTTGGGTCGATACTCTCATTTAGTTATAAGTTGTTTCAACATTCGGATTATTCTCATCATTAGAGTTAGAGAGTGTTTGGTTTATAGTTTTAGCAAACTGTTACGAAATTTAGATAGGTGGTCATACTTTGGACTTGACAGTTGTGAGATGCTTTTATGTGATAAGAAAGACTACACTATTATTAAGAGAGGGAAAAGCCAGTGGTGAGTTAGTTTCATGTGAGAAGAAAGACTATCCTATCAAGAGAGGGGGAAAAACCCATCATTCTTAATGTTATTACTCTCTAGATGATGATTTGTTCCTTCACCTGCCCATTAGTCTTAGTTAGATTAGATACCAACTACTATTGATGGACAGGCAAAAGCATAAGCCATTATAACGTAGAGTGGCTTAGATTTAAGTGAGGGATTGAAGTTTTCTGATATTGCATATGCCGATATTTGTTAGGAGGGTTTAGATATTATTTGACTTGTGGTAAAACCGTTATGTGATATGAGGGCATGCTTTACTTCTTGGCATGTTAGCATTTAATATTAGTTAAGCCTTTCCCCATTATTTGAGCAATTTGATTTTTGGAGAATTGATTGCAAATGCTTACAATAAAGGAAATGTACAAATTGCTCTGTTATGCAGTATTACTTTGATCCAGCCTCAGGCCATCGATTCAGATCAAAGATAGAAGCGATATACTTTCTTGAGAATGGAAGTGTAAGGAAAAGAAAACTGTCAGAGAACTCCGAATCTGATGCAACGGTGTGTATGAAATAGAACCTTGTAAAGATGTTTGTCTGTAAAGATGCACTTGTATGTAAAGTTTGTTAACATGCAAATTATATTGTTTAGGGCCAAAAACAAAAGAAATCAGGCACAAAGACGAAGAATGCTCCTCCTTTGAACTTTGATTTTCACAACGCCCCTGAGAAGATCAAGTGGGTTCTGACAGATTCTGCTGATGGAACTTGGACTCCCTTTGCTGGTGAAGCACAGGTTCTCAGATCCACTAAGCAAGAATGGCTTGCTGCATTCACATCCCTTGCTCTGAAGAATGGTGGCCGAATCACATTTTGAAGGTTCATATTATGGAATCAATCTGTGTGCCCAAATTAGTTTTTTTTTTTTTTTGTGACAGTTCCAGATTTGTTTGGAAATATATAGTTTTTTTGAAGGGCAGTGTAAGACAGTAGCTTTGTTTTTTTGTTTGCTTTTGTATGGGATCTTTTGCAATCCATGTGACATGTTGGCTAGCTCTAGTGGGCAATCATTTTCTATTTAAAATTGTTCTTAGTTCTGTTAGTTTGTTATTAACGTAGATAAGGTAAATTAATGAATAATTATATTGATATAAATGGATTACAATGAGTTGGAAGAAGTTATGATTAGATTAGAAAATAAAACAAGCTAAACTATTATATTTATGGCTTGGTTGAGGTAAAAACATTTTCATTACAATAGATAATTTTGTCCGAAGCTCAACTGATTTGGCACAAACACATCCTTTTAGGGACTATTTAATGTTGTCTGGGAGGAAAAGAAATCTCAAACATGTTGAGTTGGTACTGATTTCAATTTTTAACCATCATAGAGGTGAGAAAATAGTTGAAGGTTAAGAGCAGGTGCAGTCTGCAGGGCGGCGTTTACTCGGTGTCTTTGGTCAACGATTTCTCAAAATAGAATAATTCCATCTTCTCTTTGCTTGAGGCGTTAATACTTACCTCAATAATTTACAACGTAAATTGAAATGCGAACGCCTGATGAAATTGTTGTCGAACTACAAGAAAAACAACGTTTTAGAGTTTTATCGCTGATGATCGGCTTTTAAGACTGCTCGTGCTCTGATACACACGGCTTAATCACACAAATGTAGATTTATTGTTGAGATGGTGTAAATGTGCTATCTGCTAAGCTTAGGTCTGATTAATACATCTGGTCGGCCCAATAAAATGGTTTGGTCTGGCCATAACCATAACATAGGCCACGTCATGAGTCATACAAGAAAGAGAGAAGGCGACGGTCGATTAAATTCAAAATCAATGGTAGAGTTATTACACGAAATCGAGATCCAACGGCTGAGAATTGCTGAGCAGAAGCCATGTGCAATTATATGCTCATCGATTCTTCTCACTCTCAGAGTCTCAGTGTCCCAACGGAAAAGAAAGTATAAAAATGGAGAGCTAAGCTAACGAGAATTGTCCCGCCATTGCTGTTCTCTTATCATCTGCTTCCTGCGAACCATTTGCCTACATTTTTAACTACCAAATTAATGTTCCTCTGAGAATCGTTGCTTTTTCTCTCTCTCGCATCTTCGGCTTCAGCTTTTCTTTTTCTCTCTCTCTCTCTCGCACCTGCAGATTAAGGAATGATATAACGGAGACCCATACCTCAATTTTCTCGCTTTCCTGCGTTTTGCTCACAGGAAGAACAGGTGAGTTTTCTATTTTCTTTTGATCTTCTCTGTTCTGGGTTTGTGTTTTTCTCGGAAAAGGGTTTTTGTCTTTTTGAATGACCCAGATCTGCTTCATTTGTGATGTTCAATTTTCAATCAGCTCTTCAATTTGTATGTAGAGAGTGGGTGATTGAATTGCTTTCTGGGATTAGTTTCCATGGGAATTTGCTTGAGCGCCCAGATGAAAGCTGAGAGCCCGTTGAACTCTGGTACTATGATTTTTAAGGTTCTATTTGTCATTGCTTATTTCGTGTCATTTCTGATGACTCAATTTAATGATTTGTTCTTCAATGCCAATTCTGTCTTAATATGTAATTTATTAATATTGCTTATGTGCATTTAGTTTACCTGAAAATAGCCTGGTTGATTGTTATCTTAGAGGTGAATTATGGTATTTTAGGAAACTTTCTTTAAGGGTCCATTTTAGGTGGTATTAGTTGATTTATTTGACAATTGCCCTACTGCTCTCTATCTCTAGTTTGACTCATTTGTAACTTTGATTCATATTTTAAACATTTTGTCTTCAGTTTTTCTCTTTCAGTGCTTTATTTGGTAACCAAGAAATGAGACTTAGAAGGAAATTGAAACTCTCAAGTTCTTATTCATCTATTTGTCTTGACTAGGAGGGGTAGTAGTAGACAGCGGAATTGCCTTTCATTCCAACATTCCAAGGCATAACCTCGTATCCATGTGTTTATGTGTTTAGGTGTTAATATTCGTATTCGCCTCCCGGCGATTCCCTCCCTAGCCTAGCCCCTCCGGCTAGGAAGAAATTGGATGAATAAAATACTGAGAACTCTCACTCTCAGATCAGAAGGAGAGTCCATTCCTCCCAACATTTTTTTTACATGGTAAAGGTGGGCCCCCGGATCAAGGGTTCACTCCATATTTCGAAAAAAAAAGCATCTCTTAGCTCCCGTTTTCATAAGAATGAATACTATGATTTACATTTTTAACAGACATGAATACAACATCTATAGGATAACCTCTGTCATCAGGAAAGTTGGTTGGCATTGGAATTTATATAGAATCTCCACAATTTCTCACAATTTGTAATCCAACACAAAAATATATTTTAGTGCTAAGGGGGTCAGGTGACTAAAGAGATACAGCAAATCCCGTAGTAAAAATCGAACTTTCATAGGGATGCTCTTTTTGGTTTGGGGCAGAGCCTCTAATGGCCGTTTTACAACTAAATCAGCATACGAGCTGCTTGAAGAAGTGAGGCACAAAGCACCTTTTGCTCTTAATAATCTTTTTCCAGCACCCTTTAAGTTTGAAGCATAATTATAACACCTTGCAAGCAAGTTTTTTCTTCTAACTTAATATGATAGATTAGTGACAATCAATTTATATATACTTATCTATGTACTTGTGCAGGGGTGGATATAAAATATGTTAGTACAAATGGGAACGACAACAGTTCCAGTAACAAGATCTCATCTGTTCCCATAACTCCTCGGAGTGAGGGTGAGATCTTGAAGTCACCCAATTTGAAGAGGTACAGTTTTGCTGAGCTCAAATTGGTCACTAGGAATTTCAGACCAGATAGCGTGCTGGGAGAAGGTGGTTTTGGCTCGGTTTATAAGGGTTGGATCGATGAGAATTCTCTTACTGCTTCCAAGCCTGGGACTGGCATGGTTGTTGCTGTCAAAAGGCTTAATGTTGAAAGCTGCCAAGGTCACAGGGAATGGTTGGTGAGTCCTCACAATGCACTCTTTATATGAAACACTGCTTAATTCCCTATGTATTTGTCAATTTAGGAACTTATGCACTAGTGTTCAAGCATCTATGAGATCTTCTACAATTTAGATTTACTTCCTTTTATATGTCAAACGCTCTAAAAAATATTTTCATAATATCCTTTTGGTTTCTTTGTTCCTTAAGGCTGAAGTGAATTATCTGGGGCAGCTGTATCATCCTAATTTGGTAAAATTACTTGGATACTGCTTGGAAGATGAGCACCGACTTCTAGTTTATGAATTCATGCCTCGAGGTAGCTTGGAGAATCATCTGTTCAGGAGTGAGTTCGTTTTATTCCACCTTTTGATCTCAACCTTTGTGAATTGGCTTTACATATTTGTGAGTTCTAGCACTTGAGAAAATCATTGATGTATGATGTATCAGGAGGTTCTTACTTTCAACTTCTTTCATGGAGCCTTCGTTTGAAGGTTGCTCTTGGTGCTGCAAAGGGTCTTGCCTTTCTTCACAGTGCTGAAACGAAAGTAATATATCGGGACTTCAAGACTTCTAATATTCTGCTGGACTCTGTATGTATCTTATGAAGCAGACCCTTTCCCTCTTATCTTATGGTTTATGTGGGTGCGTGATATCAGTTCCTCTTAACATTTTTATTCTGTTTATGGATTCACAGAGCTATAATGCAAAGTTGTCTGATTTTGGGTTGGCTAAGGATGGGCCAACTGGTGATAAAAGTCATGTGTCTACCAGGGTTATGGGGACCTATGGATATGCAGCTCCAGAATATCTAGCCACAGGTATATATTAATTCCTATTTGTGTTACACTTGGAACATCTAGTTTTATTAACTTATAAAGCTTCAAGTACATGGAGCAAGTCCATACTTATATTAAGGCGTAACTACCTTTCTTACTACTAAATCAGGTGTATCAAAGCCTTTCGGGCTCATGACCTTGCTTATGTAGAATAAGGGATCACCAAACAATTTTTTATTCTTAAAGAACTTGTTAAGATTGGTGTATTAAGCAAGAAATGCACTCCCTTATGTAAAAGATAGCACTAAATTCTTGACCCCAACTTTGAAGGAGGCCCAACAAGAACTGAATAGAGCGTAAGTGAGGAACCGCTGGTAGGACTAGAACCCAGGTTCCAAATACCAAGGTTCAAGTGCTTGACCAGTTGGACAATGTTGTCTAACTCTTAAACCCTAAATCTGGAACCTTGCTTGATTCATCAAAACATTCACAATCTCATGCAAGATCAACTGCTCTACTATGCTGGTTTCAATTCCTATAAATACTCATTTGTTAAAGTTTCAAGTGAGCACTCAAGTTAAATTCTTCTTCTCTCTATCTGTTGTGTCTCAGGTCATCTGACAGCCAAGAGTGATGTATATAGTTATGGAGTTGTTCTTCTGGAAATGTTGTCTGGTCGAAAAGCAGTGGACAAAAACCGGCCGTCGGGAGAACACAATCTGGTAGAATGGGCTAGACCATACCTTGCAAGCAAACGCAAGACCTTTCGCGTTGTGGACAATCGGCTCGAAGGTCAGTGTTCAATGGCAACAGCCCATAAGGTAGCTAACCTTGCTTTGAGATGCCTATCTCAGCAAGCCAAGTTCAGACCAAATATGGAAGAGGTGGTGACAGAGTTAGAAAAGCTACAGGACAGCAATGAAACCAAATACAGTCGCAGCAGCAAATCACCCAATAACACAAGGCATGGTAGACAAAGTGGGGATGATACTAGTACTGCTAAAAGACATGCTTATCCGAGGCCCTCTGCTTCACCTCTGTATGCTTGAGAACTGGAGTCTTCCCTCTATTCTTATTAACTCCCAGTGATTGTACAGTTTTTGTTTCAACTGATAAAGCCTAGGTAGCGAGGTCAGAGTATAAGCACATAGTGTGTTATCAAGTTACATTTTAGCCATTGAAACAGCTTGTACAATGTGGGATGAGAGTACATTTGTGGAGGATGATCTCCTTTTGAGCCCCAGCCCCAGCCTGGTTGTTCTTCTGTTCTGGCTCTACTTTATTTTCAGGTGGTTCTATGACTTCTTCACGTGTTAGTTTGTTGTAAGGATTCGATGCCCACTTGTGTTCTTTTTCAAACAGAGATAAATGGATTTTCTTCTATTCCAAATGATGCTGTGTGCTGGAGATCGTGCAACCAATAACCTGGTGACCACTTACATTTATTTATTTGGTGATCCTTATGGCTTTATACTTCTTTTGGTTTAAGATTTTTTATTACACAAACTAACGGGGATTTTATTGTATTTAACAACGTTATAACTCCTCCAATTTTAGATGTGAGTTGGTGAAAATGCTCATGGCGATTTTGTAAAGACAACTGTGTAAAGTTAGTGTTCAAATTTGATTGAGTTCAAACGAATACATAAAATATCTGGTTAGCTTGGGCAAACAAATATTGTCTACGATTTATAGTCACAGATCATGTAGTATGGGTTAGTAATTGGATTGTCTATTATCTATTTGGTAATTAGAAACTGAATCGATTTGAATTTAAGTTCTTTGTTACATGCATAGTTAGAACCAAAAACAGATAGACTCCCGTACCTATTATATTAAGGGATATACCTGCTTTGCCAGCACCAGACAATTGATTCTGAGTCACGATGCTTTTTTTTTCATATGTAGGGAGGATCTAAGATAGTGCACAAAACCGCTTTTTGGCTCTTTACAGTTGCCCCAGATAAACTAATTTGCCATTTTACAATAAATTAAAACATCTTGACATGATAGATCGTAAATAAACAAAATAGATATTTTAAATATCAAATCCAGACAAACAAAAAAGCATTTAAGTAGGAGAATCAAACAAAATAGTTTTAAAAGTTGATAATTTCAGGAGGAGGTTGGATATCAGCCAAGTGTAACACCAGAAATTAATTAATAGCGGGCCTGCCACCTTAACAACATTGCCTAATAGTTAATTCCACATTGAAAATTCAGTATCAGGACACAATGTAATCAATAATCAAGACATGCCCAGACTTCCTATTTTCTGATATTAAAGAAGAAGTAGGGCCTCCATGCCCTCATTCAAATATGAAAGGGGCAGCAAATGATCTTTTGCCTTTAGGAAACATAAATTGTATAGACAATCATTCATGGCACATCAGGGGCATAAATAGTACATAATACTAAAGGTGAGGACTAATCATGATCATTCGTGCCCCTGTGTGAATTCAGACTAAGATTTACCTATATTTACAACTACCTAGCAAAATATAAGACTGGAGAGACCCAAATTACCTCCAATCATGTGAGTTGGACGCTTTTTCTATGTTCAGTTTATCTACTCTTCAGGAATTTCTTTGCATGTGATGGCTGGAAGATGATCACCAAGTTCTTACCAATCCCGGTGTCCAGTTTCTCCAATCTAACTTCCCAATCGATTTGTTTCTCAAGTTCACCATTTCTTTGATATCAAAAACCTTCCTTAGATAATTCCCCTGTTTGGCAGACTCAACAGGAGTCTCTTCCACTATTTCTTCCTTCACATCTTCAGCTTCACATGCAGGTTCTGTGGCACTTTGGTCTTCGGAGGACATGCGATTGATGATGCCTCCCAGTATTTCAACTACTTCGCTCATTTTAGGGCGTGACTTGGGATGCTTCATCAGACACTTGTTTGCTAGGGAGGCAAGCTTTTGAGCTGATTTTATGCAATACTGTCCTTCCAAACGTGGGTCTATAATGAGGTGGAACTTCTTTGAGTCTGATACATACGGTCTCACCCATTCCAATAGCTTCTGCTCATTACGGGGAAGATTTCGCTCTAATGCACGCCTCCCTGTGATAAGCTCATACAGGACCACCCCAAAGCTCCACACATCACTCTTAGCAGTCAGCCTTCCAGTTTGCACATACTCTGGAGCTGCATAACCAACTGTTCCCACAACCTTTATAAAACCAAAAAGAATTGTAGGATAATTACTCACTGTCACATTCTTGACATAAAAAGCATCATTTCGATGCTTAACTTAAGTTAATAGTTTATCTCAGCTAGATGAGCATATTTGTCCAAACTCTACAAGTCCCCCGGTAAGATGTGAGAAGGAAATCAAGGATTTCGAAAACCATGTGCATGTTCATTGAGTTAAGTTTTGACTCATGTGCACCCCAACCCTGATTTGGATTCATGTAACCATATCATGTTGGTCATAATAGACAGGTATATAGACTAACCGATGTTGAAACATGACTCAGTCCTTCAGCGGGGCCCTGCCTAGCCAGTCCAAAGTCAGAGAGTTTTGCATTGAAGTCTTCATCTAGCAGAATGTTTGATGTTTTAAAATCACGAAATATTAGCTGCACCAAATACGAAGCAGATGAATACAACTTACAAGCTTGAAAATGAGGGAAAAGCTATTGAAGCAACTGAGTTCTCAATGTACGCACCAAAGTTGTAAGATAATGATTCATGCTTGCATCCTAGAATTAAAAATGGTTCTTGGCATACTACATAAGAAAAAAAAACTAATTCGTGAAGCATGAAGGCTTTAAAAACTCTACCTGAAACTCCATTTCTTCATGCAAGTATGCCAAACCTCGGGCTGCATCTTGAGCAACTTTTAGCCTTACCACCCATGAGAGAGGTGAAGGCACACGAGCTAAAATATGGTCCTCCAAGCTTTTATTACGCATGAGCTCATACACCAAAAGCCGCTGAATCCCCCTTTCATCATCTTCTGCACAGTATCCTACCAACTTGACAAGATTTGGGTGCTTGACTACGCCAAGAAAGTTCACTTCATTGATCCACTCCTTATGGCCCTGAATGCTAGAATGCAAAATACAAAACCCCATTAGGTCATTGCAGATCACATATGCAATGATGTTCTAAGTTTTCAAGCATGTCTACTAGAGCTAAGCCAAAAGTAAGTATTAGCTGAAAACTGTATGACAAAGATAAGAACAAAAACCTCCTCACCGACCAACACCTTTGTCTAGTGATACAAAAGAGTAATAGCATGTTCTCATGATAAGAGATGGTCATGATGCAAGAAAGTCATGACCAGGACACAAAAGGCCTTAATTGAATCGAGCAACTAGATACATGGAACTATGTGTGGCAATGCATATACAAAGCTATAACATAGTTGTGTTTTGGAACTCAAAAGAACCCCAGCGAAACACTAGATTGTGGGCACTACACCAAGCAGCCACAACTAAAAACATCATTACACATTTAAGCAATAGTCGGAAATTGGTTAAACTAGAAAAAATCAACCATAGATTTAGCAGTGGCAGATTGATGATCCCTCCCAATTTATCAGTACATTTTAATTAATTACACTTGCCAGTTAAGAGGAGAGGCCAAAATCAAAATCATCCATAGATTGCTTTCCTACATAGAGAATCTCCAAAAAAAAAAAAGCACTTCTGATCTAATTGATACTTACTAAAACATTGTGTCTTCATAAACACACATTCAATAGCTTGCAATTGCATATAGATTTTTCACGGAAATCATAGCTTCTAAATATATTAAATACTCGCACATATCTATGCAAAACAATAAATAAACAAATACGAAACCAGAGTGGGGCAAGAAGGACCATGCCTGGAATCCTTGACGATTCAACTGCTTAACGGCGACCTCGATCGTGGAACCAGAGGCGTTGCCTCCACTGTCATCGGAAACCCTAAGAACACCTTTGAAAACACAACCAAACCCTCCTTCCCCGACCATCAAGGCTCTACTGAACCCTCTGGTGGCCGATTTGAGCTCGGCGAAAGTGAAAACCCGCAGATCATTGGCCCTCCGCTGAGTCAAGAAGTCGTGGAAAGCGACCGCGTCCGAGAAGTCCCTGGAGTCGGAGTCGAACTCGGAGCGCCTGGTGTCGACGCTGCTGGACGCGACGCTGAGAGAGCGGGCCCAGGACACCCGCGACGCCCGAGAAACGACGCCGTCGTCGTCGTCTCGCTTCTCTCCGTTGGTGAAGTGGAAACATTTCATTCTCCTCCTCCGCCGCCGCCCAGTGCTTTGGGATGCGGAAGAGAGAAGGTGGGATTTAAGAGGAATGCGGAATGGAGAGGATGAGGAAGAAGAAAGGGTCAAAGGAAAGGGGGCTGCTGAGGCTGAGGAGATCAACAAACTCGGATTGGTGGGAGTTCGGTAAAACTATTATTTTATTTCAGAAAACAACAAAAGCAGGTGAAGTGTTTTTCTACGTTTCGGAACGATAAAGCCCAAAATGGCCCATTGTCGTCTCGTCAGAGTGGATCACGAGTGCATCTTTGCAACGCCAGGACATAGCACAAGCACGGTAAGGGTCTCCATTGCAATTTCAACTTCCGGTCAGGGTGTAAATCGTAATTGCGCCTATGCTAAGAGGTAAAAGCCGATAGGGTCACTTTTTGATCATCAACGTCCATTCTAAGATCTAACTGGTCACATCTGGCCACGTCACGATAAAAAATCTCTGTCAACTACTCGTGTTAGAAGACCGGGTCAACGGCTGCCCGGTTAAACAATTTAGACTCGTAATCCGATGGATTTGGGTAAGGTTTTGCCTATTTTGTCACCCTTAATCATCATTTTTGTGTCACCTAATTTTCATCTCAAGAGTATTTAGTTGAGTAAGAAAAATACTTTGTTATCCATATGTTTATTTATTGATTATACATATATTAAAATATTATTTTTTACATATCTTGTACATACCTCCCCTTGATTTTTAAATCCAACGTTTGATTTCCGTGGATTTCGTCATTCATCCATCCCAACCGTAGATATGAGAATCATGAGATCTTTGAGCCTCCAAGAGAGTCAATGGTGTACTACTGTACAGCATCTTTTCTAGAATATATGTGGCATTATGGGTGTACTATACAATAATAAAGATGGAACATGTTTTAGACTAATTTGAACACGTGACTACTTCGGAGATTGACCTATGATATAAAAGAAAGACAATAATGATATTTATAAACTTGTTGGTGAATTCTAGTAGTTACGGCAAAGAGAAGTAAAGGGGTATGAGATGATGACGGACAAACTAACTTGACATTACAAGCAACGACAATGAGCAATAATATTATCGAGTTACTGTTAATACGAATATTAGAGGAGTGTGGGTAGGGTACTGACTTTAATCATTGTACTTAAGTTTCTGCACCAACCAACAATATAGATTATTAAGAGTCGACTTCATCCCCAGAATGGTGGACAAAGGTTAAGTGTCTATCACAACGGGCTTGCTTGAATGGAAATTTGAGTTGAAAGGCCCACGGAAGGACACGCTTCATATCGATGGGCCTAGAAGCCCGTTAATGAGGTTCGGGTCCGACATGAACCGACCAAGGTGTACGATGTAGCAGTAGCAGAGCTATCAATCATAACGCTATGGATGACCAAGGTGTACTATTATCGTAAATATGTTACTTTCAATCATATATGTGTGCGGATGGAAAATGTGTAGTACTCCATCTCCGTGTATGACTCTACGCCATGGTATGGTACCACCAACAGACCGGGAGCATTTGTTTTGGGAGAACAATGCAAAATAATTGACTAGACCTCTTGTTCACGTTTCAAATAAACATTTATAATAGTTTTACAGTTGAAAAGTTGGTATCATGATTTTTAATGAATGTTTTCTTTTAAGAACATATGGCTAAATGAATGGTTGCAATGGTTACCATCGTGGATAAATATTGTAAATAATAGTTCGTGGATTCACATTTTACCGCTACTCATCTTATTTCATTTCATATTATAAAAAAAACAAAATAAACCTATCTTTTTATTATTCTGTATACAATGTTCGAAATAATGTTTTAGAATTTTAAATTTAATAAATAAAAGGGTTAATATCATTTTTTTTAGGATAACCATGCAATTGTATTAAATCATAAGAGAATAGTTTGGTGGGTACTGAAACTGTACACCACCTACAAAGGTAAAGACCAAACTGGGTGGGCATGTAATCATACACCACCTACATAATTCAAACCAACTAAGAAATTGAACTGAAACAAAAGCAAAAAAGTCGGCCCTAGTGAAAAGTTGCGGAAGTAGGGGGAGTCTGCGATAGCGTCTGGTGACACCGGTACAGCAATCTTCTTCCAATTGGTACGAGGCGGAGCCAGCCACGTTTAGGGGAACACTGGTGGACCTCCATCTCCCCCGGTATGTCAGCGTGCGTCGTCCTCCCTTGAGTGATACTGGTAGGGCTCCTGAACGCGGGATTGCTGACTCCGGACTGACAGGGGAGAGAAACATCAACTGAAGATGGTGCCGTCTCCATCCATCCGCCGGGAAGGGGCCAAAGTTCACCCTCACCTCCCCGGGCCACCTCGGACTCATTCCTTCAGGCGGGGGTGCTTGAAGCCCCCCGCTGCTGCTGCCTGTGATTCCCCATCAGATCCTGCCACGCGATCTAGCCCATCCCCTAGGCCCAGGTCAGGCCCAGTAGGGTTTTCAGCAGAGTCCTCTTGCCACGACCCCTTACCCTTGCTTCGCCTCCAAGCAAGAGCCGCCGCCTTCTCCTCCGCCGTCACATCTGTCTTCGAAGAGATCACCACCACCAGCAACACCGCCGCCACCCGCGGCTCTTGTCCCAGCATGGCCCCGCCCTGGTTCGCCCGTCCCCGCCGATGGCCTCCTCTTCCGGCCGCCGAACCGACGAGAGCACCAGTCCCGGCTCCAGTCCATCCCTCGCCGTCAACGACAACGCCGACGAAAGAGATCCATTGTCCCCGGCCTTCCCCACACCCTCGAACGATATCGGGATCACGCCCGTCACCGCCGGCAATCCCAACACGATCGTCCGATCAGTACGATCAGGACGATCCACGCCGTCCCCCCGTCCCGGCGTCACGCCTGCGTCCCCGACGCCCGTGCCTGTTTCATCACCGCCCACAAACATCGCATCCCCCTCCGGATCGACCCACTGAGGAGGAGCACCGGAGCTGATGGAGATACTCGCCGTCGAGATCGACATAGCCTCCAATCTGCCAAGCCTTAGATCTGTTCACACAAGAGGAAACAGAGAGGCGGCCACATAAGGGTTAATATCATAAAAACCCCCACACAAGTATACGTCATTTGCAAATAACACACAAAGTTACGACTTTTTTATCTGGCACACCTATGTATCACAAAATTATCATCGTCAGAATTTCTGTTACTTTTTCTATTATTATTTTTTTGGAATTCCGAAAACGCACTCGCTTCTTAAACCCTAATTTCATATCTTACCTTTTCTATTAATTTCATATCCGACTATTTCTGTTAAATTTTTTTTTTGAAATTCCGAAAATGCTCTCTCTCCCCTCGTCCGAGCTCCGGCCGAACATCGGCGACGCACCCTCTCCTCCCTCACTGCCCGAGCTCCGGCCGAAAAACGACGACACCAAGGGGCAATAGTCTCGTTAGGGTTTTGGGGGAGAGAAAGTATTGAATTTGATTTTGGGAAAGGATTTGAATTTGATTTATGTAATTATTTTTCTAATTTTTAGAAATAAAATCTGATTTATTAATGGTATTGTTGTAGTTTGTTTGAATAGTGAGGGGCATTTGCGTCTTTTTAATAAAAAATTAACAAAAAAATTGACGATGATAGTTTTGTGATACATAGGTGTGTCAGATGAAAAAAATCGTAATTTAGTGTGTTATTTGCAAATGACGTATACATGTGTGGTGCTTTATGATATTGACTTTAAATAAAATCATAGGTTTAACAAATAAAAAAATCCTATTTTTTATGATACAAAAGAGAAAAATATGAATGGAGAAGAAAATCCTCCAATTTTGAATGTGTTTACTTATATTTTTATATTTATTTTTTAAACATTAAAATCCTGTTTTAAAATTCTAAATTTCTAATACAAATTTATACAAAAATGTAAATATGTAGCACTTATTTACCATTATATAAAAATGATTCCGACTTGCAACCAATAAATACCTAATCCATTGTTTTACGATGAATCAAGAAACTTTTATCTTGTATTTTTTTTTATCAGCAAGACAAATTTAGATTAAAACCTCCAGCAAGGGAGTAGAGGAGTATAAGGCCGATCTTTCACTACAGATCAAAACACAAAAAATAACACCACATAATGAAACAAACAGGGGAATGAACTAAAAACCCCAACCAAGCCTCCCAGAGACAGAATGCACACTTGCATCACTAAAAACACTGAATTCTGGTCTAAGCACCAAATTTGTCTAACTTGAAGCATAAAGATTGTAAAACAGTCCTATATACCAGATTTCTCAACCATTAAGCACCAACAAACCCTAAACTCTACCAACCCTAGTCACCCCTACCCTAATTTAGTTCCGGATTTACAGCTACTCTCATCTCAAGAACTTGAACCCTAGAATAGAGTTGCAAGGTCGGGCCGGCGGTCAACACCGCAATCGACCGAGAAATTCCAGACAAAATTATCCGAACCCCCAAAATCAGAATAGAAATCAGGGAGATCTGTGGGCTAATGCCCTGTGTCCTCGCCGACGGCCAACACCGAGATCCGACGAGGCCAGACCACCAAAGTGGCCGGAAACACCAGGATCACCCTAATCGAATAAAGAAGATGGGGGAGAGAGTAGTAACCGAAAGAAAATAGAGTAGGAAAGAGATCTTACCAAACTCAGCCAAACCCTAGATCCGACAACTCTTCCTAGCAACGAACCGAACTGGCACCACACGATCTCACGAGCCCCTACTTTCGTCGGAGAGTCCCTGAGCAGAGACTTCCTCGTCTCTAACCACTCAGACATGGTGCAGGTGAAGGACTTCTATGAAACTCGCGCGACAGTAGCCTCGGTCGACTTCGAACTCACGGCGGGTCCTCTTGACGCTCCGGCCAGCACCGAGAACGCATGGAGAGAACCAGAATTTCTTCATATCTGAGCCGAAAGAGGCGGGTAGCGGATCTGACCCTGGGAAGCTCGAGGAGGCCGGGATAACCTTCAACGCCATCAGGGAGGGAAAGAGCTTGAAAGCGGCGGGCCACAACGGCAGAACCAGTGCAAAACTCGTAGATCCGGCATGGAAAGCCCAGATCTACGAGAAGAGACACCAAAGACTCCTATCTGCAAGAAACAAGACCAGATCGGAGGGTCGTCTTGAAGAGCCAACCGAAGAAAGAGAAGAAGCAACGAACCAGAGAGGAAGGAAGGTCGAGAGGTAGGGGCAAAGCCTCTCGGCGACGCTATCTACCGATGATCCGGTACTATCTACCCTAAATCGGCAAAGAAAAGCTGCCCATTTCCAGATCTGAAGCAATAGGTCGCCGGAGAGACCGAAACGAGGGGAAGAGGAAAGCGGTCAGAACGGAAGAAGAAAAGGGGTAGCGGCTGAGGAGGAGAGGAATGTGAGGGAAAAGGAGAAGAGAGGGCGGCCGTGACCTCGGTGGCCGTAGCCACGAGGCCACAGCCGCGAGCGGCGGCGAGGGTTACATGAAGAAGGGCTAGAGAGAGAAGCTCTCAAGTTTTAGAGTAATCTTGTATGAATAAAGATATTTTTAGGCAGAAATTCATATAGTTATTTTTAAACATTAGATTCAAGCTAATTACAATAATGAATGAGATTTATAATGTAACGAATTTTAAACATCAAAAACTACTTGCTTTTTAATTCATGAATAGTATTTCTTTTGTAATGTATATTACTAAACTATTATTTGATCAATATCTGTTGACTGAAGAAACCATCTTTAGATGTTGATTTTTTAGAAACTAATGTGACTTAAATATAAGGTCTTTGATTTAATATTTTTAAATTTTGAATAAGTTATTATTTGTGACCAGTACATAAAAATAACTTACTATATTCAACTCCAAAATTTATAACATCACCAGATAAAATCCAAAACATCATCCATTAAAATTATTTTTAGATCTTTCATACCTATACAACAAAAATATGATTTATATTTATGTGGAACATATAACAATCTATTGAAACTCACGACACCAATAATAACTTACGTATTTTCCCACCATTCATGCTATATGAATCGAATGTATACCACATTGAGTCGTTTAAGAGGATATATGTTATGTATTCACTACAATCGTCAATTACTTAAATTGATAGTTACTCGATACCTCTTTCTCTTAACATCGTATCCAAACCACAATTTCTATCCTTATGTCCTATACGAAACATGCAGTAACACATAATGAAAATACATAAATTTCATAACTCAATGTTGCTTACCATTCTCTGCATTGCTCAAAGTAACCCACATTTTAAACCATTTTGGTGACCAAATCCAACTAAGTAACTTTTTATTTATTAATAATTCACTTTAAAATATAACAAAATCGATTACATATATCGATGAAGTGATAGTGGACATGAACAGGAGTGGATTATTGACCATAATTTGTAGGAAGATGAAAAACAAAAACACAACAGAAGCAAAGCTAGCTAAGCCACACAAAAAATATGTAATCCATCTCCATCTGAGTTGACATTTGATTTCCTGATTACATCATTAATTAATAACGTATGGTCGGTTTTGGGTTCTACATCTACATTTTTCAATTTGTGGGAAGCAGATAAGAACAATGATCAAGAGTTTTGGCTTGTGGGATGCTTGTTAAAAAACAAAGAGAATATCTGCAAAATGGTAATGGTAATAAGTATAGACTCAAGGAAGGATATTTCATTAAATGATAATATAATACAAAGACAGGTATTTGTACTGTGAAATTAAACTTCAACCCTAGATATGAATATGTCATCTTTCACCATTTGTACTCATTATAAGCCGGATATGTTATTAACTGCAGTTCTGAGTTCTCGATCCATCTCCAAACAAAAAAAAAACTTATACACACAGAGATAAAGTACAGAAACAAAACCTCTTCTATCTTATATATGTTGGCATAAAACGAACCTCTCAAATGAAATAAATTCAATCTGCAGGCATATATAGATACCCTCAACTTTTTTTTAGTAAATTGTTATTTCAAACAGTTAATTAGTTACCTTACATACATAGATGAAGTATCAACATTATTCTTTTTTTGAACAAATAGTATGAAGATTATGAAATCATATAATAAATAGAAGAAAAAACTAACTATACTTATCTTAATCTTTATTATAAAACTGATACACACAAAAAGTGCAAGAAAACCTCTCATACAAAAGGTTAGACTTGAACCAAAATTAGTAAAATAAAAGTTAAGTTTATGGGCAATACATATATGGCATATTGATTGCATCTCTACCATAAATCTATTAAATATTATGTATTACCTGCAAGGCTGCGACATATGTAGCTCGAAATATTATGCATGGCTAAGTTAAATTAAAATTGTAATAAAGAACTCATATTTATCTACAGCACCAACACTATTTTAATATAAGAACAAGTCAATATATATTAATCCAGGGCTTGAGCCATTGGGTCTCGTAATCGTACGGCGAAGATAGAGCGCGTCTTGACGACGATATCGTACATGTGAAAGGACTTGAATCTGGAGAAATCCCTGGGAAGCGAAATGAGGTGCGGTGAGGTGTCTCCCCTGTGAAACTGAAGGAGGTCGGGTCGGGTCGGGTTGGCGTACCGAGTCCAGCCCAGCTCATTGAGTCGCTGCTCTAGTGCCGCGTAGGATCGAATCACCTGGTTCGCCGGCCGGTAGACCAGGACGCGGGGGCGAGCACCGGGTGCGGTGGCGGTCCCGGAGGAGCCGGGAGGGTGTCTTTGCTCGAATGACTCTCTGGTTGGGTTGGTGATCAAGCGTGCCACGCCATTCTCGTCAAATATCCACACACCTGACATTATTTCTACAGATGCAAATAATTTATATTTATAGGTGGACACTCGGCGGCACTTGAGTGGTTGAGTTGTAACATGTGTACATCGAAACAAATGCTCAAGTTTTTGTCCAATTCCCCCGTGGAGGTTGATCTTATTAGTAAGTATATATATTTGAAATGGATTAAGTGATTATTAGATGTAATTTAGATTTGTAATGCAAACTTAAGCTTATTCCAAGAATAAAGGTTTTTAGCTATGCTAAGTGTTTGTTTATTAAAATCTCTTCAAGCTGTTTCTAGCCGCCTCGTCGTTGGCTCTTTCCTGTCGTTGTCGACGTGCCTTGCGGTCTTGTACGGGTCCCCCTCTACAACTTTTATGGTTGTCGCCTGGATCACGTCGACATCATTCGTCCTCCCCGCCTCGGAGTCCCTCGACCTCCCCGTCTAAGATCATCTCCCCTTATCAACCTTCCTTGTCTATAAAGCCGTCATCGACGTATCCACCCCCTTGGCCTTCATCGATGCCTCTTCCCTGGTCCGTCTCCCGATTCCGGGTCGATAAGATCGTTGGGTTCTTCTTTACTGTATTTTTTTCCCCACTTTTTGCAAGGTTTAATTACACGGAAATTTGCGAGTCTAGGTTCGCTAACACTCCTCACGTCGTAAATTCTCCCTTACTTACTGTCGATTTCAAGTTCGATCGTACTCCTCACGGTGAAAAGAGCCCCCCATGGGATCAAACAGCGTTTAGGCACCATCTTGAGCAGTTCTCCACAGTTTGGCTTTACTTTTCAGTTTTTGTGCCCGTTATCTATAAACTGTGACTCACTTATTTTCGTACTCTCTATTTTAAGTTTCATTAAGCTATCATGGCTTCTTCAGACCGAGAGACGTACTCTCGAATTGGTGAAAAGAACTGTGAATAAAGCCTCTCACTAGCTCGCTAATGGGCTCTAACTACACCTGTTCTTCAGTGGTCAGTGAATCTTCTCCTTTAGACACTTCGGTTTTTTTTATAAGCAAAAGATTTATTGAACCTTTGCTTTTCTAAGATAGGAAAGACAAGGCAGGAGATCAACTTCAGAGAGGGATCATCCCAAAACTGAAACATGCTCAAAAGAGCAACGAGACTACAAACCCCAAGAACGGAAACCACAAAACAAAATAGAAGCAAACACCAAGCCTCCTAACCTACTTCTTACTCGGGTCCAAGAAGGTAAACATGTTAGAGACCGGGACAGGGCCTATAGCTTTTTCTGTCGATACAGGGGAAACCTCTTCCTTGCTACCCTCGACGTCCTCCAGCATAAGATGCGGGTTGATCTGTTCAAGCCCCACAGGACCAAGGTTAATAACCCTTTTTCCAACCTTTGAGCGATAGCTCCAATCACTCGAGCTATATTTTGTTGCAATATCAACCGTAAAGCTTCCGGAATTGCCTCCGACATCGTTAGAAGTCTTGGCTCTTGCTTGATAGAATACAACTGGAGAAGCAATTGTCTTTTTTGGCTAAGCCTTTTTTGGACGACCTCGTTTCTTTGGTTCACCCTTTGAGGGTTTAGACAAAGCTTTCTTCCACGGACTGCCTTGAAACCCGACAAACAAATCCCGAGATCCATCCACCAAAGCCATCCCATGGGCTGCCAAAAACTGTTGACCCGCCACCTCTGTTTGGGCCTCCTCGATTTGGTCCTCAAAACCGGGCCGACGATCCTTAAGACACTTCATTGTATTATCCTTTTAGATAATTAATAAACTTATAACTTTCACTCAAAAAAAAAGTGTTTGTTTATTTTAATTGCAATCAATAATTTTAAATTAGCATTATATCAAAGAAATGACTGCTTGTTTTTCTAACCATATGTTTTTTCGCAACAATTACTCTCTCCCCTCAATATATGAACAATTATGAGTCTTCAAACCACTCAATATCTTTTTACATTTCACCCCTACATTTTTTCGATTTTTCATGATTTCGAATATATTTTGTGACGAGTCTCCTCTCACTGAATAAGAGTGATCATCATACCATTTAACTCGAGGCTCCAACAGTAGCGGTTATAAATGGCCTCCCCTCATGTATCATGCTCTTCTCATTACACCTATTTTGAAAAAGAAATGTCGTCCTTACATTCACTCTGAAGAAGACGTGTCAGATCCTCCAACCAAAAAGAGACATGTTAAAGACGTGAGTAATCACACCAACCATTGTCTCCATCTTCACACTCATATCCAGGTAAGTGATAGCTAGTACGAATAGTCACCCCTCATGTACCATTTCGTCCTTCTTATATTCATCTAGAAGAAAATTTTCGGATCATGCTATGGAAGAAGAAGAAGAATCTTGTGTTATAAAAAGCACATACAATGATATATCCAACAAAAAATCTTGGTGAATTAAATGTTTATGACGAAGATTACAATAAGTCTTGGTAATTTCGTTACGACCCCATCTATGTTGTCTTTGTTTATATATTGTTTTCAACTTTTAATTAATGTTTAATATAGAGAGTATTAATTTGTTGAGTACGGATTAAATCTTGTTCTTAATAAAAAACGCTCTGTCTACTTCTGCAAAGAGGTTCTTTTCTACTCTAACTAGGGTTCACATCGTCGCCTCCGCTGCTGTCAGCCACACTGTCCGCTGCAACCGGACCTCTCTCCCCCTCCCCGTTACACGTCCATTCGATCATCAGTCGCCAGTGATGGTTCATCCAGGATCTCGCCATCAGCACAACCTAGGTCACCCTGGCCGTCAGAGAATCATCCCCGGACTCATCCCTCTTCGCTCGGACTGGCCATGACACCTATGGCCATGCATCGCCGGGGTGGTTGGTCCATGCTGGGAGGGGCCCCGGGACCGTTGTGGCCGTATCTGCCGCTTTGGGTCGGAACACCTCAGATGGAGCCTCGCCGGGAACTGGATGCCCGTTCCTGATATCAACGATCGGTTCTGGATTGGGATCGGGCTGAGTCCCACCGGGGCATCCACCACCCGATGATGGCCCCCTTCCATCCATCGGAGCGCTTTTTCCCTCCGCCATGCATGTTGGTCCCTCCACCGATCGGGGCGTCGCGGCCGTCGACGTCATCCAGGAGACATGCAAACCCTAGGGTGCATGCAAACCCGGGGAATCGAGGGGCTCTAACTAGGGCCCTGGGACCACATCCTCCGTCATCAAGGCGACATGGGGCGCTGTCTCCGCGCCTCAGAACACAACCGGTGATCGTCCAGAGGGAGGACTCACCCACCCACAGGCTTCCAGGACTCCCTAAGACCTCGGTGAATCGTTACACACAGAGGGACATACCGTTGACCCGTCGAGGGATATTGAGGTTCAACCCTAGCATTGGGCCCCGGCCTAGGAAGATCAAGACACGGCACGAGCCAGAGGCACCAGATGGAGAATATGAGAAGTCGAAGTTCCCAGACACTACTGGCCATGCCCAGGAACGGATCATAGGCCCCGGGGCTATAGCCCCCCGGGGGGTGAATGATCCCCTAAGGCGGGGTGGGGTGGACCGTCTGGGGACTATAACCACAGACCCGAGACAACTACAGCCGGGAGGTCTCAGGGAATCCGCACTAAAGGCTAAGTTACTCCTTTTTTCCCATGTTTTAGGTCGAATAACTATTTGGCTAGATAAGATTAGGGTTGTGTCTTATTTTGTGATTGAAACGTTGGATCGAGGAACTCTTGAGTTTGGATCTGCGAAACAAAGCAGACCTCACGTATGGATCCATGAGCGTCTGACGGGCTACGACCGGTTGGGACAAAATTTTGGTTTCCATGACTGTTATGTCATCTCTTGTAAGCTTGATATGAAATCGTAATACAATACTTCTTTCCCGTTTCCAAAATAATAATTAATGTTTAATATATATTACTGTATGTAATAACTAATTTAATTATGATTTTTGTTAAAGATCCAAAAAAAGAGCTCTGTTAGGATTTTGAGCGTCTTGCGCCGTCTGCGCCACCATGGCTATGGCTATGACAATTGTCATAGTCTATGTCATGGTTCTTCTTCTCTTCTCTATGCATCATCTCTTCGGCACATCCCTTTTGAGTCTTGTCCGAGTTTTCTCTACTAGGGTTCCTTTCGGGCCTGCACGAGTTTTCTCTGCTAGGGTTCCTCTCAGGCCGCCGCTAACCACCGACGCGTCTACCGATCCAGTTCGGTCCCCCCTCTGCAATCCCGATGGATGTCGTCTGGCTCACCTCACCGTCAACCAACCTTCAAGCCGCATGACGTCGTCGACGTCCCTGTAGCCGCTGTCACCGCCCCTGACGCACTCCTGATTCCGCTGCCCTGGGGGTTTCCGTCTCTACAGTCGTCATCCATGATGCTGCCGCACCACCCTTGAAGTAGCTGCAATCGTCGCCGCCTCTGATGCCGCCGCCGTCTCGGATGCCGACTAGGGTTTGAAGGAAGTAAGGCGGGGAGGGAGTTACTTGGAGAAGAAGCAACCGAGGACGTCAACCAACCGTCAAGCCACCTGAAGCCGTCGACGTCCCTGCAGCCGCCGCCGCTATGCCTGCTGAACAGGAAATAGAGAATTTCCCTAGGGATGAGAGCATCAGGGACTGACCTTGGGAGGGGTCCCTAGACGATGCACTGCCCCCCCCCCCCCCCCCCCCCATCACTTTTACCGTTTAGGTCCATCGAGATCTACGTTCTTCTAGTCTCCATGATTTGTTACGAGTGCTTACCATTAACACCTACCCAACATGGATAATCTTAACTTTAACAACCTTCTCTTCTATGCCCTAATAACACTAGAATCTTCACTGTGAAAGCTCTAATCCAATTCAATCATTTACAAAAATTAAATAAATTATATTTAAGTTATACTTAATTATATGTGTTTTCACCTAACTACACTGGTCGGTATTACGACAAAATTGTCTCCCGACGACTTTGATTATAAAGAAGACGAAGGCACTGCTTAAGCGGCGACAGTGGGTGGCACATGAAGATAACCAAGTGAAAAATTATCAACATAGGTTGTGACGGGCGACTGGAAGGTGGCAGAACTCGCTTATTCAGGCTCGACGTTCACCAAACAGATCAAAACTTCTTTATTCAAGCACAATACGACTTGGACCTGTAACTATGTCTTTTTTGGTTGCGAGTCCATGACTATCGATCTTCTGACGTCGGATTGGAACGACTTCCAACCCATTTACCAGTAACTCTCACTCCAACTACAGATTATTTGTGAAAAATAGAAATTAGAAGATAGAGTGAAACATAAAAGATAGAGAGATGAATGAATCGGTAAATACACAGGGAATAAGACGATTTATGTCACTTTAAAAATTACATATCTTCATGAGTAATGGACGTGATCATTTTTCCGTCAGATAACTAATGTAAATTAACATGGAAGTTATGAAAACCAAAAATAACGGCCAAACAGGTATAAAAATAATTAAATATTTTTTTTGAAACGAGTAATTGAGGAATTTCTTTACCGTGAAACGTAAACCACACAGGGTAGGGCATAACAGCCCAGGGTTCCAGATATATGTATAGGCCGACCGTAGTCCACCCGACGCTCATGGACCCGTAGAATTAGTCTGCGTGTGGTCGCAGACATTAACTCATGAGATCCCCTTACCGACATTTCAAAATTACAAAATAAGAAATAACTAAACCACCAAGTCCAAAGACCTAACCAAACTAAAGGAAAAAAATAAACAACATAGAACAAGTCTGAAAATAATGCTCTGCATACGGTTTTACCGAGACTTCTCAGCATCGACAGTCCCGGGTCTGTGGGTATAGGCCCTGGATGGACCTTGCCACCCCCACCGGATCCTATCATTTTTCTGAAGGAGGGTATGGTCCCTTCATCTGTGTCTCCTGAGCTCCTTTGTCCTCCCTTGACGACTATAGGACCTCGCCATCGTCTTCCTCGTCCGGTACCGGAAGCTTCGTCCCCATCAGAGACGTGGGTGTGGTTTGAGAATCCCCTACCACTACCGTCGAACAGATCGGGGTAGTTTTGTACAAAACCGTCAACGTCCTTCACGGGCTCGCCGTGTTTCGCCCGAACCAACTCTTTGTTGCTCCTTTTTCCCACGCATGGCCGTACCTGGCGAAGTTTGCATCAGATCCGGAACAATAGCGGCTGAAAGTCGATCACCGTCATTTCGGTGTTGGAGGAGTCGGTGTTTCTCCCGATGAGCGGTAGGGAGAGGGTTGGGTTCGACCAGAACGAAGACGTGAAATACGCCGTGACCTCCGTGTTACAGTACTCCGGCGCCCCGAGAACGATCCCGTCGCCGAGGGTGATGCGGCGAGCTTCGCACCGCCGTTGATGAATACCAAATCAGAATCCACATACACGACGCGACACACGTAGATGAGGAGAAACTCGCGCGGACAGCCTAGGGCGGCGCGTATGGAGGTGGAGATGAGCCCCATCACCGCTGAGACGTCGAGTCAGATCAAAAGTGTCCAGTAACATCGTTTGGATTGGTTTCATAGCTTACTGACATAGCTTCGTGGCTGACTGGATCAAAGGGGTTTAGCGGCGGCGGACGAGAAAGAAGAAGGGGAGCGTGTGCGTCCAAAAAAAACTCCAGGGTTTGATTAGTTGAGAATACAATTACAAATAAATCACTCTGTGATTAAAATAATTTAATATAATTTCTCTAAAATAATCATAAAATATCCGGACTCAAAAATCAGGAAACCGTAACACATACCCGTTTCATGTCCGCGGACACGTGTTTGGCATGCACAATGCATCTATTATAAAGCCAGGTGTAATCCCTGTCATCACAAACAATTTCCAGCCCAAGTCTCAACCTCTATACCAATGTCTTTACTCGCGCAATAGCCAATCACCTTCAGCAATTCCTTCGTTATCCATAAACCCCTGAACGCGCGAGAAAATAATAACGATTCTTCTCTTCTATATAAATCGCGGATCATGCCTCTTCGGTCTCAACTTGGCTCTTTTCTTCTACCCAGGTTAGTGAAAGGAGCTTAGAATCTGCTTCTCCCCTGTTTGGATAGCGAGAAAATTGTTTGATCATTCCATTTTTTTATCGAGCCATGGCATGAGATGATTGGTTCATAATGTTATACATTTGTTTGGTTGCCGAGAAAATAGTGTGGAATGAAATAGCTCCGGATCATGAGTTAGTTGTTCACTATGATCAGTGGAATATAGAGACTCTAATTAAGCGCTGATTCCAGCTCAAATGTGTTCATATCTACTTAGATGCTAACCTAATAATGATGCTAACCTAATAATGGAGATCTTGTTTTATATTTTTGCCCCTTTCTGTAGATTTTGCTTTACTTAAATTTCATGTGTAAGAAATTTAATAGAATGGAACTTAATATGGAACATGACTGAAGGTATTGTAGTGGTTCAGACCATCTATCTGATAATCTCTTATGCTCAGGTTTGTAAAGTCAAAGATGGCGAGAAACGTGGACAAGGTCAAACCCTTGCTCAAGAAGGCTGCTTCTTCGATATTTGAAGCCCAACAAAAACACATGGAGCAACAAGGAAGGATCGGCAACAACGTCAGACAGATATGGTAACGTAGTCTATACGAAACAATTATTTTTTGACTGATTTGTACTTTACATTAGGTTGTTGCATCATGCATGTGCATGTTCTTTTTTACATCTACGTTCAGTGAGTAATTTTTTTTATATTACTGGTTTGACATTTATAGGAGGAGCGAACACAGTTGAAGAGAAAGTCGGTTCAATATTGTGAGTTGGCGAAAAAGCACAAGGTTTGTTCTTGCCTGTTTTTCATATTTGTTGAAATGTGACTTGATAGTTAATGAAGTTATCTTGCATTTTCAGTGAGGGGCACCGATTTTTTTTTTTTGTAGATCCAAGTGAGAATAACAAACAATAATATTAAAATATTAATTTCGTGTAAAATTAAACAATTAATACTTATTTCATAAATATGATTGTCACAGTTTACATATTTCAAAATTTTCATATTTTGAAGATGGTGTAAAATAATTTTTTGTTGACACAACAAAAATATTTTTTTTAACGTATACAATTTTCGTTGGTCTTCCACTCGATTTAAACGTGCATGTGCCCCTCCTCAGTCCTTAGTAAGTCCGCCGATGACTCATGCTGGCCCTACTGATTATGTTCCAACATAAAAGGATTCATGAACTTGAAGAAGACTTGGAAGAGAAGGATTCTAAGTTGAAAGTGATGGAATCTGAAATGGAAGATATGAGAGCTCTCAATAACACTTTGATCATAAAGGAGAAGCGCACCAATGATGAACTAGTGGAAGCACGTGAGGCGCTAACCGAGGTGAGCACTTACACTTGTCTTCTTACTATTAAGAGCATCCAATCAGGCCACCAGAAAAAAAATATCAAATGCCCAGCACATCACACTAGATTTAAAAATAAATTAAATTAAACACAAGTATTATAATATCACTGTTCCAAATTTTCTTGATTTTAATAGTGGGGTTATTTTAGGTCCTAATGTCCAATTTTCAGAAATTGTTAAATCCTAATCTTATAAAACTAAAATTGTCATGTTGTAACGGTTATTTAATTGAAATTGTCAACTGTTTCTAATTTTAAACGAACGTTAACTTGACCAAGTGAAAAGTCATATTTGTCCTCAAATATGATCTTTCTTCGGACGTTAACTTGGTTGAACTTCATCTCTTCATCTCAGTCTTCGAATTGCATCTCTTTATATTCGAGCTTTGAACATCATCTCTTCGTGACCTCAGTTCACCCAAGCTCTATGAAAAAATGACGCACGTGAGTCACTGTTCAGGGAAACCGTTACTTTAAACAGTATTTTTTTGTTTTTAATAATTTAGTTTTGAAATTTGTTACTATTTGATAATTTTTCAAAGTTTGAGTGTGAATTTGACAGGTTTGAGTGTGAATTTGACAATTAAGCATAGTATGACGTTATTAGGACATGAAGTAATCTCTTTACCACTAGGACATGGAATAATCTCTTTAAATAGTAGTCCCTTTTGGCAAACTATATTTATGTGTGGGTCTTGGTTGTAGTACATTCACTCACAGGCTCTCAAAGAAGAGAACACACAAGAACAACAATTGATTTCTGTGAAGATGATGGGACAACTACCTTCTGGGCCTTTCATCTCTGCTGTAGAGAGAGAGTATGGTGCTACTGCTGGTGGTGATGATCTTGATGAAGAGGACAAGTTGGATTTGAAGGAGCAATGCTCTTTGAAAGGAGCAGAGTTATGTTCTCTATGGGAGTCTCATCTTAAGGATCCCAATTGGCATCCTTTCATCCAAGTGGAAGGAAATGACAAGGTATGCATATTTTTCGAACAAATAAAAATGTTTTTTTTTTAATTTCTCCAGCTGAGTATATGTAAGTCTGCTATATATGATGCTTTTTTTGCAGCTAATAATTAATAAAGGTGATGAGAAACTCAAAACAATTGAAGGAAGAACATGGTTCCGAAGTCTACAAGGCTGTGAAAATTGCACTAACTGAGCTCAACGAATACAATGCAAGCGGTGGGTATGCCATAGCCGAGCTATGGAACACTGACACGAATAAAAGGGCAACCTTGAAAGAAGGAGTGACGCATATCTTGAATCAATTTGAATACACTAAAAAATTGAAGGCCAAACTGTCTTTATTTGGTGGATTCTGAATCTCACTCTATCTTAGCTGTTTATTCCAGGGTTGATCTATATATCCCGCGTGCTGATGTTGGTTTTTGAAGCTGGAAATGAAGCAATGTTTATGTTTCATCATCCTATAATTAAAATAGTAGGGAGTGTAGTGTTTTGGATGTTGTTGTGCTTCCGTCTTATGTTTTAATGAGAACTTGAATCTATATATATATATATATATGTATATGTTTTGGTACAAGTTTTAAATTTTTTCTTCTTTAGTATTTCACATCTGGACATTTTGAAAGGAAATCACATTCATGGTAAGGTAATGGGACGTTGATGAGAAGAAAGTTAAAATATGTAGGTTTCTAATTTTTACCTGCATAGCGTTTGGTGTAAGACCTTACTTACATGTATTTCATGTTTTGTTTTGAAACTGATTTTAGTGAGAATGAATAAGTTTTGTGAAAAATTTGAGAGGCTCTTTCGCCCACGATCCTCCACTTTTACTTGTCTTAATGACGATCGTCTGTCTAATATGAGCTTTAGATGCAGATTTAACTGCAAGAAAAAAGATCCAAACCAAAATAATTCATGTTGGGTCTCCAATTCACAATAATTCATATTAGGTTTCCAATTCACAGTAACTTTAGAATAAAACATCAAATCATATGAGACTTACAATATACTCGAAGTGAGACCTAAGAGAACATGTTAAACAAAACCAAGAAACATATTGTAAAATTAAATGGCCAATTACTATCCAAAGTAATTTAAGGTCAAAAATTTCTCAACAACCTAACACTAGACATCAAACCTCAAAACTAATCAAGATCTTTATTGATATTATCCACTAAACACTAAATTACATGTAGTTTATGGATAGCTGATTGGTTTTCGGGTTCAATGCACCACAAATTGTATATCTTTCTAAAAAATATTTGATTGCATTCAAATATTAACTACCACCTTATTCATCAACTGATAAAGATTCAACGTTACATGCCACTCCTATAGTACCTGACGGGCAAAAATTTAGGTGAAAAAAACTGATACAAAAATATAGGATCAAAGGGTATAAACTGTTTTTAAGATATGTTTGGTCTTTTGCTTATAAGCCATTGAACCATGTACGGTGTATGTGTGCATCCATGCGAACCCACTCCCTAAGTACTTCTCATACAAACAACGAAGAAGTAAAGCAAAAATAGAGGAACAACTCAGAAAAATGATGGATGGCTTAACACAACCAGAATGGTAAACTATAAACTGAGCTTATCATGAAACTTTATCTACCAAAATCCGAAATTTCTTTCCATGCTTGTCTATAATGATTGTTGAACACCAAAAAGACGTACCACAATGTCGAGTTGATGTTACAAATAGGCATCATAAAGAGCAAAATAAGCCATTAAAATAGTAATTGTCAAATTAAAACAAACAAAAAATAATGACTAACTGATTGTTGGTTGAACAAAACTCGCAAAGCTAATATATAATAATTATTTAAAGAGAAGCTTACTAAATATAGGAGAAAACGGCTCCAATTGACATACATTGGTCAACAAAGACTCGTGGCCCTCTCTCAGAAATCAAGCAATTATTTTCATACAATCAGTATATCAATAAATGGTGGATATAGAATTGCAAAACACATTTTAAAAAATGGTTTATGATGGCTAAAATTAGGGATCAATGAATCATTAACTAACCTCATATTTTCAAATTCTTCTGAATGTTATGTAAATTTAAAATGGGTGCTATAGAATAGCCTCCAATACATCATAAACTCAAGATGCTTGACACAACACTCTACTTAGGAAACCTCCAGTTCATAGTGACCACATAAATTATCCAAAAAATTCACGCACATAACATTAACAGAGGAGGCAGAGGCAGCTAACTCAAGTGGCAGGGGAGGTGATAGCGGTGACGGCTCTAGTGACAGAGGAGGCGAGGACGAACCACTGGTGGCTCTGGTAGTAGAGGAGGAGTAGGCGACGATCGAGTTTTAGTGGCGACGTTGGTGGCGGCGATGGTGGCAATCACGAAGGCCTCGGGGGCGAGATTCGAAGCATAGACGATGGAGTACATGGTGGCGGCTCTAATGACATTGGTGGTGGCGGTGTTGGTGGTAGACGAGAAGGGCAGATCCGGAGTAGAGGCGGTGGAGTAGATAGAGGAAGAGGAGGTGGCGTTGGCGGCGATGGCGGCTCAGGAGACGGAAGTAACGGTACTAGTGGTGGCCGATTGATCTTCAGGGAGAATGAGGAGGGAGTGGTGGTGTTCGATCACGAACAGTGGTGGGAGATCGGGATGTCCTTGATACCGTCTCTTGATCGTTCCGAGAAGGGATCCGGTGCAGGGACGTTGGAATAAATCGAGAAAAGAGGGTGATGGTGAAACAGTGATAGATGAACGAAACGATAACTATAAAAAGAACACTGATTTCGACGAAGTAAACTAGGACCGACTCTTAAGGAAAAATTTATTTGTTTCTTTTTTAATCATAGCCTCACTTAAACTCCATAGGTCCATTTATTTAACTCATGTAACTAAAATCCTATTACCCCATTTACTTGTATTCGATAGGGAGAATACCAAATAACAACAGTTAAATGCAACACAGCGGAATCAATTCTCCCACACTTGTGCAAACCAAATAGGAAACCAACAAACAGAGCAGATACGAAACACAATGCACACAAGATTTTAGCGTGGAAAACCTTCTCAAGACGAGAAGTAAAAACCACGGGACCCTCTAGGCCTCTTAATCATCCACTATCAACTTCAATGGGTACAATATCTCTCTAATCAAATTAGAGGCATACACAATATCTCAACACAACCTAGTGTTGGAACTAGCAACAAAACTCAAGAAAGAAGAAGATAAATCTCACCAACTTGGTGGCCCAACTTGCAGCTCGTGTATCTGAAGAACGAACCGTTAAAACCCAAATTCCACCGTCCACTTTGAAGACCTATATGTGGAGAACATTCACTCCAAAACTCAGCATCATCGGACCTTGGATGAACCTCCGATCGTGCTCTTCAACGTGGCTGGTCGGACTGGAAATCTGCAGAAAAATCTGCACCTCTTCTTCTCCCTTTTGCTTCTCTCTCTCAACAATTGAGGCACTAACACTTCCAAATCTGATTTCTAAAAGCTATATAGAAACCCTATCTCCATTTGGGCTTAAGTTGCACCAAATAGGTTTTGGGTCTTGTTCCATTTAATTGAAACAAGCCCAACAAATCTCCCCCGTTTCAATAAATGGAGGGCATTGCCATTCCGGCAATCTTGCAACATACCTCAAGCTTCTCTCGCGGTAGTGCCTTAGTGCACATATCGGATCCATTCTCATCCGTGTGAACTTTCTCAAGCTCAAACAACTTCTCCTCAAGAGCATCTCTAAGCCAATGATACCTCACATCAATATGCTTCGACTTTGCATGAAATGTCGAATTCTTGCACAAGTGGATTGCACTTTGGTTATCACAATAAACCACATACCGCTTCTGCTTGAGACCAAGCTCTTGTATGAATCTCTTCATCCACAACAACTCTTTACATGATTCAGTTGTTGCAATATACTCAGCTTCTGTAGTGGAAAGTGCTACACACTTTTGAAGCCTTGATTGCCATGGAACTGCTCCACCTGCAAATATCATCAAGTAACCAGAGGTGGACTTTCTGCTATCAACATCTCCTGCCATGTCTGAATCTGAGTACCCAACTAACATAGGTTCTCCACTTCCGAAAGTAAGTCTAAAACTAGAAGTACCCCGGAGATATCTCATAATCCATTTGACTGCATCCCAATGCACTTTACCTGGATTAGATAGAAAACGGCTAACAACTCCAACTGCATGAGCAATGTCGGGTCTAGTACATACCATAGCATACATCAAGCTTCCTACTGCCGAGGCATATGGAACTCTCTCCATGTCTTCCATCTCCTTCTCTGTAGAAGGGCTCTCCTTTGTGCTTAGCTTAAAGTAAGTAGCAAGAGGAGAGCTAACCTCTTTAGCTTTGTCCATGTTGAACCTTTGCAACACCTTCTCAATATATTGCTCTTGTGACATATACACCTTCTTCGCGCCTCTATCGCGAGAAATTCTGATACCAAGAATATTCTTCACAGGACCCAAGTCTTTCATAGCAAAAAACCTGACTCAGCTGCTTCTTCAACCTGTCTACTCTAGAAATATTCTTCCCAACAATTAGCATGTCATCAACATATAGCAATAATATGATAAAATCATCATCAGAGAATCGCTTCACAAAAACACAATGGTCACACTTAGTTTTCTGGTAGCCTTGCTCCCCCATAACTGATTCAAACTTCTTGTACCACTGCCTTGGTGCCTGCTTCAAACCATAAAGGTTTTTCTGTAGCTTGCACACATACTCCTCTTTTCCCTTTTCTGCGAAACCCTCTGGCTGCTCCATATAAATCTCCTTGTCTAAGTCACCATGGAGAAATGCAGTCTTCACATCCATCTGCTCAATCTCCAAATCAAGACTAGCTGCTAAACCTAGAACAACACGAATAGATGACATCTTAACAACCGGAGAAAATATTTCATCAAAATCAATATCTTTCCTCTGCCTGAACCCTTTTACCACCAATCTAGCTTTATATCTTGGGCGTGAGGAATTATCTTCCTGCTTTACTCTGTACACCCACTTGTTCTTCAAAGCTCTCTTACCTTTCGGCAACTTAACCAACTCAAAAGTATGGTTCTCATGCAATGACTTCATCTCATCTTGCATGGCCTCAACCCACTCCTCTTTGTTCTCATCTTCAATGGCTTCTTCATAACTTTGAGGCTCTCCCCCGTCAGTTAGTAACACATACTCATCAGTAGAGTACCTTGAAGAAGGATGACGATCTCTAGAAGATCTCCTGAGTGGAACAATTGGTGGATCAACAGGTACTGGCAACTGCTCATGGATTTCATCATCCATCTCAACCTCTGTTGGAATGTCAACATTGCCTGTATCTTGATTGTCATCATGAACTTCGTCTTCAACCTGACTTTGTAAACCTGCAGAAGGAACTATATCAAAGTCAATCAAGTCATCACTATATGGAGGAAGATCTACAACTTTCTTCATATCTTTAACGTTCTGGTCTTCCATAAAAACCACATCGCGGCTTCTAACTAGCTTCTTTTGTACAGGATCATAAAACCTGTATCCAAACTCATCCAAGCCATAACCGATGAATATGCATTGTCTTGTCTTCACATCAAGCTTAGACCTTTCATTCTTTGGTACGTGCACAAATGCCTTGCACCCAAAAACTCTCAAATTATCATAGGAGACATCCTTACCTGTCCAAACTCTATTTGGAACATCAAACCCAAGAGGAACACTAGGTGTGAGATTTAACACATGTACCACCGTACTCAACGCTTCACCCCAAAAGGATCTCGGTAGTCTTGCTTGTGAAAGCAAACATCTCACCCTCTCAACAAGTGTCCTATTCATCCTCTCATCTAACTCATTCAACTGAGGTGTCTTCGGAGGTGTCTTTTGGTTTCGAATACCTTGATCCCTACAATACTCATCAAAAGGACCACAATACTCACCTCCATTATCTGTCCTGATGCACTTCAACTTCTTCCCAGTCTGTCTCTCAACTAGGGCATGAAACTGCTTGAAAACTCCAAGCACTTGATCTTTCGTCTTCAAGGTGTAAGCCCACACCTTCCTTGAATGATCATCAATAAAAGTCAAAAAATAAAGTGCACCGCCCAATGTCCTTTTCTTCATAGGACCACACACATCAGAATACACCAAATCAAGTATTTCTGTCTTTCTAGAAGGAGGAGATGATTTAAAAGAAATTCTTGTTTGCTTACCGGTCAAGCAATGTTCACACTTCTTCAATGGTGTGCAACTCATCCCCGGTAGAAGATTCTTCTTGCTCAACATCATCAATCCCTTCTCACTTATGTGACTAAGCCGACTGTGCCACAATTCAGTTGTACCTTCACCATCAACTGCATTAACAATGCCATCACAAACTATAGCTCGAGTAACGTACAACGAAGCACACTTGCTCCCTCTAGCCACAACCATAGAACATTTGATGAGCTTCCACTTGCCATCACCAAAGTGATGATGAAAACCTTCATCATCGAGCCTTCCTACAGATATCAAGTTCAAGCGAATGTCAGGAATATGCTTAACATTTTTAAGAACCAAGAGTGTACCATTTTCCGTCTCCAAGCTCACATCTCCAACGCCAATAGCCTTTGACGTGTCTCTGTTTCCCATCTTAACACTCCCATAGTCACCGGCTGTATAAGATGAAAAGAAATCCCTCCTCGATGTAGCTGGTATACTGGCACCACTATCTGCTATCAAACTAGTCTCTTGAGAAGCCAAATTGACAGTTTCTTCATCATCACATAGAACAAGGAACTCCTCTATAATAACAGCAGTATTATCATCATCACCACCGCTATTGTGCTCCTTTCCCTTTCCTTTGTCATATTTGGTGTCTCTTTTAAATTTACGGCAATGCTTCTTCATATGCCCCTTTTGACCACAATGATAGCACTCAACATCAGCAAACCGGTTCTTACTTTTACTTCTGCCTCTGCCTTTCGGATCTCTGCTCTTACTCCTCCCTCTTTGTGTAGTAACCAAGACCTCCGTGTGTGAAGAGGAACCCTGTGACTTTCTTCTCGTCTCTTCATTTAGAACACACCCCTTAGCCATATCCATGGTAATAACACCATCTGGAGCTGAGTTAGACAATGACGTTCTTAACGTCTCCCAAGAGTCCGGCAAAGTACCCAGAAGCCACAAACCTTGAACCTCATCTTCAAACTTGATACCCATTCCTGCAAGTTGATTAATAATACCCTGAAAAACATTCAGATGATCTGTCATAGGACTCCCATCCTGATACTTCAAACTCATCATCTGCTTAATCAGAAATAACTTGTTATTCCCTGTCTTTCGAGCACACAATTGCTCAAGCTTGCTCCATAAAATGCGTGCATCTGTCTCTCCACTAACATGATTCAAAACATTATCATCAACCCATTGCCTGATGTAACCACACATTTGGCGATGAAATAATTTCCAAGCACCATCAGTTTTACCCTCAGGCATTTCTTCACTGAATACCGGCAGATAATAATCCTTCACATAAAGAAGATCCTCCATCTTGCCCCTCCAAACATGATAATTAGAACCATTCAGATTAACCATTCTACTTGTATTAGCTTCCATCGTTTAACACAGAAAAACCCAACAAGCCAACCAGGCTCTGATACCACTCTGATAGGGAGAATACCAAATAACAACAGTTAAATGCAACACAGCGGAATCAATTCTCCCACACTTGTGCAAACCAAATAGGAAACCAACAAACAGAGCAAATACGAAACACAATGCACACAAGATTTTAGCGTGGAAAACCTTCTCAAGACGAGAAGTAAAAACCACGGGACCCTCTAGGCCTCTTAATCATCCACTATCAACTTCAATGGGTACAATATATCTCTAATCAAATTAGAGGCATACACAATATCTCAACACAACCTAGTGTTGGAACTAGCAACAAAACTCAAGAAAGAAGAAGATAAATCTCACCAACTTGGTGGCCCAACTTGCAGCTCGTGTATCTAAAGAACGAACCGTCAAAACCCAAATTCCACCGTCCACTTTGAAGACCTATATGTGGAGAACATTCACTCCAAAAATCAGCATCATCGGGCCTTGGATGAACCTCCGATCGTGCTCTTCAACGTGCCTGGTCGGACTGGAAATCTGCAGAAAAATCTGCACCTCTTCTTCTCCCTTTTGCTTCTCTCTCTCAACAGTTGAGGCACTAACACTTCCAAATCTGATTTCTAAAACCTATATAGAAACCCTATCTCCATTTGGGCTTAAGTTACACCAAATAAGTTTTGGGCCTTGTTCCATTTAATTGAAACAAGCCCAACAGTATCCTATCCAACTTACTTGAATAATTTACACCTCACCTGTGAATCCAAACTAATTCTAAAGGTTGCCACCTTCACATTTAACTCTGAAAATTATCATCGCACATATTTTGTGTCTCACGGTTGGTCTACTTTTGTTTCAGCTTTTCGCCTATAATATCGTTTCATCACCGTCATTTTGTATTTCACTTTGCCGCTCCTTGTCTTTACTGTTGCGATTTTTGGTAAAAACAATAATCCTATCAAAAATTGATCGGGCGAGAAACCAAAATATTAATGGATGCTCGGTTTTAATAGTGATGTTGACGATAAACACTTGAGACAGTCGGTCCATTGTTGGATCCGATTAACTAGACTGTCCATTCCTACGTAAACCTACGACCCTTTGGAGAATTCATTTTTTCATAAAAGACAAATTATCACATACACATAAGCTGGATCGTTTGACATTGGCTATAACATGCCATGAAAAACTGAAGATGTCAAAAAATAAAGTGAACGTATATCATATATGTACACCTTCAAGTCATCGTATGAGCCAAAGGAGCTAAGAGCACCCCCAACTGCTGACGTTGAGTTGGTGGTGAGGTGTTGGCGGTGACGAGTCAGCGGAGAGGAGGTGGCGGTGAGAACTGGCGCTGAGCTCACCGGTGGCTCTCACCGCCAGCACCAGCGGGCAGAAAATCTTAAAAACCTATAAAATGCTATTGAAAAAATAAATTTGATTTTTCAAAATAAAAAAAGTTTAATTTTCTTATCTTAAAAATATATATAAATGTGTATACTTAAATCAAACAAAACATACTTAATCTTTTGTTCTCTCCCATCCTAATTCCTATCCGAATCAAATTGTTTGGATAAGCATTTTTGAGTTGTTCTGCTGGTTTAGTTTTCAATTCTAGATATGCTTATTGTTGGATGTAAATGGAAAAATCTGATGGGTTATTTAAATTAAATTTTTTGATTTATTTTTTATTTTTTAAGTCATGAATGAGGCAATAAAATCATAATTGAATTAACAATCAATTCTGATTATGACAATGAATTGGGGGCTGAAATCGTGGGATTTGTCTCCCCACGCATTTCCCTTTTTGCCCTTCCCAAGAGCCTATTTATACCTCTTTCTAAGACTTCAAAAATCAGATCAAAAATACATCAGATTCATCTCTCAAATAGTTTCTCTCATTCTCATTTTGGTGACGGATCAACCGGCTTCGAGTTCCCTGACGATTAGTCGTTTTATCCTGGGAGACCGCTGCCATTACAGGGCAGTCAAGAGTATTAAGGACATAGGATTACCTGGACTCGACTAAACCCTATTCCAATTCCTCTATTTTCTATAAATCGTTTGATATTGTTCTCCAATTTCTATAATAATTTGTATTTGATTTTTGTTATTATACTAACCACCTAACACTTATTTGACCCTATGTGTTTGTGGATCCAATGGATACCAACCCTATAGCAAATGATATTGATGGGCCTTGTAGCGGAATAGGGTCTATCAAGTTTCATTATATATTATAACAATAAGGTACCTATTATGCAGCTACAAATTCGTGCGGGTAAGAGCATCTACAGTGGTCGGCGAGGAGCAGCTGGCGAGATCATCTCGCCGGCGAGGATCAGGCGGGGAGCTGGCGAGGAGCAGACGAGGAAGCAGCTGGCGACTTGGGTAGCCGTTAACGACCTCGCCAGCAGATCTCGCTGGCGAGGAGGAATCTGATCTCCTCGGGTGGCGCGCCAGCCGTTGGCGAGGAAGCAGCTGGCGACACGTGGCCTGGGTCGCTGGCAGCATTAAAAAAAAAAATCACTTTTCACCCCTATAAATACATAACCCAAAATTCATTATAAACACACACAAATTCTCTCTTCTACTACACTTTTTAGTCCAATTCAAATTTCTTTCGCCATGTCTTCTTTCGATCTCAACGAGTGGGTTCTCAACTATAGGCATGTGACCGATGAAACGTTGTCCCAAGAGTTTTTGGAGCCTTGCTTTTCCCCCAACCCGACTGTCCAATCCTCTCAAACCCTTTCCGAGCCCGCCGAAGTACGTCCGTCCGTCCGTCTGACAAAGGCCAAAGCAAAGCGTTGCTTATGGACCGCCGAGGAGGACTGCAGGTTAGTTAAAGCCTGGATGCACCACTGGTACGACTCAGTGCATGGCAACCAGAAGCATAATTTGAAGTACTGGGGGCCATCGGTGAGGAAATGGAAGCCACTCGGGGCCCGGATGATCCGGTGAGGTCGGCAAATCCCAAAGTGAAGTTCTTCAATGGGCTATTTGTGAAGACCTGCATGGACTACAGGAGCGGCCGGAACGATGCGGCGATCATGAAGTTGACCGAGGAGTAATACATAAAGGCATGTGGTCATCCATTCACATGGAAACACTGGTGGGATCTTGTGAAAGGAGAACACAAGTGGACTTCTCATTACTTTGCTGTTGACGAGCCCGTTGTACCGACACCGGTTACGGAGTTCGATGTCGAAGATTCTACCGACTCCGCCAAGCGCCCTCGTGAAGACACGCCTTGCTGTGAGGACAGTCAGCAAACGACCGGTGATAATATGGAGGGTCAACCCCAGTACAAGAGGCCTATGGTCTGCTAGGCTGCCAAGGCTGCAAGGCTCAGAGGTAAGGGCTCAGCATCATCGTCTAAGGAAGCGGTTTCCGATCGTGTCGAGAGGGCCCATATAGCGGCCAAAGAAGCAAGCCAAGCCAGGACCATTGAGAAGGCTGCGCAGCTGAAACTGATGGCATACCAGCAGTGGGTCGAAGCTGAAAAAGCCGACACTTCGGGCATGGACCCCGAGCAGCTACAAGCCCACATGACGCAGCTTAATATTTTGCGCAATCTGGTGGCCCAGTGACTTGTTTTTTTTTTCAGCTTACCGTACTTGTTTTTTTTGTTGTACTTCAAGATTCCTTTTCAATGAATGTTTTTAAATTTTCATGTTTTGGTAATTTGTTTACTTTAAAAATATTTTTTTTACATTATGAGGTCTCCATTATTGGGTTTTGTTCCATTATTGCCACCACCACCACAAAATGACCAATATGCCCCCTAGTGGCCGGCGGTTTTGGCCTATAAATGGCACCCATCTCCTCCTTCATTCTTCACATCTCTTGTCAAAATCTCTCTCTATCTCCAATACTTTTGTTCTTCAATTTTTCCTAGCTTTCTTCGAAGCACCAATGGCCGGCGTAGGCTCATACCCGTGGACCAACGAGGAAGAGATGGTGTTGGTCCTATGTTGGCTGCAGGACGCCCAGCCGGGCCCAAATCATAGGTATTGACCGGAAGTGTATGCCAACTTTGTCCACAATGCTCCGGCCAATTCCCCGCCGAGAACCCAGAAACAGTGTCGAGACCACTGGCAGGAACTCGCCCGGAGAATCCACCGGTATGAATTGTGCTACCGTACAGCAGTTCATAACGCCCCACCGGAAACTTCCGAGACTGACGTTCGCTCTCAAGCAGTCAATGCCCATTACAGTGACCATCGCAACCATTTCATGAAGATGGGTCTGTGGGAGATCGTTCGAGACCAGTACAAATTCCTGCAGTACGTTCACGAGCTGTAGATCGTGTCCTAAAATTAGTATTCGTTTAAGTATGTACTAACTTACCATCTGCGTGCTAATTATATGTATAATTATCGTTAAAGTTTGTTTTAATTATCGTATGTGTGGTATATGTATAAATATAATAAAGTTGTGGGTTATGTTGCAAATTGTTTTTCATTTTTTTAATATTTTTTCCTCCTTCTCGCCGGCTGCTCCTCGCCAGCTACACTTTCCCCACTGCAGACGTCGCTGCCTCCTCGCCGGCGAGATAATTAAATTTTAATATTTTAAGTCATCTCGCCGGCGCCATCTCGCCGGCAGCCGGCGAGATGACTGCGGATGCTCTAAGGCATGTGTCACATATTTTGGAAAATAACAACTTGTTCATCTAGAAGTACAAACTCAGAACTAGATTTTTAATTAGAGTTTCATAATAAAAGAGACATCAAAAACATAACACGCACATAAACATTACTCTTGAGAAAACAATTATCAGTATTAGTAGAGGCTAACCATACATTACATTTCACTATATTATGCTACGCTGCGGGCTACAGTACTTGTGTTGCAACCGCTTCAGCCTAAAAGTCTCTGTTCACAATCTCCAATCCCACTCACACATCAAATACTCCACCAATCAAACAAGTCAAAAGTCCACGTTTCCCAATACAGTCAAAAACAGCATCATCTTGAGTCTGCAGCCAAGGGTAGAAATGGAAACATATTACCGCGGGAGGATTAAAATTTTAAATTCTTTTACTTCCTTTTTCATATTTTTTTTATATTCCGTCAAACCCTGAAATTCTTTCCGTGGAATGTCTGGCCGAACTGCCAGTTCGCCGGGACGATGTTCCACGAGGTGGAGCTGCGTCTGTCACTGGCTGCCACTCTGAACGAAAGTGACTGACCAACCAACACCGCGTTTGACTGCCAGTTCTGACCCCAGTTCCGGCTCATGCTCATCCACCCGGTTCTCGTGCCTTTCACGCTCACCCTCACGATATCCCCTGCACCTGCGACGTTGGAGATCAGCACCAGGTTGAAGTAACGGAAGCCGTTGATTGTGAACCTCATCCCTCCTCTCTTCCGGCATGGCACCCTGCGTAAATAACTCGTCATATGAGCCCACTTCCATAAACCAATAAAGTACTCAACTCAAGAATGTGGACCGTGATTTCAGGGTTGGAAACATAACCATCGACAGCAATAAAACCCGACATTCATGTCTGAAATATAACTGGTCAAAACTCAAAAGTACGGACACAGTAATTTCTTAATCATTAATGGGAAAAACTAATCTGTCAACGTGGCGCGCTTCAATTGGTCCGGTTTAACAAAATACGACATGGATTAGTAGGCTAATGCGACACGGCAACCGACGATGTCGTTTAGGATAACGAAAAAGGGCAAGTTACGAAATGACCAATCTCTTTTATAACGCTAATCGACAAAAATAATTTGGTAACTGCTCAGACCGGCCGGTTGTTGGAAAATTTTAATACCTGCGGTAGGCGACGGGGACGATTCCGGCGCGGTACTCGGCGATTTTGAGGAACATGGGCATGGCGAGGTCGAAGTGGGGACGTGGAGGGTTGCACCAGCCGCCATTGTCGTTAGGGAGGGCGAAGTTAGGGGGGCAGAAGTTAGTGGCCGTGATGAAGATGGAGGGGCTGCCGGAGTGACACCATTTAGGGTCGCTCCCGCACTTGATCTCGAAGCACGCGCCGCAGCTTAGCCCGCTGTTGAACAGAGCGGTGCTCAGCGCCGCCGTGTTCACGCCGTAGCCTTGGCTGTACAGGTTACCGTACCCACAAGCTCCACCTGTCAGTCCATCACGATTCTTAAGCACTAAATTTTCTCATTTCCGAGCTGAATTCGGAGTTAATAAAAACAGAGGATTTTGAAACATTGATGTTTAATATAATTAATTTGAAGTCACACATACCCATGGTTCCAGAAGCATCGGAGCCTCCATAGAAAGTAGCATGAGCAGACTGCCAGGAGCCGCCGGAGTAAACACCTGGGATTCTTGCTTCGGTAACCATCCACATTACTGATAACAGAGACAAAACTGAAACCACACTTGCGGCCATAGCCATGTCTGCTCCTCTTCTTCTCACAAACCTCTACTGAGATTGAAAAAGTGGAGACTAGACTTATGGTGAGAAGTGAAGAAGGAAGATGGACTAGTCTAGTTATTTATGGAGGGGACTACAGGGCAATATTGGGAATTCATCAGTAATTTCCCTTCCCCTCCTCTATGGTTGGATTGAACCACTAAAAGGTGATCTCAAATCCCACCCTCCGCCACTGATCGTGTTATGCACGCTCTAATCATAATCAACGGTGTACGGATATACGTGGGGGTGGGGCCTATCATTAAAGGGGTGTATCTCATTCCACCAGAGAAGAGATTCGGTCTGTACTCGCCGTCGACGCGAGTAGTTGTTGTATTTCAATTACCAGGGAATGTAAAATCTTTTTTCTTTTATTTACAATCTGGGCTCTGTTTCGGCAATTTTCTCACCACGTATTGTCTTCTGGAGAGGCACAAGTTTTAACATTATGCAAGCAATTTCTCTTACTATTTAACTTTTTTGTATTAACTCGAGTTGATAGCGCAATGAGATCAGGTGACATCACGATTTTTGATCCGCATACGAGATACGAGGAAGGTAACGCGTGGAAAATGAAATAAAGTTACTAAAACAAAAATAAAATAAAATAAAATAAATAGGTTAGTTAGGGAGAGAGAGGAAGTGGGTTTTGCGTCAATCGCAAGTTGAGGCGTGAGGTACGGGCTCTGATTTGGGATTTGAGGAACTACTTTATGAACTAGGCGGGCTCGGATTGGTGGTGGGACCCTCTGTACCTTCAACCCCGTAATCAGCGGTCCACACACTCCGCTTTTGGGCCCATGGGCTCCAACTGCAAGAGGGCCCACGTTATTCGACCGCATCGAGCCACTCGCAATTACCAGTAAACAGGTAAATAATCACCCTTTTAGTCAATCTCTTGTTTGCTTTTGGGTTGTGGAACACGATTAGCAGCAAAATCATATGCAAGCATGTCAAAACAGTTAAGTTCTTTTCAATTTAATACTATATATTATTAAACAGTAATTAATTTTTCCTAGGGTGAGGGTGGGCCCCCTCGTGTCACGATGGATTTTACAGCGTTCTAGAATGTCAGTTTATTACATAGGATGCTTGTATTGTATTACAAGCTCTTCGGGTCGAGTTACCAAAACAGCAGTGGAGACAAGGTGAGTGTTTCAATTACCAAGTTTACGTTTTGGGTGAGATTGCGGATTTTTTTTTTGGGGGGGAGCTTAGGATGGTATAAAATTGCAATCATTGATTATTTACGGAAACAGGAATGGTGTGAAACTTCATGAAATGCATATAAGGTCAAGAAATTAGGCAAATGTGAATACATCCAATGTAGCTTTATCAGGAAAAAGAATGGCTTTTGTTAAAGTAAATTGTGTGGAATAACGAGTATTTGCATGGCTTAATCCATCATTACCAAATGTACATCTCAACAACTACTACCACCATATTCAACGTTCTTATAAGCGTTTTCAATCAATATTCCACTTCCACACATGAGAAAGGCCAACGAAATTTTTGATGACCTATAACTAATTCATTGACCATATATGTAGAGATGTTAGATAAATAAATAAATAATAATGGTATTAAGTTTTATTTTAATATAATTATGATTGATTGATGTTAAATGAAACATTTCCATCGTGACCGTTAACTATCCAAAAAAAATTAAGGCACAATGATTTATTTTGAAAGGAGACTAAATTAATTAAAGATCGAGCACAATGACTTATCTCAGAAATAAAGTCAAATTCAATAACATTTAACTACGCTCGGGTTTGGGACGATTATGGATCAAATAGGGACTGGTTGTTCAGGTAGATGATGTTCAGTCTTGTGACTGGTTACAACATTATATGGGGTTAGGGCGGGACCGACTTGTTGAGAGGGTGGTGATGGTCTGGTAGGGACCGTAGAAAGCTCGTAATGACAGAGTCTAGAATAATTCAGACAAATTTGGAGTCTATTTGGAGGGAGACGATGATTTATTTGAAGGCTTGGGTCTGCGCTCAAGGTAAAGAGGAGACACAGGGTGAGGATCGGAGGGGGTGGTCGGTCTGGAGAAAGCTAGAGCAGGGTCAGGTAAAAATTAATGTTGATGGTGTTGTTCTTGAACCTGGTCGGGGAGGAGGTGGTATGGTTTGTAGGGGAGATGACGGGATGGCTAAGCTTGCAAAGTGTTTTGTAATTGCTGGTATTGAGGACATGAGCAAATTGAGATTGTGACATTGAATGTGGCTCTTACCTGGATTTATGAACAAGGATGGCTGGTCGGGGTAGTTGAAACTTGAAAGTGATTGTCAGGGGATTGTGCAAGCAGTAAACAGTGAGGCACCAATTATATCACCTTTTGGTTTGCAGGTGCAGAGCTAAAATCAAAGCGCTCAGAGGACTTCAAGTTAAAGTTTGTGCGTAGAGAAGCAAACAAAGTTGTTCATATCTTAGTTGGAAATGCTTATAATTCGGATGTTATTAATTGGCGCATAACGAAAATTTCGTTCGTTTTGCGAGACACCTTGTCGGGTAATCTGTATTAATAAAATTACAAGTAATTCCACTAAAAAAACTATTAGTATGTAATAAGTACAAATCTTATTCTCTCGTATAGTTACATAAAAATGTCCACAATTTTATCCACTTTCATACATAAATGATGTTAAAGGTATACATAATTTTCTCTCGTTTAGCGAGAGCCTCTCTTGAAAAACCCTAGCCTTAGCCTAGTCTATGGAACTCCTTACTCATTTACTCGCCGTTGATACCGTCGTCGACACCACTACTGCAGCCCCTATCGGTCATGTCTTGTTGTTGTCTCCCTTGTTATAGCCCCCTCTTCCGAGGCAACGATGCCTGTAAAGGCTCGGCGTAGAAGAAGGCTGAAGCAAACCCTAGCTGTCCTTGCTCTTGTGCCTCCTTCTTTCCCATCGCTCTCCATGGCCATCTTGCCTTTCTCTCTGGGATCCTCCACACTAGCACCACCAACGGGGAGACCGAGAAGAGGTCGTCCGGTAAAGCATAAACTCGTTGTTTCGACGCAACCCAACATCCCCATCAATACTGGGACTCATCCCTCGGCCTTTACCGGCCTCTAAGGATAATCCCCAACTCCTGTTTCAATTGCAACGAGGCCCTGCTTGTGTGAAAGCATCGATCGTCTACAACTTGAGATCAGTGTTGGAAATTTTGAAGGTGGGGCAATCACTCCCCAATGCGGCGAGGATTCTTGTAATCACATGCCTCCACACCGTCCTTGTCGGTATGGTTCGCGGAAGGACGGAAGTGCAGATGCTGGACGATACTCTGTCTCCCACGACTTCATATTTTTCGGGGTTGTTGGCGTCCATGGCGTGCCTCCAAGACAATCTCTCTTCCTGTTCCCTTGAGGAGGAGGAGGAGGAGGAAGAGATGGTGGTGCAGGTCTTGGTCCCATACTCCCCGGTAGACCCATTCATTCTTGCACGCAAGAAATTTGGTATGCTTGGAAAGCTTTGGGCGCTGAATCCTTATAGGAAGAAATTCCTCCTCCGTATCATCTCCAACGCTTGGGGTTGGTCTGTTGAGGGGCTAATAATCAAGGAAATTGGTATGGGTCTTTTCGGCTTCTACTTCGAGTCGGAAGAGGCTCGGTCTTGGGTCCTGGGTAATAAGCCATGGTGTTTTGATGGCCATCCTCTCTTCCTCGGAGAAATTGACCCACATGCACGGGAGCTTCCCGCCTTGGACTGTAGGAAACTCTAGGTCCATGCCCACGGTCTTCCATCATTGGTCCAAATACGGGCGGCGGGGGAAACAATCGGAGCGGCTCTGGGAGTATGTGTAGAGGTCCCCTACGATCAGTGGGGGTTGTGTTAGGGAGGAGCGGTGAGGATCCGATCCTGGCACCCAATGGAACGCCCTTTCTGCCGCGTTCTACTATTGCGTTTCAATGAATTCCCAGATCGTGTGAGGGTCGAAATCACGTACACGAAACTCCATACCTTATGCTTTAACTGTGGGAGGATCGACCATAGGATTCGGGACTGTGAGATGGAGTTGCATGGTAATCCCAGGTTTGACAATTCCATGCTGGAATATCATAAGGATCACCAAATGAAGCACTATGTAACATATTGGGGGGAGAAGGTGTCCCCGGACATATCACCGAGTTTCGGCTACTTATCCCCGAACACTATACCTAGGGGTGCCTTGTCTCGTGAGATAGTTACAACATTTACGCATGTAACAACAATGGCTTCGACATATGTCAATGATGATGTTGACAGCCACCAATGATCGGTAGAATAATTGCAATAACGATCAACAACTAATATAAATCCTATTGGCTTTTTATGCTGCTCCCTCTATTGTAGTCGTTCCTACTTAGGGTTTCGTAAGCCTTAGAGTCATGATCTAACTCAATTTCCAAGTTTCCAAAACCGGGAATAATTCCTAAAGCAAACACATCTCTTCAGAATAGGAAACATAAGATATTTATCCTCAAAATAGAAAACACGCGATACTTATCTTCAATTTAAGAAATGTGCGCACACACGATGTGTGTCGACATTTGTTCTGACATCTTTGATGACATTTGGTTAAACGTACGAACAAGCGGAGCTCTGAATATCTTCACGAGTTATATAGCTCCTACAGCTTTTAAACGTGTTTCTTAAGATTTCCTTAATCATTAGAGTCAAGATCAAGTCAAAGCTTTTTGTTTCCTTGCGTTTGAATATTTATTAAATACAACAGATAGCTATAGCAAAAACATCTTCATAGTAAGAACAAATCGCATAAATATATTCACAGTAGGAAACAAATCACAATCATATCGGCCAACTAGGAAACAAATGTGCAACACTTAAAAAAACGTATCTTCAAGTTTCCTTACGAAAAAATACTTCCTAAAACGAATAGTACTCTATGCATGAGTATCTTTACGTTTAGGAAACAAATCTTACTTTCTAAAACGAGTAGAACTTTGTCGCATGAGTATCTTCACGTTTAGGAAACAAATCTTCAGCACCGGATACGCACATACATCTCTATTGACATCTGAGCAGACATCTTTTCTATTTTTGTTGAACGACATCTTGAATAACATCTTGCTTGACACAAACATTGTCAACCTAGATGTAACGACACCATCCATCTTGTGAAGGATATCATGAGACCGAGAGAGAGACGTTTTAAATTTGAGAATGCATGGACTGAGGAACCGGGTTGTGGACACATTGTTCATCGGGAATGAGGACAACCGACGGAAAGACATATCAAGCACCATATCCGTGAGATACGCTTGTCGTTGGACGTATAAGTCCAAACTTCGTATCGTGAGGTAATTAACACCATTAGACGATGTCAACGTCTTCTCGGTGAACTGAATGAGAGAAGGGATCAGACAGGTGTCGAGCGTTGTTCAGTAATTCAGAGGTTGTATGAAAGGGCCTTAACCAAGCAAGAGGCATTTTGGAAACAGCAGGCGAAGCAATATTGATTGACTGAAGGCTATAGAAACACGAAATTTTATCACCTATCAGCAACGTAAAACAACACCGAAATCAAATAAGTACATTGAAAAATGAGTATGGACTCGAACTTACTTGGAATACCTGTATGAAAGAGATGTTGCTTCAGTATTTTTGGACATATTCACAACAAGAAATGTGGACCTTCACAAGCTCCCGATGATAATTCCACCACTGATTTAAGTAGTGGAAAATCGAATACTTAATGTCGTGGCGACAGATGAGGATGTTGAAGAATCAGTTTCTCAAATGGGACCAAACAAGGTCATGGGCCCGAATGACTTAAACCACATGTTTTATCAATTTTACTGGCCGACACTTAGGGAAGAAGTCATGGGGTTTGTATGGATAACTATAGGAACATGTAATTTGGACCTGAACATTAATCAAACAACCTTGGTCTTCATTCCCAAAAAGCGTTGTGTAACGTCATCTTTCGCATCCTGACAATGGTCTTGGCCAACCGGATTAAACCCCTTCTCGCCCTGTCACGCCCCAAATCCGGTTTTGGCCAGACTCGAGACGTGACTTGAGTTGACAAAGAAGTAATAACAAAAAGATAATAAAATTTATTAAATGCACAAGTGGTTCCGATAAAAAAATACTCGAATAACATGTTCCAAATCATAATTGGGAATCAAGGCTCCATAAAGAGTACGTAAAAACAAAGGGTTCATTACAGTGACGAAAATGACGTCTCTAAGATCATACTGCCCAGACTCTACAAAAGCTCCCGAGCCTCGAGTCAACTACTCAACACGCATGCCTGTATAAACAGTAAATCGAACAGATAGGGGTGAGCTTACGATCAGTAGGGAAAATAGATAAACAGTTTAACCTCCAATTTAGTAATAAAAAAGGTTTAGCATGACAATACATATTGCAATTAATACTTTTAATCAAAATGATGTTATATCCTAGGCAAGATAAGAACAATATCACATTCTTAAGGATAACGGTCTTTAAGTTTAACAAATAGAAATTCACAATTTCGTTCGGGCCTCAATGATACGGAGAACTAAGAAGATGTTGAAATACGGGAATTAAACGGGTATTTAACGCTTTCAAATAGCCAGTAACAATCATATAAAATAAAGTAAACAATGCATTTATTAACAATCAATAGAAGATAGAGCGTTTAAGTAATGTCGTGGGACATGAAGTCACCACCCTCCGATCCACAATACTCTTGTGTCATGTCGGATCCCATACTCCGATCCACAAGAGTATTCGTGTCATATCATATTTTCCCTCGGTCCAGAGGAGGCACATACATCGGGCTACCGGTAACAATCCCTGGAGGACGCTTATCGTCGGGATTCTCGGAAATGCCCCCAAAGGACCATATGTCATAGGGAACCAAGGTAATGCTCCCGCAGGACACATAAACTCGGGTGAGTCAATGAGTAACCATTCCCCGCAGGGTAAACCATCAATATCCCGCAGGATCAACCAACCAATGCCCCGCTGGGTCCTCCAATCAATATCCCGCATGATTAACCAACCAATGCCCCGCAGGGTCCATAACCAATATCCCGCAGGATCAACCAACCAGTGCCCCGCAGGGTCCATAACCAATATCCCGTAGGATCAACCAACCAGTGCCCCGCAGGGTCCATAACCAATATCTCGCAGGATCAACCAACCAATGCCCCGTAGGGTCCATAACCAATATCCCGCAGGATCAACCAACCAGTGCAATCATACAACCAAGCGTAGCAAATCACAATTTCATCACAACACACCAAGGATATCCATATACCCTTACATTTACCGTTATACTTAGCAATCACGATCCATTGATCACCTGATCGTACCGTTTGACACAATCACTCATACTCGATCATCCATTCAATCATTCAAGCATTCAAGCATTCATTCAAGCATCCAATTATTCAAGCATTCATTCAGTCATTCAAACATACGATTTAGCTAGTTTCATTAGACTCTCAATTTATCTTAAATTAAGTAAGCAAGCATGTGAGGCAATCACAACCAATCCTATGGCTCATCACGACCTTTCTACCAGTAAAGCAATTCCCCACGTATTGAAAGCGAGTTAAACTAGTTATTCACATCCTACGCATGCATACTAGACACGTCCGGTTATTAGTAATTGAAAGACGATTATTCTAGTTATTCGCATCCTATATGCAATCTAGGACCTTTCTAATTTTATTAACCTAATAGGCATACTAAGTATTAAATTGCACGAGGAGTTTAGTATTTTCACTACCTTGTGGTCTTCCTCTAACAATCCTTCTAGTTGCCGGAGTCCAAGCTAGCTTCCTCTCCGTTCTTCACACGGATCCCCAAGTAGTCTTCGTCCCTCGGGCTTGGTTCCAAGGTCTTGGAACACAATTAAACACTAATTAAAGGATAACCAAAGTGCAATTAACTAATCACAAAAGACTTCACCCGTTGTTTCGAAAACATTTTCTTGAAGTGAACTAAAGAGATCGAAAAGGGGCTCAAAGGACCCAAAACTGGTATGCCACGGATCTGGTCACGGATCTGTGGGCTGCGCCGTCATGGTTCTCCTCACGGATCCGTGTCTGACGTCGTCACGGTCTCCCGCACGGAGCCGTGACGTCCTCCGTCACGGTCCCTGTCACGGATCTGTGATGGGTCTGGGCAGTTCCGTCTTCTTCCTCTTTCAGACATGATTTTCACGAAAATAACCCCAAAATCTCCATTTTCAGTCATCCAAAACTCCCCCAAACAGTTCAAAAACTCCATTTCTTCTTTACCCATGGTAGGAATCAACAAACCAACAAGTACCCAAAGGATTTCCAAATCAAAAACACAACAAACTCAAGGATTTCAACCCAAATAAATCAAATCCTTCACCCAAGCAACATCTAATAATAAACCACCAAGAGGAACAACAATTCTAGCTAGTTTTAGGCAAAACCCAAGTAAACCCATGAACTAATATGAAAGGAAAGGAGATTGTAATGGTGTACATACCTTTAGATGGAGGAGATGATGAAGAAGAGGGTTTTTTTGGAGAAGAGATGATGAACAACTTGGATCAAAGAGGCACCTTTATCTCTTTCTTCTTCTTCAAGACTACCTTGTTCTTCCTCTCCTTCTTTTCTCTCTATAGGGTCGGCTAACACTAGCAAAAATGAAGCATTTGTTGCTCCAATTTCTTTAATAAACCTAGTTGTAGGAAGACCAAAGAGCCCTTTTATGATACTCATCCACTTAAAGACCCTTGTGAGGGTAATGGTCCAAAAGCAATCTTTTCTTCTCTTCCAAGCTTATATGGACAAGTGTCCAAGTGGGGACCATTTGTCCCTAAATAAAATCCAGCACTTTAATTATTTAGGATTAGTCGATAAAATGTCCCGGTTTGACCAAAAGTTGACATTTCCAATGTTACAGTCAACGGAGAGGAAACGGCCCAACTAAGCTAACCGTGATGACGGCTAAGCTTCTTGGGACCCGTATAGGTTCTGAATGACTTTCGGAGTCATCGGTTGACTTTTCTGGCCGAAAGTCAAACTTCGTCCAAAGTTCACCGGTTCGACCGGGGGCGGTTCTTACACGCCCCCTTGTATCGATCAACCAGGGAGCTTTTATACTAGGGACAACCATCCAAGACAATATTTTATCTTGTATGAGGTTATACACACACTTTGTCGAAGAAAGCAGGGTATCAATGACTTCATGACTATTAAGCTTGATATGAGCAAGGCATACGAAAGGGTGGAATGGTCATTTCTCCTGACCATGATGGGAGCGTTATGTTTTGGATCATAGTGGAGATCTATGATATTAGCTTGCCTCTAATCCATCTGTTACTCAATCAGCTCGGGTGGCAGATCGAAGGAAACCTTCACAGTAGGCTGTGGAATCCATCAAAGAGACATGTTATCACCTTATCTATTCCTTTTCTACATGTAAGGTATGTCCCATATACTAAAATAAGCGGAAAGATGGGTCACCTGCATGAGGTCTCGGGTGCGAGAAGGGCCTCGGTGATATCACATTTTCTTCGCCTATGATTGTTACATCTTCTGTCGGGATGACCGTAGAAGATGAGCACCTCCAGAACATCCGCATTGAATTTGGGAAGTTAACGGGTCAGGTAATAAATAAGGCAAAATCTTATATTTTCTACAATCGTAATACCACACCTACAAGTCGTCTCTTATGTTGTGTTATATTAGGTATTAAGGAAATCTCTACGAGCTCTATGTATATAGGCGTACCTAATATGCTGGGTCGCAGAAGAGGTCAAAGCTTCAAATTTGTTTGGGACAGGCTTCTTACTAAATTGAAGCATGAGACGGTCAAATGATATCGGCAGAAGGCAAGGAAGTCATGATCGAATTAGTATTACAAGCACTTCCGATATATTCTATGAACGTGTTCCCCTTCCCCTCGGGAGCTATCGCCAAAATTCACATTTCCCTAGCTCGTTATTGGTGGGTAGGCACACTGAGAGCTACAAGACCCATAATATGGTAGGACTGGGCAAAACTATGTTTTCCTAAGAGTGAGGGAGGTCCGACTTTCAGGATATGTATGACATGAATGTTACGATCCTGATAAAGATAAGATGGAAACTTATGACGGAACTTGACAGTCTGGTAGCTAAAGTTATCAAGGCCATATACTACTCGAATGGAGATTTTATTAATGCATGAGGGGGGATCAATACAAGTCAAATATGGACCAGGGCACGTAACACACATGCCTTACTCCGGTAGGGTATTGGAGGACTATGGGCGACGGGGAAACAACGAAGGTCAAAAGGGTGACGTGGTTATTAGGGGATATCCCATACATCTCCCACACACACTGGCTGATCTGGATTTATTGGTGAAGGATCTAATGGAAACCGTAGGCACATGATAAGATATGTCCAAACTAGAAGCAAACCTTCCCTCATCCTTTATTCACGAGGTCCAATATGTCCCCCTCCAATTGCTAACTGACGGGATCGTTGGTTCTAAACCCGTAATATTCAGAGCCTCTACACCTGCAAAGAGGGATACAAAGAACTTGCACGCATAAATGTTTAATGGGTGATTACTATAAAAGGAAATGTGTGGACAACTATCTAGGACCTAGATATCTAACCCAAGATTAAAGTCTTCTTGTGGCGCAACGTATCAGATACCCTTGAGGAGGAAACTAATCTCTAGACAAAAAAATTCCCTATTCCGGAGTAGTACCCTATATGTCACCAATACTCGGAATCCACATGCCACTTCTTTGCCCGTTTGCACGAACAGTTTGGGGGAAGGCCCAACCAGAAATCACCATTCCGCCAAATATATATTTCTTGGAGTGGTGGACACAAATCATAGGTATCCCGGAGGGAGAGGTCAAAGCTCGACTAGCTTTGACGGCTTGGGAAATATGGAAGGCCCGTAACGCAATAGTTTGGGATCACGTCTCACAATTGGCAGAAGCAGTTGATGCGATTTTCCAGTCCCATGTTCATAGCTGGAAGGAAGTACACTCTAGTGAAACTGCTCCCAAATTCGAGCCACCCCGTACACGGGCGATGAGATGGACAACCTTACCTCAGGGGTGGATGGCGATCAACGTCGATGGAGCGATGCTTGTTGGGACACAACAATAAGGGTGTAGTTGGATAGTCAGAAATAATAGAGGCCAAGTAGTGTAAGGTGTAAATGGAACAATATTGGGTACAAAGGGAACAACTTTTGCAGAAGCTACGACTATCAATTGTACACTACAATGGATCCGCCTTCGGAGGCTTACATGTCATATCATAAGAAGCGATGTCCAATATGTAGTGGAGCTCATCGAGGGGCGTGTACCTCTTTTATTACCAGTGGGACGGATAATTGATGATTGTCGTTTCATATTAGTTTCTCTTGAGAATGTTAACCTCGATTATGTGTCCAATCAACGAACAGTACAACCCACTTATTAGACAAAAAACCTGTTTTGATTCTGTTTTATTGTGGTCCGAATTCGATATCTTGGATTTACTTTTATGTATTATTCTTTATTTCAAACAATAAACCTTTTTTTTGTCGATTCAAGTATTAGTAGTCTTAGTTTTTTTTGAAACGGAAAGAAGTAGTATTACGATTTCATCGTGCTTACAATGGGGGACCTAATAGTCCTGGACACCAGCTTTTGTCCCGATCGGCCGTGGCCCATCGGGCGCACATGGTTCCATACAAATAATCTGCTTTTTTTTTCGCAGATCCAAACTCAAGAGTTCCTCGATCCACTGTTTCAAAAAATAAATAACTAACATAATAGAATCTATCTAGCCAAAATTTTATTCACCCTAAATCAAACAACCTGAATGGAGAGATAGCCTTGGTTACGGATTCCCCGAGACTTCCCGACTTTAGACGTCCCGGGTCTGTGGGTATAGGTCCCTGACGGTCCTTCCCACCCCCGCCCTGGAGGATCATTCATCCCCCGGGGGATTGTAGTCCCCCAGGCTGACTTCCCGTTCCTGTACTTACTCGGCGACGATTGGCAGTGTCTTGGACTCCGACTTATGACCCGTCTTGATTACCCTAGGTCTTGGACCAACAGCCGTGGTGAATCGCAGAATCCCCCGGCGGGCCAGGGGTGCAGTTCATCAGTTCTCCCAACCTCGGATCAGGTTTTTTCCACTTGGCCCAGATCTTCATGTGTGGATTAGGGCTTGAGGCTTCCCTTTCATGGCGTTTAGCTATTGTTGGAGTTGGGACCAAAACTCGGACAGTGGTACTCCGAGTGCCTTGGCCTGTATGTCCCCTCTTATTCACAAACTTCGTAGGGTGTGCTTGCCCCGTGAATTGAGGGTTCATCATGGGGTATATCCCGATCCCCGAGTTAGCGTACCCTGGTTGATAGGCCGAGGACCAGGAGAAGTAATGCACTGGATCCCATTGGTAGGTCGGGAACCCAGTGTGCGCCTGAGAAGGGACGGGGGTCCGGCCCTGATACGAGGGCTCCTGGCGCCGGATTCCCTCGTCCCAGTCCGGTAGGAGACGACGGTTGCAGTGGCTGGCGGCAGGGGGCCAGACGGGCTCCGATAGGGATTGTCTCTAGGGAGACGGGTGCACCCACGTCGGATCGGGGTCACACCATGCATGGACCATCCACGATCGTGGAGGATCAAAGTGGGGTTGGGATGATCGATCGTGAAGGGACGAGGGTGGCCGAAAATGAAGGGACGAGGATGGGGGGAACGATCGGCGACCATGGTGCCCTAACGGAAGGACCATCATGTTGGCGACGATTGATGGGTAGAACCATGAAGATCGTACGGGAAGTAGGAGCGGCGAGGGAGGGGTCTGTAGACGATGAAGGGCAGACGATGGTAACGGCGGGGCGGTGACGGCGGCTACAGCAAGAAACCCTAATATGGGTAGATAGTTTAAGTAGTCTTAGTTATAACAAGGTCAGGTGGGAGAACATTTTATTCGCTTATTTATTTATTTTGTCACGTTCTCGGGAAAAAAAATGAAGAGGTGAAACAAGATTGGTCGGGAGGAATGATTACCGGATAAAGGGGTAAAAAGGTAAAGAAACAGGCTTAGTATAGTTGGAGCAGAGATGAGCAGTGGACTCTGAGGAAGACCATGTCAACGTCAACGTCACGTTACGTCACATCCGTCCATATACAGCTCTGTAAATCTCAACTCTGGAGTGCCCCCCCATGTGCCCCCCTCTGTATCCTCATAATTCTAACGCTCCACGTGTCAATCAAGACAGGGCCACGTATCAAAGTTGTGGGTCGGAGGAGGATCTGATTGAGTGCAAGCGGACCCAGGTGAAGCCAGAAGAGGCCCTCCCTAAAAACATCATGATGATCACGTATCTACGGCCACAAAGCATGCTTCCAGTTCTCGTCTGAGCATGCTTGTGTTGTTGTCGGCATGTGACGCATCATCATTTCCTTTTGATTCATAACACAGTAACAGTAACACAGACAATCAGCTCACGTGCTCCTCTTTTCTATCTGACCTTCCTTGAACTTTAGTTGGTTCCAACTCTACCAATAATTGAAACAATTTAGTGCAAATAAATACAAATTGGGAAACAGGTAAAGATTCATAAGATGAGCAATAAATAGATATATAAGGTAAGGATTGGGGAGTGAAAAAGTCGTAACGAAAGTCGATTTTACTCGGAATAGAATTAATAAGTATTTATAGGTTGGTGAGTTTGGAGTTCCATAATGGGGTGAGCAGCACAAGATCCCTAAACCATACGCTATCCAGTTTTGTAGAGATAAGGGTACCATTTGGAGATGCATTAATGGAGGCACAGCCACCAAACCATTTGGACAGGCCATTGAAGATGATACCATGTGCTCTTCCTTCTTGTCCTTGTCATTTTCGTGCTTTACTTCACAAACAGTCCTTTTGTTGTGTTTGTTTCACCAACATAGGAGAAGTTAAACTTTCATAACTTAAATTAGGGGTGAGAAAATATACCCGTTTTAACAGCAACCGACCGGAACCGGCGGTAAAACGGTCGGAGCCGGTTGCCAAAACTGGTAAACTGTTGAAAAACGGTTACTTGTCGGTTCTGGTTCACAAAACCGGCGGTCAAACGGTTAAAACCGTTTGACCGATGGGCCTGTTATTGAGCCCAACACTCTGCGCAAACCTACTGTCTTACGGCCCAACCTCTACTTCAGCCCAACCCAGAAGAGAACTCGGTGACTCATCTTATCTCTCCAGACGCCAGATTCATTCCCCCACACGAAGCAACCCTAGCCGTCCTCTCTCTCTCTCTCTTACTCTCTCTCAACCCGAAGCAACCCTTTCGTCTTCTCCAGATCTCCACCTTACGATCTGATTTTTGCGAACTAGCCGTTGTCGTGCATTTAATCCGGGAGATGAAGAGGGTCGGAGGAGAGCCTCTTAAAAGGAGAGGAGAGGGTCGGAAGAGGGGCTTCAGTCTTCACAATTCTCATCGTCTTCTCCTCCTATTCAACGACGACCTTCAAGTCTTCCTCCTCCACGTTCAGCAACGACCTCATGGCCAGAAACAATGGAAAGGTAGACCCGAACCTTTCTCTTTCTATAATTTTGCTCTAAATTAGGGTTTGTACCGTTTGGTATTGATTTGAACATTAGATGGTTCGAATTAGGTTGTATCGGTACTAATTTTGAAACCCTAGATCTTGGTACTGATTTTCGAAACCCTAGATGTTAATTAGGATTATTGAACTCTAATTTTTTAATTGAAATACTAACTTAGATATTCTCTGTGTAGAAACCCTAATTTTTTGGAACCCTAATTTAGATCGAGCCAATGTAGATTAAGTGTGTTGCTAATCGAGCCTGTGTAGTGTATAACTGTATATTAAGTGTGTTGATAGTGATACACTAATTTTTTGGAACCCAATTTTTTTTATATTAACTGTGTTGATTTTAATATTTTATATTTTTATATTTGATTAGCAATCTGTAAAATCAGATTAAAAATTATATGTTTGATCTTTTATATCTGATTTTATATTAAAAAATCAGATTAAACCCTAATTTTAATGTTTATATTTGATCTTTTATATCTGATTTTATATTAAAAATCAGATTAAACCCTAATTTTAATGTTTATATTTGATCTTTTATATCTGATTTTTAATATCAGTCCTAACTTTGTTTCAATATTTAATCTGATTGTTGTATCTGATTTTAAAACTTTTTGTATATCTGATTTTAAACTTATGTTTATCTGATTTTTATATCTGATTTTGTATATCTGATTTCAAACTTTTTTAAATCTGATTTTTCCATTTTTGTTTATCTGATTTTGTATATCTGATTTTATGTGTTTGTTGATATTAATCTAGTTAGTAATATACTTTAGGTAATGTTTAAGGTAATATTAGTTATTACTTTAGGTACTGATTTAGATAATTGTATTCATGTTTAAAGGTAACATTAGTTATCTAGTTTGAAACTGATTTAAAGTGATTTAGTTAATTTAATCATCTGATCATTCATTGTTTTATATAGTTAACTTAATTATTTGTTTATTGGCAGGATATTTTCCAAGGATCAGTCACTGAAACTGGTCAAGGATCGACTGGATCGCAAGGGATTCATACTGGAGGACCTTCAGCAACTGTGCAAGGTGGAGGAGCAACTTTAGCAGCTGTGCAAGGTGGTCAGGATGCAGCAGCAGCTGCATCCTCAGGTAAAACTAAACCTTCTAAGCGTACATCCGTTGTTTGGCAAGATTTTACTGAGGTTATAGTAAATGGTAAGGCTAGGGCTTTTTGCAAGTATTGCCCTAAGAACTATCCTGCCGAGTCTAGTAAGCATGGCACTAGCACCCTTAGAAATCACATTCAGAGTTGCCTTAAGAACCCATCTAAGTTAGGTCTTAAACAAGGGAAATTGAACATGAAAAAGTTAGGTAAACAAGGTCAACTTACAACCTGGCACTTCGATCAAGAAGTTGGCCGCCTTGCCTTAACAAAAATGATAATCATTGATGAATTACCATTTAAATTTGTTGAGGGTGAGGGGCTTAAGGGCTTTGTAGAAGCCATTTGTCCAATGTTCCAAATACACACTAGATGGACTGTGATGAGGGATGTCCATAAATTGTATGAGGCTGAAAAACTCAAGTTGCATGAGTTTTTCAGTAAGTCTGATTTTAGGATGTCTTTCACCACAGATACTTGGACTAGTTGTCAACAGATTAACTATATGGCCCTCAGTGCTCATTATATTGATGATGATTGGGTATTGCATAAGAAAATCATAAATTTTTGCCCAATATATTCTCACAAAGGTGAGGACATTGGGCGATCTGTTGAGACTTGTTTGAATTCTTGGGATTTGAATAATATAATGTGCATAACTGTGGATAATGCTAGTCCAAATAAAGATGCCATAAAATACTTGCGTACACAACATAGGCAAAATATGTTGTGTCATAATGTATTAGATGGTAAATTCATGCATATGAGATGTGTAGCACATATTTTGAATTTGATTGCTAAGGATGAGATTTCAGAAATGGGGGAATCTGTTGAAAAGATTAGGTTTGCTGTTAAGTTTATTAGAAGTTCCCCTATGAGGCTGTGTAGGTTCAAAACAGCTTGTGAAAGGGCTGGTTATGAAACAACTAGGCTACTTTCCTATGATGTTGCAACTAGATGGAATTCAACCTACTTGATGCTTGATTCGGCTTGTAGGTTAGAGAAAGCCTTTTACATATATGGTATTCTAGACCCGACTCTAAATGCGGAAATGGATTCTAAATCACATGGTAGGTTGGCTCAATCTGATTGGGATGAAGTCCAATCGATCATGTCTTTTTTAGAACTCTTTTATGATGCAACTGTTAGATTATCGGACTCCTCATATGCTACATCTAATTTTATACTCGATGAAATAGCAGATATTGATCAAACAATTAAAGAATGGTTGACTAGTACTAATGAGAACATGAGAAACATTTCCCTTAAGATGCGTACAAAGTTTGACAAATATTTTGGGAATTTGACAATGTTGAACATGTTTACTTTGCTGTCCCCTGTTTTTGATCCCCGTAAGAAGTCTAAGTTTGTATATAATGTCTTAGGGGAGATGTATTCTGCTAAAAATAGTGCTATTATAACCCCATTGGTCAACAGTTCTCTTAATGACATGTTTGACAGTTATAAAGCCAAATATGGTGGAAGTGATGAGCCACCAACACAACCGGACAGTTCCGCAAGTGTTGGTGTCAAACCATCTAAACACCGAAAATTTGCAAAATTTTAAAAACTCTGTACCTCACAAACTGGATCTTCTAAATCTGAATTGGAACGTTATCTTAGTGAGGATAGAGAAGAAGATAGTGAGGATTTCAATATCCTGTCATGGTGGAAATCAAATGCCCATAGATTCCCAGTTTTGTCTAGAATGGCTAGGGACATATTGGCTATTCCCATGACCTCGGTGTCTAGTGAAAGTGCTTTTAGCAATGCGGGAAGGGTACTTGACCCTTTTAGGAGTACCTTGAGCACAAGGACGGTGCAAGCCCTTATATGCACACAAGATTGGCTCAAGAGTCCTCTAGTGCTTCCTTCTATGGATGTGTTGGTGAAAGAAATGGAGCAACTTCAAATCGAAGAAGATGGTATTCTATTTCATTTGAATCTGGTTTTTTGTTTAATATTGTTTAGAACTGTTTTATTAGATTAAACTTTGTTTAATTTGTTTTTTGTTCAATTTGTGTAGACATTGAAAAGAAAGCAAGTGCAATTGGTGCCCCCACATTTATATGATTAGTACAATTTAGTAAGTTGGTTATTAGTACTACTTAATATTCAATCACTACGTTAATTAATTTGTTGTTATAAGTTAAATCAAATTACTAATACTTTGATTTCTTATACTGGCAGGTACCACCATTGAATTTGGAATTTGGAAAGCTGAAGATGTTGGAAGGAGTTGAAGAATGAGTTCAAATTACATGTTGGAAGGAGTTGAAGATGTTTTTGTTTTTTGTTATTATTATCATTTCAAACTCAGTTGTAAATTTGTAATGACTTTTGAATGTTTATTATGAGGTATTAGTTCTAGGTTTGATAAAATTACAAGTTTTAAAAACATAGTTGAATTAAATCGCTTCTGTTTTGGGCTTTATTGGGCCCAAAACAAGAAGCCCAATAAGGGCCCAAGTCTATCGGTTAGGACCGGTTTTTAAACCCCTTAACCGTTGGTTAAAAAGGCCGGTTAACAAATTTCTGACCGGTTCTCGGTCACGGTTACGGTTAACCTGACCACCACACCGTTGGAAACGGTTCGGTGACCAAAATGATCCTTCGGTCACGGTGACCGCCCGTGCTCACCCCTAACTTAAATAAGTTGTTACATGTCTCATGACATTTACTTAAGTTTAGAGACAAAAGAGAGTGTATTGAATTGTTATCTATACCTTCAATTCTTAACTATCAATCATTTTTGAATCCAAATGCGATCAAATAGCTTTAAACTGAATGACAATTTTCTTTATTTTGATCTGCATGAACAACAACTTCATTGCTGTAATTTTAAAAAAGAAATACAATACTAAAGTACGGAAGCAGGGTACAAAAAAATAGACAATGACGTCGTCGATGATGTTCGATCTCCAGGTATCCCTCCAGGGGACATCTATAACACTAATATCCTCCCATGCATTTTAAAAGACATTAATTAAATACATACGGTAAGGTTTACCTCTACGGGAGCAGGGATGACATTGACATCGTCGATGATGATCGATCTCCAGGTAACCCTCCGAGAGAGCTATCGTAGCATTGTCTAGGTATGATGATCTTTCCCTTGTCTTTATTCCCGCTATACTCTCGTAAGACATAAGGGTTATGTGGCTGGGGATTCTATCTACGCGTCGATATAGTAGTGACCTAGGGACCAGATCATGACATCTATATTTGGCCCCAAAATCTAGTAAGACCCCTCTTTTGTCCCTCTGCAGGTACACTCATGTCCTGTCGTGAAAGCCGAAGTTATGTCATAGAATCTCCGTTCAGTCGGGTACCTGCATCGTCTCCGAATGGAATAGGATTCGAGGGGTGATATGCGTTGAACGTATACTTCCAGTGTTTTTCATGGAGAGGGGGGGGGGGTGGCTATTATTCCTTTTCTGTTGTAGGCCAAGACGTGGACGGGAAAATCACTAGGAGGAGGAGACGAGTGTCTCAGTTGCGAAGAAGAGCCAATCGTTGGTGGTGGTGGGTCGACATGGGTTGCCAACGATGCAACCATTTCCACTAGTATGGTGAGACGCCAAGGGATGGAAACACCCCTTCCGCTGTCGCTGGTAGGTGTGGACATAGCGAAAGTTCCGGTCGAGAGAGGTAGAGGGCCGGTGAGAAGGACGAACCGTTCGTTGGTGCTGGCGACAGGTCGACACGCTCGAGATCGATGGAGGTAGTAGAGAAAGAAGAGATGGAAGGATCTGCTGCAGTGGTGGAGGGTGTCGTAGTGACGGACGAGACAATGCTCAGGAAGGTTGTCACCGAAATCAACGAGATTGGCTTAAGCCAACCGTAGAGAGCATCTTAATTAAATCACCGGTTAAAACATGTTTAACGAACTACTGCTTGCAACACTGTTTAGTATTTAGTTATTTAATACAATTATAATTATTTTAGGGTTAAATATCGAAACTTACTCTTAAGTATTGGTCACGAACACTACACTACCCATGTTTTCAAAATGAACACTACACTACCTTTAAGTATCGGTCACGCGATTTTGTTAGTAAAAATGGACTCAACTTTTCATTCCGTTTGTCATATGACCTCAAGTGTCATATAATGGATGGTAAAATGACGTTTTTTGGCCCTTAAGTATTTGACCTCTATACATTTTATAAGGAACAATAACGAGTGTACAACGGTAATGTTCCTCATAAAATGTGTAGAGGTCATATAATTAAGGGGAAACGTCATTTTACCATCCATTATATGACACTTGAGGTCATATGACAAACGGAATGGGGAATTCAGTCCATTTTTACTAAAAAAACCGCGTGACCAATACTTAAAGGTAGTGTAGTGTTCATTTTGAAAACATGGGTAGTGTAGTGTTCGTGACCAATACTTAAGAGTAAGTTTCGATATTTAACCCATTATTTTATTTCTATAATTTCTATCGTATATTTATAACAAAATTAATTCAACGAAACGAATCAAATTCAAGCACAGATATTTATTTTCCAATTAAACGGAGTCTAATTATATAAGTTTGTTTAAACCCGAGCCAAACAATATGTTTAATTAATCGGTGTGCTTCCCGATAAATCTAAACCTAATTTGATTCATTTTCACCCCACGAAAGACGATCATAAATATGAAAACTTAGGCACAATCATAAATATGAAAACTTAGGCACAAGACAAGTAGAAAGCACGCGTAATGTGGATGAAGAAGCGTAGCAAATAGGAAAGGGACAAGCGAAATGTAGCAACATCCAAGCCAATCCATTTCGATTCTTATCATCTATGGCATGTGATCTTCTCCCAACATTAAAAACCACCCATTAACAACCTCTTGTCTTGCTCCAGTTTTGTCAGATGAGTAAACTTTTTGCCATTGTTGAATCCATTTTCTACAGAAGCTTTACCTAAGTGGAACATGATTGATTGGTTTTGTGGAATATATGGACAGTGACATCAACATAAACATAAACATATAGTTACACTCTGTATCAACAAGGGGACAACTTTGTCAGCATACACAGACAAATCTCATAATGCAAATAATTCCTTCTTATTATTATTTTTTACCATTACTACTAGTACTACAACTACTTTATTTAATATTAATATAAGTTCAGTACTGACCTATACGCATATATGGAGTGTGCTATAGATGCTAGAATTGGAACCCAATTATGATTTAGGTAATAAGTGAAAAATGAAGGAAAAAAGTTTTTGTTTTGGTTTGATGGGTCTTTATCGAACAGTTATTGATAGGGTTTGGGGATATTGATTAGGGTTTGGGGTGTAGTGTAGGGACCGTTTTGAGGAACATGCCTTCATCAAAATCCTTTTGTTTTGGCCTTCAATTCACGCTATCCTCATAATGCATTCTCTCGGAATCATGTCTGATACTACAACTTTCATTTTTTGTTTCCTCTCCCACTTTCACCATTATTTCATTTACTTAAACTACTCCAACTTTAATTCTTTCCCTTAAGTATAATTTGGACCCCAATTATTTTGAATTAGTATAAGTAATGACATTGCTAATAGGAGGGGACCATTGCAATAATTGTTTTTATACATAAGAATCATGAATATAGAGTTGAAACTCTTGCTTACATGTTTAGAGCAATTGTTCTGGGTGGTTTGGCAAAAAGTTGGGGTCTATTCTTGATCGTAACGGTTGGGAGATTGACGTCGGATGGTTGATTCCGACCAAAAATCTCGCTGTCCGGAGTAAAAAAACTGAGAATAAAAGGGAAAGAAGAAAAGAGAAGAGAGAGATAAAAAACTTTGTCGAGTCTGGGAGAATTTTATTATTTTTTCGTCGTTTCTTGACTGAACCGACAGAAATCAACCCGTTACGGGTGCTCCTATCATACATAAGGTTTTTGTTATTTTCTTTGGACGGCCCTTAATTTTTTCGAACCCTTTTCATGTGTTGCCTCATAGAGATATGAAATGCTTGTCAATGGAAGGCCAACAACTTCAACAAACTTAACTAACTCTCTCGATAAGATTCATGATAGTGAACCAAAAAGGGCCCCACATGCTTAATTAACAGTAATATAAGTAGCAAAGTTATAGGAGTCGCCTACTTTATACTTATGGAAATGTTCAAGAGACAGACCCTCCTTTCTTTACAAATTTCCATCATCCACTATTATGAGTAAAATAAAACCTCACTTGCTCCTTCTTTTATCACCATCACCATATATATAATTATTTTTCGTAGTTTATTGAATTGGACTATAGCATTTGCACCAGTGTGCGTGTCCACTAGTGGTACGGAAAAGGGAGGCCCATCAGAAACATATACTTTTGAACCCGAGTGAATTTGGGCTTTCTTTACCCCCATCCGTAAATGTGGTAAAGGCCCATCATTGTCGAGACCAGGTCAACACACAGACAAGGCCCACAATCAAAGGTGACTTTTCGGCCGCAGGTACGAGGATAAGACGATCCGAAGTCAAAATCGATTCGTCGCTCAAAAACAGGCCTTTTTTCATAATTAAGAAGTTACCGGTAAATTTCGAGGGTCCAACTTGAGCTCCGCTTTCCCACCGGTTTCTCCCATTTTCCTGGTCGCCAACCAATCTCGATTCGATAAGTTGATACCCATTTCACCAGTAATTGTGATTGGACACAATAAAACTTCGCATGAGGCGATGCAGAAGCCGATCGGGAGACGGATCGCCGGGGACGGAGGACAAAATGCCGAAGCACGCGAGTAGCAAGTGGCGCCAGCCGTTCTGGTTCGTCGTCTTCGTCTCCTTTATGCTGTCCTTCCTGCTCTTGTTCTACTTGTACCGTTCCTCTTCATTGGTCAACCAAAGGGCTGTCACCTTCTTCGCTGACCAACCCGGCTACGGCTATTCCCACTCCGTCGTCGATTACGGCACCATCATCAGCGATCATTTCGACAATGACCGTCACGATCCTGACGACGCCGATGACGAGAAGCCTGAGAAACCGGAGATTGATGAGAGAGCCACGGACGATGATGTTGAGATTGATAGAGATGACGACGTCGTTGAGGTGACGGAGGAAGCGGATAAACAGGAAACTGATGAAGCTGATGATGATGATGATGGGAATGATCAAGACTCTGTTTCGGAAACAGAGGACGAGGAAAAATCGGAAATTGATGAGAAAACAACCACTGACGACCGTGAAATTGATCGGAACTCTGCGGCCGGTAATGTCTCCGTTAGGGTCACTGGAGAAGAGGACTCTGTTTCGGCAACAGAGGGATCGGAGAAACATAAACTTCACGAGAAAAATCTAACTGATCAAGGCTCTAACACAACGACAGTGGAGAAGCTGAGAATCAATGGCACAACAACTTCAAATGGGACTGTTATGGGACATGACTCTGTTTCTCATAGTGGTAAAGGGTTTGTATCAAATGGGACTGTTACGGGTCATGACTCTGTTTCTCATAGTGGTAAAGGGTTTGTATCAAATGGGACTGTTACGGGTTATGACTCTGTTTCTCATAGTGGTAAAGGGTTTGCATCGGAGAAACTACAAGTGGAGAAGCCAAAGGCGGTCGATAATTCCACGAGGAACGCTACCAAATCAATTGAAGGAAGGAAACATCTGAATGTACATAATGATCGAGCTCAGTACTTGGATCCTGGTAATTCAGTTTCAAATCAGATTTTGAATCACACAGCTACAAAGCTTGAAGAACAAGGCAATTCTGCAAATGGGTATCAAAACGAGACCTCCCATGGAGGTTTAGGAGTCAGAGAAAATGCAGAGGAAAAGAATAAAAGTGATTCTGGACAAAGGGTTTCTGAAAAGTTACCTTACAAGATGATGAATCCAGAGCCCACGAAAGGTTCTGTTCGAGAAACAACAAACAGAGGAAAAACAGAGGAAGCTCCTAAAACAGATGGTTCCAAAAGGGTCACTGATACAGCACTGAAACATAATAACGACACTCTAAAAGTTTCGGACAACCTCAACACATCCAACGTTGACCCTTGCAGAGGTCAATACATATACATCCACAAGCTCCCCTCACGATTCAACGAAGACATGGTAATGAACTGCAAGTCCCTCAGCAAGTGGCTCAACATGTGCGACTACATCACCAACTACGGCCTCGGCCCGGAGCTCGACAACACGCTCCCTGAGTTCTCCGCCGGCGGGTGGTTCTCGACCAACCAGTTCGCGCTCGAACTCATCTTCCACCACAGAATGAACCAATACAAGTGCTTGACCAAAGACTCGTCCAAAGCCTCGGCCATCTACATCCCCCACTACTCCGGCCTCGACGTCTCTCGCTACCTCTGGCACGACAAGTCGCTCAAAGACTCCGCCGCGCTCGACCTCGTGGCCTGGCTCCGGGAGCAAGACGAGTGGAAGAGGATGTGGGGCCGAGACCATTTCTTCGTCGCCGGACGGATCACGTGGGATTTCCGGCGGGAAGGGGACAACCTCGGCAATTGGGGCAACAAGCTCATGTACTTGCCAGAATCCAAGAACATGACAATCTTAACAATCGAATCGAGCCCGTGGCACCGGAACGACTTCGCGGTGCCGTACCCTTCCTACTTCCACCCCAAAACCGACGACGAGATTCGTCTCTGGCAACACAAGGTGAGGAAGATGAAGAGGAAGTACCTCTTCAGCTTCGCCGGCGGGTTGAGGCCTAATCTCCGAAACGATGTCCGCGGAGCCATCTTTAACCAGTGTGAAGCCGCGAAGCACAAGTGTAGCTTACTAGAGTGTGTTGAGGGAGACAAGACTTGTTACGAACCCGCTAATCTGATGAACTTGTTCGAGAGCTCGGTGTTCTGCTTGCAGCCTCCGGGGGATTCTTTCACGAGGAGGTCCACTTTCGACTCGATCCTGGCCGGGTGCATACCGGTGTTTTTCCATCCGGGATCGGCGTATGTTCAGTACCTGTGGCATTTCCCGAGGGACTTCGGGAAGTACTCGGTTTACATACCGGGGAAGGACGTGAAGGAGAGGGGAGTGAGCATCGAGAGAGTGTTGAGTGACATTCCGAGGGAGAAGGTGGTGGCGATGAGGGAGGAGTTGATAAGGTTGATTCCTAGGATTACATATGTGTATCCGAGGTTTGGGGTGAAGACGTATGAAGATGCGTTTGATGTGGCTGTGAATGGGGTTTTGGAGAGGGTGGAGGTGGTGAGGAAGGAGATGGAGGAGGGGAAGAATAGTAGCTTTGGGTTTGAGGAGGAGGAGAGTTGGAAGTGGTTCAGGCAGGGGAGGATGGGGAAGAATGTCTGGGATGACTTGTTTGATAGAGATGGTGACATGAAGTTTATAGCTGCAAACAAGTGAAATATGATTGTATATATACATACAAAGTGAGCTTCTTCTTTGTTTTTGTTGTTTCTGAAATTTCTGTATCTTTTCAAGTGTTAATATAATGCACTCCTATTTCACTATTTTTATGCCTCCATTTCAGAACCCAAAAGCACCATAACACAACTTCACAAAAAAGACCGGTTGCAGCAAGCTAGATCAGATAAACATATCGAAACAAGAGAAAAACAAACACTACGATTTTATATCTTCCATCTAAGTTTTCATTACACACCCTTGCAGAAATTCTCGCTGGTACCAATTTTATTTGAAGCTGCCAACATCAGGTGTGTACCACTACTACTACACTGCATGGAAAGTCTATAAAGGAACTGTAACTAAAACGTCATCTACCCACTATAACTCGAAAGCTAGAATAATGTTGATGCTCTCAAAAACCAATTTGCTTCATAATCAAAACGTAGAAAGAACATAATATTGGGGAGTCAATCTTTCTCATTGTTACCAGGGTATAAGCAACAGTGCTTCATGTGATCAAGTCAATGTTCCAACATCACTGCAATGGAGGTGGGGGAAAGTTGTGAACCTATCTCAATCAGAAATGTGCCAAGCTGTATACCACAACCCACGCAAGCTGAACAAGAGAAAAAACAATGAGGCGGTTGTGAGTTTTATATCAATGACTATACCCAACTGCTACAATTGTGTGTAGAAAAGAGTATCAACAGCGAGAAAATACTATATTTCCCTTAGAAGTAATTGCAACAGAAGCTAAGGTACCAGAAAGAGAGTAAAAGAAGCAAAGAGGCCCTCTTGGAGGAGGGCTCCATGACCACCAAATTCTTCTTCATCCACCTTTAGTATCATTGCATAATAACCATATACTATCCCAGATGACAGCACAACGAACCTGTGCACCAGAAATCAGCACCACAAAATGAGTGGAATATCTAACCATGTTAATATACCACTGCCAAGTCCCAACATTACACATATAGCCTGGTTGATTAATAATCCCTCTGTTGAAGGTTTGATTTCATGGATGCCATTACTAATATAAGAGAATCTACTAATTCAAAAGCACCCATTTTTCAAAGAAAATTAATGAATAAACATGTTGAAGAATCTCGAGATGTGATAAGCAAAAGGTCAGTGTTCTAAAAACCCCGATATCTCCCCGAGAACTCCATGAAACTTAACCACTGAGTTTTGCAATTCTATAGTGTATGAAATTTTCTACTCAAAGATTTGTATTCACTATTCAAATACAATTCAATTTCACATAACATCAATTAAAATGTGTTTTGAACAACTTATTTTTACTAAACTATTGCTATTTTCTGCCTTTAATATATGTACTATATATTTTATATAACAAGTTTTGACGATTTTTCCCCGAGTAGTCAAAAATCTTTATTTTTCACTTCACTGAGTTTTAGCTGACCCCAAGTTTTAAAACCTTGCCATTATCCAAGTATATTTTCTAGGATGACTCTGCCCAGTGAGAATGAGTTCATTTGTGAGATAGCCGCATGCTGATATACACCTCCACGCCAACTTGCAGCTTCAAATCAGGCATTACAAAGGTCCAAATTCCTAGATGTAATCGAGTAAAGCTGTGTACAGAAAGCCCAAACTTAAGTGTTTTTGATAATTCAGTTCAGCTGATACCTACACACAAGTATGCTTGCCAACCAGAACTGTACAGATACCATGTCATGTCAAGTGAACCGTGTTGAACCATGCTCGGTAGCATAATCCCACTGCCATACCATACATTAGGTGTAATGATTTAACAATAGATCATAAAACAGGGATTTTATTCTTCAAATACTGGGTCAGCTACAAAGTAACTGCCGCATTCTCCAGTTGAAAACTGACAACTCTAAATGCTAAACCACAAGTCAAAGCTGCCAATCCTATAGATGAAGTACAATAATGCCCAGATCTGTGGACCCTATTTCACTCCCCTTCTTGGATAAACATGCCTTCTATAAATGTTCTACACTTATATATTTCTTTGGAGAATGCTTCCCATAAATCTGCAACTTTATTCCTTGTACAATTTTCTTTCAGCACAAAGAACCTTCTACTCAACCCTCTAATCATTCACTAGAACAATTCATCTATCCACAAGTTTATTCCTAGTACAAAAATCTTTTAGCACAAAGAATCTTCCACCTACCTCTTTTATCATTCATTAGAGCAACCCACCAATCTAAAAGGATAGTTCTGAGTTTTGACTAATCTATTGATAAAATTATGCTATGCAAATATTATTATCCTCCAGTCTGCATATTTCCCTCGCAACACCTTAAACTTCAAATGTACAACTCATTTAATAAGATAAAAATCAAATCATGAGATCTCTTTATTTAAGATATTTAATACAACCAATCATGTCAAAACACGTCAGTGCCAATAATGCTCAGCTAACTCACCAAAAAGCCTTTCAAATAGCTCCACAGATTAAATTGCATTTTCAGTTCAAACAACTAGATCCAGTTTAGACAATTTATTCATAATGTCATTGCGAAATGGTTAGAATTGAGACCACTCCATTACCTGCATTGGGTAATTTATTCATCTAACTATTCATAGGGATTAGCGTATGCCTCTGAGATGCAGTTTTCTTCTTCCAGATTAAGATCCTAATATTTAGTTTCTAGGCCAACTTTCTATGAGCTTATTGAAAAACATATCGACGTTGAATGTCTGACTTATTTTTCATCAGAGCTGTACTAGATGGTGATTCAAATGTATCCACTAATATCTCAATAGACAAGGGTCATTACACTCAACATGACACCTTGTTTTTGTTATTATGAAAGAGAAATTAAGAAATACATTAGTCAAAGGCATAAAATTAAGTGTGCAGCTTGGTTCATAAAATACTATCTAAACATGTTTAGCTTGGCATTGTCAATATGATGCCTTGGTGGCAAGGGAAACTATATTCAGTGCTTAGCAAAAAACTTACAGCACAATCCAAATGCCTCCAACTAATGGTACGGTACCCCATAATAGCCCACAAACAAGAGCCACCACTTGCCTAATCCAATGCAAGACATCTCCCAATTGATCCTGAGGCGGAAAAGGAGATAAATATACATCAATGAATCAATACACTCAAAACTCGATCTTCTATCGACATGCACATTACTTCTAGTCCAGTCAAGCAAATATGCATTATCCAACCCATCATACTGAAACAAATAAACTGAATTACGAACATTATTGCTGCTAAAACAAACTGTGCACATAATCATCAGTTTAAACTCAATGCATCTCTTAATAGTTCATGAGAGCTCGTTGACCTTAAATATAGCTCCTTCCATAAATAAATACAAACAAAAGAAAGTAATCATCGAGTTCCATTTAATTCCCAACCAAACAAAACGAAACTATGAGATCGAAAGCACATTAATCTCCTATACTATTGGCAATTCGGCAGAGTTCAATCAGTCAACCCAGAATAGCAGAGGTAAGTCCAATTTCAGTACCTTATCCCATGAAGCCTCTGGATCCACCAATTTCGCGAACTTGAACGGAGACAAGTGGCCGTTCTCATGCTCCTGATTGAGTTTCGCTGATTTACCTCCTTTCATAATTGAACCAAATTCAATATTCTCCGAAGCTAAAACCTCTACTATTGCCTAGGGTTTTGTATTTGACGGCCGCAAAATTGAAGACGACGAGAGGGACAGAAAGACCGAACAAAGGATTGAAGCTCGTTCGAGGCACACACTAATCGAATTGATTCACCGGAGATCTGAAAGCATCGGAGACCGCAAAATAACACTAGTCTGCTCCAGTGGACTGCACGTGACGCGATCTGTGCATAGCATTCTTCGCCTCATGATTGATCCAGTGGACTGAAAATGATAGATTGATTACAGGCCCAAGTCAAACGGGCCAGGCGTGTCTGGGCCTTCACGCATTACTTGGGCCCACTCTAGGCCCTGGTAAGAACCAAGAGTCACGAGCCGAGGGCGTGTCAGGAAAGTTCGAGAACTCGGAGAGGAGTCAGAGTCACTGGATAGTTCTGCTGACGCTGAATACTTTTTGCCGTACTAGGAATAAGAACAGCGATCGAATTCAAAACGATCCCAACAAAAGACGGACGATTCCATCAGACTCGTATAACAATCAAATCACAGCCGTCGATCTCGTTTCTGACCGTTCTGTCCAACCCCTGTCGTGCAAATTACTGATCATACCATCAGCACCGCACTCCTAATTTTCGGCTCTCTGTCTGGTCGTCGAATCCTAGGGATTTTGAGCTCAGCATCACTGAGCTGTTGATTAGGTAACTGGCAAAGCAATTCAATTGCTCGATCGCTCCGTAGAGGAAGAATGGATAGTCCCAATAAGAACAAGGGATTCTTCGCCGCCATGTCGTCTGGCATATCCATGTTCAGCAGCGCCATGCACAGATCCGTCAACGGGTAGCTCCATTTTTTCCCCTCTTTCTTCAATCTTATTGACGGTGAATTTGCTTAGTTCCATTCCTTACGATTGATGTGGTTGAGATTTTAAATTTTGGGTAGAGTTGTGGTTGTTTTAGTGATGATTGACTAGAAATTTGTAGTAGTTTCGTTCCATTGCTTCATCCCTGCTTGATTCATGAGTATGCTGAATTTGAAAATGTATAGAGGTCAATTAATTATGGGAAAACATCACTTTACCATCCATTATATGTCACTTGAGGCCATATGACTAACATAATGGAATATTTCGTCCATTTTTACTAACAAAATCGCGTGACCAATACTTAAGGTAGTGCATTTATCATTTTGAACGTTGGGTAGTGTAGTGTTCGTGACCAATACTTAAGAGCAAGTTTCGATATTTAACCCTTTCGTATAATTATATTGTATGTTATAAAATCAACATTTTTGGTTCCATTGTTCTCTTATTGGGTGTAGGTACTCTTATGTCCCATGTTTTTGTTGTGTGATTCATTATATATCTAGTGGCTGTCTCATTTGTTAAGAATCAGCATTATAGTATGTCTATCCCCTGCCTTCAGGATGCTTGGTTATGAAGGGGTAGAAGTCATAAATCCAGAGGGAGGAAAAGAAGATGCAGAAGAGGAAGCTCAGAAAGGAAGATGGAAGCAAGAGGTATGATGTATGTTTAGTGGTGTATTAAGGATTCTAATAGCAATCCTCAGTAAAAAAATTGTGTTATGTTGTTTTCATCGATGTTTGATGGCTTGTTAAGGACAGTAAACCCTTAGCCACTGGTTTGTTACGTTATATTATACTTTATAGTGTTAGATGGCTGCTCTCTCTATGCATCATACACCCTGAAAATTTCTCACTTCATGATTTCCCTCTTGGGTCCTGTATATTTGATTCCTTTTGAAATTGTGTTTTTGTAGGAAAGAGATAGCTACTGGAAGATGATGCAGAATTATATCGGGTCAGATATCACATCAATGGTCACACTTCCTGTTCTGATCTTTGAACCGATGACTATGCTCCAGAAAATGGCCGAGGTTTCTCTTTATATTTATATTGTTTACTTTTTGTATTTATGTTTTCATTGCTTTGAGCATATTGTTGGCTAAGTAAATTTGTCCAATTTTTGTGACAGTTAATGGAATATAGCTACTTGTTGGATCGGGCTGATGAATGTGAGGATCCTTACATGCGATTGGTGTATGCTTGTGAGTATGAATTTTCATTTTTTCTGTAGCAAGGCACATGGAGTTGTCGTTCAATGCATGTATATAACTAACCTACCCATGCAGCTTCATGGGCTATATCTGTTTACTATGCCTACCAGAGAACCTGGAAGCCTTTTAATCCTATTCTTGGGGAAACTTATGAAATGGTTAACCATGGTGGGATTACATTTCTTGCAGAGCAGGTCAGTTCTATATTGATAGTATTTCCTTGAGATATGTTATTATGACTGATTCTCACTCCTTTCTTTTTTATATTTTTTTAATTATATGAATCACGCATATTTTTTTCCTTTAATTCTTCGTAGTCTACCTAATTTTTTCTATGATTGGTGAAGTTTGTATAAGGTTTGGGTGTTTGTTATGGATAGATGTTTTCTTAATGTCAAAGTTCACACCATTTTTTTTTCTATTGCAGGTCAGTCATCATCCCCCAATGAGTGCTGGGCATGCTGAAAACGAGCATTTTACTTATGACGTGACATCAAAGTTAAAAACAAAATATCTAGGAAACTCAGTTGATGTTTACCCTGTTGGAAGGTAACATTGTTTTAATTTAATCACTACTTTATATCATCCTAGTTTTACGAGTTTATTATAAATTCTTGTTGACATTCTATGTTTTGTTTGCATTGGTCACAGTTCAATCGATAAAGAAATGGTTCATTCCATGTTTATATTACTAGTCTTTATAAAGATTTATCAAATAAAAGTTCTGTGCCCACTCAAATTAATTATGCTTTACCATAAGAAATTATAAATTACTTGTCCGCTTTATTGCTGTCCACATATGATTGTACTCGTGTACCAAATAGTGTAAAAGACATTGAAATATTGTAGTCAACCCAGGTTTATTCTTCATTGTGGTTTGTCTTCGTTTAAATGATGTTTTTGGTCAGTAAGCCACCAATTTCATTCCAATATATTTTTTACTACATACTATAATACTTACACTATAAAACATATATATTATTTGCAGAACACGCGTGACTCTTAAAAGAGATGGTGTAGTCTTGGATTTGGTACCACCTCCCACAAAGGTCAACAACCTTATTTTTGGGCGCACTTGGGTAGACTCACCTGGCGAGATAATCATGACAAATCTGACCACTGGGGATAAAGTTGTGCTCTATTTTCAACCGTGTGGATGGTTTGGGTAGTTACCGTCTCCCTTCTCTCAAATTCTATTCTTCGTGCTTCACTGTGAAATTTGCTTTGCCGAAAATAAACTTCACGGGTTTGCCATGCACGCTCATAAGCTGATACCATGGTTTTTCTGTAGACCTTTTGGGATGGCACATTACCATGTTATATACACCTAATGTCCAAGTTGTGATCCAGTTGGGCATGATTGTTCCTTTTTGATCGACTAAATCAGGTGTATCTAAGCTTTTCAGGCTCAAGCCCTTGCTTTTATAGAAGAAAGGGAGCACCAAACAATTTTTTATTTGTAAAGAACTTTTTAAGATGGATGTATCAAGCAAGAAATGAGTTTTCTTATGTAGAACAGAGCACTAAATTCTTGACCCCCACTTTAAGAGAGGCCCAACACTGAATAGAGAGAGAGAGAGTGAGAGGCCTAAAAGGCTGAATAGAAAGAGACTCAACAAAAGTTAGGAAAAGAAATAAGAAGTGAGGTATCGCTTCTGAGACTTGAACCCAAGTTCAAGTGCTTGTCCAATTGAACAAACAAGCTTTGGTGTTCTTGCTTAATGTTTTACCTTGATTTGTTCCTTGCTACAGTTTTCCATAATGTAACAAGAATGAGTGAAAATTGCATATCAAAAAAACAAACAAGGGGGGTTTGGAATGCTTCAACTGATTTACAGTCAAATCTCCTGATCCCCAACATCTACATTCATTAACTTGATTACAATTCACAATTCACAATCCACAACCACAACCTACTCCAAAGTTTATAGCTGATTTAGTGCACCTTTGCAATTTCTTTGGCTGCATTTATGTGACACTTAACTAAAAACTGTTTTGTTGCAGTTCTGGCCGGTATGAAGTGGATGGATATGTTTATAATGCTGCCGAGGAGCCTAAAATATTAATGACAGGGAAGTGGAATGAGTCAATGAGTTATCAACCATGTGATATGGAAGGGGAACCTTTGCCAGGCACTGAGTTGAAAGAGGTACTTCCATGCAGCTTCTTTTTTATTTTATTGATTCACACCTGAAATATATTCAGAGGTCAGAACCTATGACACCCATTTTATTTCAGAAAATATGAAGAAGTGATGGTATATTTTGGCAAATTCAGTAATAACATATTATCTTTTAGTTCATTAGCTGAACTATTCATCAAAAGATATAGAAATAACCTCAGCAGAGGTGCATTTCCTTTCAAGTACAAAAAAGAAATGAATCTTATGCTAAATTATGATACTTCCAAAATCATAGATTGGCATATGAGGAATATTTGGACATCTGGAAATGTACACTCTTAGATGTCGAGACTTAAGATCATTACGACTCTTTCTTTTAAGTATCTAATCCTACTAGAACCCCATTGCAGGTTTGGCTGGATTTATTTGTTATTGCATCTTTCTGTCTATCATATGTAATGAATGACTAGCTCCAAAGTGTGAGCAAATTAATCGATCTACATGAAAATTGATTACTTCAACCAAGTCCCCTTTCAAAATGAGTGTCGCACCATCCAAAAATGGGTGTACCGTTTTTATTTTAGTCAATTAATTAATCTTGGATACTTACCAACAATGTTGGGACTTGGGAAGACGTGAAGGTGAAGGGTGGAAAGTCAAGCATAAATATTTAACCCTTAATCCTTGCAAATAGTTAATGAGTATGAGACACTTATTTTGGGATGGAGGGAATAACAGTTATGTCATCCCTACTCAACCATAACCCAAATAGAGGCTGCTTTGACACATCGATGTAGATGTTGTTAAAGTTTTGAGTTTGAGTTATTTGCGCCTCCTGAGCTCTCATCCTTTTAGTTGGTTTGTTGTCCGTGCCATATTTGATTTATTGATAAAAGTATTTCTTGTTCTGCAGGTCTGGCATCTTGCTGATATTCCAAAAGACGACAAGTTTCAGTATACATACTTTGCACATAAGATAAATAGTTTTGATACTGCTCCTAAGAAACTGCTAGCATCAGACTCTCGACTGCGTCCTGATAGATATGCACTTGAGAAAGGTGATCTATCTAAAGCTGGTGCTGAAAAGAGCAGGTCTCCTCTCTCTCTCTCTCTCTCACACACACACACACACACACACACACACACACACTTACACACTGGTTTATCAGGCTTTGATGTAGGAGGTAATGATGGTGCCTAAATATGGTGTTCTATTGGCTATGAAAACCTTATCTTTTAACTTTGAGGTGTTCATTGGCCAATACAGTTTGGAGGAACGACAGAGAGCTGAAAAGAGAAACCGAGAAGCGAAGGAGCATGAGTTCATGCCTAGATGGTTTGATTTAACTGATGAAGTCACGTCAACTCCTTGGGGTGACCTGGAAGTCTACCAATTTAATGGCAAATATACTAAACAACAGGCTGATGCAGAGAGCTCAGACAGCGTCGAGAAGGTTGATGCTGAGTCGATTGAATTTAACCCGTGGCAGTATGGCAATCTATCTGCAGAATGAGGTAATTTGGTTCAGAGTGCAGTTAGTTTCTGGAACATTTGGTGTGATGAGGAAGTTGCTTGCTTTCTGGAATGTTGTATCCCCATTATGATCCTCCATATATCAATAGACCTAGGCGATAAAATGTGTACTTTTTATAGAAACCTTGTGTTGCAAATGATACGGTACTCAATTATAATTTATAACACTCTCCTAACTCATTATATATTGTCTTCTATGTGATATTGAACTCATTTCTGCGTGTGCAAAAGGTTTTAAGTTGCTTGATAGGATATACTGCAAAACCAAGACAATGTTATTTTCACATTGCTTAGCTGTGGGTCCTGCTTGACCTTAGGATCTAGGAAGTGAAGTCCCATAATTTTTGGGATTAATCTAACTACTTTTGTTTGTGGGACGAAAGTTCTGCTGAGACTTGAGGAAGAAGGCAGCACGGAACAGAAAACTAAAAAAGGAAAGAGATAGTGAGCAACCTTAATTTAATGTATGTGTCTTTCACGTCAAGTAACCTCCTCTTCTTCCTCCAAACCTTAGTTCCAAGGTTACGTGAACTTGACCCTTTTCCTTCCATCTCTTTGATGGCTGCAGTTGACCCTACGTTGTCCTTTCCCTTAGTTACTCCATTTTTAACCTTGTGGTCTTTGATGCATTGGATCCCAATTCTTCCCCTTTTGTATACATCGCTAAGTTTGCTAAAGTGAGGTGAAAAGGATTAGTAGTGGGTAAGTGTAACAAAGTAATAATTGAACACTGATGTAGTGAAGGACAATCCGTTCAGTAAAATATGAGTTAGACAAAAAGATTGAGTCATATGGTGATGGAGCTAATAAGTCACGTGGAGAGGAAATGGGGTCCCTACATGATTAGATTAATTAATGAAGTCGTACGTGGTATTAGTTGGCATCACATCTATAATATTGTTACTCTGTTGGGTAATTAATGTCTAATATTTGGTTTAGAGATAATTGTCAAAACATGCGCTAAAGTTTCGTCCACAAATGAAATAGTGTACAATATTTCGTTCACGTTGTGTGACTACCCTAAAGTTTCGTCCACGAACATTTGTTAGTAAAATTACTTATGAAACCTAAATCAGCAAATTACTTTAGGGTAGTCACACAACGTGGACGAAACGTTGTGCACTATTTCATTTGTGAACGAAACTTTAGGGTAGCCACACAGCGTGGACGAAACGTTGTGCACTATTTCATTTTGTAGACGAAACTTCAGGGTAGCCACAACGTGGACGAAACGTTGTGCACGATTTCATTTATAAACGAAAATTTAGTGCATGTTTTGACAATTATCCTTTTGGTTTATCCATCTTCATCTTGGTGTAGGCCTATTTCTTCTCTGTTTAATAATACGGCTAAATTCTTATTTTCCTACTTTGTAATTAAATTAGTTTATATGATACTCTAGCTCAGTTCCTTAAGCTAACCGTCGCTTGTGTCATGTTAGTTAAATGAAGAAGATGGGTACCCAATTTCGTAAATTTGTGTCTCATCATTGCAATTTGCAATGAGCATTGTAGCATCATCGCATATTCGCGGAATTGGTTCTCCTTGTATTTATCATTTTTGTATGATGGAAGAGTCTCTATCTAGCCATCAATATGAAGCAGTTAGAACTCTACCGCAGGAGTCTGTTAAGAGGTCGAATACGTAAAAAAAAAAGAGAGAGAGATTAGGTGAAAAATGTTTTTTTTCTCCAAATCTGTTTGTGTCTAAAAGGGTTATTATATAAACAGATTCTATTTTTCTCTTCTGATTCTTTTTCCTCCGGTAGAATCAATGCGTGTTATTCTACGGATTTGACGTCCACTGCACATTCTCGTTTTTTTATGATCAGCAAAGAACTATTATGAATCTCTCCCTTTTCAGAGGTCGAAAGGAAGGACAAGATAGGTTCTAGCTACAGAACCCAATAGAACAAACTAGAGCGCTGACATTCAAAGCACGGCCTCAAACCAGAAACCGGATCGAGACACACCTCGTCCTCACCAAAGAGAAGAAATATCAATCCAATGCTAAGAAACTGAACTACCCAACAGCCTGAGAGCCAACCGAAAAACAAAGTCTTGAAGACCAAAATTTTCAAACATGAAGCACACTAAAAAGAAAAAAAGGTCTTAGAACCGGATTTTACAACCATGAAGAGCTTAAGAAAATGACGACCAAGCTGCAGCTGGCAAAGAGGAACCAGGTGGACGACAACATCCAAGGGGAGCTCATAAGTAGACGATGGAGCTCGAACTTAATCCTCCGAAATCCAATTCTGACCAACACCGAGAAAGGGCCCAAAGAGGGAGGACCAGTATTTCTAACGAGAACGAGCACAAATTTATAAGAAGACAACAACAAGACTTCACTTCCCGGGATTCGAGCTGAGCGTTCCGAAACCGAAGCCGGTAACTCCTCGACGGCCAACACCAAGCATGGACCCAAGGGGGAAGGCCTGTAATTATACCGAACACGAACCAACCCGAACTCGGACAGATCTGACACCGAAGCCAACAAAGAAGCACAACGTCACTACAAAGCAACTGACCAAACACTCCAACAAACAGGTAGAAGGAAATCAACATTTCCGGGGAACCGAGAATGGACTCGAGCTGAGAGTTCCAAAACCGATACTGGTAACCCATCGCTGGCCACCACCAAGCGAGGACCCGTAGGGGAAGACCTGTAGTTATACCGAGCACGAGCCAGCCTGCACCCGGACAATAAAGACAATAAAGACTGAAGAGAAGTTGGGCGTCACCACCGAGCATCCGCGACGACGAGGGACGGGAATAGCTTCATAACGAATCCAAGAAGAGAAACGTTTCCCACGGTGAAAACTAATCAAGCCACAAGTAAGCCACCTCGAACGGGTCCGGATCCAACTCACTCCGGGACCGGGGGCACACCGATGGCCAGCAGCAAGAAATCCGGTGAGCAGACACCCCTTGAAAACTGAGATAGCAACACACAACCGTAAATCCATACAGATCTGTAACCAAACCAAAAGACTAACTTCTCGCTCCGCCACTATGAAACATGAAGGCGTGGTCGGAACTACAGAGTTGTGTCGGGAAGGGATGAAGATAAACTTGAACTCCAAACAGATCTGTAACCAAATCAAAGACTAACTTCTCACTCCGCCTCTAAGGAATGAATGCGAGGCCGGAACTGCACATTATTGTTGAATTGATTACGACTTCTTATCAAATAGATCTGCTATATGAATACTCTTAGTCAAAGTTTTAAAAATCAATATGGGGATTGATCGGAGACTAAACAAAAACTAATAGAAAATTAATCAAATTAATTATAGATTAATCCGATCAATTAACAAGAAAATAACGTTTAGGCGAACTCTAAACAGGATCTGATCGATATTTTTAAAACTTTGCTCCCTGTATAAATCTAGTTACTAGTCTTCCACTTCACATCTTCCTTCACTTGCATGAAAAAGGCCGTCAATTGCAATTATTATTGTTCGATTTTATCTTGATAAAATGCATTATTTGTTTTTATTGGAATTGTATTGATTTGATAGGAGGTTTCGCTACAATTAAGAATCAACGCAACATCTACGTTTCTCTCTTCAGAAACCCTATTTGCTTTGCGACCATGAGGACAACATCTTTCTTTCACGAATCCGAAAACCTTCAAGCACCCTACGGCGGAGAGGCACCGAGGGATGAGGTAAATATTTCACGTTCATCGTCTCCCCTTTCTCCGTTTCGGGATCTCATACCAGTCTCATCGTCAAAACTTTCCTCAAGAGGGGTGGCGCGGGAGAAAAACCATGTGTTCTCCGCATGCAGAACGGAGGACGGTGCCCCGGTGCCGACCAAAGACACCGGAGGACGAAGAATGCAGAGATCGGTCCTTGACCGAACTCGGGAACCGCTGCGAAGAACTCCGGCGATTGATACTAGGCCACGAGTCAGATATGGGGAGAGAGATCAGAGTGATCTAACCCATCTGGTGCTACCGGTGTCGGTGGAATCGTTTGGAAGGGGTCCATCTCTTCTCAGGAGGAAAATAACGCCGGAGACGTCAGTTCCGACTCCGGCAGGTTCGTTGCCACTACAGGACCCTCAGGGCGTGGGGGAAGGGAGTCAGGCCGGTCAGAGGCGGAAGGACCCTGCCGGCGGCGTGTCTTTCGGTCGGGCCCTAGGGTTCTTGAGTCGGGCCGAATCTCGGATGGGCTTGGGCTGGATCGAGTCAAGGTAGGTGGGTCGGAGCTAGGCCGGATCAGAGGATCGAAGCTGGGACGGACCAAAGGGTTGGGCCAGGACAAGAGCAATAAGGCCGGGATGGATCAGGTCATGATAGTAGGGCCAGACTTGGGTCGGGTCAAAAGGGTGGACCATCTAGGTACCATATTTGGGTTGGACCCTAAAACTTGGGTAGGACCCAAAATCAGAACCCGTTTCATGGCGGAATGATTACGGACACCGGGACATGGATCAGAGGGTTCCAATCGGTCGGACGGGGCATCAATTACAGCGGCGAGGGGCTCCAAGAACCCTCGCCTCGCTGAATGAGTCCGAGGTGGTCCAGAGGGGGGTCAGCCGACTGTACCGCCCATCTGGACGTAAGGTGGCGGTGGTTCCTCCAAAAACCAGCTCAGTTTTCCCCTACCAGTTCAAGGGTCATCAATCCCACGCTTTGGAGCCCTACCACTATCAGTAAAGGGAGGACGGTGCACACTGACATCTTGGGGGGATATCAGTCCACCACTATGAAAAGCCACAATGGGCCTGCTCGGTTTTTGAAATCCCGTTTGGAGCCGTTGTATCGGTGATCATTGGTCGCTGTCGCAGTACTACCCCCGAACAACAAATGATTTTACAATAGCAATTTCATTTTATATTGTGTGAGTACTTTCAATTTTCTTTTACTATATTTGTCAGGCGTAAACATTTTCAATTTATAATATTCTTAATATTTACTCGAAAAATATATGTATTGATTTGATAGATTCTTATGTAAATAAGTTTTTTTCCCTTCTCTACATCTGTGTAACAGTGTAAGCATGACCTTTCACGTCCCTCTACTCAACAGGTTTTGTATAGCCCTGGTTCTATCCTTTTTCAGGTACCGAATCCCTTCTCGACTCGTGTAATGATAATCTTTACGTCTCCATTCCTTGCTTTACGATATTTACAATATTTTAAGGACTTTTAATTAAAACTAATGTAAAAAAACACACTTTCTCTTTCTTGTTTCGATGATCGGCGTCGGTGACCTGTTGTTCTCGTGCGAGTTCTTGAGAAGTGTCCGTATTATTATCAACCACTTCAATCAGTTTAAAAGTGAAAGTTGTCCTCGCTTTGAAACGCTACCGTTCCTTACCTCTTCAAAAAATAATGAATAAATCGTGGTCCCCACCTCCCACGTCGTGACGCTGGCTTCTATATTTGGCCTCTTTCCGGCCACATCAACGGCGTCGTCATCTTCCCTTCAGTCCCATCAATTTTTCCATTTATATTGATTTGCATTTCCTCATGTGGCAGATAAAGCAACCATTTGGGACCTCCCCTTTCTCCACGTACGACTATGGAATCCGACGTGGCAGTGTCTTTCTAGCGGAGATGAGAAAAACTAAAAATAAAAGAACAAATAAAACTCTGATCGGGATGAGAAGAAACAGACATTTCCATGTTCTTGTAAAATGACGAAGCTGTCCTTGTCCAGCCAATCCTCTCACCACCAGTGCCTTTTAGACCTGGATTAATGAGCCTCTTTTATCGTATAATCCATGGGATAAGACCAAATTGTCCTTGGTTCTTCAAGTTCATTTTGTCATATAATAAATTAATAAGTAACTTAGTAATCAACTTAGTTTGCTTCAATATAGCTGTTCTCTGAATGCGCAGCCTTCTGCTAGGGTTTGTTAGGGTTTGGGAGGTTTTGCGGCGTAATCGCGATTCATGGAGTTCACAGGTGAGATGGAGAGCGGGGAGAGTGGCTGTGCCGACGGGGTTCACTGGGGACCTCGCCTGTCGGAGCTGGATGATCGGGTCGTGGCTGGGGACGCCCGAGAGGTGGCTCTGAAACCGAGACTGGTTGAGACGGGGGAGGAGCAGGAGGAGGAGCTGGTGAGGGAGACCAGTCCGGCGGTTCCTGAGGGAGTGCTGGCGGCGAAGGTCGGGGCAGAGCCGGTGTACTTCTCGGCCTCGGCCTGCCCTAAGGAGAACGCGGGATGGGTGGCGGGAGGCCGGGTCCACTCGGGATCGGCTGGTCTCCGCCGTACGCCGGCGAGGGGGCTGAGGCCCCGGCGGCTAGGGAGCGGCGCAGGTCGGCGAGACCTATTCCGTGACGTTGGAGAAGGTGATCGGACCTGGGTGTCCCCGACGGACAAGGGAGAGGGGGTCACGCCGATATTGATCTCGTCGGGTTCGGAGGTAAGGCCGGAGGAGACGCCAGTAGAGGTTGCTTGGCAACGAAGGAAAGGGAAGGAGCCGGCGGTGGATGAAGTTTCTAGGGTTTTCGAGGAGCGGGCCGGGGGTGAGTTGGGCCAGGGCCGGGGGTTTGTGGGGGACGCCCGCTGGGCTGGTGGTCGCCCTGGGGCTGCACTGGGTCAGTACCCGGGCTGGACTCGGGGAGGTGATGAGGATATAGCCCGACCAAGGGACCTGACACCGTCACTATCTGGGAACAAGTGGATAGTGAGAGAGGAGGAGCCTGAGGAGGATGAGGACTCGGCGGTGTCAAACGAGGTGTCAGCTACAGTGGCGGGGGGCTCCAAGCACCCTCGCCTCCAGGAATGAGTCCTACCGGGGCCAGGGAGGGTTTGGTCGACTGTACCTTCTCCCTGGTGTATAGGTGGCATTGGTATCACCAACAGTTGATGAGTTACTTCTCTAGCACTTCGGGGTCAGCAATCCCGCGTTCAGGAGCCCTACCATTATCATTCAAGGGAGGACGACACACGCTGACATACCGGGGAAGTAATTGGTCCACCATTGTTCGTTTATCCTCTGATCTGCTCGATCAGTTTCTTCTGGTTGGAGTATACTATATCGGTGTCCTCGGATGCTACCGCAGTCCCGCCTCCCGACCGCAATTATGCCTAAGAGCACATTTAAGTATTCTGCACTTGTTTTTCCAATTATGTTAGTTTGGTTTATGTACGGTGAATCCTACGTTTGTGGTCAGCAAGTTATTTTACTTTAATAATATCTCCATTTCCTCTAAAAAAAATAGATGTTCTCTATTTATTACAGTCTACTACTAATAAATACAAGTACATAACCATCTTCAATAATTCAATTCACTATGTATACTTGGACTCCCAGATGGGCGCTACGAGGGAGTGGCGCGAATCGAGGACGTCTGGGGAATGAAAGTCGAGGCCAAACCTCTGGAGGGCGGTCTTGTCGTTTTTTTCTTCAGGTCTGCAAAGGAGAGGGAACGGGTCTTGCTGGGTGAACCCTGGTCCTTTTGGGACTCTCTGGTCTTTTTTACGGACCTACGACTATCGGGAAACAAGAGGGCTGAGAGAGAAGAGGACTCAGCGGAGGATGAAGAATCAGCGGCGTCGAACGGGGGGTCTTCAGCAACGGCGTCGAACGGGGCGTCTTCAGCAACGGCGGGGGGCTTCAAGCACCCTCGCCTTCAGGAATGAGTGCTAGGAAGGCCAGGGAGGGGTTGATCGACTGTACCTTCTCCCTGGTGTGTAGGTGGCAAGGGTACCACCAACAATTGATGAGTTACTTCTCTACCACTTCGGAGTCAGCAATCCCACATTTAGGAGCCCTACCATTATCAGTCAAGGGAGGACGACGCACGCTGACTTACCGGGGGAGTAATTGGTCCACCACTGCTTGTTTATCCTCTGATCTGCTCGATCAGTATCTTATGGTTGTAGTATACTGTATCGGTGTCCTTGGACGCTACCGCAGTCCCACCCCTCCTACCGCCCCTATGTCAAAGAGCAAACTTTACTTTTCTGCTTATATCTTTCATATTTTTTGTTAGTTTGGTTCCTTTGTACGGTGTCTCGGACTCTCGAAGGCACCAGAATGCTTTTATATTAATAATATCATCGTTTCTCTCAAAAAAAAAATACAACTATACAAGGAGGATCTATACTATACTATCTATGTCTCTTAATCCGTTTTCATATTAATAAAGTTCCAATTTGTTAAAAAAAATCCTAGTTTAATTTGGAATTACCATGACATGACAAAATACTATATGTCTCTCTTTTTTTGAAATACTAAATACTCTATGTTGATATATGGGGAAACTCCGCTAAATAACGGTTATTTGACTTTCATTATCACATCATAACTGTTAACTTCATAATTGTCACGTTGTATCCCCATAGTTTTTTTTTGCAGAGAATAACGGTAATTTTTTTAAAAAGCAACGGTAAATTGACGTTTTTTTACCGTTGATGTCTACAAAATGATACACATTTACAGGTATTATGTGACAGTTTTCGTTAGTCTTCCGTTCTATTCTGAAAAAAGTTCAACTAACACGTTAGTCTGTAAAAACCAAAGTCAAATAACCGTTGTTTAGCGGAGTTTCCCCTTAATATATTTGTTTTTCCAAAATTCCTCCTCGTTATCAAACTTGTCAACCACATGATCTATGGGTGTCACACGTCGTCATCGGAGCGCATAAAACCATTGGAGCGAATAACCGGTTCTGTAGGTGGCCTCCACACCTGCTATAGCCAGTAAACTCACACGCGATAGCGGGTAGGTCCGGTCAGAGGGGGTCAATAGTATAAAACCTGGGGTTTAAGCAAAACCATGGATGGTTTTCAGAGGGTTTTGACGATCACGGAGAGAGAAAAAGTAACAGAGAGATTTTCCGAGATAGATAAAATCGACATGAAAATGGGTTGCGTTTAGAACCCATAGCTTGAGTTTCCCGGGAAAATATGGGTTAGAAAATGACTGAAACTTTTGCTGATGGATACGAAAGCTTAGTTTCTTCTTAGAATTCTTCGATCTTTCATTCGACTGAATAATCTGCTGATTTTCCGAAATTCTGATCCTCCGTGGAATAAAAATCTCAACTTGGGCGCTGGTCGGTCCCTGCAGGTGAGAAATAATGCTTTCTGGGCTTTTTGCTCGTCAATTCGCTCAAATTTGTCGCCTCATCTTCTGTTTTAAATCTAATTTTCTCCGATGGTTTGGCGGTTGCCGAGGAAGTCCTATGAATCATCCAGGACGGAGAAGTTTATCATTTCTCGATCTGTTTCGACAAAAAAAAAATGGAACTTAGATTGCGTCATGCTACTGAATTGTGGGTTCGATCTGGATATGGGTCTTGAATGATTTTTTTTTCCATTATTTTTTTGGGGAACTTATCAAATAAATTCCTTTATTTTTGTGCTATTTTATTTATTTAATTAACTTAGATTCTGGGTAGATCTTGGTGTTGAACTTTTGTGGCTTTAGATCTGTTTTGATCTGAATTGGTCACCACAATATTTCTCCTACAGCATCTTAACTTTTTATTCCTTCATTGAAATTATGTCTGTTGGATCCTTTATTATAGCAATTTAGGATAGTATTGTGCCTTATCTTTACTTTGCACAAGTTTCTGTGGATAGTGTTGATAACTTGAAACCGGTTTTTGTTTTTCTCCACTTTTTTTCCCTTTATAAGCTATAGAAGACGGGTAAAAAACTTTTATCAGACTAGCAATTTGTACCATTATTTACCATATTCTTACTCAAGAAATTGCTATGCTTGTGCTGCAGTCTTCAGATGGGTGGATCTGGTAGAATTATGTGATTTGGTTTTTATTCTGATTGTTTAAACACTAGCAGCAGCCCTGGAAATTTGATCTCAGAATTTGGAAGCAACTTTCATTAGATTCCCAATACTATTTCTTTTGTGTTTGTTGGGCATCAGTCATGTTCAGATGATGCTATATGACTTATGGTCTAATCTTAAATGGGCATTTGTTAAAAAAAAGGATCATTTTCTTTTTCTGCATTTGTTTGTCATTTCTTTTTGTCAGCAATATTTACTTGGGTATTTATTGTGGAATTTATACAGGAATTCTGGGTTTCTGTATCTAATGCTCCATTTTGGTGTTATCAAGAAGATATAGTGATGCTGAAGCGGTCAGACTATGGATTTAATTGTTATCAGATGCTTGTCATTCCTCGAGCTCCCAGATCAGCTAGGGTATTTTTTTCATTCTAACCTTTAAATACTTTGTGCCCATTTTTTTGAAGTTGTTTCTGTACGTATCTGGTTCTGACATAGTCAATGCTTCATTACCTGTTTTAGCGAAGGAGATCATTTGCAAAGAAAGTTGAGGAGAATCAAATGTCTGCATTTGACTTGCTGGCCACAGTTGCTGGCAAATTATTGCTAGAGACTGAAAGTAATCCTATGTTTAGTAATACACCAACTGAAAAGGATAAGTGTACAACCACAATTGTTGAAAATGTTGTGAAGAAAGAGCATCAAGATGAAGGGAATCCATTGAAAATAGAACCTTATGATCAAGATCATGGTTTGAAGGAATCCCAGGAATCTCAGAATGATGCCCATTCTGGGCTTTCTTCTGCGCTTACTAGTTCTTCAGCGAGAGTTTGTGCTGAGAAGATGGAGATAGATGGAAGTATTAGTAAAATGATTGATTGCAAGGTAGAGGGAGGATCAACAGCATATTTGGATAGTGGTGATTGTAAATTAGAGAGTGAAATTATGACACCATTGAATAATGAGCCCCATAATATGCATAATGATATCAGGGCTGATAAGTGCAGTTTAGAGAATCCTGGGAAACCTGCTGCAGGAGCTAGTTCAGACAGTAGTTCCAAGGGGCCTTTGTACAAGGAGCATGCTCCTTGTCATTCTTATAACCCTAGTAGGTATCATGTTAATTTAGTTGGTAGAGATGATGATGACGAAAACTCTTCTGGGTGTACTCACCCTGGCAAGGCCATGGGGTATGCTCATGGTAACCCCAAGACTAGATTCTTCAGGCCATCTCCTCGTATTGGAGACCGAAGAATTAGAAAGTTGTTGGCATCCAGATACTGGAAAGTAGCTCCAAAATTGAAGAATGAGGATCTTCAAAACACTGGTGAGTGACAATTTTATGCAGTAACCCATCGAATAACTTTACAGTGATCTAATCTGATAAATGGAACTATTGCAGTATTTCTAGACCGGGAATTAAAGTCACCATACCGCAATAGGAAGAACTGTTACAAGCGTCAAAGATCTCAAAGAAATTACCCTTTTAAGAAGAGAAAGATCTTTTACCATAGCTCCATGTCAAATTCCAATGGAGGTGTTGGTAATGATGGCATTTCTAACTTACTTAAGAAGGACATCAATGGTGATGTTTCTGGTTCAGATCTGAAGATGCATGCTGGTAATTTTCTATCCCCAGTCACTCCTATCTCCTATGCATCTTTGTATTGGTGTTTGAGATTTGTTGTAGCCGTCTTTGCTGAACAATCCTAATTTTATCATGCAGCCACTGGGAAATCACCATCAGTGGCAGGTCAACATTCATTGTTTCAATGTAGGGATTCTCACGGTATGAGAATTTGATGGAGTGATTCTTAGTATTCTTTTTTGAGATGTTAGATGTCAAAGGTTCTTACCTGAAGATGTCTCTCCTTTTACTCAGTGAAGCTTAGGATCCAGTCATTCAAGGTGCCAGAGCTCTTCATTGAGCTTCCTGAAACAGCAACTGTTGGTTCACTGAAGGTATGAATACACTTGACTGTAATTTTCTGTAAAAGGATCATGCCATTTTATGCGTCATAGTTGTGTGGAAAAAGGAAATCCTAATTCATATATATTTTATATTTGATCAAAAGTTCACACATCCCTTGGCACATGTATCCTCTTGTCGTGCTGGGATGAAGTTCTTACCCATTTTTGGCCCGTGCTGCAGAGGACAGTCATGGAAGCTGTGAATGCCATACTTGGTGGTGGGTTACATGTTGGTTTACTTCTTCAGGGTAAGAAGGTTAGGGATGATCACAAAACGTTACAGCAAACTGGGATTTCTAGGGATAAACATTTGGAAGCCTTAGGTTTTACCCTGGAGCCTACCCTGTCACAAGTATCCCCTCATTTATGCTCTGAAGACCCTCCTTCAGACACACCTCAGCCCTTAACTAGGTATGTATTGTCTCTTGCCTATATTTTATTTTTTTCTGTGCTAAATGCACTCGTAAAGCTCCTCTAGCAATCGCTGGAAAGCCCATTACCCTACCTTTTATGCTCAATATTCTTATGTTTGAAATTGATATGTCAACACTTCAGGCGATGGTATGTTCTGAATTCAGCTGAACAAGTATTCATACTTAGATCTTTTATGACCTTTCAGGCATCCACCTGAATCAGGTACCTCCCCTGAGCTGCATGTTGCCAATTTAGGCAACTTTGTTGAAAGTGATCAAGACTCTGCACCATCGTCAATAGACTCATCAATTGACAAAAACACAGCTGATTCTAAAGCATTAGTTGCTTTACCCGCAATGAGTGTGGAGGCATTGTCCATGGTTCCTGCTCACCATAAATCCAAGCGATCTGAGATTGCTCAGCGCCGAATTCGTCGACCTTTCTCTGTTACTGAAGTGGAAGCACTAGTTCAAGCTGTTGAGAAGCTTGGGACCGGAAGGTATGTCAAAACTCAAACCAAGAGAAATATACTCAATTGATATTTGATATGATATAAGTTTGCCTATCAGCTGTTTCTGCAAGACAGAGTCTAATTTGATAGTAATGTACATATTTAGGTGGCGTGATGTTAAAGTGCGAGCTTTTGAGAATGCAAAGCATCGAACTTACGTAGACTTGAAGGTAAAGCTCATATCTGTCTTCTTTTCGATTCCTGCACATGTTCTGAATATAATTTTTTTGATTAACAACATGGACCATGATTTGGGCTAACTTGCTTATGTAGAAGCAAGGAGCTCCAAACTTTTGATTCTTAAGACTTTAAAGATTGATGTATCATGGATTCAAGACATCTTGTACACTATGAAGGACCTTTAATATTTGCCACAAGAAAGAGGCCCAACAGAGATAAGTTGGGCACTGCTGCGGGGACTTGAACTTTGGTCTCAAGGACCCAAGTCCCAGTGTTTGATTAGTTGGACAAAATCAAACAAGGTTTAGTCATTCTTAAAATGGATTGTTATAAAAGTGGAAGTGGGGGTGTATGTATATGCAGGATAAGTGGAAAACATTGGTGCACACTGCAAGAATATCCCCACAACAAAGGAGGGGAGAGGCTGTGCCCCAGGAGCTTTTGGAGAGGGTCCTAGCTGCACATGCTTACTGGACGAAGCAACACCTCAAGCAACAACAGCAAGAGACTTTCCTTCTCATCTGACTGAGATAATAAAAAAGCTTAGGTGGTCTGATTGTGAAAATGTTAATAACTTGTGTCTAATACTGTTTGTGTTGTGCTCTTTTACTTGTATAAAGTAATGACTGATGATGGGATAGGCATTTGGAATTGGAGGGAGCTTCTGTAATATTTATATTGCTCTTGTAAATTGTTCAACGGCAGAATAAGAGCCTCCATGTTAATGGATGTTTCTTCCAGAGCTTGATGATTGTAATATACCTGGTTGAAACTCATATGGAGAGCTATATTTCTTTTAATTTATTATTTTGAGAAAGAATATTTATGTCCACTTATGTTAACTGGTGAAGGTTACATTTTTACTCGATTTTCCTTAGGGGTGGGCATTGGGTGGCAATGTAACCATTTTGCAAACCCAACCCGATATTATTGGTTTGACATATCTTGGAACTAGCCCCAATGCAAAAATCAATTTTTTACAGTGAAACCAACCAACCACTTTACTACATGTAAGTACAAATTTAGATACCTATAACCATATACGTATTTCTATTTCAAGCCAAAACATATTACTACAATCTCCAAAACAAAAGAAAAATTACATATAAGTCACCGTGTTCTATGTTAGCAATTCGTGTGACACAAAAGAGTGCTCATGAGTCATTCATCTATATCAAATCATTGGTTATTATAAAGCCACATGTATATGATGAACAACACCGATTTAGTTGGTTAACTGATGATTTTGCGTTTCAAGAACCGACAACCAACTGTCAACTTTCTGATTCGATCGTCAAGAACCCGCAATCAACCGTTAACTTTTCGGTGCGGTTTCTGGTTGGTTTTAGCGGTTTCGGTTTTTTTTGCCCACCTCTAATTTTCCAACCTTCAATGAAGACTATTTTGAGAGTATTTATTCATTTGTTAAGGAGCATTTAATATATCACGTGCCATGACCCATCCAGGCTTCAGCACATGCCATCGCGGGTACGTGCACGCCATCACGTGTATAATGAAGTGAAGCCACGTCACAAATGAGGAGTCATAGGAATGGAGCGAAGGAAGTGGTAATGTGAAATGGAGGGAAATGTAGACAAATCTTCATCTTCTCCTTCTTCTACTACTACTGCCTACGGGTAGTGTGTTGCTTCAGCCTCCCTCGCTAATTTCTTCTAGGGTTCGTTCTTCGCTCAGGTACGCCCATCCAGTTTTTACCCCTTTTATCCCCCAAGTGCTTGAATCGGTGTCAAATTTGTTGATTATTATTTGTATTCTGGATTTAATTCTGTATTCTGAACTTCTCATTTGAATCATTGCGGTTTGTACCTTCTTTATTTTTTGCTTGTTATAATGGTTCTGTTTTCTTCTTTTATCCCCATTAATTTTCATTTTGCCTGATACTGGATATGTTGACTGCAGTGTTTTTGTTGGTATTTTAGTTTTAGTTTTAAGGTTTGGGTGAGATAATGAATGGTCACATAAATGGATTCTCAGATTTCTATAAGTTTGGGATGAAACTGTTTTGCCTCGGTATGATCAGTACCAGAGTCTCCTTAATGGGTTCAAGTCAGATGACCCTTCTGTAGATATTAGCTTTATGGATACTGATTATGGTCATTCTGATCCGGTTCTTAGCTTATAGTGAGAGTCCTGAGGGTAGAGACTGTCACTCTGATGATGATGAGTTTGGGGACACCTTTGTCAGGTACATAAGCCTATGTTACATGATGGTTTGGCTATTCAAGCAGCTGATAAATTATTGTTTGAAGTTCTAGGTGAGAAGCATTATCCTTCCATGCAGCAACTCCTTTTCTCAATCAGAACATTGAGAGCCCCAGAGATTCAAAATGTGCCAGTTATTGCGGTAGTTTACAACTACTAGTTATTCAGGTGATTAATTAATGGTCTGGTTATTTTTGTAGACTAGAGACCTTCCCTACTACTACATTCCTTCCGTCATTACAACATTTTTTTTTCAAGGCCCGCCGTTGTCCAGTTCATAACCAGGCTTTGGTGCAGCAAATGGCTTCACTACTGATGGCAATGGATCTGTAGGCTCTGCCGCCAGTGAGTTTTCAGTTCCCAACTATTTTAGCGACAACGACTGTGTTGCAGTTCAGGAGAGCACTAGAGGAAGCTGATAAGTTCCATCCTAAAGGCAATCAATTGGTTATTGATTTTGACAACTACAATTTTCCAAGAGATTTGAGGTAAAAATGATCCCAAGGCTGGCCACGTTAGATTAAACAGTCCTAGGAACTGCTGTTTTGAACTTAATCAAGCCAAATAAGTTTATTCATGAAATTGTCAATGGATCCTATAATGCTCCTTTTTTTGTCACATGCTTCCGTGAGGCCCTCTTCAACTATTTTGCATTATTTGATTATTGAGATGCTAATTTACCCCGTGAAGATAAAAATGAGAGCATTTGAGGGTTCAGATGAACTTGGTAGCATGTGAAGTTTCAGAGAGGGTCGGAGATCATGAATGTGGTAGCATGTGAGGTTTGAAAGGCCCAAGACAGACAAGCAGTGGCCGGTCTGGAACATGAGATCTGGGTTCAGTCGGCTTCCCTTAGACCCCTTGATCGTGAAGAAATTGAGGGGTAAGGTGAAGGCAACATTCCACGACGATTATATGGTGGGTGATGATGGCTGTTGGATGCTGCAGGGATGGAAGGGCTGGATCCTCTGTACTTCCTCTTGCTGGGCACCTGCATTCTTCACACCTGTCAGGTTAGTGTCAGTTTGGTGGGCCCTCAGCGACCCTTCCATGATTGCTGGACCTATATCTTGGATAGGTAAATTACTGTCAGTTTGTTAGCATAACTCATTTGCTGTTGCTGTATAGTATTGTTAACCTTATATCTACTATCTAGTATTTGAGATACTGTGTAAACTTGATGTAGGAATTGGTGACTTTAGTTTGTTCTGCTGCTGTATATGAAATGTATTAGTGGACTTATTAGGTACTTTATCTAATCCCAACAGCTGTTATTGTTTGGGTGGTCCATAGTTATTTTAATAAGCCCAACGTACATATTTAAGTATTCTTTTTGGTGCAGCACATGATTAGCAACCAATAAATGATATTATCAGAAAATGATCATTAATACGAGATTATGCTGTTCCTAAACTAAGGTCATAAAGAAGAAAACAGGAGCAGGTGCATGGCACCAGGTCCGTCGGTGGCAGATTGTGACCTCCTTGGTATGACTGTCACGTAGAAAGATAATTTGATTTCTCCTACCTGATCCCACAAATTGTATGATGTATCATTGGTCAGTCAAACTAATTAATTACTCTTAGTTTATTAATTGACCCCACTCGCGGCCCTTCGCTGAAACTTCTTTGGCTGCTCCAAAGGAAGGATGAAGTTTCCAGTTATTCTCGAGTTTCAATCTCTTATTTCAGTTTCCAAATTTGTATCCAAATCTCAGGTATGCTAATACCATATACAGTTTTAAATCTATGTTTAATTGTTGCATTATGTTGCTATCTGTTTTTGCTTGATTTTGTTTGTATTTGAATCTTATTTGTTTGGCTATGTTGCTCATCTAGTTGAAATTGTTCTTGTAGGTTTGATCATCTTCTTTGGAATTGCTGATCCACGAATTTAATCCCTTCAGTTGAGTTTTATCGTTGTTGGGGGTGCCAATGGACCAAAGATTCACCGAATCCTCTGATTACATCGATGGTTTCGATTTCGATGATGATCTTATCTTTCCCTGTTTCGACCAGTATCCATACCCCGCCACTAATGGAGCTGAATTTGAAACTTCAAATCTAAATCTGAACTCTATGGAACCTCATTTGAAGGTTCAATCTGATACCGTTCCCAGTCCCAGTTCCTTCACTTCTTCCTTGAGCTGGATCCTAGGTCCCCATCAAAACCCCTCTCTGAATCCTAGTTCTGAATCCGATCTCAGTTCCAATACCTCTCTTTCTTCCCTAACCTGGAGCCCAGAAGCAGACCTATCTGATTCTGATCTTTTTTCAAGCCTGAGTCCAGGGGGAGACTCGCTTCCTTCTTCAACCCTCTCAGAGGAAAGCTATTCGGATCCCATGCTGAAGTACATAAGGGAGATGCTTATGGAAGAGAACATGGATGAAAAGGCTTTCATGGTACATGACTCCTTGGCCCTACAAGCTACAGAGGACTCCTTGAATGAGATTCTTGCAGGTAATCCTCCTCCTTCCTCTGATGATGTTAACCACAATGCCTGGAGCCCAGATGATGATACCTCTGGTGGGAGCAGTGGCCCTAAGGGTACTAGTAGTAGTTCAATTGACCCTCAACCACAGTTGTCTGTTAATGAGCTTTTGCTTCGGAATATGTTCAGTGATAAAGAATCCATCTTGCAGTTTCAGAGAGGGGTAGAGGAAGCTAGAAAGTTCCTTCCTACTGGTAATCAGCTAACCGTTGCTCTGGAGAACAACACATCTTCATATGTGAATTCAACAAGTGGTAGGAAGAATCATGGACGGGAGGATACAGATTCAGTCGAAGGAAGGAGTAACAAGCAACCTGCAGTTTATTTCGATGAGAGCGAGCTATCAGAAGCGTTCGATAAGGTGTTGCTCATGGGGCCAAAACCTGACGAGTATAATTGTGGCAAGTGTGATGAAGCTGCATGGGGAGCTGAAGCAAACAGTAAGTTGAGTCCATCGAATGGATCTAAAGGTAAAAGACAAAGAAAGAAGGCTGAATCGGTTGATTTGAGGAGTCTGTTGATTCTAAGTGCACAAGCTGTTTCTTCTGATGACCGTAGGACTGCTACTGAACTGCTTAAACAGATTAGGCAGCATTCTTCCCCTTCAGGCAACGGGTCCCAAAGATTGGCTCATTATTTTGCCTTTGGCCTTGAGGCACGCTTGGCTGGGACAGGAACCAAAATATTTCCTGCTTGTCTGGGTGTGGAGAGGACATCAATGGCTGATGTACTGAAAGCATTCCATCTTTACCTTCTATGTTGCCCATTCATGAAGCTTGCAATTTGCATGACAATCAGAACCATCTTGGGTTTATCTGAAAAAGCTACAACTATCCACGTGGTAGATTTCGGAATTGGATATGGGTTTCAATGGCCCACCTTGATCTGGCATCTTGCATACCGTCCTGGTGGACCTCCCAAGCTCCGCATCACAGGGATCGACCTTCCCAGACCAGGTTTCCGCCCAGAAGAAGGAATCAAACAAGCAGGTTCTCGCTTGGCAAGTTACTGTCAACGCTTCAAGGTCCCGTTCGAGTACAATGCCATAGCATCACAGAAGTGGGAGACAATTAAACTTGAAGACATCAAGATCCATGAAGGTGAGACCGTCTTTGCCAATTGTCTTATGAGGTCTCATAGCCTAGTTGACGAGACAGTGGAGAACAGTCCCCGGGACAGTGTCCTGAACTTAATGAGGGAGATGAAACCGGCTGCGTTTATCCATTCGGTTGCATCTGCATCATACAATTCTCCCTTTTTTGTAACCCGGTTCAAGGAGGCTCTGTTCCATTACTCTGCATTGTTTGATATGTTTGATACAACAGTGGCTCGTGAAGACGAGGAGAGGTTGATGTTCGAGAGAGAGATATATGGGAGAGAGATGATGAATGTTGTATCGTGTGAGGGGTCGGAGAGGATAGAGAGGCCGGAGACTTATAAACAGTGGCAGGTTCGGAGCAGGAGTGCTGGGTTGAGGATGCTGCCGATGGACCAGGAGCTGATGGAGAAGGTGAGGGGGAACAAGTTGAAGTATTTTGGATATCACAAGGATTTTGTGGTGGATGAAGCCAGCAACTGGATGCTTCTGGGGTGGAAGGGACGGATTCTTTTTGCTTCCTCCCGTTGGACGGCCAGCTAGCCTTTGCCAACCATCATGTTTTCAAGTTTTGTAATGAATGATTTTCAGTTTTCAATGTAAAGTTCGTGTTTTCCTCTTTCTTAAATTTTAGTTTGAGTGTTAAAGCTGAGAATGTGAGTATTTCTATGCACGTAAGAGAATCCACAAAGGTGTTGTTTCGATTCAGATTCGAGCATTGAAATCAACGAAAAAACTGAATTTGATCGTAGAATTGTCGTCATTTGCCACGCCGAATTGGTGGCGTTGTAAAAGAACGTCTATGATTCTGCAAACGGTCGTAGCTGTCGTTTTTGTTGTGTCAACTTTGACCGGCCGATTCGGCGCTTGACCCGAGGGCCACTTCCGTGTTGAGAATCTGTAGATGGGAGCAGAATCTGCCGCTTATTGCTGAGTCAGTCGATTATGCTGGAAAAAAAAGTTAATAAGTTCAAACAAATTTTCTTTGTTGTGAAAACCCATTGAAGTTAATAAGCTCGACCAAGTCGTCTCTGGTGGAACAGGTTCGACTAGCTCCTGTTCGTCACAAGTCCGGCAAACAAGAATCTGGATCGGTATTCCACGACCTCTGGAAAATTGTGGGATCTTAGATTCATTCCTATGAGACTGGTTACGGGCCGTTGATTCTCGATTCGGTTCCATATCTGCAATAATCTGTGGGAGCTGAGCTCGATGCAAGGAGACGGGGAACGAGTGTCAACCTCTGCTCTGCCGCCATTGGAAACAAAGCTAGGGTTTCGAGAAAAAAATCGGGGGAATGGAAGCTCATAGGATCACGCCGCCATGTTCACCGGTCTTGGTTCCTGGTTGGGTGAGCTTTGATTTCAGCCACAACCTCCTTCGTCGTGAAAAGCACACACTCAACCCGCCTTTCCGCTCCCGTGGCTTCTTCTCCAATGACATGCAACAACTACCAGAATGATTCACTTTTACCCGAGCCAGATCGAAGCTTACCATAGATACAACCACTCCTTTCTTTTTCTTTTTCCGATCTACATTATGAACAAAATATGAACATCCATAGATATTGTTTCAATTTGTTTCTGAAATCAATTGAAATCGTGTTATGAAATGAATCGTTCTCGTGTTCGTGTGTTGAATCGTGTTGAAGTAGTCTTCATATCTTGGTTACTAAACTAACATAAAATAAAATCATTTTTAATTAAATAATAATAATTATTATTAAATTTTCTCTTATAAATAATAATTATTAAGTAATTATCAATTGTTTTGATTATTATTTATTATTAATTTCTTAGAAAATAAATAAACAAAACTAAAAGAGTATTAAAATTTAATATTCAATAACCAATATTAAAAAATTATTGTAATATTAATAAATAATCAATAATGAAATAACAAAAAAAAATTAATTTTTTTTAAAATGAATGAATTTTTAAAGAATTAATGATGAAGAGGGGTAAAATTATCTTTTAGCTCATAAGACAACATAATTTGAAATGGCAAAGGGTAAAATAATCGTTTCACATATTTCTGTTAGAATTTTAACCCCAAGTGCTCAAAACATTCGTGGACCGAACATAAGTGAACCAAAATATATCAAACAAACATAAGGGTATCAAAACTTCCGTTGATAAGGCTACCATAATGTATTTAACCTTAGATTAAAACATATCACCATGACATCCCGCCGTCCGAGACGCCCCGCGTCATGCCCCTGGCCCTACCATGAGACTTCATTAAAACCAACACGACCTAAGAAGAAGGCACCTTGGCCCTTTGCTCTCCTTCCTCATCCACCCTCACTGATGACGCTAACCGCCTTTGCTAGGCCTCGCCTAGGAACACATGCGAAAGAACCTCTAGGACTCGCGCTGGTAATAACAAGGACGACTGTATACAGAGTTCTAGTGACAGTCTACCACGATCCTTGCCGTAGGGTACCACCGTATCCCATGATCCAACCCCATCAGCATACGATGCAAGTGATCGGAGCCTCCACCGATGATGACGACCCCCATAGATCTAGTTACCATATGGAGCAATTGGTGGTTAGTAAAATGCCATTCTCCTATCTCATCTTGGACCTATAGGCCCTGTCAACATCGATCTCAACTTGACCTATCTACCCACTAGGTCGGTCTGGATCTCAAGAACCTCTCCCCATCGACCTCATCATAACTGAACCACCCGTCGGGAGCATCTTCGAGCTTATACATCGACCTTAATGGAGGAACCATCGGGAAAGTCCATGGATCCTCACATGGAATCAACTAGGCTCACCCGAGGAGGGTCCCAAAGGATGGCTCTCTTCTCGCCTTAGACCGTTAGTCCACCGGACCTTGCCTCACTAGGAGTGATGGTCCATGCACCAACACAAGATTTCTTGTCCACCACAACGACATGTACCTAGAACCGGAAGCACGCATCTCCTTAGTCCGAGCCACAGTTTCCAACCCCCGGGGAAGGAGGGTTAAGCGACACTAGAGTAGCACAGGAACTGTTGCCTAAGCAGAAGTTTCTTCTTATTGGTTCTAGGAATTTACAAGCCTCGACACTCCAAGTTCCCACTTTGGACATAAGCAAAGGCTTAGAGGGGTACGACAAGGTTCCACCTTCCTGATGCAAAGATGAACACAATGAACACATACCCATTTGGATGCTCCCCGCATGGGTATGACATCAAATTATTTTAGGGGTGGGGGGGGTGTATGATACTAGAGGCGAGGTCTATGAGGCAGCCTCACACATGTCAATGAATACGGGACCGAGCAGCAGGGTGTGTGAGGACGCACATTTTGTCCTGCTAAGATCGGAGTCACCTTGACCCAATGTATTCCCCTTTCTCTGGTGTTCTTTGTAGATGTCTGGTATCCCCCAGTTACCTTGAGACGATCTCCACATAGAGAACACAGTGTTTATTAGACACTCTGGACATTTTTAGATCAAGTTAGGAAAAGAGCGAAGCGAATCACAACCAAAAAACCGTCAATAAGAAGATCTATTCTCTCAATATTCACTTGGATTGATCAAATATTTTAATCATAAGACGCGTATCTCGAACGGACTACTCAAATCCTTGGCTTGCCCTTTTCGGTCTTATCACACTCCATTGATATGTTTTACTAGTTTCATTTATTAATAACATCCATGGTGTTACTAACTCTTCTCTCTCTAAAAACAAGGCCTTAAAAAAAGCGCTCTGAATACCCTTTGGGTTGCACAACTATCCTCTCAAGGATTCACCCATTTCCACCGCCCACCCCCTCGATCTCCGCCTTTCCGGTCTCCAATACACCCTACAGCCTCTACCACCGCGTGTTTCCTCTGCATGTTCGACATCTCCAAAGCTCCGATAGCCATTTCCGACCCATTTCTATGGAATCCGTCCAAATACACCCACACCTTCCTGAAGATGCGAAGCCACCTCCCCCGGGTTTCCTCCCCGACGCCGATTTCCCTGCGCCGGCCATCGTCTAGTCCACAGCTCTACCGACCGGACAACCAGCTCTCGATTGTAGTACGCACCCACCGTCGAAGGATAAGCCGATCTCGGTCAGTGCGGGTGCAGTTATCCCCTATGAACCCCAACCACCAGAGAAAGCCGCATCACCACAGTGGATGGCCCCTCGCCAGCCCATGTAAAGATCGGTCGCAACCTATCTCATCGACGCGACCAAACTGAGCCACTACAGACCCGCGACATCCCTCCGTCGACATCCTACCCGAAATATCGTCCCCCGGGCATGCATGACCCAGATCCAGTGGGCCGATCTTCGACCATCATCAGATCTGCTCCTCAGCAGGGTGGGACCCCTCCGGAACGTATCACTATGGTGCCGGATTGGGAGGATGAAGATGAGGAACTGATTGTTCCGATCGAGGCCGTCCCGATGGCCAAAAATGGTAAATACATGTACTCGTTAGCGGGACGGGTCGCTGGGGGGAAACCCCAACACCAGAACGCGGTTTGCGGCTTGATGCTGCAGAAATGGAAGGTGGACGACATCCAGGTTGAATATCTATCGCTGGAGGTCACTGGGTTCAATTTCTCGTCCCAGGCGATTATGGAGGACATTAGCCACCGGGGCCGTGGATTTTCAAAGGGTTCCCGCTGCTATTGGAGCCCCTCCGACCCTACATACAAGCCAACGACATCGATTTCAACCATATAGAGATCGGGATTCGAGCTATGAACGTCCCAAGGGTGCCCAGACCCCAAGTGTCCGCGACCTAATAGCCTCCTCCATGGGAACTCAGGTAATTTTGGCTCTTTTACCTTTTCTTAGGCGAGAGGACCATTTCATGTGGATGCGGGTCAGATTGGAGGTGAACCAACCGCTATGGAGACGTCTTCGTCTCTGTTTCCCTGGTAACACCCAATCCTTGCTGATAGAACCGCAATATGAGAAGCTTCCGGACTTTTGTCGTTGGTGTGGTCGGCTGACATACTATTTATCGGGTTGTACGACTCACTTACCGGGGATTTGTCACGCCCCAATTTCAGTAAACCGAACTCGGGACGCGAACGTTTAAAATAAGAAAACACTTTGAAACCATTTCCATTAAAACACTTTACAATACCAGTTTAGTTCAACAAAAAGATAATTACAACTCAAAATAAAACGTCCCACAAGCGGACAAAAGCGAGGTATCCGTCGCTAGACTAAAAAGTAACCCGGACTCCCGCCCCTAGCTCTTCAAGCTTCGGAAGCTCACCTAGTCCGACCTGTGACCAGTACCTGTAGGAAAATCAGCTAGGGGTGAGCGTTCGCTCACCACCACGGATAACAGACTGACTACGGCATAATTAGCAGACAATGCCGGTAACACCAATAATAAAGTCTACACCGGGGGACACTGTCCCCAACCCAAGGGCTCTGACTGATCATACGCCCACTGTTACCTTCCTTGACCAACTCAACACTTTGACACGTAAAGTAGACCCGACACAACTATCGACGACCTCCTCCAAGGACACGATAGAAAGCTACGCAACACCAAACAAGATCATAAGGGATCGCACACCAAACAAGATCACAAAGGATCGCAAACCAGCTGCTCAGTAACCTCCCTCACGCCCTTTACCGATCTCATCAGGTCAGGCGGTCGACCTGTTGCATTTCCTCGACACAAAGTCGGATCAGACACTCACAACCACCGAACCACACACGCGCGGCCAGGACCCCTTTACTGACGGGCGGGCCCTCTACCCCGTCTGAACGTGCAGACGCGTGTGATCGAGGACCCCCGTTTAATGAAGCGGGCCCACAACCTCAGGTAACCACAATCACTGTCAACCCATCACACTCACAACCCCGAACCACACACGCGCGGCCAGGACCCCTTTACTGACGGGCGGGCCCCCTACCCCGTCTGAACGTGCAGACGCGTGTGATCGAGGACCCCCGTTTAATGAAGCGGGCCCACAACCTCAGGTAACCACAATCACAATCACAATTCAACAATCAGTAATCACGCAGGTTCAACACTCACAGGTACTCATGGCCACCAAGACACCAACAGTAAAACTCGGACTCAACAGCCCCACAGGCACTCATGGCCTCCCAGACACACCAACCGTAACTCACGGGCTCAACAGCCCCACGGACACTCACGGCCCCTCAAGACACACCAACGGTCAAGACTCGGGTTCAACAACCCCACGGCACTCACGGCCACCCCCAAACACCGAACGACAACACGGGCTCTCATGGCCACCCAAGACTCAGCAATAATTAACACGGGCTCTCAAAGCCACCCAAACTCGACAATAAATAACACGGGCTCTCAAGGCCACCCAAACTCGACAATAAATAACACGGGCTCTCAAGGCCACCCAAACTCGACAATAAATAACGCACAACAACCCCCGGCATAATCGATGCCTCCAACAGTTCTAAGATTACCAGTTTCACAATCAACCTCCGGGCATGGTCATATGCCTCCAGTACTCCTAATATTGATAAGTTAACAATCAACCTCCGGGCATGGTCATATGCCTCCAGTAAATCTACTAACGCTAAGTTCTCTGCTTCTACGACAAAACTAAGTGTCACATGCATTTCTGATAATTACTAAGTTCCCGTAACATGCTTTTCTGATATTCAATAACCTAGACGACCCACGACACCCCGGTGCCACATGCAATTCTACAGTTAACTTTCCCTAGTCAGGGCCGAGATCCGGCTACTTTTCCCTACCTCAACCGAAGAGCTCCCGCTACGTTTCCTAGCTGCTAACGTTCTGGCTCGCTACCTCCGGACTTCACCTCGATCGAAGCCGGACGCTAAAGATAACACGAAAGCCATAATTAGAGTCGGTTCCTAGGTTATTTTAAAGGTCACGATTAATCCAGTTTAAAACCGACAGTTGTCTTTTAAACTCGAGCGGGATAAAAGCGGGGTCACGACGAATCGGGTTTGAGTACCCGAGCAACGAAACCGGTGCATGCGAGGCCCGGTCCCAATGCACGAATCCCGAGGTCCGATTCAGCGGTCCGCTTTTGTTCCTTTTAAAACCCAATTAGCAGTCCATTTTACCCAGAGTTCCAGAGTCGTTCCCAATTCCGATTAATAACCCTTTGTTCAAAACATAACGGTTTTCGTTTCAAATCTGTTTCTGTTCCGATCTTTTGAGCCCAAAATGAATTAAGTTCGGTTTTTGAACAACCGTCCCTAAATCCCATTTACAAATTAGATTCTCAAACTCCTCGATTTAAAACCGTTTTAAAACCAAATTGATTTTAATTCCTTTTTATTTTAAAACCCTATCTTTTCATTTTAATACCTCTTTCTTTTCAAATTCTTTGATTTTGATTCCATCTAAAACAGATCCAAAAATGATTTCTGTTTCCCTTGTTGTTTTCAAATCTTTTCTGTTAAAAACCATGACTTTTGTTTCCATTTAAATCCAACTCACAGATCCAACGTTTTCAGTCCCAAATCACAAAATCAACTTTTAAGTCCAAATTCGTTTTAGTTTAATTTTCTGTTAACAAACTCCTCGATTCATTCTGTTTCGAACACCCAATAGATGCAACGAATTGTTTCAACAAAAACCCAGATTCAACAGAAAATCGAAAACGGGAAATAAAGGTTCGGTTTCGAACCGGTCGGCCGCCGGCGAGGGCGGCGTCGTCCGGGGTCTAACCGTAGAGAAATGGACGGTGGCGTCGGCGAAAAACGACGGGACACGGCGGCTTCGCGCCCGTGTCAGATCTGGACGGACCCGACTCGCCTGGACGTGTCCGGTGACGGTCTCGGCTACGCGGTTGAAGAAGGGGAAGCAGAAGGGAGGCGAGGGAGACGGTGGTGGCGGTGGACTCTCGGTGGTGGCGCGGTGGTGGTGGCGTGGGGTTGGCCGGGACCTCACCTGAACGGGAGGGCAGCGATGTGTAGATCTGGGTCGAGAGAGGGAGGAGGGAAGGCGGCGGTTTGAGCCGGAGAAGAAGGGAGGGCGGTGGCCGTCGTGGTTGGAAAGAGATGGCCGAGAGGTGAGGGAGAGGGTGGTCGGGGACGGCCGGCGACGGCGTCTGTGAGGGGCGTGGTGAGAGGGTCGAGACGAGAGAGAGGGGCGAGTGGTGGACGGATCCGGTGAGGGAGGAGGGTCGGACGGCGAGCTCGGGCTCGGGAGGGATCGGAGATGGAGGGAGGAAGGGCGACCGTGTGCTGGATGGAGAGTGAGGCAAGGGAGAGGGCCGGAGAGACGCCGGCGACGGCGAGACGACGAGGAAGGGCGAGGGTGAGGTCGGGAGAGGAGAGGGGCGGCTGAAGTGAAGAGATGGGAGTGGGTATTAGGGTTTCAGAACCCTAATGCCAACCTTATATAGGTCGGACTTGGGTCGGGTCTGTGGTTTGGGCCGGGTCTGCTGGTCGGGTCGGGTCCGACCCGGTCCGACCCAATTCATTTTTTTTGAAGCGGTCTTCACAGGATTGGGCGAGAGGAGGCCCGCTATGATAACTCCATACAGTTACCAAGGAAAATGGATGTGGGTCGCCTACTGAAGACGGTCTGGCACCCCCAAGACATATCGAGGGAATGGAAGTTGATGACCTCCTAACAGGGTTCTCCTTGAACCCGCTTGATAGACCCAGGGGGGACTTACCGGGGGGAAGCGAACCCTTTACAGACTACTACCCGAAGTATGACAACTTGGCTAAGAGGGCCCCAAAAGGGGCGGTCAACACTTTGCAGGGAGGATCCCCGAGAGCATATGGGGGCCGTCGGGTTTCACAAAGCCTAACAACCTGACTAACGTCCACAATGCTGGGGGTGCTCTTTGACTAAACAGATTTGCAGATGCTCTGGGTTTACAAGCAGGGAAGGAGAAAGATCCCCAGGATCTGTATGGAAAAGCAGGTCCCATCAGAGCAAAGACAATGAAGACAAGCATGAGAGCGAGGAGCAGGCAATTGTATGCTAGAGCTCCCGGGTCAAAGAAACCTTTGGAACTGTTGGTCCCCACACCAAGAGAGTATGAACCAGTCAAGATCCAGGAGGACCAGATGAATCAAGCGGAGGTAGGGCAACCTCCTATGTAGGAATGAGAAGACCTTGCGGGGGTGGGTCTGGCCGCTGCTGGCATATACCCACATACCCGGGACAACCAGTGCTGGGAGGTCTCGAGAAGCCCGCATTCACAACTATCTACTTTTTGTCGTTTTTCTAATTATTTTATTTTTTGTTGGAACATTTTGTCTTATGTTTTGTTTTGGACAATTTTCTTTATGTCTCGTTGTTTTGAGACGCCGGTAAGGGATGTCCTGAGGTATTGTCTACGATATCAAGTAGTCTATTTTTATGGGTCTATGAGCGCTTGGCTTGCCACGGTCGGCCCAGACACATATCTGGAACTCAGGACGGTTACGCTCTACCATATATGGTTTCTTATTTACATTAATGCACTTCCTCGGTTACCCGTTAAAAAAACATCCCAGGTATATGCTACAAAAATTTAGAACAAAACAAAATTAATTTAATTGAAATAAACGGATACGATCTTTTAAAATACAGATTAAAAATGAATAATACTAAGATACAAAAGTAGAGTATCTCCGTCAACGTAAGAGGACAAGTCAAGGGGGGAGTGTATATTTTATTATTTATAAGCGGAAGTGATGGCACTGATACGCGGTTTACGATCCCCATCTTACTTTTGGCATCTCTGTCTGTTCTGCTTCTCTGCTCCTTCACACTTCATACGCTCATCCTTCCTGGAAATTGGACTCATCTCAGCCTCAATCAAGCTTCTTCATATTCGTCCCGGCTCTTCGTTTCTCTCTCCTGATCTTCCTCCTTCTCACCTTTTCTTTCAGCTCCTCAATTGCTATGTCTACTCATTCCTTTTAGGCTCTTTCATTTCTCTGTCTCTCTTCATTTGATTTTAGGTTCAGAAATATGAATGTTACTTCTTTTCTGCAGGTATGTTTTATTATATAAGTTTTAGAGCAATCCCACTGGTGTGTTTTTGTGTGTGTAGAATTAGGGTTTGCGGTGCCAGAAATTAGATGATTATGGATCCTACATTCAATGGACTTTCTGATTATAGTAACGATTTTAACCAATTTTGTGAATCCAATTTACTCGCTCCAGACCTGTATTCGAATCAGTACCCAGATTCCATGTATCAATTGCAATTCACAGACCCTTCTTTGGATCTCTATTCCATCACTGATAATATCCCTTTAGTTTCTGTCCCTTACTCTATCCTTCCCAATAAGGGAGACCCATTTGCTTCATCTCATAGCTTGACAGGCCAGCATGAGCCCTCAGCTTCGATTTCTTCTTCATCTGCCAGTTGGAGCCACGGAACTGGGTCTCCATCTCCATCTGATGAAGCCTCGGACCCTGTCCTCAAGTTCATAAGCCAGATGCTTCTTGAAGAGAACATGGCGGAGAAACCCAGCATGTTTCATGACCCCTTGGCTCTTCAATCAGCTGAGAATTCATTGTATGCAGTTCTTGCTGAGGAGAATCACCCTCCTTTCCCAAAAGAACCCCCATTTTTGGCTCATCAGAATACTTTAGACAGCCCAAATTCTGCTATTTCAGCAAGTAGTAGTGATTATGGTGGGGATGCTAGTAGAAGCACTAGTTCTAGCACTGTTAACTCCGTTGATCTCCACTGGTCTGCTAATCCTGCAAATAATCACCCCCACTTGCTACAGACCTCCCCTCCCAGTAATCATGTTGTCCAGTCCACTTCACAGTCATTCAAGCCTCCAGGAACCCAGGCTTATGACGCTGCTTTGCTTGGCTCGTCAATAAATGAGTTCCTGCTCCAGAACGTTTATAGCAATAACGACTCTGTCTTACAGTTCAGGAAGGGAGTAGAGGAAGCAAGTAAGTTTCTTCCTGGGGGCAATCAACTAGTTTCTGATCTAGGGAATAACGTATTGGCTCAGAGGAATGAGAGGGAGAACTCACATACTGAGTTGAGTGGTGGGAGGAATCATGGGCGAGAAGATGATGTAGAAGAACGGAGCAACAAGCAGGCAGCTGTTTATCCAGATGAGTCTGAATTATCAGACATGTTTGACAAGGTGCTGCTTATTCCTGTTGCTAGGCGCCTCCCATCATGCAGTGACGACAAATCTTTGCAGAACGGAGCAACAAAAGACTTGCAGCAACCTGTACAATCAGATGGATCCAGTGGTGAGAAAACTCATGGTAAGAAGCAGGGCACGAAGAAGGAACCTGTAGATTTGAGCAGTCTTCTCCTTCAATGTGCTCAGGCCATCTCAGCCAATGACCGCAGAGGTTCCGACGAGCTACTACATCAGATTAAGCAACACTCTTCACCTTTTGGAGATGGGTCTCAGAGGTTGGCTCATTACTTTGCTGATGGCCTTGAGGCTCGCTTGGATGGCAGTGCAGCAGGAATCCAGAATTTCCATTATTCAACAATTTCCAAGCGGTCTGCTGCTGATATGTTAAAAGCATTCCATAGTTATCTTTCAGTGTGCCCATTCAACAAGATTGGCATTTTCTTTGCAAACAAAATGATCTTGAGTGTAGCTGAGACAGCAACAACTCTTCACATTATAGATTTTGGTATCATGTATGGCTTCCAGTGGCCGGTTCTTATCCAGCATCTATCAGAGAGAAGTGGTGGGCCTCCCAAGCTACGCATCACCGGGATAGAATTTGCCCAACATGGTTTTAGGCCAGCACAAAGAATTGCAGACACAGGTCGTCGTTTGGCAAGGTATTGTGAGCGCTTTAATGTCCCATTTGAGTATAATGGCATAGCAGCTAATAAATGGGAAGATATCCAAATGAAGGATCTCCAGATTGCTAGCAATGAGGTAGTTGCTGTGAACTGTTTATTTCGGTTCAAGAATCTACTTGATGAGACAGTTGATTCCCGCAGTCCAAGGAATGCTGTCTTGAGCTTAATCAGGAAGATGAATCCAGATATTTTCATCCATGCTATTGTTAATGGATTCTCCAACGCCCCTTTCTTTGTCAGTCGGTTCCGGGATGCTTTACTCCACTACTCTGCACTGTTTGATATGTTTGATGCTATAGCACCCCGTGAAGATCAGGAAAGATTGATGTTTGAGAGAGAATTTTATGGCCGGGCAATCATGAATATCACAGCCTGTGAGGGTTTGGAAAGGGTTGAGAGGCCTGAGACATACAAGCATTGGCAGGTTCGGAGTTTGAGGGCTGGGCTCAAGCAGCTCCCACTTGATCAGGATCTCATGAAGAGATTTAGGGCCAAGTATAAGGCATGGTACCACAAAGATTTTTATATTAGTGAAGACAGCAACTGGATGCTCCAAGGGTGGAAGGGCAGAGTTTTGTATGCTTCCTCTTGTTGGGTGCGCTCCTAAACGTATTTCGAAGCATGCTTGTTGGAACTCTGAACCTAATACTCCTGAAGTAGGCAAGTGGAGGAGAGTATCAGCAAAAGGTATCTTTTTCTTTGACTTCATTTTTCTTCATTCCATGACATATGCGGAAGATGTAGATCTATAATGTGATTATATATGAATCAGACATTTGCTTGTTTAATGGTATTTGAAATTGATTTTGGTTTATTTTCGCTAACGTAGAAAGTAACCAAACACTGATCTTGCTGGTTTCATGTTTCAGGTCAGCTCTGAGCAGTGCGAGCTTTGCTACTTAAGATGGAGTACTTTGGCATGATTTTGGTATTATATTATCTTACCTCTTTACTAAGCATAATGGACGAGTTTGAATGGTTCAGCTCGAGGTTTCTCCATAGGGTTTTGGGCTGAAGCTAGTTTCCAGTGCCAACTCCAGACCTGCACTTGTATAATAGTATTGCCTACTATAATTGTATCCTTATTTCTGAATAGGAAGCTTGTGACTTTGGATTTTAATCCTTTGTAAAAAAAATTCTGACTTAATTTATGTAGGCTGGTCGTTAGATATTAATGAACACGAAAATTATTAGGAGCTAACTTGTTTCATGGTTTGTTGTTTTCTTCCGGACATGCTCTTTTTTCGATGTTTTCCTATGTTTGTTGTGTTCCGGTATGAGGATACAGGTCAACCTTAGCTGCTGGTGAGAAAACTTATCAGTGTCACCTCAGGGTGTGAACTGAAAAGATTCAACGTAGGTACATGACAATGAATGTTTCTGTTGATACCAACATAATCTACCTCTTGTGTCATAGTTAGCGGCCGACTCTGTCTCTCTCTTGGATTGGATGCATCTTCAGTACTGCACTCTAGTGTCTTCTCTACTCATCTTCATTCCTGCTTAGGGCGGAGAGATCTACTAGGTTTATAGATACCATGTATTCAATACTGAGGTTACACATAGAACTTAGCAGTTCATTCAGAAACGTTTGTTCTATAATATCAGAGTAAGTTTATTTACTGAAGTTTAGGACATCAAGCATAGAACCGAGCATTCGGCTACTTGAGCAGCAGTGTGCCAATATTGCCAATTGCGCTTTTGTTTTTGTACATGCGGAGAAAACATGTTGAAATAGTACAAAACAAACCACACGAATCATAAATATAAGAGCATCAAAGGATATGTGAGAAAGTTCGATGCAAACAATCAAATCAACATGTTGGTTAAGAGGAGAAAACAATTTTATTACTGATTTTGGAATTACAAAGAGATCGCCAACTAATGTTACGTAACGTTTCCTAAATGGGAAAAGGAAACCCTAATACGAATAGCAAGCCACTGAGATCACTGTCCCAAACCCCCAGTGATGAATGTGTTTTTTTAGTATAAAGTATGATATTTTATTTGGATAGTTATGAATAATCAGAATTGATCATACACAGTGGAAATAGCGAAAAAGATAAGATACAATTCCGTTGACATTCGAAACACTAGTCCTATAGCAGAAAACACGGTTATAACAGGGAACAATGTAGGGGCAGGTTCCTTATTCTCTTGGTGAGTGGCACGGACGATCCAGAAGACTTTCTATGTCTCGATTTGGTCAGATTTGTGTTATATTGACAATCTATCAAGGAGTAATCCGAGAAAAAGAGGAGGTAGGTGACCGGACAATGTTCGTTCCCTACAGGCCGGGGTGGGCATTCTCTGGAACACCATGTGATGCCCTAATGGTCTCATTGAAACCAGTGAGTCTGCTTGGCGTCCGCCCCATCGGGGTCAAATTCACTTGGAGAGAGAGCATTTCAGTTACCTCCGTTATTGGTCAAAGGTTGTGTATTAGTTCCGATCTTTCCTAGGGATGGGGGGGGGGGGGGGGGGGGGGTGCTTCCGGATTCAAGTTGTGACATGCACTGGCTATATCTCTGTTCTTGACCACGAACCTATGTTGGTCCCCTAACTCTTGCCTCCGAGTCTTGGCTGGTGGCCGCATACTAGGGACTATATCCATAATATGCGGATCCAGAAGAGCATGGTTCTCGCGCTAGGCTCACCACGAGATCCTATGCCAACCTCTAGATCCACCACGAGATCTTGGGTGTGGACCGGCCTCCACGAGTGCACTTCTAGCTAATGGAATCGATGTTCACGATCATGGTCTCTAGTTGAAACAAGCCCCCTTGCTCGGGGGTGGTCGCTCCACGCAACCCTCATGCGACGAGTTGGAAAGGGCTAAGTCGGGTACACCCTCTAAGGGCATTGCGACATCGGATCACTCGATCAAGGCCGGTAGGTGATCACATCCTTGTATGACCTCTACATTGGGAAACCAATTGAGGATCAACCTCTTCGTATCCGTTCAATGATATCTTCGGACTAGGCTCATCGTACGAGGGACATTTATCGGAATCTGATCCAGGAGATTCTATGTCGTCGGGCTCAATACACTAGTGGGGAGGAGGTGACAGATTCGGTTGAGGGAGGGAGTCTCTCTTGAGAGTCAAACCCATGGTCCCTATTGCTTCGTCTAGACCATGGAGGGGAGGTGTATAGGGTGGCAAGGGGTGAGAGGTGTCATCAGAGGTGGAGGTGGGGATGTAATGATTGTTAGGCAGACGGTCGAAGATGGAATTAGGGAGACGAAAAGAAAAAAATAGAGGATATGAGATGGATATTGGAAACCTAAAAGACGATTGATAGTTTGAATGTGCGTGATTGCAATGAATGTCTTTATATTAATTCAAGACATATTTAACAATCATGAGAAACATTTTCTTGAGAATAAAAGACATTGTTTTGAGGAATGAGTATTTTAATAATGTCTTACTAAAGAGTTGATTTTAGCTATAATTTTTTATATTAAGACTTTAGCTTTATTTTACTTAGTTTTATACTAAATAAGATATATGAGTAACACAGTACAAATCCCCCCCCCCCCCTTCGGGTTTCTTGTTCCTTATCCTCTCCTATAGTAACCCCATGAACACCGATTATCTGTCAGCCTCATTACCCACCACCACGTGGCCACCCCACCCTCTTCCTCGACTCTTGTGTCTCATGCACAGTCCATTGACCATTTGGGTCCCGAGGCTCCTTAGGTTATTCTCCCACGTCTCTCCTTGGCCTTTATCAAACCGACCAGGACTAAGAAGAAGCCTACCAGACCGTCTCCGGTCTCGTTCCTACCGTTCCTTGTTTTTGCACTGATGAGCTCCAATATCGTTGCCTGCTGTGACCTTCCCCGGGAGTTCATATCCCTTCAGACTTTCCCTCGATGGAGGGTCTCCGCGATTTGCAGGAGGTATTTGACACCCTTTCCACGAAGGCAGAGGACGATCGGGTTATTGTGTTCTCGAGGGCTCCGACGAAAGATTTGCATGCAACCCAAACGACGTTCAATTTTTCTGGACGTCTCAATATCTCCCAGAAGTACAGCCGACTGAAGATAGAAGGGGACATGATGAAGATGTGGGGTCATGAGGGTCTTGTGATCAAGGATCTAAGATAGGGGATTTCAGGTTTTTATTTCACCTCCTAAAAGGCGAAGGATCGGGTCCGACGAGGAGAACTGCGGCCCTTCGATCGCCCCCCTCGTGTTGAAGGAAATCCTCCTGCACATAAATCCGGTGAACCTCCTCTTCATAAGGCTGCAAATGTGGAAGAGGGTATTCGATCTCCCTCTAAGGGGCCTCACCGCTACCACGAGTTTCACGGTTGGGGAAAGCCCTGATTGGTTCTATGGAAGTAGAGGCTGACCAGTGGGTCATACCATGGGGAGGCACCATTCGAGTCCGCTTCAGGAAGGACCTTGTCAAACCATTTCACCGGACCATTTACCTGAGCATCCCATGAATTCCAAACCCCGTCCGGGCTCGATTGTAGAATGAACGATTTCCGGCCTTCTACTTTGAATATGGATGTATCATGCACATTGATGTGAATTTCCCCCGAGGGACGATGGTGTACAACTCCTCTGGGCCCCGATTTGACCTCTCTTTGATGGCGGCTTCCGGCGGAAGCCTCTAACCTAAGGATAAGAGTTCGTCGAGATTGGTTGGACCCAATCCAACCTCGGGGCCTCTTGCCTTTACCAAAGAGTTTGGAATGAGTACTAGGTTTCGAACCGATTCGCCCAGACGTCCTGACCTTGACTTAGGATCTTCTTCATAAGGAATCAACTTACTCATGGAGCGGGAAACACATGCCCCGTCTACTCTGCCCACCACCTGTAGAGCCTAGAGGAGCCTGGTCGACCGTGACCGGGGTGACGCATGACCTCCTGTCTAACTCGAGGAAGAGGTTGGTGGCTCCAAGGAACTTCAAGCCTCCTCGTCTATTTAGCGTTCTTCGTTCCAAAGAGTCTTCACCACAGAATCAGCGAGTAGTTTAGGCACCACAAGTCCATCCGAGTCGAGCTGAGAGAAATAACGCAATATTCCGAGAATAAGGATAAACCCCTTAGCTTGTCATCTGGATTAACCGGGGGTTTTAGATACGGGTAAATTAAAAATGCTGACTGGATAATTAATTATGTTTTTATTGAATTTGTTAAATTCATATTTAATTAGTTAAATACTAACTAAAATTAAAATTAAATACATAAAATTAATCAATAAATAAATTAGTTAACTAAAATGCAGAACTAATTACTAAACTTAAAATTTCATTAATTATCAAATAAAACAAACTACAATGCTTTTGGTAATACAAATTTATTTTGGAAGCATCTCACTCGTCCGAATCTGAGTCGTTGTTCGAGCTAGGGCTGGGCAGAAACCACCGAATTCACCGACACCGCCCGACACCGCCCGCAACCATCACCGACTTGACCGGAACCGGGACGACTCGGGCGTGGTGCCAGTGAAGATTATGGAGAACCGAGCTTCTCTCGGCCGGTGGTCGGTTTTGGGAAAGGAAAACCGCGGTTCACTGGCACCGGCCGGTAACAACAGCTCACAGTCCACCTCCTCTGTTCAATGCTTACCTTACGCGTCTGCAACTTTGATGTTTAGACGAAGAAGATGAAGCGAACGACTGAATAGGGTTAGAAAAACGTAACTAACTATTATCATAAGCTCACAGCCCGAATTTTTATTATCCTAGCCTTTCTCCTCTATAAATACCAAATGATACTAACTCTTCTCTCCTAAACTCAAAACAACACAACAACCTCTCAAAGCACCACACACACACACACGACAATCATCTATTTACTTTCTTTTTTCTATGTTTTTGTTCTTCATCTTTGTTGCATGTTATTGTTTTCCCTATTTCTTTTGTTCTTATTTTTCATTTTATTCTTGATTTTTATTATGGATCTATGATGGAAGTGAAAATCTGAGATCCGATTTTCTGAAGCCCTAAATTGTATTTCCGATCAAAGTTTTCGATAGGGTTCTTAGGTTTATTTTAAGAACTCAGATTAAAAAGTTAGGGTTTATAATCTACTGTTGTGATATATTATTTCATGTTATACATATTCATTTATTTATAATTATTATGAGTTGTTATTATCCACTGATATCGCCTCTATCCTTCTTCGATTGTGTTTTTAATTCTCTTCTCTACAATTTGTTCTTATTTTTATTTTTTAGGTGTTGTGCCTATTGTATTCTTAGAGCATCTCCAATGGTTAGACACTGCACAATGTCTATGAGCAGTGTCTAACCATTGTTTTTGGCTTCCAGACACTGCTCCTCCAATGGTAGTGTCTACGCAGTGTCAGGAGCAGTGTCTACACAGTTTCAGTAAATTAAAAAAAGCACCCAAATATTTCTGACACTTTTAATTAAACCCAAATACGAATTGCATAACTATTATTTTATTACAAACAAAATAGAAATTACATTAACGTTGCTGGTTAATATTTAATTGGGGCCGCCATCTCCAAATTTTGCCCAAATGTGTTCGATGAGATCATCGTGGAGTTGGTGATGAACATTCCGATCCTGAATCCTTGCTCTATGGCCCAAGATACTGTCGTTGGTCACCGCTGGGGGTGGTCCTTTACGTACGGTGTGGTCCGGGACAACAAGATCTGCAAGCGGATCAGTGGGCCACGGCCTACGCTCATCCTCAACGATCATGTTGTGTAGGATCACACAAGCAGTCATGATAATTGCGAGTGAGCCCCTATCCCACATTCGACCCGGGCGAGTAACGATGTGAAACCGGGCCTGTAGAACTCCAAACGCTCGTTCGATGTCCTTCCTACACGCCTCTTGGTATCTAGAAAAGCATCGTTGTTTCGGCGTTTGTGGAGCAGGTATGGACTTCACAAATGTTGCCCAAGCAGGATAGATTCCATCTGTCAAGTAGTACGGGGTTTCGTATTCTCTACCGCCGATCTTGAACTTCACATCTGGGGCGAAGCCTTTTACTACTTGGGAGAATAGTGTAGAACTATTGAGCACGTTGATGTCGTTGTTGGATCCCGGTGTCCCGAAGAAAGCGTGCCAGATCCAAAGGTCTTGGGATGCTACAGCTTCGAGCATGATTGTGGGGACGTTCCCGTGGTCCCTACTTGCGAACTGTGCAGCCCATGCCACATGACAGTTCTTCCAATCCCAATGCATGCAGTCCAGGCTCCCTAACATCCCCGGAAAGCCGCGCTCTTCGTTGATTCGCAACAACCGTTTTGTATCATCCACGGTCGGACGTCGTAGATAGGTCCGCCCGTACACCTTGATGATGCCAATGCAAAACTTCTTCAGGCAGTCCAGCGCAGTGGTCTCCGCCATTCGCAAATACTCGTCGCAAGCATCGGCTGGACTTCCATAACAGAGCTGACGAAGTGCTATCGTGCACTTCTGGTGTGGAGTGAAAGAGGCCCTCCTCGTAGCGTCCTTTTTGTTACGGAAGTAGGCGTACCGACCACTCAAACCATTCATGATCCGGATGAACATGTCCCTCGACATCCGGAACCGTCGCCGAAATTGTTGCTCGCTGTACACCGGTTGAGGCGCGAAGTAGTCACGGATCAGCCCTTCGTGTGCATCTTCGCGGTTGCGCTCAATCACTCTCCGCTTGGGTCTCGGCGCCGACAATGAGCTCTCGGCCTCATCATCATCATCACTCATTGGTTGTACGGCTGCCATCAGTTGATCCTCCAATGCTTGTTGTGTTGCATCCAGATACCTATCCACCGCGGCGTCTAGCGTCGGAAGACTCGCCATTGGAAAAAATAGAATATGAAAAACTATACGATTTGGAGAGAAATAGATGAATAGAAGCTTGAAAGAAGAGAGGAGAAGTGAGATTTCAATTGGGGCAGATCTGAATTTATAGAAAACTGTTGGGCTTTTTGGGGGTCGGCGTCGCCACGTGGCGGGTCGTGACTGGCCAGCCGACTACCCGTTGGCGCCAGACACGACCAGCAGCGTCGTTGCCAGAACCAGCAACGACGCCCAGCAACGACCGCCCTGACACGCCTCGTAGACACGACAAGTCGTGTCTACACGGTCGTGTCTACGCCAGACACGACGCGTAGACACGACCGTTGGAGGTGCTCTTACATCTTGTTTTCAACTTAATCTTATATCCTTACATGATGGTATATTATGTTATCTTCAAATTAGTAGATCTTGTTCTTATTTTGTATATGTAGGTCTTGTTCTTATTTTGACATGTAGATCTTGTTCTTATTTATTTTATTGTGTTAAGTTTATTTGTTACCTATTTATCTCCATTTATTTGCTCAGATTCAGACATTCATTTCTATTATCTTCTTACTTCCAATTTTTTTGGTTAAGAGTCAAACCGAGATTCATATCTTATTGAAATGAAACTAAGCATTCAATTATGTAATGGAATTAATATAATTTAATGATTGCGAGATGCTGTACTTAAAATAAAGTTGAATAATTGCGAAGTGTAATGGGCAAAAAATCGTTATGAAATTGAACGAATATCTTAATTAAAGATAAAAAAATAAGCCCAAACCTGTAAGCCCAAGTAAAGGCCCACTGGGCTCGATTGAACCGGTTAAAAACTGGAATCGGCGGTTATATTAACCGTTGGTTTTTGACCTTTTGGAAGGTGATCGGTGCTGGCGCCGGTGGCACATACTGGATAACCGGGAGTACCGATTCCGGTGACCTGAAGTCGAGCCGGTGCCGGTTACCTGGCCGTGCCCAGCCCTAGTTCGAGCCATGGTAAGTCGATCCAAACCGACTCCATATGTGCTCCATAACGTCACGTTGGAGTTGTCGATGAGTCTCATCATTAATGACGCTGATTCGGGAACACAACTCATCTTGTATGGCAAGGGCCCTCCTTGATGCCATCGTTGAGGTGGTGTCCAATTTGGTATATCCGGAGGGGGCTCGAAATACAATTCTTCATCCCTTGCTTCGTACCTGTCACGTTCATCCTCCACAATCATATTGTGAAGAATGATACAAAAATGCATCATGTCAGCCAAATTCGACTTCTTCCAAACACGAGCAGGACTTGAGATTATGTGCCACCGTATTTGGAGGACTCCAAAAGCCCGTTCAATATCTTTCCGAGCAGCTTCTTGGCATTTGGAAAACAACTTCTGCTTGCGAGAATAGGGATGCCGAATCGACTTCACGAACCGACTCCATATGGGTTAAATACCGTCAACTAAATAATACGGGCGATCGTAGTAATGCCCGTTGAGCTCGTACTACACGGTGAGGCATAGCCATGAAAAGCGTCATCGAATAAATGGCCGGCGTGGACGACGTTGATGTTGTTATTCGAGCCAAACATCCCAAAAAACGCATGTCAAATCCATAAATCACGGGACGCCACCGCTTCCAGCATAACGGTTGGATTCCCGCTTCCAACTATTTCGTGGGCTTCTTGCAATGCGATTGGGCAGTTCTTCCACTCTCAATGCATGCAATCAAGACTACCAATCATACCGGGGAACCCTCGGTTGTACCCCAATTTGAGTAATCGTTGCATTTCATCCGGTGTTGGCTTCCGCTCGTATACCTCCATGAAAACCTTGATAACGGCCTTAAAAAAACGTCTAGTACATGCGAGTATAGTACTTACCCCTATACGTAGTGTTTCGTCCAACGAATCGGTCGAGCACCCGTACGCTAGCATTCTTATATCAGCGGTGCATTTCTGGTGCGTTTATAACCCCATGCATCCTACCCCGTCCGGCTCCTGAACGAGGAAACGGTCGTGCGCCGCTACCGCATCCATAACCCTTTGAAAGAGTGGTCGGGACATACGAAATCGACGCCTAAACATTCCGGGCCCATATGTTGGCTGATCGAAGAAATAATCCTGCATCACTTGGTCGTGGGCTTTGCCACGCCCTCTGTCAATCTCTCGTTGGGAATCTTCCCCTCTTTTGAGCCTTTGCCTCATTGTGTTGATCTTTGGCATTGATCTTTGTATCACTCTCTCGTGCCTCCGTCGGACTCCTTCCACCCAAGCACGAATTTCGGCTAGGGCCTCAAGACGTTCGACATCGTCAAGCTCCATCGTTTGAGCTTCGTCGTCGAACATTTTTGCTAAAAAAAATGACAATTGGAGAGAGAATTTTGAGACAGGTGTTGTGGAATGGATGAATGAGGTGATGGGTATTTATAGGTAGGAAAAATTTGTTTCTTGAATTAAATTTGTATTTATTTTGATTTTAAAAAAATATACCCGTTACTGACCGTTGCAAGGCAACGTTCATTTTTTCCCAACAGAGCACCACATGTCGTGGCCCTATTGGCCAAGAGCAGCCCCCTGCACCCGTACCCGCGATTCCCATTTCGGGATCGCGGGCCGCACCCGGCCTCGCGCTCCAAGGGTGCACTCTCCGGGGTCCGAGATTCAAGCACGCCACAACGCACGCACCCCGACCCTCGATCCTCCTGATGCGTCATCCGTGTCCGGCGATTTGCCCTGCACGTTGTACGTGCTCTTATAGCTCTCAAAATACAAATTGGCTCTCAATTTTTGTAACATGTCTTAAGTATGCGGATAATGTCCAACCCTTGTAATCCATTAGACGAATTTCGTAAAGAATACCAACTTATGTGCAGATGATGTGTCTCATTTTTATCAATCCGCACGTTGATGGACGGGTTCAAAATAACACAGGTAGACCGAATATCCGCCTGTAGACACCCCTGATCACCTTGGCTTGTTATCAGCAACTTCCTTGGAGCCATTTATGCACATGTCTACCAATAAATAAAGGCCATCTAAAGTTTGACAAAAATAAATGTAGAACTCTTGCTATAAAGAAAGACCTTGTCACAGATCATATTAAACAGAATTACAGGTAACATCATGTTGAGTGTTAGTAGTCATAACATTCAAAACAACACATCGATGGACCGATACAATACAGTACTAATAATTATAAGAAAGCTATGCAGTTACTGAAGTCTCTATGAGCCTCTTCCCCGAGTAACTTTTCTTTCCATGAATTTCCCAAAGCTCAGGTATGGCTTCTCTGATGTTGTGTATGCTCTCCACCGCATAATCAACTCCTTTTGGCCGCTCACTGCAACCCACCAACACCGTCTGCATCCCTAATTGCTTCCCCGTCTGTATATTCCTGATGCTGTCTTCGAAGAACAGCTGCAGTTTCGTCGTTGTTCAGATCATTAGCTAACACAAACAATAACTTGCAAAGAATCAGAAACATTGTCCCCAACCTATCTGTTGCTATTGGTGTGCAATAAGGAAGATTTTAGTGTCTTACTGTTCGGTGAGGGTTGATGTTGGCAATCTTGAAAGCTTGCTGAAATGCATTCTCAAACGGTTTGCAAACAATCGGAGTCTCTGGAAGCTCTGAACCACCATTGAATATAACATCTTTTCTCGCATTTTCGATTCCATTAGAAATTTTGGTTCCTTCAGTGAGAGTAGTTGGGTTTAAGGTATCAAAACACACGACCATTTCAAAGCAATCCTCCAATCCTAGCATGCTGAGAGATTTAGCTATGTGGGTCTTATCCGCGTTACTGAAAATCTACAAATTCATATACACACAAACATCAGCACTCGAAATTCACGAAGCTAGCTACTTGTGTTGCAAGGAACTAAGTAAGTTGTAAGAAAACTCACAACTTTGCGGATTGGCAAGCTAAGTAAGAGACTCCTCAGAACATGGTCGGTCTTCAAATTCTGGTAGGGTAATCTTCCATGGACATAACTGTGGTAGTCATCATCATCAAACTCATAGCCAATGGCATGGAGACCAGCCATGGATGTTCCATAGTTCTTGTACAGTACACGATTCATCTCCGGGACTTGAGCCTCATCTATGCCAAGCTTTTGAATCATATATTCTGTACAAATAATACAAGTCAAGCCAGAGAAAATGAAGTCATGACATTTGAGTGAAATGAAGAGATGATCCATGCACAAGCTATTATGATATGTTACCTTCAATGTTCTTGGCACATTGTTTTGACAAACCACAACTCTGGGGGTAAAGGGTATCATCAAGATCTGAAAACAAAACAATACAAGCATAATGTTTTATGCTCTTTCAATGCATTTTAGTTTCGACAAGTGTTGTATTAAGGATCAAAGCTTACCAAAGAGAAGACAATCGTATTTGGGTGCAAGAGCTTGCAGATATTGATTTTGGCGTTCCATGTTGATCCAAAGGTTGTAAGAAAGACCTTGAAACAAGTAGGATACAAGAAATAAATGGTTGGTAATTGAGCAAATTAGATCGAGGGAGAGCAAGTAGGTGAATGAAGGAAATTGGAGAGAGGTGGTGAGTTTATATAGAGAAGAGGATGAGCATACATGGGCATCAAAGTCATTTGTTGAAAAAAAGAGCATGTGGAAGTCATTAGCCAACTCTACCTATATACAATATTATTTAATAAAAAAAGACCTTTAGTTACCTATGCATTTCTGATTAAATAGTATTGTAAAGTTAGGCTTAGCTTTAATTTATTTCTAGAAAGCGTACCAGCATCCTTTTATTTAAGGGAAGAGAGTTAGGGAGGCCTACCGGGGCAGACTTGACCATTTCCTTGATGCTTGGTTTGACCATTCCAAGAATCTGTATGAAGCAAGACATATTTGAAAATGAAGCCATCTTTCAACTTCGAATCCGTGTCCTTTTTATGTCTCGGGCATGCTGTCCCCTTGAAAATGTGATACCCAAGTCTCTTGTCACCTAAGAATATTACATGATCATTATTAGAGAACAAACTCAACTAAAAGCTTAAGCGGATAGTTGAAGGTCCAATTATAGTTATATTCTAACACGTGTTCTCACGGACAAGTCTGTTTACGGGTTTGGAGGTGAATTATTTAGAAGAGGAGATGAGCCCTTCAGAAGAATGATAAGGGCTAGCCCATTTTGGGCAAATTTGATAAATAGAGAAGAAATATAATTTTTGTAAAGAGTAGGGTTTGAACCCGAATCCGTGAGGTGCAAAGCTCTGATACCATATTAGAGGACCAACTCAACTAAAAGCTTAAGCTGAACTTGAGTCTTTGGTCCGGTTTTCACGGTCTCAAAGCTAGGGTTCTGCCGTCACTCAGGTGATCGTGTGGAGGGGTGTTCCGGCGTTGTTTGCGTTCGGCTGGTGTGCGGTTTAGTTCTAGGGTAGAGACTGGTGATCAGTAATATGTTTTTCCTGCAGCGATTTTCGAAGAGAAGAGGGCTGGGGATGAAGGAGATACGAGAAAGGCTGTAGGGAGTTGTGATCGATAGTGATGATGAAGAGGAGACGGTGATTCCGGATGAAGTGCTCGATCTGGAGGATGAGAAATACAAAATAGGGCTTGCGGTAAAGGTGTTCACAGGAAAAAAGTACAAGGATGAGATTTTCAGGAAAGTGATGAAGAATGCGTGGAATATAAGCGATGCCCTAACCCTAACTTTAGCACCGAATATCACGAGTTTTTTCTTCGAAATTGAAAGGGAAAGGAACAAAGTACTTGATATGGAACCATGGCAGTTCAATAAAGCCTTGGTAGCCATGGAAAAATACTCGACTGATAAGAAGGCCTCGGAGATACAGTTTGAACACACGTCCGTATGGGTGCATGCGACCAAACTGCCCAGTAAAGCGTTGATCGCAGCCGAGGCAGTGGGTGCAGTGATCGGTAACAAAATTGGTCGCTCCATCGAGGTGGACTGCGATGAGGAGGGTCGGGCCTCAGAGGACTACCTCAGGATACGAGCGCGGTGGCTCCTTGATAAACCATTGAAGAACACTGTATCTATTACTTTGGGGAGGAATGCCGAGCCAACCATAGTGAGGTTACAGTATGAAAGGCTACCTGAATTTTGTTATCGGTGTGGGAGGCTAGGGCATACGGAGAAGAAATGTGAGGAGGATGATGATAAGCCTAAAGTGAAGGGAAAGTATGGTTCCCATATGAAAGTGGACCCGCAGAGATTTTTGGGAGGCATGCGAAATGGCGGTGGAGGACGAACTAGACCCGAGGGGAATAGAAGAAAGGAGGAGGGGGTGCAGGGGGAATTGTTGAAGCTGGTGGCGAACGAGAAGAAGGGGATGTAGGAGGGACGTAGTAGGGAGGAAGAATCGGGTGATAACTCAGTTTTTGAGTTGGGATCGGGGGAGAAAGGGAAGGGAAGTGGAAGTGGAGGGACGGGGCAAGTGACCACAAGCAAGCCAGTGTTGGTGGACAAGACATACAAAGACAAGGACATCTCTATAAGTCGAATTACGGGAACACTAAAATATGGAGGTGGACGGGAGGAGTGAGATTAAGGTGAAGAAGGACAAATTTGTACGTCAGAACCGGGAGGGGAAGGGAGGTTCGAAAGAGGCTGTGGTGATGAACATTGTACTGGGGAAGAGGAAGGATGGGGTGGAACACGTTGATCTAAATCTAGAACCTGGAAAGGTATTTCCTAATCTGGTGGAGGATGCAACGGAGATATTGGCGAGGGTTGCTAAGCAACCCCGCCAAGATCAATGAACGCGATAGCATGGAACTGCCGAGGGCTTGGGAACCCTTGGGCGCTACAGTTCCTTATTGAGTTTGTAGCTCGAAAGAAGCCCAATGTTATTTTCCTTAGTGAAACAAAGAGTGCACGTGGAACAATTAAAGGACTGGAGAGGAGTTTGGGGATGGAAGGATGTTTTTCGGTTGCTAGTAGAGGAGCCAGTGGAGGGATAGATATGTTGTGGAGATATGAAAAAGATGGAAGACTGAGGACGTTTTCGAACAACCACATAGACATTAATTATGACTTGGAAGGATGGGAGGTGGTTCGAATTACCAGTATATATGGAGAGCCGAAAAGAGACAGGAGACATGTCACGTGGGCCCTAATGCAAGATTGGAAGAGAGATAGATTGAACCAGTGTTATTACACCAAAAATGTAGTGGTTGAGAAAATGTAACTCCCAACTCTATCACTAAGTTTTCAAGCCCTTTAAGTTCTACACGCACATCAACAACCTTAAATTCAGAATCAGTAGATGATCATGCCATGGTCGCTTGTTTATGAGACTTACATGCAATCAAAGTAAAAGATTCATAAGCACATATCTTGATTAAATCAAGATGCTTATGTAAATAACAAAAGATTTGTAAGCACATATCCTATTTCCTCTCTGCATGATGTTCGAACATAGTGATTGCTCGTCTACACCGGTGTAGCCTCAAGTGTTCTTGAGATCCGGGGCAGTGATGGATTTCAGGAGATCAAGGAAAAGAGTGTCATAACTTTGACTAGTTTACATTAGCTTTCTCTCTCTAAACGCGTCTCTCTCCCTTCTCTCTACTTTGAAACCCTAAAAGCTTCTTCACCTGTCGTCACCGGCGACCGATCTGGTCTCCTCTGAAGCCAGTGAGGACACCGGTGACATCGTCGCTCTTCCCTCTTCCCCCCTTACCCCTTTTCCCCCTTCCGTTTCTCCTCTCCCTTCTCCGGACGGCGTCGATTTCTAGATCTACGCTTGTGCCTTTTCTCCACCGTCATCGGGGTGGTTGGCCATGGATCTGGAAGTCCGACTCTGGCCTCTTTCACTTCCCTCCCCGTCGTCTCCTTCTCCTCCCTGTTTCTTCTTAACCTTCCCCTCTGGTTCTTCGGCTCGGGTCGTGCTGGTGAGGGTCCTTTGTGCTTCGTCACTTCTTCTCAGTTGCTCTGACAAACCCTCCCCTAGATCTGAAGGTTGCTGCTCTTTCTCGGCTTCAAAGAAGGGTGCTTCGTCAGGATTTCAACTTGGCTTCTGCTTCCCCTGCTAGCTCTCGGACGACGAGTTCGGTATGGTATCTCTGCTTACTTCCCTCTCTCTGCTACTCATCACTCTTCTCTTCCAACTAATCTTCTGTTTCATCTTCCTTGGAGGAAGAGGCCCCACGGTTGGGGTTGGCCGCCGTGGGGAGTTTAAGCCAATGGCTTGTTTGAAGAATTTTTTGGTAGATTGTGGAGGTGATTGTGTGGTAGTTTGATTGGGTTAGGGTTTGCTGAGTCCCGGCCTCCCTTAATCGGGTTGCTACCTGGTGTTGGCCGGTAGCGAGGCTGTGGGTGGGGATTGGAGTTGGTTGCTTTGTGGAGTTGGTAGGTGCTGTGGTTTGGTGCTTCTATTTAGGGGTCTTGGTGGTGACGTTTTCGTTGTGAACGGAGTGGCCGTTTTGGTTCTCTTGCCCCCTCTTGTCGTTCGTCAGGTTGCTCGTTCTCGTCACTTCTCTCTGTTTTGTTTTGGATCGGTGGTGATCCCTGTTCCGGCCGGGTTTGGTTGTGGTGCTTCATGCTGAGAAGTTGAGTTCTGGTGATTGGGCATGATTGGCCAGTGGTGGGGATTTGCTTTGGCTTACTGCTTCAGGATGATTCCGATGGGCGCGAGGCTCGAGTTGGAAAGCTGTTGACTAGGGTTTTTCTTTCTTATGTTTTAATTTTTGGTTGTCACTGGTGTTAGGTTGGGCCTTGTTGCCTTGTTTGCCCATGTTGGGCCTGTTTTGTTTGGTTGGGCTCGACCCGTAATTGTTGTAATGTTTGCTGATTCTCTTCATTTGGTTCTGAGACCGCAGTGTAGGTTGGTTACCCCTTGTTGGGTACCTGTTTGAGGCTGAGCCATGTTGGCCAGACTCTGTGTTTGTAATGGTTGCTTGGAGGGCTTTGCCCTTACCTTCAACTACACTTTGTAGCTGATTGGTTTTTATAAAAAAAATCTGCTAATCAAAAAAAAGGTAAAAGAGTGTCATTGGTGAGGTGGGTCGAGAGAAATAGATTGCAGAAGGTGTGGGAAACAAAACATCGAATGCAATTGAATGCAGGCGTACTCTGGTAGTGTTTTATTTTGATAAGTAAAAATAACAAATTTTTAATGAATAGCCAAAAGGTGGAGATTGGGAACAGAAAAGGACACCAGGCTCAAACAAGAGAAAGAAAAAGCCTAAACAAAGAGAAGCTCAAACAAGGAAGCCCAACACATGGGGAATCCCAAAGGGCTGCCCCGAGCCTCGCACGCCGAACTCCGGAACACGCGACTTTGAGAAACGCAAGCGGTAGAAGCATTGAAACGCCACCTCGTCGGAGTCGAAGGACGCCACAACTGATGAGGAACATCCGAGACCAACGAAAAAGAGGTGGCGCCGGAGAAAAGAAAGCCCAAACAGAGCCACAGACAGGATGGTGAGGGACGCCGTGGGCCAACACCCGGAGTACCGGCGTGAATATTTTGTCTCGAAAGACGTCCAAGGAGTATACTAGGGGAAGGAGGAGGCTGGGGAATAAATAATGTTTGTCTTGTGAGGGCTGGGGTATGGCTCGTCTAAGACACCCCGTGGTTCCCTATCGGTTTCATGGAGACCAACAAGACCGTTGTACGAGCCTTGCGAGCACCTTATCGGGACTCTCTCCCCTCCAGGGTAACATTCCAAGGTACTCCTTACCAGTTCAAAGGGGCATTAGTGGGCACCTGGTGGAGGACCGATCAGGCTTCCTATGAGCGGTGATGCCGGCGGATCGGTCTCGTTGCACGGGGGTGATCATTGGGGTTGGAGGAAGGAGATCCTTTATTGCCGTGATCGGCTCGCAAGAGTGGGGGTGGTGGCGGATCCGTCCTGAAAGAAGGGTGGCGTCCGATTAACGAATCCACGGTCCCGGTTGCACCGGACAGACCATGACTGGACGACGGTCGTTGCATCGTGCTGGGAGAGGGGTTGAAGGAAGAGGAGGTGGCGTCGCCATGGGTGAATAGATCATTAATGCTTTCGACAAAGTCGACCCGCACGAGACCGATGGGAGCATCAGAGATGATGGGAGAGACTAGTGTACCGGTAGAGGTGACGAGCAGATCAAAGCCCTAAGAAGAGACTGTAGACGGCGGCGAATTCCCACGTGAGAGATAAGAAGAGAATGGCGGTATTCTATGCTTTTCCTCTTTTGTTTTTACGCTGATCCTATCTTTTTCTATAAAACTTACGCTATAAAATCTGGGTATAGGAAAGTTCGATTGATATTTAATTTGGTTGTATGTTTGATTTGAGGGTTTTACCATTATCTTTTACTTCTAAACTTTGACCTTATAAAAATAATTTATTGATTAAAAAAAATATTTTTTTTTATTTAATAATAAATTTCTTATCAAACTTTATTAGAAAATTAAGTATTTGGTACATATAACATCAAACATAAATAACCTCATAGTGAGGAGGTGTCATGTCATAACATTAAGAATTAGAAAATGTTTAGCAGACGCGTGACACAATTCTAGTTAAGCGTAAATTTCTCTCATCACTTTAAAAGTTTCGGATTTCATTTTTATTATTTTAAAAATAAAATTTCTCGTCTCACTATTCTGAAATTTCGTTTGTCTCAATTTAGTACCCATGGTTAACTTTCCATTCATTTTTGGACGGAAAATCGTCATGTGCCTAACACATGACCAAAATAGTTCTAAAAAATATCGAAATTGCCCCTTGAATCATTCCCAGATTCTTCATCCTCACAGTTTATGTTTGATTTAATAGACTAAGTTAGAAGGATTTGAGAATGACTTGAGTAACAATTTCAACATTTTTCAGAATTATTTGGGTCATGTGTCGGGCACATTACGATTTTTCCCTCTAAAAATGGACGGAAAGTTAACAATGAGTACTAAATTGAGACAAACAAAACTCCGAAGTACCGTGACGAGAAATTTCTTTTAGGACAATAAAAATAAAATCCGAAACTTTTGGGATAGTGAGATGAAATTACCCTTTCTAAATTAGTACAAGAAGATTATGCAATTACTGAAGTCTCTATTTGCCTCTTCCCAGAGTAACTTTTGTTTGCCGATTTTCCATGAATTTCCCAAAGCTCCGGTATTGCTTCTCTGATGTTGTGTATGCTCTCCACCGCATAATCCACTCCTTTCGGCCGCTCACTGCAACCCACCAACACCGTCTGCATGCCTAGTTGCTTCCCTGTCTCTATATTTCGGATGCTATCGTCCAAGAACAGCTGCAGTTTCATCGTAGTTCGGATCATTAGGCAACACAAACAATAACTCGAAAAGAATAAAAAAACATCATATGTGCATATATAAGGAATATTGCAGTCTCTTACTGTTCTTCGAGGGTTGATGTTGGCAATCTTGAAAGCTTGGTGAAATGCGTTCTCAAATGGTTTGCAAACAATGGGAGTCTCTGGAAGATCTGAACCAGTACTGAAAATAACATCTCTTGGCTTTTTTATTACATTAGAACCTTTGGTTCCATGGGTGACACTTGGGTTTAGGGTCTCAAAACACACAACCATGTCAAAGCAATCCTCCAATCCCAGTATGCTCACAGATTCAGCTATGTGGGCCTTGTCCGCGTTGCTGAAGATCTACAAAATCGTTGATTCAGAAATTCGTGATGCCTTGAGTTACAAGGAACCGATTGGTAAGTTGGAAGAAAACTCACAACTTTGCGGATAGGCAAGCTAAGTAAAAGACTCCTTAGAACATAGTCGGGCTTTAAATTCTCGTAGGGTAATCTTCCATGGACATAACTGTGAAACGTTTGTAATAAAGATAATTAAGGTAATTCAAGGAAATCTACAGAGAGAGAGACAGACAAGAGATGGGAAAGAGTGGCACCTATGGTAGTCATCGTCGTCAAAGTCATAGCCAATGGCATGGAGACCAGCCATGGATGTTCCATAATTCCTGTATAGTACACTATTCATCTCCGACACTTGAGCTTCATCTATGCCAAGCTTTACAACCATATATTCTGAGCAAAATACAAATCAACCAGAGAAATTAAGTAACGACTCGGGGAAACTAGAATAAAACTATTAGAATACAGAATTATAATTGAGCTTCAACTATAGTTTGAGTATTTAGTTGGGAAGCAAGAAACCCTAGAAAGGGTAAAACTCGTCATCTTTATTGGATCTTGAAAGTGATTGAATAAGATCAATTCATCATTGATCAGCATCTGTTTGATTTAATTTAATTTGCTTGGAGATTTGTGAGGGAGGTTCATTAACACAAGCCCAAACCAGGTTATGATACTATTTTAAAGTTCAGTTCAACTCAAAAACTGAAATTTTTGATGTAGGCATCAAGATGTATATCAAGGGGTCAATTAATCCTCACACTTTCGATGTGGGACACATACTTCAACATTTACGTCCTCGTGAGATCTTCAAACTCCACTTAATTATCACTTAATTACTTGTTCGACCTCTACACTGACTTGCATGTGGATCCATATGCATGGACGTATAAGCTATGATATATATGTTACCTTGAATGTTTTTGGCGCATTGTTGTAACAAACCAGAGCTCCGGGGGTAAAGGGTATCATCAAGATCTGAAACCAAAATAATATAAGTATATATAGTGCACGCTGGTTTTATTCATCAAGGACCAAAACCATGAAAGCCTTACCAAAGAGAAGACAATCAAATTCTGGTGCAAGAGCTTGCAGATATTGATTTGCATGTTCCATGTTGATAGAGTAAGCCCTATTCAATCAAATAAGCTTTAAACAAAATGGCAATGGTTGGAACAGAAAAAGGGAGAAAAGTGGATTCAATGAGTGATGAAGGAAGTGGGAGAGAGGTGATGAGTTTAAATAGTGAAATCGCTGGCGTTCCCGTCTTTATTTTAATGTCGTCACTATGATTTAAATCGATCACAAGTTTAAACACTTGATTAAACAAAATGCTAATTAGTTCATAAAAAGACTTGTGAAGCACATAACTATATATACCACGTAATGGAATCTTTTATTTAACTAATACGAAACACCATCAGCTATACAATTAAAAACTAAAACGTGGTTTGATGATTAATAAACAAAGCAAGATTCGTTTTGTTTTGGGGATTAGTTAAACGACATAGAGAAGGCAGCACCAGCACTGGTATAACATTTCCTATCAGATCTCAACTCAAGTCAGGCTTAGCATTATTTTGTTTCTTGAGGGCAACAGAGATTTTGACCGCTTGCTTAATTAGAGCTGTGTTTAACTATTTAATATAACTTAACAATAATACGAGTACATAGAAATTTCAAACATCTCAAAACCTTTTATTTTCTAGTCATTGGATAAATTATAAATCAGAACCAGCCAATAATGTAGTGAATAATACAGATGAAGCCATGTATGAAACAGAAGAATAGTTGTTGGTCTATTTTCTTTATTGTTGGATTGATGAAACGTTCAAATTATTAATTTAAAAATCTGAATTTGAATCATTGTTAAAATCTTAACCCTCAAAAAGCCAACGAGCCATTTCTTTTTGAAGAATATTTGGGCTGTGAGCCATTTATTTTATTATTGCTATATAATATACACATTATGGAGTGAAGTTCAATAAAATAAAAGAATAATACAAAGATGATGCGGCATATGGTATTTTGTAGGGAAATAATAAACGGAGAAGTATGCAGTACAGTAGTAATACATGCGTTGACAAAGATTTGCTTCTTTATCAACAGATACACTATTCATTGGACAAGTGACTTTGTTTATCAAAGAATACTGTAAACGATGGATTAGAAAACGTATATGTTGGTAATAGTAGATATCCGTCGCAGAAGTGTATAATCTCACCGATAGATGTTGTAAACGTTGATGTAAAAATTATATTTGTCGGTATATGGTCTGAAAATTTTAGACACGGATATTGTATTCGTCCGCGTGGTGTATACCAATGATGGATGTCGGTGGAGTACATATTTACTTAAGAAAATGAATATCAAATTTACTAAAAACTTTGTGTCAATTTAGTTTTTTTTTTCTGGTACAGGTTTTACTATGCATATATAATTTAAACAGTAAACATATTCTCGAACCGGTGTTGCCACGCGGTTCCAGCGGATTGGTGTGCGACAGTAACGCACTGATACAACGAAGGAGTCCTTATAAACTACGTGGCACCGTATCTCCACCAGTTGGCCGCGTCAAGGTACTGTACCATCTACTACACTGCCTCCTCTTCTGTTTCACCGATTTCGCCTTCACTCCTACAACGTCGAATTATATTTATTCCACTATACATGCTCTTAAAGGTTTGTCTCACCCTATTCTTTCTCTGCTCCATGTGACCACCAGTCAAGATTGTTGCCCTTGTCTCTCTTGTTCTCCCTTTTCAAACAACTTTTTAATGGGTCCAAGATATGGGCCTACAGACATGGGCCACAACTAAGGATCATGGGCCTCAATCTTGAAACCAATATCTACGGACGTTACCTGTTATGGAGTGGAATATCAAATACTTGGATTGTGAAAGGGGAATGGAAGTATTCAATACAAGGATGTTAAATTAAGTGGAATTTCTGGTCATGACAGCATTGTATTGTAGTGTAGGAGAAATATTTTTGATCCGTGGTGAAAGGTTTGACTCTGTCATAGTCTGGTCTTTGCTTAGCGAAGCCATGAAGAGAATATTGAATACACGGGGCTATGTATCATCATTGTCTTGGATATAGCAGCTGGCACAGTAACTAAAGTAACAGCAACCTAAACACTTAACACTGGCAATGTTGAAACAAACACATCCAAGCTGAGAAGATCTAGGAAACCTCAATATGATCAATTCATTGGACGTTAAAGCCTCATCCAAACCAAAAGTTCGAATTGGTGGGTGGAAGCATCAAGATGTAAATCAAGGGTTAATTAATCCTCACATTTTCGATATGAGACACATACTTGAACACTTCCTCTCACGTGTAGGGCTGCACATCTACACGTGGGTCATAACAAAACTGGATATTTGTATATGGACCGGAGACCACATGATGGAGGTAACAAACGGGTCATGGGCCAAACCAGCTCTAATACCATATTAAAGTCTCATCCAACCTAAAAGCTCGAACTGATGGGTAGAGACATCAAAATGTATATCAATGGGTCAATTAATCTTCACACTTCCGATAAGGGACACATACTTCAACATTGGATGTGAAATTGCTTTCCCTTTTCATCTACTAATAGAAACTTCGGTCGGTTTTGGATCAAAGTTTTCGTGTAGGGATGCTTCCTTCATTTTGATTGGCTTCTAATTTCTTGTCAAGTGTGGGTTCTTCTGTATATATGCTGGCATTCCATCATTTTGCATGTGTCACGAGAAAGCACACTTGTGCCATTTCCCAATCTCTGTGATATGGCTTCAAAATAGGGAAGAGCTTCTGATGATACACACGCTTGTGCCTTCTCATAGGCAAATAAGAGTGACTTTTCATTTGATGGTGTCATTTTTTAAAACATGCATTGTTAACATGCTGTAAGTCCAGATTTTGGCACATTGATGGGTCCAATGCTATTGTATGACGTTACTTTCAAGCTTTGGGACTTCTTTCTCTTGCGTTTTCCATGTTTTGCATGTGATGATATGGATATGCATTTCCTTGATTCAGTGCTTATCCTTTCATATCAAGATATTGATGCGATACATCTTTATTATGTTATTCGGGGTAGGATTTTACACGAGTTTTGGTTTAGTAACGAGTAAATATGAGATTTAACAAGTGTCTGCGTTAGTTTTAGAGTCCTGCATCAAATAATTAAGAAGGTAAAAGAAAATATTTTTAGACATTCTAAAGTCTAGATCCATGACCTAAGTGTGGTGTTCAGTTTGTATGTCATGAACTTTTTTGTTGGTATTTCTCTTTATAAGGTTTAGTTCTTCTCGATACAAATACAAAACTCATTAATAATAATATCAATCAAAAGCATCTTATTGTCCATATTTTATATGATATCAAAACTGTTACTTACGATTTTTGATAAGTTTTTATGAATTTATAGTTTTGTCTACTTGTTGCTTATGTTTTTAACAATTGTGCAGAGCATCTGAATGACATATTTGGTCCTAATTTTTATTTTATTTTGTGTGACATTACTTTGCTTGTACATCATGGTCATCAATCACAAACGTGTTTCACCTTTTACGCCATTTACACCATTGATCAGAAGACGAGATGTTGTTTGTACAATCAGCACAAGATGAGATGTTGTTTGCACTGTCGGTCACGAGACAATATGCGATTTGCCCCGTCGGCCCTTAGACGATGTGTCATTAGTACCCCTCAAGTTGGAGTATGGATATTCGTAATGCCCACTTTAAAAAGAAGATTATAAAACAATCACGTCTATTATCTTTTGACAGTACTAATGTCATCTCGTCTCGGGACCGACGACACAAATTTTACTTTTAAAACCGACTAATTATATCAGATCAGACTTCTACTACTAAAAGATTAATCTTAATAATCGGGTGTGATCCTAACGGTACAAATAGTTCTTCATTCTTTTATTTAGTTCAAGTAATTTCATACTTGAACGATAACTTGGAGATGTCTGTCATGGTATTCTGATTGGATTTTACATGAGTTCCAGCTTAACACGAAGTAAATAGGATATTTAAGAAGAGTAAGACATATAGCAACGTGTTGAATGGTAGTGTACCGTTTGCCACTCAAGTAGAGATAATATTTAGTTTATACGATGATGTGTCATTGTGTATGCGTCAGTAATAATAGTGCAAGGGTTGTTCCAATTTGGAAGTTAGTTAGTAGAAGCATGTGAGTCCAATGGGAGATGTACGTGGAATGCTAGGAAGCACAAAGGGGTGCGAGTTGAGATAGATACATGGATAGCTATCTTTGTGGTAACAACAGCACAAACTGTAAATCCTCCAAACAACAACAACATCATCATCATCATACACATATTGAAAACCACACACATTTGATCCTCTCATAAGAATCACCAGTCACACAGATTCTACCTTCTCCAACATCTCTCTTCTTTAATTATCAGTTACTTATGCACAAAACGTTTTACTTACACATGAATTTGACTTTTCTCGAGAAAAGAGAGAGGATACAGCGACAGATTTGTCAAACTCAAAACAGAAACACCCGGGACAATACATTGCCACTTTTGTTGGCCCCCGTTTAACAAACAAAGCAAGAACAATTGTGAATTAGGGTACATCAAAAAATCTAATCGTCATTGTTGTAGTTAACGTTGTTGTTCCTCGAAGCTACTTGAATTGGCAACCCGCCTTTAGGGACGGGGAAAGGGCCGTATTGAATCCCATCCTCCTCTCCCACAACCTTCCACCTGAATCAACCACCACCAATATTTATTTAATTCACACGTAACAACTTGATAAAAATAAAGTAGCTAAGGTAGGATATTTTGGAGTTGAATAGAATAGGATGTAACAACTAACAACACAAGACACATATATCTCGGTCAAATAAGATATGATATATATATATACCACGTGTCAATTTTGATGTGTGTGAAATATGCAAGGAAGGGGTAAGGGATGCAGAGCAGGGGGGAGAGGAAGAGGTGGGTGATGGTGTGGACGATGATGACAATGGAATCTCTGTGGACAGCTGGATGAAGGTGTCGGTATATACTATATATTCAGGTAACAAACTATGTTACGTATGAGATCGATATTTAGAATTTAGTTTTGTATCTATATGTATAAATGGGATTGAAAGGGATGTGCATGTATACTAATCACAAATCACAATCCAGTATAGAGTATCAACTATAAACCATGACCCGACTCCATGGACGAGGACATGTATAATAATTTGTGCATGCATAAGAAAATGTAATTACGTCTATTCCATGCTAAAATGTATAAATCTAGTTATTCATTAGAAAAAATATATACTCTTTATAAATTAATAAAGTACTCTAGATCTTTAAAAATTTACCACGTGTATATTTACAGGTCTATTAATCGAGTGAGAGATATGTAGCCACTTAAGTTATAGTTTGGGTAGGTAAAGTAGGTTTTGTTATTCAAAGATTTTGAAGATCCTGTTATGAGGACCACCTCCACGGCCTAAGGAGCAACATCACTGGTCCATGTTTGGGATTACAAAAGTCAACATATCCACATATGTTATTCATGCATGTAGAGAAAGTTGAGAGGATATTATTATTGAAGAGTGGTGGTAAAAAGAAAGTACCTGTAAGAGGTGGTGAGGTGGTGAAGGAGGACCAGCATTTCAAGCTTGGCCAGCTCACTGCCTGGACAGGAATGCACTCCATTTCCAAACGGCAGATACGTGTTTGGTCGAGGTGCCACCTGCAATTCACATTCACATACACAACACAAACATCATCATTATCTCCTTCTCTTCTACATCTACATCTGCATCTACATGTACTTATAATATATATATATGTCTATATACACACAAAGAGAAAGAGAAGAGGTAGAGATGTATCCACTGTAGCTACCATACAAAACAGCCTCACGTGAACAAGATTTCCATATCATCACTCACTTGTTATACTCATTCCACTATACAATATGTCAATATCTATACTGTCTACATATATATACATCTACTACGTACGTACCAAAGTACACCGTATATATATATATATGCATGCTAAATAGTAAATTGAATGGGTGGTGGTGGTGAGAGAAAATGAAGGGAAATTATTATTACCTCGAATCTGGAAGGGTCAAATTTATCGGGTTGAGGAAAAAACTCGGCACAGTGATGGATGCTTCGGAAGAGGGGCAGGACCTTCCACCCTTTCGGGATCAAAAATCCTTGGAACTCCACGTCTTGTACGGCTTCTCTGAATGTGAAGGACAATATGCTCGCTGTTCTTAGTGTCTCTTGAATCACCTGCACAGATCATCAATTAATGAATATTATAATTAGACCATCAGATTTATCCAATACCAAATAGATTATTTAATTAAAATTAAACGTACACGGCTAGTCAACGGCATGCTCCTCGTATCCTCCCATGTAAGCATTCGGTTTTCTCGTACGATCTTAGATTGAATTGCTTCTTGCTCTCTCTGCAATTAGTTCCCGTCATGAATTGAGGAGGAAAAACAAAAGTCAAATTCAGTACGATTATTCCGTAACGTACCGTAACAGCTAGTAGCAAATCCTCGTGATCGTGAAGGTACTTGAGAACCCACGTAAGCACACTTGCTGTCGTGTCATGAGCAGCGAATATGACGCCGATTATATTGTCAGCGATCTGAGCATCACTAAGATCACCGTCTTTGTTATTAGTACCTAACAACACTCCCAACAAGCCTTGTCCACCTAGCTTGTTGTGTTGCCTTCTCTTCTTTATCAACCCCTTGAGTGTCTCGTTAAGTTGCTTCCTCGCCTTCATGGCCTTGCGAAACGGAGTACCGGGCAGATCCAAGGGCATGGAGTTATAGCCCTTCTCTAGGCACTGATACAGATCTTTGATTGCCTCCACCTCCAAGTCCTTTTTGTTGCCCCCGAACACCGAAATCATTGCCACATCAAAAGCATACTACAAAACCAAGCATCACATAAATAATGGTGGACCGACATGATAAGTATAGAAAAAAGAAGCATATATTATATTAATTATACCCTCTTCATGAGTTGGAGAGTGTTGAGGGTGGTGGTGTGATTGTGTGAGGGAGGGAGGAAATTGATGGCGATTTGGTGAATCTGAGAGACGGAGCCTCGGATGGCGGAGGGGAGGAAAGAAGCTTGGACGAGCTTCTTGAGCTTGGAATGGTAGGCTCCTTGGTGGAAGAAAATGGCCTGAGGTCCTATCATCTTCTCTTTACTCGGAGGGTACGTTGGCTTGAAGAGGTGAGCCTGGCTCACCAGGACTATCCTCGCGGCCTCGGGGCTCGATATCATCACGCACGGACATCCCAATATGTGCGTCTTGAATATGTCCCCGTACTTGTTTTGGCGGTCGGAGAAGAAGGAGTTGGGGTTGTCGGTGTACAGCTTCAGAGTCTCTCCGATGTAAGGCCACCCCATGGACCCTGGGGGCAGTGGCTTCCTCGTGCCTACCTTCCTGTGTTGAGGCCATCCAAGCAACAACAAAAGAGAAGAGACCAACACAAGAATAACCAGAAGAAGAAGATGTATCATATTGACGAGGACAAGGATATTAATTAATGATCGGAGTTTCAATACAAGTGTGAAGAGTATATGGAGGTTGGGATCATTTATATAGGAGGAAGCGGAGAGAGGGGCTTTGTGGGTGTTATTATGGCCTGAGACAGGCGTCACCGAGTCTTTGGGAACACCTTTTTATAGCAACCTAGCAACACTATGAAAGTGATTAGTTTATTGAGACTAACCCTCTTTCCACCGTTCATCTTGCTTAATTAATACCCTTAAATACTTCGGCTCTGACACGTTATTGGGCAGATTAAAACCAAGATATTCTTGAGAGGGACGGATAGAGCAGCCTAACCTAATTCCCCAATCATCAACAAGCTCAACCTCATCTCCCTCCGCATGTACATATCAATTGACCTAACCAGCGTCGAGATATTTCAGCAAATATCATTTGATTACAATGTTTTTCAAATATCATTGCACTCAAAATTAAAATGTAATATAATCCGCAAAATTGGAACCAGCTTAAACCGAGAAAATTCAACAAACTTAGTTAAAGAGGTTACAGATGGTGGTCCCTCCCACCTTAAATCGAACTGGAGTAGAGTAGAGTAAGGTAGGGTTGGACACCATGTGAATGTGAAGGATATGCATAGGGTGACTGGGGAAGTGACGTCACGGAGGACAATACGGTCAATCAACATATATTTCCTTGAGATCCTCAAAGTGATCGTCAGCCCAGCAGCTTGAGGGCGCGGGCCGGCCCATGTGTGATGTGTCAACCATCTATCTGCATACAATTTCTTTTCCGAAAAGGCCACCTAGCTGGTGAGAAGTCAGCAACGGGACTCGAACCTCACACGTGTAAGCAACTGAAGACCGATACGTGCGACTTTGAAGTCGACAGTTCGCAGTCTGCACCGGCCGGCACGGTCCGTACTTGACAGCGCAAACTCTGTTACGTTAGGGGCCCACAGTGCCTGTGATGAATGTCCTCATCCCTGAAACTTAAGATGATAATAATATTAGTAATTGCTATTTATGGAAAGCATGTTAGTTATCAAAACCAAGCAGCTTACATCCTCCTAATTGTTTAGGTCTTTATTTCTCCCACTTTTGGAAAGTCACGCTTCCCTATACCACCGTTTCATTTCTTCATCAAATTTTAATCAATTACTTAAAACCACATAAATCATCGACAGTGGCGGATTAGCTTCTTATACGTATATCGCTTTCCATTTCACACGTGTAAATCAGCACCGCACAAAGTGAGCCCGCACGTGTTGGCCACCGAAAGATGAGAGGCACTTTTTGAGAAATAAATGGGAGCGGCCGCAAGTAAATCCTAACACGCCATTCGTTCCGGCGGACATGCCACGTAGCCTTGTCTTTCTAGTTGGGTAGCTTGAGGTTGGCACTTTGATGGCTAATTCTAATCATTACCCAATCCCAGCCACGTGTCTCTTTCACGGTGGATCTACTGACGTGGCGTTTACAACATTCATTGAATTCATGCATATCACATATCGTCTCACGTACATTAACTACCTTCTCAATAAGGTGTTCGAAAACTATAAGGTTAGTGACATTGCTGCCATTTGTCTTAATTTCTCACTGACATACATATGTATACCACCAGACCTCGTAGACACGTATGGTTTCTAGATAAATTTATGTCAGAAGTATTATTCTTAGAATAATTGTTGATACATAATGATACGTAGCAGTGTATCTGATTGAGTTAGGTGTGGAATAGAGATATAGAATCGCCTCTGATTTTTTTTGTTTCAAATTATTGGTTGTGAATATAAATACAAGTCGTCGTCGTCTGAATATGTTCATTGACTTTTCTCATGCCCATATCTTCCAAAAGATATTTATTTTTCCTTTTATAGCATCATAATATTTTGACCAATAAAAGAAATTACGTGGACATAGGACATTGATATCCATCAAACATTCATAAATATACGTTTCTCGTCTTGACGTGGCCTATCTCAACCCATTGGGCCTAACCGTGTGTTGGTATAAGTGCTTTTTTGTCCATGGGTGTCGGCCCAGTTTGAGCCCATCAAATTATTTAATGGGCCTGAGAAATCTAAACTTTTAAAAGTAAATAAATGGTGCAGAATAGATTAAGGGTTAAGTGATGATGAGGTTCCTAGACAAAGATCAGACCAAATTAATGCAGAATGAGAATAGGAAAATAGCTTAATAATGGTGTGGTGATCACATGATCGCATGTGAATTAATAGGCCATTTGTGTAATCTAAACCTCGTGAACATAAGCTGGAGGGGAAGATGGGCCCCACTTCCTAGTTTGGTGGACCGTTTTCAGGTATTGCCTCTATCTGATTCTGAACATTGGAACTCAACTTTCAGGTCGTTTCGAATTTTCCTATTTCTGGTTATAAAAACTTTATTTCTGCAATGGCGCTTATATAAATAGAGTAGCATAGTATTCGGCTATGTTATGCACACCCCCAATGACTAAAACACCCCTGTTATAATTATTTTAATTTTTATTTAAACCGTATATATATACATATACCGACCAAGACATACCATGTGCTCTTAAATTTGACCTGGACTCTAGTTATACACTACTGTTCCTTTGACCCATATATTCCTTCTCGTTCAAGCAAATTGTTTTTTGAAATTACTATATCAAAATGTCAGTAAGAAGACATTAAATTAAGCCAACCGACAAATATGTTTATTTTTCTTAGAGAAATGTTCCAGGGTCGTTTATACCACAAAAAAAACATATGTAAAAGAGTTCACCGTTAACATACCCTCTAAATCTTAATTAAGGTACTCCCTATGTGTTTACATGCAAAGTCGCATGCATCTCCATCCTCTATTTCAAGATCTTAGAATTGTGAGTAAGGTAAGTATTCATTTAAACAATGACGGTTTCTTTAAGACATATATAGTTTTTCCATCAAGACAGATTTTATTTCTTTTATGTTGGTAAGCGTAAAAGACAATGACATAGCCAACGAGATGTGTCTCTTGGAAGCACGGCTTGAGGAGGTAAGGCTAGATGACGAAGCTACGATGAAGACACCCTTACCCACGATTGACACTCTCTCGGACTAGTATATATGACCATTCCTTGTCCGAGAAACTACTTCAACTCACTCCTTACAACTAACGAGTTCTCGAAGAGATAAAGGAAACAACTTGAAGGCCACTGATTACTCAACATGTAGGTGAAGGGATCTTGGGTTTCTTCTTTCACTTAGAAGAAGAAGAAAAAAAACATATCTGAGAGATGAGGTTGTGAACCTTTCACAACTCTATCCTCTTTCTCTCCGACTAGGCGCCCTAATCTCACTCGCATCCAAAGTGCCTCGAGCATTTGGCACACGCCCATTTGAATCCGAATCTACAACTTACCTTTTGGGTACATGACGAGGATGTCAAAAATGTAATGACCAAGGGTTAATGTTTGTCTTGTCGTAGATTGTAATCGCTCCGCATGTTGTTAGGATACTACATGGGACTAAGGATTCGGCTGAACATCATACAATCACTTCAACGAAAGGCCGAATTCTCTTTTGAAGATTGACAAGACCCGGAGTTCATGGAGATCACGTATGAACACCTACGGGAGTACTACATAAAGTGCATTTGTATTAGGCACGTATCCAGGAAGGCTTGACCAAGACCCCACGAGTAAGGCCTATGGAGTAGCGATACAACACCACGCTTAGAGAAATTCTCTCCCCAAGCATCGAAGGGTTTCTTTCATCCATATTGGGATGACGGCCCTTCTACGAAAAAATATTGAAGACATGAGTTCGAGCTTCCTCCCTCAAGTGGCACAAAACTCGGATCTAGGTTCTCACCAAGTCTTTGTGTCACTATTGGTATCTCTCTAGACCGAACGTCTCATATTATTTCGATAAACCCAACGAAGCTAGGGGTGACACAATACCCGACATCTCATATTAGTTCTAGTCACATCACAAACACCCCTTGGAGTGGGCAAAACGGAAAGGAGGAACAATAATGATTCAACCTTAAAGCTCCTTTTACTTTCAAAACAAGAGGACCATCATCACTAAGATGACCAGTACCAACCCCCTATGAGTGCATGTCAATGTGAAGCAGCGGTAGTATAGTGGTGGCATGCACATGATAAGGGGAAAGAGAAGCAGATTTTGAGGGTTAAGGAACTTGACCCGAGCCCTACCCTAAGAAATGGTCTTCTAAAGACATGATGACCCCGAGTACACAACAAGACAAGGATAGGGCTTGTACAATGTTCACATCCACTAAATAATATTTGCTAAGCAGCCTCACCAAGAACCATGATTTTCTGACGATGGAATGAGTAGGTCATTGGAAGTACCCATTTTCTTGTAAAGGAAACTTCTCGAGACTTCGTCCTTATTAAACCAAGCTAAGTTATAGTGCGAACTGAAGATGACCTTTACAAAACAAGGATATTTTTGTTGTCTCTCATTATTACTGCATCATTAGTTACAAAATGGAGGCTCGAGTGTTTTCTCAAGGTCGACTGTTGGCTCCTTGATAGAGAACACAATGATGTAAAATTTATTGGACAAAAAAGTGATTGTTCGGGATGTCAGTACCGTCTTTAATGTGTATTTGATTTTATTCCTTGCTTATATGTAGTTGGGCTTTTCTCTTATCTTCGAGCTCGTTCATCTTGCTTTTCATATATTGTCCTGTGATTCGGACCGTTGTATATAATGTAATGAAACTTTTATCTATAAATGGATGATATTATCTTTTAGATCATGTACAATGGTTAAGTCAAGCACTTGGATTATAGCTTGACTCGGTAGTTACACCAAGCTGCTAACACCCCCTCCCCCGCTACACCAAGTGCTTATAGTGGACGATTACAATTTTATTAAAACTAAATTAAAGTGGCGTAGAGACACCACTCTGCTTCATCTTTGACAAGATCCCACCAATGTAATACAATACGTCGTGTGGTACTTGATAAATGTTGCATCTAATTTTCTCGATCATTCATGTTAGGAAGACGTTGTTGGAGACGACGTCGGTATTTATCATCGAATTTCTTCACCTAGTTATTGTTCTTGCCCCAATGATACTTGAGTTGGGCTTGAGGCTTGAGGTTGATACTTGGATCGGTAGTCATCAAGTATTATCGGTAAAGGTTCAGTCAATACTAGCCATCGACCTTCGCATACTTAGGTCATGTCACCACAAAGTGGGTTTCTTCCACCACCAACCAAGACGTTATTATGTGTCCCATAATTCCCATTTCGAGCTAAAAATGGAGGTGGAGATAGAATAGGAGAGATGTGAATGAAATGAAGAAGAAATATGAGTATATTTATATGAGGTGAGGTGGATGTAGAGTGTCGATTGCGATAGGGTTACGGTGTTGTTGAGTCGACACAACCACGGGTGGGTCTGGGTATGTTTTACGAGATGATAAATTTCCGAACAAAAATTGAAATGAATAATAAGTGAAACGAAAAATCCTTGTAACAGATAGTGGTTACATTCATAAAGGAATTAACAACAACATCTGCAATGTAATTAAAATGAAACTAGGCTCCAAAAATTTTAGATCAATGTGGGCAATCGTGGTTGCATGATCTTCTTTCACGGCTTCAAACATCCTGGAGGTGTCCATCTCGAGAGATGAGTTGTACATCTCCCACATGTGCTCATGCTTAGAATCGAATACCAATCTCTTTTCATCCTCAGCATTTGAGTGTTCTCAACAGCATTTTGCAAACCAAGCAACTGAGTCGCATTCAACACCATTTTTCCTTTGCCTCTAAGTCTTCCTTTGCCTTTTTCTGACCTTCAGGATGGACTTTTTGGGTGGAGGTGAACTCACCTTCTTTCGGCGTGTTTGGGTCAGAAGAGAAAGGATTGTTTGGTTCGTATGAGCCACCCACATCCAACCTTGTTCGTTTACTTACTCCATTTTCAACATCTTCTTCGACATCGAGAGTCGGCGTGGGAGTAGGAAAAAACTTAGCTATCCACTTCGGTTGGTCCTTCACAATATTCCAGCAATGATAGAGAGTGAAGGGCATTTTCTTGGGGTTGTTCTTCTGGTATTTGATTTTCAAATCCTCAATCAGTTGGGCTTCCAACCGATCACTTTTGTAGATTTCCTTAGGTTGGATGAAGTGGTCATGGAACCACATTACCTTGTAGTTCATTTGTTTCCAATGGGGTTTGTACTTGTAACATCCCGCCGTCCCACACAGAGCCCCACGCGCGGCGATGTTAGGTCTGCAACCCAATACACCCCAACCCCTCTGGTGTACTGTCTATAGACAAATACCAACCTAGGTTGTTGGTGAGACTTGAACCCAAGACCTCACCCTTTATAGCATTTCCTTGAGTGATGTTATCACCAATTGAGCTTGAACCCAAGACCTCACCCTTTATACCATTTCCTTGAGTGATGCTATCACCAATTGAGCTGCAGCTCAATTGGTGATAGCATCACTCAAGGAAATGGTATAAAGGGTGAGGTCTTGAGTTCAAGTCTCACCAACAACCTAGGTTGGTATTTGTCTGTGGACAATACACCAGAGGGGTTGGGGTGTATTGGGCTGCAGACCTAACATCGCCGCGCATGGGGCCCTGTGTGGGACAGCGAGGTGTTACAGTACTTCTTCATTTCTTGTGTCTGGTGTTCGGGTTTGTTCTTCGTAATGCGGTCCTTGCTGACGGTCCTCCAACACTGCTTATTTTTCCCCTTCCTATCGACATTATCCACGAAGTTGTTGACCCATGCTCGACATAGCCGTTCTTCATCATCAATCGTCCACTTGATCCTCGGATTGGCGACGATTTTTCTTGTCCTTGACAGAACACTTGATTGTGGTGCCTCGATGGTTTGAGTTGGTAGAAAAGGTTAGGAAAGATGTCTAGATTTGGATATATCATCTTTGATGAGCGGCCCCAACATCTGGGTATCCGATTGAAGTTGGGTTTCATCGACCTGACTTTTTCGTAGTCTTTATTGAGTAATGTAGAATAATCCATCGGGAAATAAAATTAGGAGAAATATGGGAGTAGAAGAGTATAGAGAAGTGAAAAAGAGGTGTGAAAAATTTTAGGGGAGAAGGAATTTATAGGGGTGAAAATTTGATTTATGTAAAATTGAATTTAGGGGGTTGGGGTTGAAATAGCGGTTGTTGGCACGCGGTTGTAGCGGACCGATGCACTGACTAGCCGTTGTAGCCACGCGATAGCAGTGCATTGGTGGACAAAGGAGTTGTGCCACTCCCCGACTCAGTAGCTTGACGTAGGTAGCTACGTCAAAGCGCTACGCCGTCCCAATTGCGCCAATTACTGCTCTGACTTAGCCGGTACGCTACCCCTACTACACCGATCACTTTTACATACCCTTATATTTGACTTTTGATTAGTTCTACAAATACATTATTTCTCAAAAACAAATTAACAGTCATAATTTAGTATCCTTAGTATCTTCGAGAAAAAAATACATTATTTCTCAAAAACAAATTAACAGTCATAATTTAATATCCTTAGTTTCTTAGAGAGAGAAAAAAGTATTCGTACTCAAACACTAATTAAAATAAACGCCAAGATGTTACTGTATTGGTAGATGTAGTTGACGAGCTCTGTGTTGGTGGATGGTGTTTAAATGCTAGAGCATCCGCCTTTTAGAAACTGTAGTCAACTTTGACCAGTCAAACCTTCAACATACATCGTATTTTAATTTCAACTTGCAAAACACTAAGTATTATATGTATATAATCACCCGAGAAAACATAACTGTATCAAATCTGATTTCCAGTGGTGTTATTGTTTGTTGAAACAAAGAGTAAATAAAAACAATGTTTTTCAATGATGTTATTCTTAATATTTGTTGAAACAGACGAAACTGAGATTATGAACAAGCCAGCATTTTAATTACAGATCTTTTACGAATATATAGTTAGTATATTGGTCAATCTTTAATTAATATAAATGAATATATTAATAATAAAAAATGGAGCAACCTTGTACATTTGCACATGGTGAGCTCAGCATACATAGAGCACTCTTGGACGAAAATAGTTGATTAATGAGATTTTTTTTTTTGAACATAAATATTCATTAATAGATCAATAAACCTTACAAACCGGGAAATACAAACCGAACAACACAAGCGTTGCACCCACCGATCGTTTTCGGAAACCCGAGAAACGATCAGTGAGATGAATAGCTCTCGACCAGGACGACACAGCGCCTAGATAAACAGTAACTACCAGATCGGCCTTTTTTATCGACTCTCCAAAAAGAAAAGCCGATACAGAGATCCGACCGGACACGCCACCAAAAGTGACAACCAACCCTTTCGGATATCCAAGATTCCAACAGAGGGTACAAACAACTAGACAAAAAGCAAAAAAGCATAAACATAAACGACAACTACGGGCATAAACTACACGCGATCGGCCTCCGATGACAAGGGCTGAGGGGGAAGGTGGGCGGCGCCGACGTGTGCAGATCTGATCCGCTTGGGACGGGTGCGATGGTCTGGCCGGTAGAGCACGATATGCAGGAGCACGAAAGTGTGGCTCGGACTGCGGAACTCCATGTGGGACCATATTTGAGCGTCTGGCCGAAGAAGCATGACGAAGAGACTCTACTAGATAATTTATGATCTTCGTTGTCGGGGAATGAACCCAGAAAATAGAACGGGCGGCTGACCACCGTCGTCGTCTTGAGGAGGAAGAGGGCCCAGAGGGGGAGCTGGAGTGGGTAGACGTGCGAGCGGAGCTGGGGTCAGATCTGGCCGAAGGTGAAGAGGGGCTGGTCGAGACAGGGAACGGGGAGAGGGATCTGGTCGGAGGTGGGGGATGGCTGGTCGGGGAAAGGCAAGGGGAAACATATCTGGTCGGAGGTGGGGGATGGATGGTCGGGGAAAAGCAAGGGGGAACAGATTTGGTCGGAGGCGGGGTGGGGCTAGTCGGAGCCGGTGAGGGGAGGGTCTGGTTTGAGGGAGAGGGTGGGTGAACCGTCTGGCGGCGAGGACAGAAACGGAGGAGGAAGAAGGAAGGTGGGCGGCGAGGGGGGGGCGGGTGGTTCTGGGAGACGGTGGGTCGGAGTTGGGTGGCTGAGGGAGGCGGAGATGACGGACGAACCTGACGGAGGAGCACCACAAGCAACAGGGGGAGGTTTCTGGCCGGAAAGACCAGGGCGATGGTGGGCAGCTGTGAGCAGAGGTTGGGCGCGACGACGACGGTGAGCAAGTCTAAGGACGAAAACAACACACAAGAGGACATGGAGAAAAGCCCCACCGACAGCCCCTGTGGCCGGAGCCACGGTGGCCGCTGGTGGCGGCGGCAGCAACTCGAAATAGGTTAGGGTTTCTCTGCTTAGAGAGAAAGGCTCACGCGTTTTTTAATGAGATTTTTGAAACCTATATTTCTGTGAGTACATTACTGTTCATCTATGTGGCTGCATGTGCTCGTCAATCTAAATCTTCCGATATTTATAACTATAATATTAATCAATTACGTACCATATGGTCAACAATTTAACAGAACTGTAAATTTGAAGATTTGACGTTATGATCACATTTCTCATAGAAAATCATATGAGCTGGACCAAAAAATCAGCCCAAACATAGATCGGAGATATAGTTCTCTATTTGTTATAAATTCCTCTTTATTTTATGTAATTTGAAACACAATATAATAATAAATGGTTTCCAATCAGAAAAACTTAATCACAAGCAGGCTATCATGTTTCACCATAAGATTTATTATATGTGAGCTATGTCTATTTCAGTTGGATAGTTTGAGGACAAATAATAAAGAATGTTTTATGCTTATTGAAAATTGAACTTTGAAGTAGTAATCTTTAATTTTTATAGAATGTGTTGAAATGTACAAATTAAAAAAATTACATGTAACATCAACCCCTATGCATGTAAACATTATTATTGGCATGCAAGAAGGCATGGATTTTCCTAAATTCAAAGTACATATTGATCAGGAATCCTATGACTATATATAGGTGATAAACTATTCAATAACCGCAATTCCATACAACCTTCTACCTGGGTGTCATTCATTATAGTTTTTCTTGTAACTTAATGAGTTATAATCCCTAGAAAAGATTGGTAAGAATCAATTCAACATTTTTTGTGTCAAGAAACTATAATAGCTGCATTGTGAATCTTGATCCGGTAAGTACAACTAGGCCGTGAAAAGCCAACCATCACATTGTAAAAATTTGATTCACAAAATTATGTTTATAAATTATAATAGCTGCATTGTCGGAATTTATTTATGAAGTTATTGTGTTTTTTTACTGATGTATTTGTAATAAATTTGATTCAAAAAAATTGGATTTTTTTTATAGAAACATTCTATCATTCGAAATGAAGAAAGAGGATAAGATACTGATAAATTAGTCCTCATTACAGAAAAGAGCAGTTTGACTAGCAAATCCTCAACATAACAAACACCGAGCATAATGTTCAACCAAAAAGGATGAGTCTAAAAATCCTATACTCAAATGTTCAACAAAGTAACAATGAGAAGAAACCAGACTAATGGTCTAGGAACCCAATCTTACAAACAATAAGCCACTGAAAAGCCAACAAGGGCTAGGAATTAAATCTGCAAGGGGAAAACCAGCGATACCCGAAATAGTCTAAGAACTAGATTTCTCAACCGTGAAGCTCATAAAAACAAGACAAAACCCAACAAGGGGTTAAAACGGAAGAGGTCTAAAACCTAGATAATCAACTAAGAAGCTCAATGGTAACAACTCATACAAGCTGCATCCACCGCACCAGCTTCCGACCTCCGCACAGGACACCCAAAAAGTTTAGTCAAACTTGGAGTAAACACCTTATCTCATAGGAGCCACCAACTCAGCGAGCATGAGGAGTACCGACATGACGACGACCAACACCACAGCGGCATAGATAGTTTAGTGGCCAGACACCACCAAAACACTAATTCCCTTAGAACTAGAATCGTCTCGACTTCAAATAGAGGCCAACAGGCCTATAACAGCTCGTCGGAGGCCAACACCTAAATCTTGACGAGTCCCAACCAACAACTTGGAAGGGAACAAAAAAGAAACGAAACAAAACTAACTCTAGGGAACATGCAATGTAACCACAAGAGACAAAGAGAAGGAGCAATGTGAACCTTACCAATCATGACAATAAGAAGTCCTGGAAACAGCCACGAGTGAATCAACATCAACTAAAGTACAGCCCGGCCAATGACGTCATGGGGAGAATAGGCAAGAAAAAGACGGTGTCCAAAGCAAGAACAAGTCCAAGCCAAAACATAGATCGAAGGCAGCTTCGTTGGGCACCGGCTGGGAAGGTCAGAAAGAGCGGATATCCGCTACCCGAGACGAGTATATCTGATGAAAAATGGTTCAACTCCGACCGAATAGAGAAATCTGTCTCCGACCAAATGGAAATCACGGAAGCTCGGTTAGAGAAGTAGATCCGGGGCTGGAAGGAGGAGATCCGACCACAAAAAAGCGAAGCCCAGATCGCAGATTCAAAGGAAGTCGGGGCATGACAAGGGCGAGGTCAAGAGAAAAGAGCTCAATGGCGTGATGCAGAACACCAGAGCCGTTGGAGAAGTGAAGACCAGAGGTTTTAAGATGCGAGTCGAGTTCCACGGCAAATCCATCGGAAAAGCTTCCCATGACGGATCTCACTCACCTCCTCGTTGCGAAAAGCGCAGAATCTCGGCAAAAGAATAGAAACTCATACAGACCAACCAGACCATCACACCGGATGAAGCTACCGGAGTAAAGGAAAGACGACCGGTACTAAATCGCGAAGCAGATCGGTGAGAGACAAGAGAGAAAATAAGAGGGAGAGAAGGTAAAATAAGGAGGGGAGGCTACCGACGGCTTATCAGACCCGAGGGCCAGATAAACGGCCAACCATTGTCAAAACAGAAGAACTGTAAGTTAGGGTATCATTATTGCCCTAGAAGGAAAAAAGGGTTCTCTATTTCATTTCCCCTTTTACTTTTGGAATCACCTGATCATACAAAACATGGAATTGAATTAAACAGTGTGTAGGTATAATAATTGTAGTGCCTTTCTACGGTGCGAAAACTCCAAAGGGCAATAAATAGGAAACAAAATGAATTTTGTGTGGAGGATCTGAGCTTGGAGATTCCAAATTTAAGGTTTGGAAAGGATTGAGAGGTGGTGGTCAGAGTGACATAGTCTTGTCCAAACAATCTAGAAATCAAAATATAAACAGAGTTAATAAGAGGAGAAAAAAAGGGGGACAGAGCAGTGTGGGTCACGAGAAACCAGCTAAGAAGTGTCGAAAGAGAGTTAATTAAGGGACAGTGGACCTCACAATTACGAAAAGCTTTACCATTGGAAGCAATTGCAATTTGCAACACAAAACGAAACCCAAATAGCCACGCACTGTCTCTCATTCTCATTCCCCTCTCATGCTTCTCTGACTCTCGGTGGGACTCGATCACCAGCTACTCCAATGTCTTCTTTCCAAATACACTGCTACTCAAATTTTTCGACCTTATATCAAAAAGCTTCATACAAATATATTGAAACTTGTTAGAATATGTTGTATTAGGCCCAGTCCATGTGGCTTGTTAGGGTTAACATCGGGTTTAAGAAACCCTAGTGTTACAACACCACTATATATACACATGTACATTGTAGGTTTATTTATCGAATTCAATACAATTCCACAATTCTTATCATGGTATCAGAGCCTCTATCGCTCTAAAATTCGCTTCCGCTTCAGCCGCCGCTGCCGTCGTCGCCGCCGCCGCCGCCTCCACCACCGTTCACCTTCGTTGAACGCGTGAACGCTCCTCGCTGATGCCACTCTACTTCTCCCCGTATCACGACACACGCCGCCAGAGCAACGCAGATACAGACAACCGCCGCCGCCAGCACCTCACGAAACCACAGCCGCTAGCGAGAAGTTCTCGGTCGACCACCCTCGACCACGCCGCTGCCTTTCCTCGTCCTGCTGCTCCTTGTGTCGCGACCCACGCCGACGACGCACTACGGACGAACGCCGGAACGCAGCCGGACTCGCACCGCCGCCTGCAAATTTTCGCGCAACCGTCGAAGAAGACGCGTGCACGACACGCGCCCATCTCATCTGACCGAGTCCACGCGCCACGCGCCATGCGCACCCACGCGCCACGCGCACCCACGCGTCGCTGACCGCGTGAATCACATGCGCGTTGACCTGTCTTCAAAAAAAACAAAAAACTAATCCTTTATTTCAGTGTTTTCTTCTCAGGTATTCCTAATGGAAGATTTTGTTATCAAGTCCCACTGTACGTTCTGCAACAGATCTGGACATGTCTTAACAGAATGCAGAACTCATGCTCGTCACCTTCTTGCCTCAGACAACCCTCGATGGGGTAACTCCAGGCCCTCTCAACACTTTAGGGAGGGCGTGGCTCCCGTGGGGATCATCGGCCCTCCAACATGCCCAATGTCATTGTTGTTGCTACACCTGCTGTGTCTGCCAAATCTCCTGACATGACTGCTCTCTTGGGTGACATACGAGCGCTCCTATCAGCTCACACTACCTCGTCAGGTAGCTCGTCCACTGTTGCTGATACACCTGCTATGTCATCCAAATCTCCTAACATGACTGCTCTCTTGGGTGACATACGAGCGTTCCTATCAGCTCACACTACCTCGTCAGGTAGCTCATCCACTACTACGCCAGGTCGCACATCCACGTGGTATCTTGATTCTGCTCGTTTCAATCATATGAGCCCTCAGTCAGATTTGCTCACCATGTGTAACCCCGGTCACCAAGTCTCCGTCTATTCGTACTGCTGATAATTCCACTTTGCTTGCCACACATTGTGGTACCGCAACCACAGACCAACTATCACTGCCGAACACCTTTCTTGTCCCAGATTTGTCAATGAACCTTGTATCGGTTGGTCAATTGTGTGATTTGGGTTTTGAAGTTAACTTTTCTGGTCGTACTTCTTCTGTTCTTGTGCAGGATCCACTGACGGGACAAATCCATGGGACAGGACGTAAAGTTGGTCGCCTGTTCGAACTCACCTCACTGGTGGTTCCCTCACCATCATCATCATCCTCGTCTACTTATGGCGCTGTCGTCTCCGCCGATCTCTGGCACTCTCGCCTAGGTCATCCCTCTTCCTCTCGTTTGCATAGTCTTATTTCTAGTGGGTTGTTGGGGTCAGTTTCGCATAACTTTGGTGATTGTGTGTCTTGTCAGCTTGCTAAACATCATAAATCGCCGTTTTCCCTTAATAATACTACTCCCTCTGCACCTTTTGATCTTGTTCATTCTGATTTGTGGGGAGCGGCACCTGTTCCGACCATGGGGGGGCCTCGGTGGTTTGTCATATTTGTTGATGATCATACTCGTTTTACTTGGATTTATCTCATGCATAATAAATCTGACTTCAACAAAATTTATTCGGAGTTTTCTGCCATGGTTCGCACACAATTCTCTAAAGTTATCAAAACACTGCGTATGGATAACGGCATGGAACTTAAAGAGTCATCCTTCCTCGCACAACTTGCTTCCACCGGTACTCTCGTTCAGCGCTCCTTTCCTGGTACATCGCAACAAAATGGTTGAGCAGAACGCAAACATTGCCATATTCTTAATACGGTCCGTGCTCTTACCATTGCAGCTGCCTGTCCTGAGCGTTTTTGGGGGGAGGCTGCCCTCACAGCCGTCTACACCATCAACAGGGTTCCATCCCCAGTCATAGGTAACAAAACTCCTTACGAGTGTTTGTATGGTCGTCCTCCAGTTTATGATCTTCTTCGTGTCTTTGGGTGTGTCTGTTTTGTTCATCTACAACCTCATGAACGTACTAAACTTGAACCTCGTTCTCGTCTTTGTTGCTTTATTGGGTATGGGATCGAACACAAAGGGTACAGATGTTGGGACCCGGTTTCCAAACGTCTCCGCATATCTCGCCATGTCACATTCTGGGAACATAAGATGTTTTCTTCCATGTCTTCTTTTCACATTCCCGAGTCTACTCCTTTCTTTTCTAATCCCGATATTGATCTGTTTTCTGATGATGATGAGGGTTCTCCCATTGAGCTAACTCCTACAGGTGCTCCGACATCTCTGCCTCCTACCGTGGACCATGTTCCGCCAGAGGATCCTGTGCTACCGACTCGACCACATCGTCATCGGCAACTCCCATCTCACCTCCAGGACTTTGAGGTAACCCTACCATCTCGTGCCGCTTCCATAGTGTCCTCTGTATATGAGCCTGACACCTATCGGGAGGCTTGCACTAACCCCCTGTGGCAGCAAGCAATGACTGAGGAACTACAGGCTATGGTGAAGACTCATACATGGGATCTGGTACCTTTACCTCAGGACAAACATGTGGTCGGTTCTAGATGGGTATACAAGGTGAAGACCAAGGCAGATGGTTCTATCGAGCGCTACAAGGCACGTATTGTGGCTCGTGGATTTACCCAGGAACATGGGGTTGATTATGAGGAAACATTTGCTCTTGTTACGAGACTCACTTCTGTTCGCACCATTCTTGCTGTTGCTGCTGATCGACAGTGGGACATTTTTCAAATGGACGTGAAGAATGCTTTTCTCAATTGAGATCTTATAGAGGATGATTATATGAAGCCCCCGCCCGGCTATGATCATCCCTTACACATGGTTTGCCGTTTGCGCAAATCCATTTATGGACTCAAGCAAGCTCCGCGGGCATAGTACTCCAAGTTCAGTAGTGCGATGGCAGTCTTTGGTTTCATCTCTAGTCCGCACGCCAGCTCCCTGTTTGTTCGTCGGACCTCTCGGGGCCATACTCTCTTACTTCTGTATGTGGATGCTATGATCATTACTGGTGATGATGCTATCGGCATTGTGGATCTTAAGCGTCATCTAAGCGACCAGTTCGAGATGAAGGATTTGGGTCATCTCTCTTACTTTCTTGGTTTGGAGATTTCCTCTCTGTCCTCTGGTTATCATTTTTTCCCAAGCCAAGTATGCAGCCGAGCTCATCTCCAAGGGGGGACTAACCGATAGCAAGATCGCTTCCACTCCCATTGAAGCGAATGTCAAGTATCTTCACTCAGATGGTCAAGCTCTCGAGAATCCCACTTTATATCTCCGATTAGTTGGAGGGCTGGTATACCTCACTATTACTAGGCCTGACATTGCATATGTTGTCCACATCGTCAGTCAGTTTATGTGCGCACCTCGCACTACTCACTATGAGGCCATTCTTCGGATCTTGCGCTATGTTTGAGGCACCTTAACACAAGGACTACATTTCTCTTATGGCTCGCCTTTAGTCCTACAGGCCTATTCAGATGCAGATTGGGCAGGCGATCCCACAGACCGACGATCTACCACAGGTTACTGTTTCTTTCTTGGTAACTCTCTGATTTCCTGGAGAAGTAAGAAACAAACAACTATTGCCCGCTCCAGCACGGAAGCTGAGTATCGAGCCCTCGCTGATACTACTTCCGAACTCATATGACTTTGTTGGTTACTACATGACATGGGTGTTGTTCACAAGTCCGCCACTACCATTCATTGTGAAAGTCAGAGTGCTATTCAGATTGCTCATAATGATGTCTTCCATGAACGCACCAAGCATATTGAGATCGATTGTCACTTTGTCAGACAACATCTCAATCAGGGCACCCTCGCTCTCCGATCTGTCTCCTCTAGCGATCAGATTGCAGATATCTTCACCAAGGCTTTAATCCCAGGAAAGTTCAAACCTTTAGTTGACAAACTCAACTTGGGTTCATTACCACCATCTTGAGTTTGAGGGGGTGTTAGAATATGTTGTATAGGCCCAGCCCATGTGGCTCGTTAGAGTTAATATCGGGTTAAGGAAACCCTAATGGTACAACACCACTATATATACACATGTACATTGTAGGTTTATTTATCGAATTCAATACAATTCCACAATTCTTATCAAAACTGATGTAAGTCCGGAAAGTTTGAGAGTCGTATAAAGTGTTTTTACACGTATGTAATAAATTGATAATTGTATATTCTTGTATGAGACTTTTTGATGTCTATCCATAAATATATAATAATTTTGTTGGTATATATTAAACATTTATTTTTGTATATTGATTATTAAATGGGTTGCTACTTGGACAGTACCTCTTATTAACATGATTTCTCTCTCATTCGGCCCTATGGCCTCAAGTCGATTTTGACATCGTTTCATCCACCTTTGATCGTTCTGTCACCACCAACAACCTTTTTCCGCGTCCTCGTCTGGAACTACCAGAGCGCTCTGCCACCACCAACAACCCCTTTCGACGTTCTCGCCTGAACTGCTAAAGCGATGGCGCTTCTTGTCATGGCCAACATCTCGAAACCCTCCCCTCGCGAAATCACTCCCCCAAGATCCACTTGTTGTCAAAGACATTTCAAGTGGATGACCGCTCCTCCGTAATCTTGGCTTCCTCGGGGACACAAGGGTACCAAAGGAGAGACACAAAGAGGGGGCTCACCCGTTTTTGTGAATCAAAATTAGGGATCGACGTCATCTACATGAATGTCAGGAACAAGGCCCAGGTCGGGAAGGCATCCCCTCACGGGCGTCTATGGAGAACGGGGAGGATCTTGACCTCTCTTTAGGCGGAGGTGTTGTGTTGTCGTGGATCAACATCAGGAGGCGCCGTTGGCCCAAAAAATCAGGTGAGGTATGTTGCACATTCTCGCAAGTTCCAATGAGTACCAAACGGGGGAGTGAGACGTTTTGGAGGAGATATGTCTAGTCCCAATGGGATCTGGCACAACCCGATCCCAAGTATGCTAATAAGATTAATTAGTAATCCTCTTTAAAAAATGCTAATAAGATTAATTCATAAATGTTTGTCCGACTAACGTCAATGTCTTTTACAATTTATGAAAATTGATGAAAAATGTATTACTTCATGTTACGTTACTACTAACGAAGTTCCATTTGTGGATCGTTTTCTGGCTTTGTTTTACTTTCTTGTAGAACATTTGCTTAATAAAAAATTTAGCTTATAAAAAAAACGAAGTTCTATTTGAGGTCCAACCAACAACATTATTATTAATATGGTGATCTAACGGGTGCTAAAGTCGGATCTGTAATATCTTCTATTTTTTCTACACACACTCTCTCCCTCATACATAATAGAGCACCAAAAGAACCATAGTCGTTGTCGTCGCTGGTCGCGGCTCGCCTTCGTCTACTACATCTTTCCTCGTTTTCTTGTACTCTTCGACTCTTCTATGGAGCGCATTAGGCGGCTATATTGGCTAGCGTTATTGGGGATTGGTTTGTTTATGATCTACGGAGTTCAGAACAATCAGGTTCGGTTAAAATCATCAACGACAAATGATCTCGCGGAGCATGCTCCGTTGTACGGACACCATATGCAAAAAGCTCCATCATATGGAGGGGAATCTCAAAGAACCCCGACGACTCAAGACGATGTGTCGGACCTACCAGAACGCTCAACTCTGTAATTTTAGGTTTCAAAGAACTAGTATCACACACTTTCAAATTTTCTTATGGTCGTTTTTGTGCTTATTTATATTCTTTCTTGCCTACGATACAAAGTAGGTTATTTCCTCGAGTCTAGAGCACGCGTTCACCTAAGGGGTCTTGGACTATAATCTGGAACTCAAGGTCTGTGACCCTTAATCTATATACAAACTGTAATGACATTGGCTAATGAATAAAACTCTCCCTTTTTTTCAAAAAAAACAAGTGCTAAACTCTCGTACACTAATTACATGATGATTTATTTAGTTCGGTCTAATTGGTGATACAACTTTTTTTTAAATTTTAGCACGTATATATTAGAAATAAATGTCCGAAAGCACTAACCATAAGAGGATCACCAAGAAAAAAAATAGAATTCTTTCATAAATAGTTTCATAAATTTCAAATATTGTGAGACTATCGTGAAAGAAAAAATGTTATGTCCCCTTTTACGCACGACATCATGTCTTCTGTCGTGTAAGGTTGAGGCGAGGGAGGGGAATGTACGGGAGATCTCTATGCTATATTAGGGTTTCTCTCCCTTGTTGTGGCGACGGGGATTGTAGTTGAAGTTCCCGACGAAATCATGAAGGGCATGGTCCTCATATGTGGTTTATCTAGATACTGACTCAAGGGGTCTGTTGATTATGAGAGAGTGATAAAAAAAACCAGCGAGGGGTGCTACGCGTCCTCGCCCCTCCCAATCAGTGACATAAGGACCAGTGAGGGGTTCATGGGTACCACCTTCTCTCTAATCTTCAGGTGGCACAAGTACCGATAAAATCCTCTCATACCATCTTGTGAGCCTGCATCTCCGTGTTATTATGACCCTCACTGTTCATCCGGGGGAGGAGGGCGTCAGCTAGACCCTTGGAGGATTATTGAGGCCAACAATTTGTTGTCCTTGCTCTAGAAATGAGCACGCTCCGCTCTAGCTCACCGCTCTCAGTAGTTGTGTTGATGGTCTTAACCGCTATCACAATATCACCCTAATGACACCTTTCGAACACTTCAGCATGTGAGTTCTAACACTGTGATACAATTTTTAAAAATTGCTAATTGATGTACTTTTTCTTTAATGGTGATGACTAGAAAAATAAACCGTTAAAAGACCTCTACTTATTTTTATATGATGAAACTTTATGGTTAAAATATGGTCTGAATCAATCTAAGCTTATTTACAGGTTAGAGAATTATTGAGGTGCCTTTTTTTAAAGAACGATGATCCAATATTTAAATACAGTTACGTTACGTCTCTCATTTATTTGGTATATTCAAATTTCGAATCAATCAATTGTTTCCATTGTGTGAGATTGTAGTTGTCATGATTGCTGATGAATCATGTATGTTGTGAATTTGTGATTATTTGTTTCCAATTTCTATTTTCACATATCTTTGTTTCTCAAACGTTAATCTTACCATTTATGTTGAAAATTGGTCAATGAGATACCATAAACTATTGACCTCAAGAAACATTTTCCAATTTTAACTTACATTTCATCTTAATACATGGATTAACACAATTTTTATGTAAGAGTGATGAATTGGAAAGACAAAAAAGGTGGTTATTTTCCATTTCTATTTCCCCTTCAAAATCCACACAATTTCAACTTAGCAAAATGAAAATTAGAAAATAAAAGAAATTCCATGAAGGGAGAAGAAAGCCCAAAGAGTTGTGTGTGTATATATATATACATCCACACAAAAAATGACTCTCACATGAGAAAACCAAGTGAACCATCTTCAACTCAACATACCCATATCTCTCTCTTCTCTCTTATTTAAAGAGTATATACAGATTGAATATAAGAGAGATTTTGACTGATCCCATTGCAATAACATGGAGGAGATTAAGTGGAAGCCATCAAAGAAGGACTGTTCATCATCGTCAAAGTCTCCATTCATGATGCGGAGCTTCTCAACAAAGGGCTCTTCTTCATCCTCCTCCTCCCACAAGTCTTCTTCTCTGCTCAGAAGCTCTTCCACAAAGTGCTCTCCTTCCTCTTCTTCCTCCATTGGTAAAAAATGCAGCAACATCGCCAAGGAACAGAAGACCAAGCTCTACGTCATGAAGCGCTGCGTTGCAATGCTCATGTCCTGGCGCAAACATCGTGATCCATAACCAAGGTTACACCAACCACACCATCACCATAATATCACTCTTTTTCTTATATATCTTCTCTTTTTTTTGTTCATCATTTTTTTTTTTGGTTTCTTCTTGTTCATCAGATTCATGTTCATCCGCTATATGTAATTAATATCTCCTATAATGGGGTTTTAAGGAAGCTATTACTCTCTACTCATTGCTTCTTTGCTTCTCTTTTCTGTGTTGATCTCTCATGTCAGGGAGATTCTTAGTATGATATATACAAGACATTGTTGTTAGTAGAAACCAGATCTGTATTGAGAATGAGAAGAAACAATAACAATACAGGTTGAGAGTTGGATTTGCTACCAAAAGTGGCATCACCATCATCATCAACCAATCATAAACAATACCTTATTCTCCACTAAAACTGAGATCTGTTTCTGGGTTTTGACCACTTTTTAAAAGGGTCGTAGCTGAATCTGAAAAAGAGAGGAATTAAGATGCTGAAGGTGAGCTGAGTTGAGTTGAGCTTTGGGTTTTGCAGAAAACAGAGCATCTCTGTTTTGTGCATGATGGCATTGCTCGTGTCTCTGTTCTAAAGACCATGAAATCAAATCCATGGAATGGAAAGCTTTTCTTCTTTCTTGTGAAACTAATTAAAAAAATGAGAAACAGTGACAGCAAGTAGATACAGTGATGGGAAAGATTGACCAAATGAGCTTAAGAGGTGCTGTGGTGTGAGACCCACCTTTGCATTATTTTACTTTTAACTACCCTATTGTCTCACTTTATATGTCCACTTTCTATTTAAGTTACATCACTTACTAATTATATGTCTTAAGACTTATTCATATACTTGCTTCAGCTTTTTTCTTACATCTTTCAAGATTTTGTATCATCATTTGGTATCATATTTGCACTCTCCTTCAATACATAAATTTTGCACATTTTTTTTCGAAACTCTATGTCGCTGAAATCTACAGGGCTCGTTGCTTACAATAGCAATCGCCACCATTAATGGTCGCTTGGGCTCCGGTCTTGGGGGTTGTCGGTAGAGCTTTTCCTCCTCTTCCGTCAACAGCTTATTTCCCTCTCCTCTTCATCCATGGTTTCTCCTCCGATACCGGATCTGAGAGAACCATCGAGCCTTCACCGTGGTTCAGTTGTTTAGCTCATGCCTTCGTTGGTCATCTCTGTAATAACCACTCCCGGTCAACGCCAGTCAAACCTGCGAAAAACAGGAAAATTTAAAATTTTGAGCAGACACTGTATTGAACCGGAATTGGACCCCGAGGGTCATACCGGACTTAAGTTGACCCCCATCATTGACCAAAGTGGGTTCCGGGGGACTCAGGGCAACTTTCTGAGCAATTTGGGAAATGTTGACTTTTCGCTGGAAAAGTCAACCGAGCGACGTTTTGGTCCATTCGAGGACCGTTTTGGATCCGAAAAGCTTAGCCGTCTTCGCAGCGGTCTTAGTTGAGCCGTTTCCTTGTAGCCCGCCAAGTTTCGTAATTTCTTGGGAAAAGTGCCCGTTCGGGGCCCGAAACGTCCGTTTTTTCGCGAAACTGATTGAAAAATATCAACTACATATTTTCCAAAAGGTGTGGGACCCACCTTGCCACCTGTCAACCAAGTGGTGGTGTTAGTTTTGGGGGGAAAACTAAAAGGGAAGCTATAGGTGGCCGGCCACATCTTTTAAAAAAAGAAGAAAAAAAAAGAAATTGTGTTAGTTGTTTAGAAAGAGAAAGAAGAGAGAAGAAAGGGAGAGAAGAAGAAGGAGAAAAGAGAAGAAGCTAGGGTTTGGAGCACTATTCACGCTCATCCAACCACGGGATCGTCTCGAGGCTAGGAGAAAGTGCACTCCCCTCGTTCTCCTCTACGGGATACACCGAACCGGTTCTCGTTTTGGTTAATTTTGGAACTTAGGTTTTTGTAAGACTATTAGTTTAAGGTGGTTTTGGTGTTGGGGAAATTGTTGGAGACATTTTGGAGGTGTTTGGAGGGAAGATATGACGTTTCCCGGTGACCGGAGGCTCGGGAGGAGCTCCGGCCACCGTGGGTGGTGGCCGGACGGCCATGGGGTGGCTGGCCGGAGGTGGTACCAGCCACCATCATGGTGGCCGAACCCCCCTTGAGCCCTAGGAGCTCTCGGCCAAGTGGGTTGGTGGGACCCACGTGCTCGGGTGCTCGGGTTTTATCGTTCGGGTGGTTTAAAACGTTCCCCGGACCATTTACCCTTAATCGAATCGAAATTTGGAATTAAATTGGAGAAGTTGTAATTTATCGGATTTAGAAACTTTAAACGTCATTTAATTGACTCGGGAGTCGGAATGCGATTCGGCGAGTACATTGGGTTCCTTGATGTATTCTAAGACCGTAGAAACCAAAACGGGGGCTTTCGGAGCCCCGGAAGGCAATTAACAAAACCCGGGCAGATTCGCCATGTCGGGCGAATCGGGCCTTTACGGGTCCTTTGTCGACAATGTCGAGTAATTGGGAAGTTTGGGAGTGATCGACATTGTCGGGGTTAAGTTTGGGCTTCGAGTTTAATGGTTTTCGGTTTATTCGTACTAGTTTAAAAGTGCCCTTAAATTGTGTTCTTTTAGATCGTGCCACGGACCGAGGCAAGGGAAAGCTGGGTGAGTGACTGAGATCATCACCGGAGCTCGTGGTTGGCTTTTGGGAGAACACGCACGAGGTAGGGAAAAGTAGCCGGATCTCGGCCCTGACTGGGGAAAGTTAACAATAGAATTGCATGTGACACCGGGGTGTCGTGGGTTGAATAGGTTTATTTAAATATTAGAAAAGCATGCTACGGGAACTTGGTAATTATTAGAAAAGCATGATACGGGATTGTAGCGTTTATTAGAAAAGCATGTTACGGGAACTTAGTAATTATTGGAAAGGCATGTGACACTTAGTAGTGTCGTAGGAGTAGAGAACTTAGCGATAATTGTTTTACTGGAGGCATATGACCATGCCCGGAGGTTGTTTGTGAACTTGTTGATATTAGGAGTACTGGAGGCATATGACCATGTCTGGAGGTTGATTGTGAAACTGTTGATATTAGGACTGTTGGAGGCTTGGGTTAAGCCGGAGGTTGATTGTTTATTTTGGCGTCCTGGATGGCCTTGAGAGCCCGTTTTATTATGGTTGAGTCTTGGGTGGCCTTGAGAGCCCGTTTTATTATGGTTGAGTCTTGGGTGGCCTTGAGAGCCCGTTTTATTATTGTTGAGTCTTGGGTGGCCTTGAGAGCCCGTTTTAGTATTGTTGAGCCTTGGGTGGCCTTGAGAGCCATGTTATTTGTTGTTGAGTTGGGTGGCCTTGAGAGCCTGTGTTAATTGTTGTTGAGTTTAGGTGGCCATGAGAGCCCTTGTGTTTGCTGTTGAGTTTGGGTGGCCATGAGAGCCGTGTATTATTATTGATGTCTTGGGGTTGCTGAGCCCGCGAGTTAAGTGGTTGTGTTTTGGGAGGCCATGATGGCCCGTGGGGTTGTTGAAACCGAGTCTTGACTGTTGAGGTGTCTTGAGTGGCCTTGAGTGCCTGTTTGTTGAGCTTGCTTGCGTTTGTGGTTGTGTTTGCCCGACCCGACTGTGTGTCGCGGAGTGGTGTGGATTTTGGCAGGTTATGAGCATTCTTCGGCTGGCCTGACCAAACTCGAGCCTCGGCAAGTTCTGAGCATTCTTCGGCTAGCCTGTTCCGTGTCCGGATCCCGAAAGGTTATGAGCATTCTTCGACTAGCCTGATCCGTGACCGGGTCCCGGCAGGTTACGAGCATTCTTCGGCTGGCCTGATCCGTGTACGAGGCTCGGCAGGTTCTGAGCATTCTTCGGCTAGCCTGATCCAGGTTCGTGTCTTTGGGGAAGGTCATTGTTGGTTGTGTCGGTTTTACTTTACGAGTTTGAAGTTGAGTCTGGTGAGGGAGGTTACTGAGCAGGTTTGCGATCCTTTGTGATCTTGTTTGGTGTGCGATCCTTTGTGATCTTGTTTGGTGTGCGATCCTTTGAGATCTTGTTTGGTGTTGCGTAGTTTCTTTCGAGTCCTTGGGAGAGGTCTTGATCGTTGTGTCGGGTCTACTTTACGTGTCAAAGTGTTGAGTTGGTCAAGGAAGGTAATAGTGGGTGTATGTTCAGTTAGAGTCCTTGGGTTGGGGACAGTGTCCCCCGGTGTTGACTTTATTTTTGAGTATTGCCGGCTTTGTCTGCTAATTATGCCGTAGTCAGTCTGTTATCCGTGGTGGTGAGCGAACGCTCACCCCTAGATGCTTTTCCTACAGGTACTGTTCGTGAGACGGACTAGGTGAGCTCTCGAAGCTTGTGGAGCTAGGAGCGGAGTCCGGGTCTTGCCTCTTGAGTCTAGTGACGGATACCTCGTTTTTTGTCCACTTGTTGGGACGTGTTTTAAACTGTAATTATTATTTGTTGAACTAAACTGGTACTTTTGAAAGTGTTTAATGAAAACAGGTTTTCAAGTGTTTTATGTTTTAAAAAGTTCGCGTCCCTAGTTCGGTTTTACTGAAATTGGGGCGTGACAATCTCCCCTTTGTGGGCTTCTGATTCTCACCGGGACCTCTTCCCATCCACCTAGGTCAGCCCTTCCTCGCCTTCTCTGCTAGGGTCTGGCTCGTCCACGTCAATAGAGGCCACTACTGGCCAGAGTCCACCAGAAAGGAAGGTGATATGTCGGAACCCCTTGTAGGAGGTGGGCTAACCAGACTTGGAAGGACTGGCGTATGGTATGTGCCCTCAGGTCCCACTGAGACCTGTTGTGACGGTAGCCCATGCTCCTAGGGTGTCGGAGTTCCTCTCTCCCGTCGTTAGTGGCCGTCTGCATGTGGGTCGTTGTCGTGGTCGCCTGTACGTGGATCGTTCCCCTCCTCTGGTACATCTAGAGTATGTTCATCTTTGCATGGTTCTCCCTGTCTCCCACTCTCAACAGTCAGTCTTCTCGATTTCAGAAGTTTCTGTTCACCCACAACCGTCTATCTTTGAAGTGCCTCTGTTATGCTCTACCGTCGCCCTCATGTTACCTTGCACATGCTTCGTCTCCACCCAATGTCATCTCATCGATTTGAGGAGATCCCAACTCGACGATGAATGTCGTTCAAAATTGACGTAAACCCGGATCCTAAGAGATTGGGCCCCAGTAAGGGGTGGAAACCCATTGGGCCCAAAAACAAGCGAGTCTCTTTGGCGTCTCAACCATATTTTGGCCCTATCTGAAATGGGCATGTTCCGTGGGGAGAGGCTGTTTTTCTCACCGCGAGTCAAGACAACCATCCGATTGGGTATTTAGATCCTTGGCCTCGCGTTATTATACTTGTCTACAGTTGCACAATCTATTCTATTATGTATTATAAAAGTTCTTGTTATTTTCAGTCTAATGTGTTGGATCACATGTTTTTGCAAACGAAGGATATCGACCTTTATGTCGACTTGTTTCATATTTTATTCCTTGATCTTGTTACTGTAATGGTTTGAAAATGATGAAGGAAGCATAACATTTCTCAAAAAAAAATATCATTATAGATGATTAATGGAACGAATGTCTAGCATATGCATGATTATATTTATTCCTTTTACTGTATACATAACTGTTAATTTTAATTTTTTAGACCAATGACACATTAAATATTCTCTCAAATAGATATTTTTATTTGTATGAGACAAAATTTTTTATGCTTATCGAAACTTAGGATTGTTTTCAAAATTTTATCCTTCTTTTAAATTTTGGAGATTCGTCGCCACTAACCTCGTCCCCCCTTTCTGACTACTCTCGTCACTCCTCCAACGCAGCTCATTATGGAACCCCACCCACAGTGTCCTTTGACCTCTACTGCCTCCCGATTACCAACTCGCCGCCCACCCCAGTCTGCCCAACAAGATAGGGACCATGGATCCTTCCGAGGGAAGACCCCAAAATCATCACAAAATACCGCAACAAACTCCCACATGAAATGGTGTACAACTATGAGAGGGAGCGAGCAATTATGGCGGATTCTCGCCGCCTACCTCCACGCAAGCAGCCTATTGTAGGTAACGAGACCGAATAAGTTCTACAATGGCTCCGGTAAAATCTAATGACGGGAGATAGTACCTAGGAACCTATTAGGGCACGATCGTTGGCTTTTATCCTGCCTCATCCCTATGCCGAGGGGCCGACACTGCATCTGATTCCAAGGAAAAGTAGGACACCAAGCGAACATATTGGCTTGGGGAAGAAAATCGTAACCTACAGACGCGCCCCATATCGGACCAATGGTCCCGATTCAATGAACCCTACTCATGGACGATGATCCACCACCATGAAAAAATCTTCTCCGACCCATTTCATACTACCGCACACGAGAAAAATCTAGCTCCACTATCGCGAGGGTCTGAAACATCGCTTAGAATCCGTGTGGCGGTGGATATTTGCACGACTAGGGAACTCCTAGGAGAAGACCGATGGCACTTGCATAATAGTAGACGGGATGCAGACCACTACCCCAGCCTAGTATTCCGTGCCCCCCCCCTAATCAACACAGCAAGGAGCCCCGCTCGTACCTATCCCTTCCCGGGTCAGGCGCCTCTCCCACCCATACCAACCGGGTCTCAGAGCACCGCTGGTACTTCTCCTCCCTAAGGTCGGATGAATCCGATACCCCCACCCACACCAACTTGTATTCCATGAAAATGATGAGGGTGTCAACCCCGATGGGGATGTAGCGTGGCACGCTGGCTTGTCTCGCGAGTCACTATGAATCATCCAGGGGCTCACAGGGTGCTACTGAGGAGCTACACCCCGGCCTCCGTGAATTAGAACTATCTTGATTCCCAACTCTTCCTTCCCTGGCATACTCCTTAACCGACAGTTACGACATATTAGGCCCGGTCTAGTCGAGACGCGGAAAGCCTCATGGATATGCAGCGCCAAACACGGTTGAAATAGGGAACCACCCCTTAATATCTCCCTGATTTTTACCGGGTACTTAATTATAGGATTAGTGTTTCAACTGTTTCGATATATCTCATCCTGTTCAATTCCACTTTTGTACGGTTTTTGTGACATTTCTCTGTATAGATAAATAAAAGCTCGTCTATATGCTCAAAAAATATTCCCTCAAATTTGATATCATTGTTACATTAAAGTATCAAACTTTTGTCTTTGGAAATTTTCTTTCAAGATTCATTTCTGTCTAGAAGAGATTCATCATCAAATATAAAAATTTTATAGTCAACTTCTAAACACTAAATAATAGTACAAACGTTAGAGGTTTGATTTCCGTGAAAATATCAATGAAGAAGAGAATTCTAATAGATTTGAGATATCATCATGTTAGAATATAACTATAATTGAGTTTTCAACTATTAGCTTGAACTTTTTTTTTGATAATCGCAATTTTTTTTTATTGAAGTACATCCTCCAAGGGGGAGAATGCAAAAGTAAAACGATTACAAAGATCTCCATCAAGGAGAAAAAGAGGAGACGTCCCTTACAAAGAAAACAAAAGCTACCCCAATACCAAAGAAACTGAGAAAGAGCGAAAGCCTACTCTTCCTCATACCAGTCGATATCCGATGACTGGATCGGATCCCTGGGGACCTTAAAATTTAAGGCTCGAGATTTGGACCTCGTCCGTCCCTTACGAGCCTTATCATTAAGGGCTTCCTCCAACCACTCGTCGAAAGACTGCAGATGATCTACCACTCTTTGAGACATGTTCTGAACGGGTGGAAGCTTTACACCACAAACTTTATCAGTGACGTAGTCCGAAAGATATGCAAGAGCCCGACTTACGCGTTTCTGAGGTCTAAGAAGGGCGTCCTTCCATGGACCGTATTGTTCCCCGGAAGAACCAACCTGCGACCGCCCTGACCCAACCCCAATTAAATTAGATTGGACTATAACTGAGGGGGCCTCTTGACCTTGTGTGGACTGCCCAGAATTCTTGGGCTCATCAGGCCCAACAAACCCACACAGTCCAACACTAGCTTCTTCCTCCTCAGAAGCAAAACGCGTCGCTTCAATGCTACTGACGGCGTGATTCACGGAATTTGCGATTGATTGGATATCAATCGGATTTGATACCCCCGCAATCTTCAAATCACGATTTGATTCGCCAAGATCAGGATCAAAATCACACCCGATCTCTTGCCCAAGAATCGCGGGTTAACTCTCAACGGACCGGGCTTGAGTTGAGACGTTGTCGTCCGACGACGGCGAAGACACCAACGTCGGCGAGGAAGCAACTATGATCCTCTGGTCTTTAACAGCTTCTGTGAAGTCCTCATCGATAAAAGTATTAATTTATTTAAAAAATTTATTCGATCGGAACGTCGTGGTTGAAATTTAAATTGGTTTGGTAAAGACGAGGTTGAAATTCGATTTAATCTTCAATTCTTTTAAAAAAAAAGGGAGTGAAAGGAGCTGGACCGAGCTGGGCCAAACCCGACCAGCGACCCAGCCAATCCAGGCCGCCCCAGCTCGCCCAGTTTTGGGCCACGCGGCCCATTGATCGCATGAGGCCCGTTTTGGCAGCCGGCCCAGGCTATTTAAGCCTCGTCTCCATTATCTGAACCTTAATCTTCACTTGCAGGGCCGTTCTCTCCCCCCCCCCCCCCATTTCTCTCTCTCCCGACCATCCTTGACCTTTCTTCTCCGTCTCCCTCACGTCGCCCCACCTCCTTCGCTCTATCCCGACCTCCGTCCTCACGCCTCTCTCCTCCGTTTCTCACACAACCACAACCACCGAGCCGTCTCACCTCCTCCGTCCATATCCGACCGTCCCGTCGCCGTCTTCTCCGTCTCCGACCCGCTCTTCGGCGTCCCGAGCTCCCGGTTTTGGCCTCAGACTCGCCGGCGAGGAAAGAGCCACCGAGCTTCTCGGTTCGTTTCCGACCACAGCGACCCGTCTCCCTCCCTCTTCTCCTCGAGCCCTCGCCGCCAAGTTGTAGCCGAGCTCACCGCCGTTCACGTCCGGCCGAGGCAGGCTCGCGAGAGTGCTCGCCAGATTTGGTGAGTTCTCGCCGGTTTCGCCTGGATCGGAAGCGTTTACCTTCGCCGAGTTCTATTTTCCCGCCGCCGTCTTCCTTTACCCTACGGTGAGTTCCCAACCACCGTGATTTTTGGTCGCCGACATTTCCGCCGGTGACCAACCGGATTACAACCCGAGCACTCTCCCTTCTTCTTTCTGTTTTTGTTATTTTGTTCCCGAGCGTTTTGTTTTGAACAAATCTGGTACCAAAGCTGGAACTTGAATCTTAGAGGTTTTGACAGAACAGGATTGAAATTGAAATTTAAATTTAAATCTGAGTTTAAACTAAATAAAAAGAAGAGGGTTTAAAGATCTGATCTGTTTTAAAACGGTCTTAGAACGGGATAAAAGTGGAAATGCTGAATCGGGTGCCTTGAAACCCGTGGCTCGGGATCCGTGCATTGAAATCCGTGTTTTGGGATTCGTGCACCGGGTGTCGTGCTCGGGGTTCGGAGGCTCAAACTCGATTCGTCGTATAATCCCTCCTTTAACCCGCTCGAGTTTAAAAGACTTTCGTTGAAATTAAATCGAAACCGTCGTAACGTTTATTTAGACTTTGGAAATGTTTTTGAGTTTGGCTTTCGTTTTGTTTTAGAGTCTGGCTGCGATCGAAGAGAAGAACGGAGGTAGCGAGCCAGGACGGCAGTAGCTAGTAGACGTAGCGGCTGTTCTTCGGTTGAGGTAGGGAAGTAGCGGATACCGGTTTAATTGCGGAAAGTTACTAGTATGCATGCTAGGATTAATAAAACTGGAAGGACGTTTATATCAGATAATAACCGGACGAGTCGTAGTAACATGTAGGATGCGAACAACTAGAGTAGTCGATTGAACTGCGAACATTTACGTTTCTGTCTTGGGAATTGTTGTGCTGGTAGATCGGCCGCGTCGAGCCGTAGGTTGCGTGTTGTTTGGTTTCCTGTTGTTGTTTGATATGCTTGTCGTGTGAGTCGGTGTCGTTAGGGTTAATAGACAAGATTAGTATATTCGTTGAGCATGTTGTTGTTATGTATGGGCGATTGTGTCGTGGTTGAGTTGATCTGAACCCTTGGTTGTGTGATGGTCGGGTGAGTGATAGACCGACGTGACTGGTTGTGGTAAGATTGTTGGGCTCGGTAAGCCGTGTTTAATTATGACAATTGTAATATTTATCTTGTTGTGTGTTCCGAGAAAAGACGTAACTAGAGTGATACTTGCACCGTGGGATAGTTCCGGGGTAGTGTGTCGCGAGGCCAAGGATGGCGTGTTTGATACCCGAGTCTTTGTGACGGGAAGCTTACACCCGAGTCTTTGTGACGGGAAGATTATAACCGAGTCTCTGTGACGGGAAGTTTATGCCCCTGAGTCTACGTGACAGGCAGACGTTCGATTGACGGGAAGCTTCTACAGTTTGCTTTATGTTGATGACTGTTAATTGGTGTGCTGGTTGTGGTATGTGTTTGTTCGTTGAGTTTGTTTGTAAGTGTAGTTCGGTCTTGAGTTGAGGAGTGTGGTTACGAGTTCTGTTGGAAATTAGTCGTGTGTTGTACTAGTATGCCCTAATTGGACGGTTACCCGTGGTGGTGAGCGCTTGCTTATAACCTTAACTACTTTTCCTACTGAGCGAAAGCTCACCCCCTTACCTTGTTGTTTTTTAGGTTCTAAGCGGGTCGTGTGTTAGCTGGATGCTCGATGCTTGGGAGCTTGCGAGGGTCCTAGGCTAGTAGTCTAGAGACGTGCTATTCATTTTTATTAAACTCTTTTACTGCTGTCTTTACCGAGCAATCGACTCGTGTCGTTGTTAAAAGTTTTAAAATTTTGAGATTGAGACTTGTTGGCTTAATTTTCGATTAAAAATTATTATTGTTTTAGTTCACGTCTCGAGTCTGGTCAAAACTGGATTTGAGGCGTGACAGCTTCAATACAAGGAGATTGCTCAACTTGGTGAACCACAACCTCACTGGTGATGCTCTGTTTTTGAAGATCAGGAACAGAGCATAAGCCCTGACTTTCCACCGGTCCAGAAAACGTTTCCGATTGCGTTCGACGGCGTGCGATAGCAACAAAAAGAATATAACCATTAATTTTTGAAGCCGTTTAAACCTTCGATGGCTTGATCAGCTTCTACCTTGGAATCAAAACGAATGAATCCAAAGTAACGACCCTTAAGGTTCGGACGCCGGGGAACCTTCACAGACACAATCGTACCGAAGGACCCGAACACATTTCGGACCCACTCCTCGGAAGATTCGAATGGGAGATTACTGACAAAGACTTCGTCGTCTTGTAACACAAACTTCCTTTCTCTCCCTGAACGGATCCGACGGTCTGTTCTCGGCACCATAGCATGCGTAATCGACTTCCCTTCCAAAGCACCGCTGCCCTTTAGCTCAACCCCCGGCTCGGAAGGCGAGCAACCGGCACCACAGACGTTTCCTACCTTCTTTGCAGGTTTGGGGATTGGCGCTTTAGACTGATCCTTTCGAGTCCTGTACATGGATGCATGATGACCGAAGCCTACCTTGGTCTTCTTGGTCTTCTTAGTCTTAACTTCTGCAATCAAACTACAGTAGTCTCTGTATAGAGAAAGCAGTACAGAACAGAAAGAAGAAAAAGAGAGCATTGCGTCTCAGTCCAATCGACTAATCAATTTAGTCGTTAGCTTGAACTTTTAGTTGAGTTGGTTCTCCAATATGGTATAAGAGCTTGGCACCTCACGGACCCGGGTTCAAACTCAACTCTCTACGAAAATTTCTAATTTCTTCTCAATTTACAAAATTGTCCTAAATGGGTCAGCCCTTATATCTCTCTTCTCGATGGGCTTATCTCTTCTTCTATATAGTTCACCTCCAAACCCGTAAACGGGTTTGTCCGCGATGGCGCGTGTTTGAATATAACTATAACTGAGCCTTTAACTATCAGCTTGGGCTTTTAGTTGAGTTAGTCGTCTAATACATCCCATGAGTATAATCCGTTGAAAAAAAAAGCTCTATATATTTAGACACACAAAAAAATCAACATTAGACAAAATCAGCTTAAGTATAAAGAAGGGAAAACGTTGGTTCCTAACCTTTCTCAACGTTTCGTTATCACGTCCTAACCCAGACCAACATATCGTCTCAATTCCTTACATAAAACGTTTGGTTTTTTGCACAAAGTATAAAAAACTGTTAAAATGGTGGATGATGTTAGTTTTAATTACGAATTGTCTTTTATGCCCTCTTCTTCAACCTTGGACTCTCTTTTATCTCCAGTACAGCTTCAAACTCAACTCCTAAACTGAACTCTTTTTGCCAGCTTTTGGTAGATTAAGTTCCAAAAAGCTCCTCAATTCATCACTCATTTCCCCTGGACATCAATGTAACAAACAGGAATAAAGCAATCGTTGATGTAAATTCAACACTTGACAATTTTAATTCTAAATCCCTAACAAATGCAATCAGTATAAAACAATAAACTGGCCTGGCTAGTTCAATCATAATTGAATTTCATATCTTGGCAACAACTTACTGCCGTCAAAGATCAGGTAATTCATACATACCCATATGCTAATTAAGATGGGTATCTGTGGATTGAATTTTTTTGGTGCGGAAATAGGGATCTTGTGGGTCATGTTGGTCGTTCAGCGCGGCGGGGGATTTGAAGGGAGCTCATTTCCTGTCCACCGGGGAGCTGGTCAGCTTGAGCGAGCAACAGCTTCTGGACTGTGACCATGAGGTTTCAATCATCTTCTCTCTGCTTTGACTCTCGTGTCTCTTTGATTTGTTGTTGTGCTATGTTCTGTTTGATTGTGCAATAAATTGGAAGAGAAAAGAGGAAAATAAACATACATACTTTTAATGGTTGCGATGTTAAGCTCTGGATAGAGAAAGAAGATTAAGGTTGTTGTTGCAGAGAGATTCATTGAGAATCGTTGCAGAGAGATTCATGGAGGACAAGCGTAGAGAGAGAGGAAAAGAAGAGGGCAATTTTGTCATTTAATTTTTTCAGACCCAACACATGACCCTCACGTGGTCAAACAGTTAACAGATCTGTTAATTTTAACAGTTTTTTATACTTTGTGCAAAAAACCAAACGTTTTATGTAAGGAATTGAGACGATACGCTGGTCTGGGTTAGGACGTGATAACGAAACGTTGAGAAAGGTTAGGAAACAACGTTATCCCTAAAAAGAAGGGAAAGAATTAACATTGATATATTTGGAAAATTATGATAGTTGTAAATTAGTGATGGTATGGCTTGTTGCTGGTCACCATTTGATAAAAAGATGAGCATGTATTGTATTTGTGGGGGGCCTTCGTTGTTGGGACATAGGCACACCAAGCAAACAGACAATCCTGCATTGCCCACCCTTTGTACCTCTCCTGTATCTTTTCAACAGAAACTAAATGGGAAAAAAACAGGGGCACAGCCAAACAGTAAGTTAAGCTAATGACCACAAGCATAAAAATCTAACGCTAAGAGGCTCAAGTAGTGGTCAATGGTCAATACTATGGAGGTGGGGGACGGTAGGATCGGGTACCAGGCTCATGTAATTCGAAATCGATAGGAAGTGGATGAAATTGTCTCACAGAACTATCGTTCCTTTGAGCTAGTATCACGTGATCTTCTTCTCTTTTTTCCTGTACATTTGACAGATTTTTTGAACGGAAGGTGCAATATTATTGATCAACTACGATTACATAAATGTGCATCGAGGAACAAGCTCCTCGATCACTGAGAGAGGGTCAGAATTGATGAACAATGGTTCTCTGACCCTTTTAGTACCATAACCGCCACAGACGGTGTTTTGATGTCTCACGGGCAATGATAGAAGACGAGTGTGGAGACTAGAAGACCGGAGATCCAGAGGGACCTCGACGGTAAAAACGATGGGGGGAGGCAGTGTATCATACAGGGACCCCTCCCAGGTCCAGTCCCTGATGCCTGATTCACTACTCATTCTTCTTGGCGGTGCCGCTTTCCCGCCCTGAATTGATCCTCTCGAGGGTCCCGAATAGCCGGCCTTTTGAGAATACCCTGGCCAGCCCCCAATCTAGCCGCTCCGGACAATACCGCCTCCGTTGCTCCCACATCTGCACGAGCTCCTACATCTTGAGTGGAATTTCGCGGCAGAACCCCTGGACGAGAGGCAGAGGGCTGAGGTTGAGCCCTACTGGTTGAACCCTGAAACTCCAGCCGAGGAGGCGTGGGAGTCCGAGGGGCTTTGGCCAGCGTCAAAGTACCTAGTAGGACCAAACCCGGTGGGCTAGGTAAGCTGGTTGTCTCCCCCCAATCTGTGGCGTACCGTTTGACCTGCTTCTCCCTGTCATACTACAGTAGGAAAGAGCCAAATCGAGGTGGTCCCTGAACTACCCACGTACAGTCCTTCAGGATATGGCCGAGCCGGCCACAGTTATAGCAAAAGCTCGGAAGCTTTGAGTACGTGAATTCCACACTGATAGGCTTCGGGAACTCTGGGAACCGGAGCACCAGCCCCTTTCGCAGGGGTCTTTCCAGGAGATGCCAGAATTTGACCCTGACGGTCCCTCCCCAACACATGCCCCATTGGTCACATGGGACATCTACACACATCCTCAGGGCATCCCCGATAGAGACACCCGTCTCTCTCGTCCGAACCAGAGGCGGTAGTCCCCTAACATGGACCCATAATTGCACCCGGTCAAGAGCAGGCATCTCTTGAGCGCACGGGTCCAGGTCCCCAAGCAACAAGACCCGACCATCGAAGCACTAGGGTTAGTTACCATGAACCCACGCCCTAGACTCCGAAGACCGGAAGTAGAAGCCAAATAGTCCCGGCCCTAGGTCTTTGACCACCAGCCCTTCCGCAGCCTTACCTCATGCATTGGTAATCATACGGAGGAGCATGTCCTTCCGCGGGGGCTTTGGTGACCAAAGCTGGCCTACCAGCCCCCATTGTTGGCGAGCCAGTTCCGCTGACGTCGTCGCTCGAGATGCTGGGACCACCACCTCAATCTCTTCTTCATCTTCCAAACAACAGGACGAAAACATGTCCTGCAGACCCTCCAAAGAAGACTGAAGATACGCCTACTTGGCAGTCCCAGTCGAAGGGAATTCCTCTGTGAGGAGGTGCTTCGACCGGTCCCGGGTCATCCCATGTGGGGTATTCAGAGCCGTCGGTATGATTGGAAATTTGGCCGGGTTGGGGAGACACCGCCCTATCCCCAAGGCCAGTGTCGCCGTTCTTGGAAGCTCCTACATAAGGGCCTTCCCTTTCGCCGGATCTCTCTGTAATGCGAGAGGTCCCTTAGGGTTAGACCCTGATTCATCAGATGTAGGGATGACCACCTGCGCCCACGTAATTTTAGGGGGTGGAGTCCGATCCAGGTTAAGGCTCGGAGGGGATGAAACCCTAGGTAGGGTCGGGGTAGCACCGAGGGTTGGCGTAACCCTAGTACCCCACCGCCATCATCGATACACGACACATCCCTAGACGCCTCAGTCCAATCACTAGTGGTCGGCAGAACCCTAAGTTTCCTTTCCCCAACAATCGGAACCAAAGCAAGGTCATGGCCGATTGGGGAGAGCGGCAGCACAGACTCGGGGCCGACATGAGAGGGTGGAGGCCTAAAGAAGGATGCTTTAGACTAGGGTTCGGGGGCGGTAAGTTCAGAAGACCATTGCTTGGAGAGGAAGTCACATCATGGCAGCGCAGAGGCCTCCTCATCTTCGGCTTAGGAGCCGGTACCGGAGAAACCAACCCGAAAGAGAAGCCTATTGTCAGGATCGGACCAGTGGCAGAGGGATCACGGAGAGTTGAAGGGGTGGTTCAGCCAAGGTAGGCTTGGGTTTGTGCCGACGGCGAACCTTTTCCTCGGTGGCCAAAGCAGAAGGGCGAGGGGAAGGAAGAGGGAGGAGAGTGCCACTGGTAGGCGCAGCGGTTTCCAGGGCAGGCACCATGGCGGCAACGGATGCAGCGGCGACGGAGGAGGAGGTAGAAAGCACCATACCGGCGGGCTAAGGCTAGGAGAAGGTCTCAAAGTTGAGAGAGTTTTTTTTCCTATTGATCCATCAGAAAATCCCAAGGCTCATTCTTCTTTTTTTAGCGAAATATGCAATTTTATTACTTGAAATCGATTACATTATCGTGCAACAGGGAACAAACTCCCTGACCACCAGAAGGTCAGTATTAACGAACAATGGTTCACTAATCCTTTTAAAATCAGAATTGTCACAGGCGGTATTTTGACGCCCCTTGGGCAAGGAAAGAAGACGGTGAGGGGGAAAGGGGTACCGAAGATCCTGAGGGACCTCGATGGTAATGGTGATGGTGGGAGGCAAAGCATCGTCTGGGGACCCCTCCAAGGGCCAGTCCCCGATGCTCAGATGTTGCATCATCCCTCCCAGCGGGGAATCTTCCATGTCTGTGATAAGTCGTCCCGCTCAGCGATAGACGGATCCTTCTGTAGAGCTCCAGCAACTGCTCGTCCTCAGGCCACGGGCGCTGGAACTTCAACAATCCACGCTTCTGATTGAGCGCGTCCTCCACCCCCAAACCCACCATTCTGAAGGTGTAGAGGGTCAACAATCGAATCAGCAGAGGGCTGATCAATTCCCGACCCCCTGATCTCCTCGTGTACAAAAGAACACGGGGAGTGTGGTTTGGACCACTCAAGGTGGCCTATCGCGGGCGACAGGCTAGTATCCCAGTTGGAAAGACGGGGACCCAGATTAGGTATTGGGTCCATTGTTACGTCGGCTCCCCTATGGTGAAATAACCTAGCCTTAGGTATTGGGTCCACTGTCAACAACCACGGTACAACTTCCTTCAGCTCGCCTCGATCGGTGCCTGCTCCCTCTTGGTTCATCGATCGTTGTCGCCGTACACGAGGACGAGGTCCCCTCGCCTACTTATACTAGAACAGGCTCCTTCGGTACACCGGGAGATGGTTCTGAGGGTAACGTATCGAAGAAACCGACCGAACTGGCCTCCGAACCGAATCCACCTCGGGTACCAAAGCAGCCTCCTTCACGACCCGAGACGAATCGTCGATCCCCCGAGCAACTCCAGAGGCACCCCCCCCCCCCCCCGGTGAACAACCATTCCCCTGGCTGCCGCCGTGTCCAGCTCCTTGTAAGGGTCTCCATGGATACCGGCACAACATCCCGCGGGGACAGAAACGGCCAACTACCGACCTCAGGGGCATGCCCTAGAGCAGCTCCTTAGTAGGGTATCCAAACCCTACCCTGCCTTCGCGTCTAGCCTTGACGAACAACCCTGGAGGATGGCTCCACCACGCTCCGTCACCACCCATGTTTGTCACGGATCAGGCGTTGGGTCCTAGCCGTCACCGTCATGATCATGAAGTACTCCGTGTACCCTGTCATGTTCTGAACTGTCGCCGCCCTAGGTCTCACCAGAGCAAGGTCATGGTGAACCCGGGGAAGCAAACTAGGATTCGGCCGAACAGGAGCCAACCCATAGCGTGGAGTAGAAGGCAATCGAGGTCGCCGCAACAGTACCCCGGGACAAAAATCGACACACGGAGGAGGAGGCGGACCCGACCCAATCGTCGAGAACAGCGATGGGGAGGAAGACCAGAGCTTCATGGATCTCGGGACCGAGACCGGCGAGACAAGGGAGGAGAAGGGAGAAGAGATTGGTGGTGACGACCAACCCCATCGATTCTTATCCCCACACCAGGCGCGGTCTGCTAAAGGATTAACCTGATGGGACTGGGAAGCACGGGGCGGCCCTACCGATAGGAGCGACACCATGTGGCGAGGTCACAGGCGGCACGGCGATATGGTTGACAGGAAGAAGCACCATAACGGCAAGGGCTAGGGCTAGGTGAGAATCTCAAGGAGCGAGAGAGTTTTTTGTTTTTTTTTTTGTTAGACTTGCGTTTCTAATTTGGCTTTCTCATTGATTTATACTTGAATAAAAAGAAAATACAGGTAATTAAAATTATCCTTGCACATTTAATAACATATAGATAGGGGATTGTGATATGTGATGGGTCACTTATAACGCATAATAAGGAACAAAGATATCGATGTGGGATTGTCAAATTACAACTGAAATTGAGATAAGGTAGAAGAAAGAGGCACGAAACATGCTTACGAACTAAGCCCCCACTTATATGATCTTTTCCATAATAAGCAAATAAAAAAAAAAAAATCTAAACTAAGTCAGCTGTTTGATTATTTATGTGAGGTAGACTCAACATTTTTTTTCTTTTTAAAATCCAGCCACACCCGGTTTCAGTTATTCAATTATACTATGTTGAGTCTAACTTTTTTATGGAATGAGTGGATGTGGTGTTATATTGTGAAACGTAAATCTTATAGGATAGGGCATAACAGTCCAAAATTTCAGATATTTGTCACAGGATAGGTAGACTCAACATTTTTTTTTTCTTTTTAAAGTCCAGCCACACCCAGCTTCAGTTATTCAATTATACTATGTTGAGTCTAACTTTTTTTTGTAACGAGTGGATGCGGTGTTGTATTACTATGAAACGTAAATCTTACAGGATAGGGCATAACAGCCCAGGATTTCATATATTTGTCCCAGTCGACCGTAGTCCACCAGACGCTCATGGATTCGTAGAAATAGTCTGCTTGTGTTCACAGATCTTAACTCAAGAGTTTTCCTTACCGACATTTTAAAAATAATAGAAATCAAATACCTAAACCAGCAAAGCCAAAGACCTACTAAAACCAGATAATACGCAACAATAAATGAAACTGGAGATAGTGCTTTGAGTGCGGCTTTCCCGAGACTCCCCGGCACTGGTAGTCCCGGGTATGTGGGTATAGGTCCCGGGGAGACCTTCCCACCCCCGCCGGGTCCTATCATTTTCCCCACGGAGGGTCATGTCCCTCCATCTGCGGTTCCTGGACTTCATGCTCCTACCATGACGACCTCATTGCAGATTTCTTGTCCAGCTCTTCTTGGGCACTTTATACTTCAGATACCCCATCCTTAGATACCTACAGCCTTTGTGGTCGAGGTCGATCCACTGATTCAGTGTACTCCCTCGTTTCCTTGATCATGTGGGCTTGTCCAGCACAATCCCCCCAGGAGCATTTGGTGAGGCTGTGACATACTCGGCCAGTTTTCCCATTTCGCCTCCCACCTTTTGTGTCGAGGTCGGGGTCCTATTGTCGAGTTGTACCGCAGCAATCCCCTAAGATGCCTCGGTATATGCTCTTTGTTGTAGCGGCTTGCTAAAACCCTAGCATTTCTATCTCGGTATTCCTTATCCCTGTTGGGCTGCGATGTTGCTCTTCCCGACTCAACGTGAGGCAGCCGCGGGTTTCGGACGATGGCTTGCGAGGTGGTGATGGGTAATCAAGCACGGGGAGGTGTACGAGATCAGACCAGAACACGAAGGCAAGGGCGAAGCAAGCGTAGGAGACGTGATCGGCTTGAGCGGTCGCAGGGACTATGGTGGCTGGTTGTAAAGCCGCTGACGAGGAAACAACCCGAGGTTTCAAAGTGTAACCCTAGGGTTCTTGTTCACTTGAGTTAATTTGATAGTGAACAACTCTTTTTATGCCGAGTCTAACTAGTTCAACTACTCTTCTTCTTTTTTTATCTTTTAATTTTGTTATTTGATAATGCATTTTCAATCATAAATTATATACAATCATTAATATCAAAAACACTCTTATTCGCAACCATAACCGTCAGAAGTCATCATCCATATTGTTGTCACCGTACAAGATCCTCATTATCAAGAGGATGCTCGTAAATTTCAAGTTCCTTGTAACCCTATTGTTCCTCTCTCTCTCTCTCACGCCTCCATACTCCAGTATCGTTGTGTCTGAAGGATGGTGTTTCTTTGGATGCGATCTATGACTCTCTGTTGCGGTGGTTTTCCCCACTTTTGTGCTAGTTCCCCGCGTCAGGAGCGAGTACACTGCCGGCGTCTCAATTGGACCACGGGTCCTTACCGCCAAGGACGATCAGGATACGACATCAGGTGCTTTTGTTGGCCCACAAAATCAGACAAGGTCTGCTACGCATCCTCGCCAGATCTAATGAGGCACATGTGGGAAGCGGGGCGACGAAGAGGAGATGTGTCCCGCGCCCATCGCGATTGGTTGTAGTTTATCGTCTTCCACTAGTCCCAGAGCTCCCTACTCCCACCATATACCTCACCTAGACATTTAGTAAGCCTCATGGGAGACTTTAACTGCATCAAGGCATATGTGATTGACACCAAATTGAGCCGGGATTGGTTTCTTGGTTTGTTTCTAGTTTTCGTATAATATTGGCTTATGACCATTTAATCACCTATGCCTCAGTCATAATTAGACGGCTAGGTGGGGGATTGTCTCTGGATGGTCTGCTCTCCTCTTATTCTTCTTTATGTCATCCTTAATTATCTGATAAAATTGTTTTTTTTTCTCAAAAAAAATAAGAAGAAGATCATAATCATCATGGTAGGATCAAACTTTTTGATCTGTAGGGCTTTATTCTTTGTTACACTCAACCTATCTGTTCATGGAGTAGCTCATATTATAGCTAGGAGGTCACAAGAATGGTGCCTCCTAGATGACTTTACGGATATATTTCCCAATGCCCTTTGGAGGAGGTGACAAGTCGGGATCTCGATTGGCACAGGTCTTGAGGAAGGATGGTCGGAAGAGAGCTTGAGGATGACCACGCCTTTAAGCTCGTTGGACCAGGCGAAAATCACCTCTGGCACGACCTTGTATCGCAAATAGGACGAGGGCGGGTAGGGGCGCATATGGTGATGCATCAGAGGAAGGAGAACAAAACATTCGAGGTTGGCGGTGAAATGAGATATGACGCTTCGATAGGAGAACTAGGGTTCTTAAGCATCGCCTCTAATGCGACATTGTTTTGCGGCGCATGTTGAGGATAAAAAGCGAGGCTTTAACAGGTCAGGCAAGGGGTGAGAAACACTCTTGCCTCTCCCCATGAAAGAGCCTGATGTCAGTAAGGATCTGTAGATACTTCTCGCCACTAACCCGAGGTGACGTCGGCTCCACCGAATGTAAGTTAGGTGGTCTCTTATTAGGTCAAGGTCCAACACATTTATTTATTTTCTGGCCTTTAGATTTTATTCGAGAGAAATGACAGATATTTGATCTCGAAATATTATACCGTTCATGCGAAAAAGAAAATATACCTATCAATTCTTACAACTATACGAAAAGGAAATTACTACAACAGATATGAGTGGATATACCAGATAACAATCAATGGTCAAGAAAACCAAATCAACCCAATCCATTGATCAACATAGATGTCCGAATTAGTTTATTAGAAATATCCACATCACACAAAACATTCCAGTTACTGAAATAAGCAAAGTCATGCAGTAGAAGCCCATGAACGAAATTGTTTTGACGAAGAAAGATCATCATTTCCCAATCACAGAACAAGTTTGAAGTGGTAAAAGAAACTAATCCCAAATCATGACAACGGCTATGACACCCACTCCGAGAAGCACAGCAAGGAACTTGTAGAAAGGAGTGTCGAAACGTGAATGGGAAAGGGGCTTGAACCCCTTGGCAATCAGATGGTTGATGGCTACGTAAACGAACACCCCACAAGCTATCCCCATCGATATGGCGTAAACCCAATCGGCCACTCGCCCTTGCGTTGTGGCGTCGATGGCGATCCCTATGCCCACCCCGATCGGGCTCGATACCGCGAACGCGAACGAGTACCCCACCGTCAGCAGAAACGGCCTCTTCGGTATCATCCTCAGCAGTGCGATCCCCATCGCCACCGCCGCGAACATCTTGTGTAACGATATCGTCCATAGATTCCTCCATGCGTCTCCCTTATTATCTATTATTGTAGTTACACAACCAAAACCAAAACCATGTAATAAACTCATGATATGTATATATAGTTCAACAATTTACAACTTACCCGCAACACCAACGGCTATGCCCTCGAAAACAGAGTGGAAACAGAGAGCGAGGATCAGTAGCACGGTGTCGCTCAACGACGTCGTTCTCAGGAAAACCGGGCTTACGTGGTCTGACGTCAGTGCGTGGTCGATCTTTCCCTCTTCCTCGACGACTTGGACTTTAGCTTCTCTTTCACTTCCCTTGGTGACGAGGACCACGATGCAATCGCCGAGCATGGTTAGGAGGTAACCAGAGGAAGCGAGCATGTAGGCGAAAGGGTACTCTTTAGGGGTGAGATCTCTGAAGGTCTCGTTGGAGTCGCTCAGGAAATGCATGAGGGAGGTGCCCAGAAACACACCGCCGGCGAACTGGGTACCCAGCAGGAGGAAGCCCTCGTTCCACCGGAAGAAGTAGGGGGACACGCCGCAGGCGAAGGTGCTCACCAGAAGGATGATCAAGCACCATATCTTCACCGCTATCAGCCCCTTCTGGTGCAAATCTCCATGATCACCCGCCTCCTCACCATCGTCGCTGCCACCGTGAGCTGAAGTTAGTGGTATCAGATGAGGGAGGACGAGGACGATGAGCGAGATAAACAAAGTGGTTGACTTCAAAAACCTAAGGCCGGCCATCAATTGGGAGAGATAATCCAGAAACAGACCGTGTTTGATTTATTATATGTCGGAATTCTTAATAAAAATTATTGCCTGGTTTGAATTGTAGTACAGCCTTAGGTCATTGACTTTTATAGATTGTACTTACCACTCTTGTACTGCAGTTTGCATTTTGCAAGCAGTTGCACCAACATACACAGTAAAGTGCCTTCCCAGTTAAGTACAAACATATATGAGCTGTTGTCCATGCGGCGAAGCTACCAAAGCCCCAACCAGCAATCTTGTAACATTATCCACGCCCAAGCCCAATAGAGTAGCCCAACTCAATTACACCTCACTGCTCTAGCCAACTTCAATGATTTCTATTACCTACACATTAAGGTCCATTACCAACACTATCATCATTTCTACGTCGAGCTCTAATTACACATAAAATATTGGGCAATATTTCCTTTACTGATTAAATCAATCAATTAGGTCGAAAATAACCTTCAAATCAATTAGGTCAATACAGGAAAAACATTAATAAAGCTTGATACAACTAATATTGATTAGGATATAAAAAAAGTCATTAATAATACAACTGTGCACATCCCTACATAAGTTCAGAATCCTATGGCACAAGTCAGGGACAGTAAACCTCACTGAGAGGTTATTTACAGACATAAGACTATTAGCATATGTAGTAGATCTTACAGTTACACTATGTCGGAACCATCAGATTCGTTCTCCTGGTTTTCAAGCCATCCAGATCCACCCACTCGATATTTACACACCGGGCATGTTCCTTGCTGCCGCAGCCAAGTATCAATGCAGTTGGCGTGAAACTGCATAACATCATAGCACTAGTCAACTTAAGGATATCAGACAAACCAAATAGTGCAAAAGAGAGTTCAAGAGCTCAACAGTATATACAAAGATCTGTCTGCAATTCTTAAGATTCCACAACTAACCAACCCATCCACTTAACCTCAATATGTTATGAAGAATTTTCTGTTTTGCTCAGAAAATTGTGGAGCAAGTAAAAGTAGCAATCAACCTTTAATTATGTAGAAGGAGAGTTACTACACACTTTATTCTGAAGTATTATTTAAGATTGTTGTATCAGAAGAAGCTTTATTTTGCCACTTGACCCCACCTTTTGAGAGAGATGCATGGAGAGATATAAAAGCAGGCAAGAATACCGCTATTGAGACTTGAACCCAGGTCACCAGGATCAAAGTTCAAGTGCTTGACCAGTTGGTCAAGAAAGCTTTAATTACTTCGAAGAATGTGTTGAAGACTGTGAAGGGTGAGTACCTGGTGTAAACATGGCAAGCTACGGACAAGCTCCCCACTGTTAACTTGCTCCAAGCAAATGCTGCATGTCAGTTCATCTTCAGGACCCTTCACGCTCAAATCCACCTTTTTTGGGTCTCGCTTTGTCTGCTTGTATGATTGGAAGTAATAAATTAAAACCATGACCAGCTCATAAGCAGCTAATGACAATTGTACACTTCCTATCAACCAAACCTAACAAACGGAAGAGGGGGGAAATTACCTCAGCACAAGCTGAAGAAGATGATGCCTCTTGCTCCAGCGATCCTTCACTGTATGCAAAACAGAAATCAAACTTCAGGTTATATCACTCTTTAGCATGAAAACAGAAACTTCTCATTCTACCCTGATAAGTTAAGAATGTGTTGCTCTTGACAATTATGTACTGACTAGAAAAGCTGTATTTATGTAAACAGAACATACAATGTACTCTAAAACCTAATATTTATAATAACACAGTTCTCATTCAGACTAGAACAATTGAAAGCTAGTAATAATAACAGAGTTCACACATCATAGGCAAACAGAAAATATATTTTTATTATAGACCCCTAGAAGACCAAGATTTGGTTTCTACAAGTTCTACAGACATGGTGGGTTCAACCAATTAACCCATAACTGTTTAATGTTCTTAAGGCCAAGAGTGGGTTCCTTCAAATGAGCTGTGAGCTGAGGCCAGACTAGAAAACCAGCGGGCACTTCCATCCAGTTTATACCAAATAAAAAATTATATTTAACACACAAAACAAGTGTTATCTAACAGAAAAGATGGCTTTCAGCTTACTTGTGTGAGCCACTGGCCTTGTACTTATGCACGGGTAATGCATTTATCTCTTCTTCGCTCATTGAATGAGTTGTGGAAGTATTATCTGAGTCCAACGCTCTCAAAGCATCATAATCTGAAAAATGAACAATTTATTTTCATCAAGTTACATGAAAAATCCACAAACCTAAGAATGATTCACAATAGTAGTTGTATGTAGCTCTTCAAACTCCAAATGTAACTATATCCGTAAAGCACATATAAGCAGATACCTAGATCATCAAATTCCCGATCAAGAAGTGCAAGCTGGAGCCTCAATCCTTGCAGCCTTCCTCTAGTTGCAAATGCTATTGAGGGTGGCACATGCAATCGCAACTCAGTATGACCAAGAAAGCCTCTTGCAGCAGCAGCATGAGACCGGGCCTGAGCCTGGAGTTGTTGGCAAGTAGCATACATCCTTAGGCTAGTGGCCATCAAAAACACGCCCACAACTAACCAGAGCTGCAAAAAATACACTCAGAACAAAAACTTCATTTATTATGCACTTAATTGATTAGAATCACTGCTGAAAAGTAACCAGATAATCAGTGAGAAATACCAGAAAGTTTGGTGACATCTGGTGAGAATTCAAAATCATGAACAGCAACAGAACTGCTGAAGAAACAAGTAAAGCATGGATTATAGTAAGCTAGAAAATAAGTAAGACTAGACTGCAAGGAAAAATACGGAGTTATACACATTACCTGTCACAAGAAAAGCCAATGAATTGGTATTGACTGGACGAGATGCATGAATGTGCTGATCAGAAAAGCAAGACAAAACAAAATGTGGGGATAAGTACTAGACAGCATTCAAGGTAAGGTAAGGATGAGGACACAAAAACATACACATACAACAGCTTACCACTGCAGGTCTTTCAGGAATAAACCTTGAAAATCCACTTTCAATGTCTCCTCTACTCCCTCTAAAGGAAAAACTCATGATAGCTGCAAGGGTGCTTAAAAGGCTTCCTCTTTTCTACTCGTATTGTGGTGTGTCTTTTTTAAAATCTATAAAAATCAAAATGAAACATAGTATTCAAATAATGAAAAGAGGAAGCAGGTGTTCGAAACACCATTGAATACAGTTCAAAAGAAAACTCAACAACGGATTCGAACTACTATTACGTTCAGTGTAAGCAGTGATCCTGAACACAAAATAAAGAAGAAACAGAGAACTACCATAAAGCAGAATCCTTTTAATAATATAAAAACTGATCAGAGTTGCAACCCATAAACTACTAGTCCTCATAGACAAGAAACATTTGTAACACAACTTGACTTCTATGCTTTGTATATGCCACCTGTTTACATATGTGCGTAGTCAAAATGTTATTTTAATTAAATTGCAATAAGTTTTATTTGTCTGTCTTTTATCACAAAATTGCAAGACAACTATCCTACAAAATAGAATAATAGCACTGAGCCTTGATTTTATACTTCTAGGAACCAAAACAAATACACAAGAATGCTAAAAAGATAAACCTTATAAGCTAATTAATTTAGAAGAAATTTGACCCTGTTGCACAGTAAAAAAAAACATTTACACCAACTCATGAAGATAAAAGGGAATTATGATGAAGCTAGACGTTTTTTCTACATAAACTGCCTCCTGAATTCAAGTCTGGATATCTTTTCACTTAGGATGCACATTATGTAGCAGAGTTAAGGAAATCATGCAATAAACTAAAAATGCAAGCAAAACTTAGGAAAACAATTTCTCATTAAAAAAGTAATTGCATGTGATACATGCTAATGATGGTCAATTATTGTATGCTTCCACATGAAGAAAATATCCCAAATATTTACTGTATTATGTTTATACATTTATCTTAGCATAGCTCCAATAGCTGATGATTCACTACGAGGCAGGCATTCAGATTGATGCCTAATAATAGACCACAAAAATGAATAAATTTAGTTGATCACAACCCCAGAAGAATGGACCAATATAGAACCTTGGAGTATGTTCACTCAATCCCGCTAGAGTAGGTACCTTAATGAGGTACCTCTCGTCTTAGGTACCTCGCTCCAGGGATCCTAGGCCAAACCAACCCAGGCCAGGGAAACTAACAAACATAGTGGGCCCTTGATGCCTTCACAAATGGAGGATGACAAAAGGGGCTCTAAGCACGGAGTAGCACCCTGTCGATCGATGACCTCAATACGGGAAGCCCGAACCCCCACCTTTTTTAACTACTAGCTACCTACGTCGCTTGAATTCTTAGTCAAGTAAGCCTACGTGGTGCTGGGTTACAGATTCAAGAATTCTCTACAAACACTCTCGGAGCCCCTCCTCTCTCTGCGCTCTGTCACTCACTCGCTTGTTCACTTACTCCAAGCAGGCTCTTCTTCTTCTTTGGTAGTTTGGTCCTAGATTTCTTTTCCTTTCTTAGATCGAACCTCTTTTATGACTATTACATGATATGTGAGATGCCTTAACCTCTATCTTTTTCTACACGGAACTGGAAACAGAATCTCAATGGAGGCTATCCCAAGATGCTCCTTCAGTCAGATATCCACTAGCGGCCCTATTTCACACTCTCCCACACAGAAAGGGAAAGGCCTTATTCCACTAACAGAAAAGCAAGGACGGGCTCACCTAGATGTAAAAGTACCCGAGTCCGGGAAGAGAAAACACGGCTTGACTTCCCTATTTATTATAAAAGAGTTAGACTCATGGAGATTGTTCTGGTGAAGTCAAATCGAAATTGCATAAAAGATGCTTGATTCGCTAAAGCAATCAAGCAGCGGTAGATTACAGCCCACACAGCGCAGTAAGAAAAGACAACGAGCTCAAGAGAAGGGGAAGAAATTGGTGCCACTGCCACATTCAAATCATCACAAACAGTGTCATCTACCATGATTAATATTAAAAAATAAATACATCGGCCTCTTGTATACTTATATAATGTGTTGTCAAGATGCAACGGTCTATTTTACTGTATCACCTTAATAATCTAAAGTGGGAACAATGTAGGCATAATAGAAGAAGTAGCCTTCTGTATTTACCAACATGCGGGTCAAATAAAACAAGGCTGTACCAAAACAAAACAATGAAAAGATTGTACCAAAACAAGGCTAATTCAGATAGGGAGAAGCAATAAAACAATAAACAGATACACCTAAGCGATGCCAATATTGATTTCTCCAGACTCCAGTAACCTGTCCACCCAATATGCTCTATTATCTCGTCTAATTGTTTAAGCAACCATCAGAGGGGAGCAGTGCACTAAAGAATTAAATATCAATAGGATACATTTCAGCTCATGGCCTATAATATAAATCACATGTAAAAAATAAAGGGCATAATCTTCGCAATAAGCTGGAAAACTGAAATAAACCTCATTTACACAAGAATCAAACCTGGAACACAAGCATTTCCCGATCACTCAATCAAACTGGCATAAGACACATAATTATGCCAAAATCTACCTCATTTTGTCAGAAATTAACCAGCAAAAGAAGCCCTAGTAAAAATATCCCATGATCGATCATTACATAACCTCAATGTTTAGAAACTCTCAACCAAACTCGCGCATGAAGGGGATATATGAAGCACGCTGATATAGATAACGATTCAATCACAAAAACAACCCCATAATTTAACAATCAGGGCCCAAATTGGCTCAAACAGCAACTTTAAATTGACATGCTAGATAATTAGACGAAATTTAAAGGTAGAACCACAAAAATATGAGCATTTTCTCGGAGAATTTCTCACGCGAACTGAATTGGACGAAAATGAGAGTTTAAGCGACGATGACTTACAATTGAAGTGAGAAATCAGGCGAAAGAAGAGCGAGAGAAGACGAGACAGACAGTAAAATTGAAAACTCTCGCGTCTTCTTGTTGAAGAGGGCTTTGGATCGAACTCGATTTTACATGTTTGGTGAGTTTGTGGAATTGGAAATATAAGTTTAGGCTTGGAGACGTCTAGAACCTGACGCGTGGGCCTCCTTCGTATCCTCCGCAGCCACGACTTCGCCATCAACTAGCATGCGTCTTTCATTTTCTAGTAACGATGATTAACAATGCTAATACAGTTTAGAATTATTTGGAATAAATAGGCCTACAGCTGGTGGGTCCCGAGAGACTCACCCCGTGTCATGGTCTTGAAGAGTACCTTCGAAGTAAATATAGTCAAATCTGAATTATACGATGATTAGAAAATGTATTTTCAAAAAAAAAGCGAAAATAGATTATCAAAAATTAGCAAATAGCTCAAATTGAATTACCAAGGTTGAGGGGATATAAATTTTAATAGAATTTTTTTTTCTAAATGAAATAAATATTTAGTTAATAACTGAAATTAAATACGAAAGGAAGGTCGTGAGTTGTTGATTAAAATCGGTCTCTAGGGTTTCGTTCAAAAACTCTCTCCTCCCACAAAATCATTCTCAGTCTCCACTTTCGTCTGATCACCATGATCTTACAACCTCCACACCCGCTAACCCTTGTCGCATCTCACCTTCTAGTTCGTCGATACTCCACGGACCGGTCGACGCGATGGAGACCGTCGATCCTCGTGTCGCCGCCTCTCCTAGTAGCTACGCTGGCTCTGGGGCCAATGCACCTGGATTCTCCTATTCAGGCTCTTCATGATAGTCTATCGAGAGCAACCTCTAGAGGTCCTCATCACCGATGCGGTTGTCGACCCGAGAGCTTTGGCTCGAAAGCAATTCGATTTGCTTAGACGGCTTCTAACAGACCGTCTTCCTCACAAGAAAACCCTACTACGAATCATCACCAATGCATGTGGTGCCTTGTGGTGGGGTTGGTGATTAAAGACGTCGAGCCCAGTGTCTTTGGTTTCTACTTTGCCAATGAGGGTGCACAAGTGTGGGTTCGGGGGCACGAACCTTGGTGCTTTAACGGGAACCTTTTGCTTCTTGGGGAGATTGATCCAGCGGCTCGAGCCCTCCCGTCCTTGGACCGGCTCCAATTATGGGTCCATGCACCTGGCCTCCCGCTATGCGTTCGAACCAAGACAACGGGGGGGGGGGGGGGGGGGGAATTGGAACTGCTCTAGGGACCACGATGGAGGTCTCGTGTGATGACTATGGACAATACTGGGGTGGGGCAGTCCGAGTGTGTTTTTGGCATTCCTTTAACCGCCCTCTCTACTGAAATCTACTGCTTCGGTTTCCCAAGTTTTCGGATCAGATCACCTGCGCCATCACCTACACGAAGTTACCTACTTTTTGTGGAAGTTGTGGGTGGATTGGTCACATAGCACCAGCATGTGACAAAGAGATGTCGAGGATCCACATGTTCGATAAGTCCCTCCTAGAGTATCCGAAGGAGAAGTAGAATATGGTCTATGCAACACCGACTGGAAGAAGTCGGGTAGTGTACCGTCGGGTTTTGACCATCTAACTCGAAACACCGCACCTAATCCTGCTTCACATCGGGGAAGGGGACCAATCGTAAGCCACAACACTGCACCTAACGAGCGTGTATGTGAGGGCGATCTTCTAGGTCGGAAAAACTTGGTAGTGGTCCGGCCCCCGATCAGTGGAGTGGATGCGTCTTCGAGGATAGCGCCTGAAACAAAGAGGGATTCTGCCGGAGAACTCCATGAAGATCAAGCGAAGGCTGAGAAACAGCCTCACCAAGAAAAATGAGTATCACCCAAGGCTTCATAGACGATTACTGGAAGGGATCTCTGAGACAAGTCAGTCCTTCCTTTACTACTGCAAAACACAGGTTCGATTCTCAACCATACTATATGGGTCTTCTTTAGGGGAATGAGCGGTGATTCTGTCACACCTTGAGCAGTGTTTTGCAATATTTTTTCATTTAAGTCATTTACTTTCATCAAGATCGTCTTCGATGTTCTACTGTTGTTGAGTTATTACTAGACTTGGTTCATAAATCGGGTTTACTAATTAGTGAACCTGAACTCCAAAATCCTACGTCATATTGTGAGTTTCTCGGCGTGCCGTTTCCTAATTTATGAACCGTATCCCGATTTCTAAGTGTTGTGGATCAAGAGCAGTGGAATGAATCTCCAAAACTACATACAAGTTAAGAGAATGAGAAACATTAATCAGCAAAGAAGAAATAAATTTAATGTCTCAATGAAAAAAATCTTTTTACTTGTGACCATTGTAAAAATCTTTCCAGCATTATCGTGTTCGGACACTTACAAAAATAGCAACTACTCCTTCCTCCAAGAGAAAGGATTACGTATCTACATTTTTAGCTTACTATGACTTTGGAACTCAAAATATTAACATCTTCACAAATTGTCGGAGACAGGAAAGGGTCCTTGAATTTGCCTAGATATAATTTTTTCAAAAATAGAAACTAAATAACTCATCTCCCGGTAACCACACCGTGATCTTCGAGACCAAGACCTCTGTCACTGTTCCGATTCCGAACAAATCTACTGAAAACCGAGTGACTACGGCTCCGATTCAATGACCCGTTCCCAGTTTCTCCTTCAGATCTGTTATCGCTACTGGATCTCCTCATGAACGAGAACAGATTACGAAACGCCCTCCCAACACCGCCGCCGCCGCTCTCTCTCCCCCTCCCGCTCCTTCTCGACCCCCACGATATCCTCCTCGGAGCCCCGTTTGAATTCAACCCGCCGTCCATTTCTGTGAAAACCACCGGCAACTCCCTCTCTCCCGCGCCTCTCCTCCCTCCGGCGAACCTTCCCACCGCGAACCCGCCGCCGGGGAGCCTCCATATGGTCAATCCCACGGTTTCTTCGCCGGCCCCCACCTGGGTCTCCTCCGATCTGTCGCCGGGGAGTTCGTGGCGGCACACGGGGCAGGAATTGTGCAGGGAGAGCCAGGGGAGGATGCAATCCGGATGGTATATGTGTTTGCAGGGCATTTCCCGAGCCTCCGATCCCAATTCGAACGCTTCCATACAGACCGCACAGTGCGATTCGGCGCAGACGTGGCCCTCCGCTATCTCCACCGTCGGCATTGATTCCACCGCCGCCTTAGACGCCGGGGGGTGCTCCGCCCGCCCGATCCCGTTGATTTCGATCTGGGTCAGCTGGTCCAGCAGCCTGTCGAACCCCGAACCCATCAGGAACTCCGACATCGTCGGCGGCATTGGCCTCAGCCCTGACCCGGGGCCGTCTTCGTAATACAGCTCGAAACTGCTCCTCTCGGTTTCATCTCCGGCTGAAGCTTCCGCTGCCGCACCACCGCGCAGGACTATGACGGGGTTGAACGGAGACCTGTCGCCGGCGACGTTGTTGCCCCTCCTCCGTCGGAACCTCAATCCGGAGCTCCGGTCGGAATCCTGACCGGCGTTTCCGAACATGTACATGGCGGCAGACGGGAACCGGTGGTGACTGTCGGAGAAAGCAGCCGGAGCCGGCGGGTGTTCCGGAGCGGATTCAATCTGTTCGAGGAAGCCACCGTGGCAGTGGGGACAGGTGATGTTTTCGAGAGGGCAGACGCGGACGAAGCGGGTGCAGCTGTAGCACCAATACGACGCCGTTGCGCTGTTCATCATCTCACGCCGGCGAGAGGGCGTGGGTAATCTGTGGACTTGGTTGGGTGTTTGGTGGAGACAGAGATAGTGGATGAAATGAAGAAATGGTGCTACTTAATGGAGGAGCGGGACGGGCCACACAATACGACAGAGTTTTGGGACAAGCGAGTTGGGTGATATAATCGATTAATTGAATGGGGACGGCAGAAGAGCGCGTGGGTGCCTATTATTATTAGTCTCGGAGACGTTGACTAATATCTTATTACAGCCACTGGAAAGCCGAGTTTGAATTTCGAATCATATACAAAAATAATAAATAATGGAGTGAGGAGGAAGATTCGTGACAGGGGTGCGATACGTGTCGGCGACACTTTTTTTTTTGCACTTTGGCCCCACTTTTCTTGTTAAATAGATAGTATGTAGAGTGGTTATTAAATTATTTAGAAGCACTGCACAATGCATTATTCGATTATCATCCAAATGGTGTCTGTGTCTGTCCTCACCTGATGATTTATTTTCCATAATAACGATGACAGCTATTAGCTTTAGTGGACTTAGTCTAATTCCCCTTTTAAGTTACAAGTGGAACCTTATATTTCAACCATGAGCAGCTGCAATGCTAAGAATTTTACCGTGAACACGACCGCGATTCGTTATTTAGTGGTTTACGGATCGTACGTTGTGGACATTTCTTTTACGATATGTGACCCGCGAACTGTTATTTCAATTCATTGGTTTGCGGGTCGTTGATCAGGCGCCAGGCACTCACGTCGCGACACGTGGCCTCCCAGTTGTTGTTTTATTTTCTAAATACATAAAATCAGATTTAAACTAAATATTATTGGTCTACTCACAATCTGAGCCCCTATCTGATTCTCACCACTACGAAACACATTTAATATAAGGGGCTAAGAACTACTATTTTGTTGATTTGACTCTCAATCCCTTACGTTGAACATGTTCTAAATCACAAGGTGGGGATCTTAAGTTATTAAGTTATGGTTAAGACCTTTAATTAAACTAAGCTTCCAAAGTACACTAATGAGAAATGGAAGTGACGAGCCAGAAGTTTTGTGAGCATGACTCTGTTAGAGTTTACAGCAAGTCGTCATCTTTTTTCTTCAGTATATGGAGTTTTATTTGGTTGTACCTCCTTCTATAGACCTCGTCTTGTCCTTTACCTGTACCAGTGCAACGGTTCCCTCAATCCTCTTTGTTGCCTCCACTGTCTTGTTATCCCACAACTATAAGCTATCGAGCCCATCCACTTCCTCCTGCGTTGCTGCCGTCCTCATCCACCACCGCTCACGATCTTGCACCCCCACTTCACTCTCTACTGCCAACGCCACCTCCTCCGCTAATACCAGAGCCACCACCACCTTTGCAACCGCCATCACCTCTGCTCTTGCCACTAGAACCTTAATCGCCACTAGTGTTTCAATTGTCAATAGCGCCTCTGTCACACCCCAAATCCGGTTTTGACCAGACTCGAGACGTGAACTAAAACAATAATAATTTTAATCGAAAATAAAGCCAATAAGTCTCAAACTCATAACTTTAAAAACTTTAAACACCACTCGAGTCACAGCTCGGTAAAACCAACGGTAAAACAGTTCAAAATAAAACGGAACGTCTCTAGACTCTCTAGCCTAAGACCCTCGTCAGCTCCCAAGCATCGAGCATCCGGCTAGTCCACTTCCCGCTTACAACCTGAAAAACAACAAGGTAAGGGGTGAGCTTTCACTCAGTAGGAAAAATAGTTAAGGTTATAAGCAAGAGCTCACACCACGGGTAACCGTCCAATTAGGGCATACTAGTACAACACACGACTAAATTCCAACGGAACTCGTAACCACACTCCTCAACTCAAGACCGAACCACGCTTACGAACCAACTTAACGAACAAACACAAACAGCAACTGTCACACCACTTAAACCAACATCGACATAAAGTAACTGTAAAAGCACGACTATTAACAGTCAAACTAACCAAGGGACGCTCTCAAATAGTCATAACAGAATCTCTAACTGCCTATATCTCTTTCCCGGAACTCCTTCGGGCAAAGGATAGATAAAACAGCTTTCCCAGAACTCCTTCGGGCAAAGCAAAGGTGAAACAACCTTCCCGGAACTCCTTCGGGCAAGGCAAAGGTGAGACTACTTCCCCATAACTCCTTCGGGCGAAGAAAAGGTGAGACAACTTTCCCGGAACTCCTTCGGGCAAAGCGTCAAGATAAATAATACAATTGTCATAATTAAACACGGCTTACCAGTCCTATAATCTTACCACAACCAGTCACGTCGGTCTATCACTCACCCGACCATCACACAACCAAGGTTTTCACATCAACACACTCGCCCACACATATCAACAACAAGCTGAACGGTTATACTAATTTTGTCTATTAACCCTAACGACACCGACTCACACGGAAGGCACCTCAAACGACAGCAAGCAATTCAATCAATCACGCAACCTACAGCTCGACAAGGCCGATCTAACAGCACGACAATTCCCAAGTATCGAAAACAGATCAAAACAGTTAACTAGTGAATCCCGTCCTACATGTTGCTACGACTCGTCCGGTTATTATCTGATATAAACGTCTTTCTAGTTTTATTAATCCTAGCATGCATACTAGTAACTTTCCACAATTAAACCGGTATCTGCTACATCCCTACCTCAAGACGAACCGAGCTACGACTCCTAGCTGCTGACGACCGGGCCAACATCGTCTTCTAGGGCGAAGTTCGCGTCTGGGTTGAACTCCAGTCTTCTCTTCGCTCGAAGTCGGACTCTACTTTACACAGAAAGTTACAATTAGAACCGGTTTCACACAATCGGTTACCAAACTCGATGATAGTTCGTTTCAAGTCCAAAACTGTCCAGTTTAAAAACAAATCTGACTTTTAAATCCATTTTTATTTAAATTAGGTTTTATTTTACTTTTCTTTTGAAAATTGTTTTCTTTAACATTTATGTTCCAACTTCGATTCCACACGCCCAAAAAACACAATTCTTTAGATCAAAACAAATCTTAACCCTTTTTGAATGAATCTGGGTTTCGTTTTATAAATCACTTCTTTTCAAATCCCTTTTTTTTTATTTAGATCTGATTTTTGTTTGAAATTCCTTTCCTTTTTGTTTCTTTAACCAAAATGGTTCAACAACGCTCAGAATACACGAGGAAAACGGAAATAGAGCAGAAAATGGAAGGGGAAAAGTGCGAGTTAAGAGATTTCCGACCGACCACCGGCGGAGATGCCAGCGATCGAGGCCCCAAGGGCACGCCGAGAAGCTCACCGTGGAAGAGAAAGGTGGTTGGGCGGTCTTGCCTAAGATCTGTACCGTACAGCGAGGTTTTCGACGGGTTCGTGACGCCACCGGCTCAGAAGACCTCTCCAGCGACGGGGAGACGCCGGCGCGCTTGATTCCGGGGCAGCGCGAGAAAGGTGAAGGTAGTGGCCGGAATCGAACAAGAGAGGGGGCAGGGGGCTCGGCCGTGGTCAGGGACGTCGAAGTGAAGGAGAAGACGAGGGAGGGAGGTGATGTGGTGGTCGGAAACGGCACTCGAGAAGGGGGGAAAAGGTGGAGGGCGAGAGGTTCGACGCAGAGGAGGGAGAGAAAAAGGGAGGTGGACGGCCGCACGAAGAGGGAAGAGGCGAAGTGACGCTTCAGAACCCTAACTCGTGCTTATAAGGAGCGGGCCTGACTCACTTGGGCCTCGGCGGGCAAACGAGCCTCACGGCCCAGAGATTCTCGACAGGCCAGAAGCGGGACGGGCCTGGCTTGGCCGGGTCGCTGGTCGGGTCCGGCCCAATCCGGTCCAGCCTCTTTTACTCTTTTTTTTTCTTTTTGTTTGCTTTTCTTTTTCTTGTGTAATTTTTTTAAACGAATTAAGGATTAAATCGACTTTCAACCACGTCGTTACCAACAACCGACCCAAATTTCAACCTCGTCGCGCCGAACGATTTAAAATTAATTAAATTAACCTTTTTACCGAGGCGGTCTTCACAGCCTCCACCACTATCTCCTATACTACTTGCGCTGCCTCCACCTCGTATGGTGCCTCTGCCACGAGCATGCCTAATACCTCGTTGGTATCCGCCTGAGTCGTTTGCGCTTCATCCTGTACCGCCTCCACCATTTCGTGAAAGGATGTTCCATTCACATCAGCTGTATCGAGATCCTTCAATCGGTGCAAACTCGGTATATCAACCATATTCGCTGAATCGGGATTCCGACACCCCCGAGTTATGTGTGGGGACGCACACCTCTACTTACCGAGGCATGTGTAAATCCGACAATCTGGTTTTACACCTTGGATGCGATCCTGGAAGAACCTTATCTAATGGTTGAGCCTTCTACAACGGACACAAAGCCAGGAAGACACTCTTATTGTAAGACCATCATGGTAGTGACTACTTGACCCGGGAAGTACAGTCGAATTTTTAGACGTAGAGGGCTGTCCAAATTAATACTAACCTGAAAACATAAAAAATCATCAAGGCGACGTGGGGTCGGGATAGGAACATATGTTACCTTAGTTTCTGGTGCATTGGCTAAGTTAAATCTGATCGGGGCGTTCCTTGTATCGCCGGGAATGTTGAAAGCCCGTACTCCGATTTCCATAAACCGGAACAAAACGATGCTTGGTTGCATGCACGGTAGGAAGGGCACCAACAACAATGGATACACGCTAAACTCCCATGGACCTTGATGGCGGATGAAGTCCATTGTTAGGCTGGTCGGGAAATGGAAGGCCACGTACCTTCCAGTTCTGGATCATTACTGTCACACCCCAAATCCGGTTTTGACCGGACTCGGGACGTGACCTTAGTTAAATAAAAATAATAATAATCAAATAAAAGATCTTTCATAATTTCGAATAAACTTCAACAAATACTCATAAATAATAATCCAAAAATCTCAAAATGTGAGTCTAAGCTCGACATAAAGTGCAAGGTAAATAGTGTTTAGTACAAAAGACCAACACAAATCTAAAATCATCCCCAAGACGTCCAGAAGCTCCCGAGCCTCGAACCCACTAGACATCAGGTACGCTTGTAAAAACAGTAAGAAAACCATAGGGGTGAGCTTACGCTCAGTAGGAAAAATCGTAACAACTCAACCTTTAGATCAATGATAAAACTGCTTAAACAAGATAGCGTAAATAACGATTTAAATACTATTAACAATGAAATACTAGTAACCAGAATAAATAAGAATAGTACCGCATTCTCAAGGATAACGGTAATTTAGAAGATTATTTGAAAATTACTTTAAATGAATCATAACCACTAAAATGGGAGCAAAGAATATCACGCCAACCACTTGCTTTCTCAAGCCTCCAATCCACGGATAGATTCTGGTGTCACATCGGTTCCCATATTCCAATCCACCAGAGTACCCATATCATATCAGATTTTCCCTCGGTCCAGAGGAGACACATACATCGGGGTACCGGAAACCATCCCAAAGGGACGATCATCGTCGGGATTCTCGGAAATGCCTCCAAAGGACCATATGTCATAGGGAACCAAGGTAGTGCTCCCATAGGACGCGTACACTTGGGTGAAACCACCAATAACCATTTCCCCGCAGGGTAACCATCCAATTACCCGCAGGCTCCGAAATCAATGCCCCGCAGAGTCCAATAATCAATGCCCGCATGCTCCAATAATCAATGCCCCGCATGGTCCAATATCCAATGCCCGCAGGCTCCAATAATCAATGCCCCGCAGGGTCCAATATCCAATGCCCGCAGGCTCCAATAATCAAACGTTATCCTGCAGGATCCGCTAACACCAACGACTATAACACCATCGGATTACCCCCCCCCCCCTCCGGTGTAGTACCAAACTGAACAACCAAGCATTTTAAGAATAAGAATAAGGGAAACACAAAATAACAAGTCAACCAACCAACGCTCATCAAATCACACATTCACCACAACACACCAAAGACATCCATTCAATCCTTACACTTACCGTATACTTACCTATCACGATCCATCGGTCCATCGATCACCTGTTCGTGCCCCTTTGGCACAATCAGTCATACTCGATCATCCGTTCAAACATCCAATCATTCAACATTCAATCAACCATGCAAACATTCAATCAACCAATCACGTAAACATTAAGTCAATCAAGCATAGAATTAAACTAGTTTCATTAGACTCTTGATGATCCCAATAACTAGCAAACAAGCATGTGAACCTAACACAACAACTAATCTGAGGGCTTATCACGACCTCTCTACCAGTAAATCAATTCCCAAGTATTGAAAGAGAGTTACACTAGTTATTCTCATCCTAAGCATGCATTCTAGACACATCCGATTATTAGTAATTGAAAGATGATTATTCTAGTTATTCGCATCCTATATGCAATTCTAGGACCTTTCCGATTTTATTAACCTAACATGCATATTAGTAATGAAATACTCGGGTAGTTAGGATTTCCCCTACCTTGAGGTCTTCCTCTAAAAACTCTGTTGTAAAGTCGGTTAGTCGCTCCTCCGTTCTTCACACGGGCTCCGGAGTGATCTTCGACTATCTAGCTCGGGTCCAAGGCCTTTCCTTCTCTTGAGCTCGGGCTCACGGTCTTGGACCACAACAATACCAAAATTAGTAACCCAACGGAGTGTTCCTCAACCCAAAAATAACAGAATAAACCTCAAACAATGGAAATAAGGTCAAAGAAGTGATCTAGAAATCGAAATGGGCTAAAAAGAAGGGTTTTTGGATCTGGAGGTCTGATCCGGAAGGTGGCCCTGACCGTAGCATAGGCCGTGCCAGAACCTGGCACGGACCGTATCACAGTCCGGCCCGGGAACCAGCACGGACCGTGCGGCGTACCGGCCCGGAGTCTGACACGGATCGTGCGAGGTTCCGTGCCAGACTCACGCCCGTTCCGCGCAGCACGCCGTGCCGGTACCTGGCCCGTTCCGTGCGGCTTGCCGTACCGGCACAGGGGCTGGTCCGGGTCACGCTCCGTAGCGGACCAGTCCAGGTTCTTCCCCTTTCTTCCCCAGCTCGAGTTTCATGAAAATCAAATCAAAAAACACATTTTCAAGTCCTTCTAACTCCAAAATGTTCATCCAAAGTTGCCAAACATCATCAACACTCACCATGGGTTCATCAAAACTTCAACTAAAAACACAATCCAAGCAGTCTACTTCACTACTTCTTCTCCAAGCAACCACCAAAAAGCTAGTTCTTCAACTTCAAGCCAAAACCCACAAAACCCAAATTTGAGAGTAGATGAAATGAAGAGTTGGGAGCATCCATACCTCTAGGATGGTGAGATGAAGAAGATGGAAGGAAAATGTAGGCCAAAAGGACTAAGAATAAGCTCCAAAATCCAAGCTTTCTTCACTTTCTTCTCCCTCAAGAAATGAGCTCTTCTCCTCTTCTCTCCTTGTGATTTTTGGCTGCAACAATAGGGAGTGAGCTGATTTGGGTGCTCATGTTGCTTTAAATGACCTATTGTGTCCAATTACCAAAAACCCCTTAAGGTCATATCCCTTTAAAGGTAAGTTGGGAGGGTATAAGAGTCAATTGAAGCTCCTTTCTCATCCTCCAAGCCAAACATGACAAGTGTCATGTGGGGTCACTTCCACTAAATTAATTTCCAACTTTCCAAGATTTTATCGGAAAATGACTGATATAAAGTCCAAGTTTGACCGAGATTTGACCTAACCAATATTACAGTCAAACTGAAGGAAATGGCCCAACTAAGCTAACCGTGATGACGGCTAAGCTTTTTGGGCCCTAGAAAGGTCCCGAATGACTTCCTGAGTCATCGGTTGACTTTTCCGGCCGGAAGTCAAACTTGTCTAGAATTCACCGGTTCGACCGGGATCGACCGGGAGCGGTTCTTACAATTACTCTACATAGGGTCTTGACATTGCAACTTGCCTCCCCCACGATTTAACCGGCGAAGGAGTGGCGGTAGCGACCATTAGTTGCAGCCCGGATGGCTTCAAACGAGACAACGACCACTACATCCTCTCCTTCTAGATCACCTTCGAGGGGTAACACCCTTGTCTGGTACTGGATCTCCCCGGCACATAAAAGGCCGGACCATGATCGTTTGGAATAGAAATGGGCCCTTATGTCTTTGCATGTGGCAATCGAAGACGAGGCCAAGTCAAGTGTTAGTCGCTTGGGGGTACTTGGATCCGAGGGGACAGAGGGATGAGCCTCGACAAGGCACAAACCATTCGGAGGAGAGGGTTGGATGTCCTTCTCGTTGGGTTTGCCGTGTTCGGTGACCCTATGGTAGGAGACCCCGATGTTGGCCCCGATGGGTTCCCTATTGTGGCTCGATTCGATTCAATCGTGCATGTCATGGGAAGAGCAGGTTTGAGGTTTGTTGTAGCCGGTTGAGAGGTAATAAGAAGCTTGATGAAATAGCCATAGAGGAACAACGACGATTTCGAGAGAAAAAAAGAAAGAGAAAAAAAGGAGAGGACTGAACCCTAAAAATAGTCTTTCAAACTCTTTCCCCGTATAATTCTATTTTTAATATGTGATGTATGGTATCAAGGTGTGTCTATATATTTAAGTCGGGTTATGACATAAACTTCGTTATATCTCTTTGTTTATATTAGTAATAAAAAATTTCCATGCGTACGTTTGATCTCACAAAATGTCTCGCATGCTTTTTTTTCGCTTAAGACCCCTAATATCATTTTTATCATTAAAATACAAAATTTAGACTGAAGTCAACTGAAACAATTTAAAATAATAAATTAATAATACTATACAATAAAAAAAGTATAATTTTTTCATAAACAAAATTTGAAGGGTACGTATAAGAGCATCTTGTTAGGGAAAAGATGGAGAAATCAGAAATCAATGGTCGAAAGAGATGCAAAAAAGAAGAAGAAGGGCTGTAGGAGTGGGAAATGCAATGGCCATTCATTAATTATTAGTGTATTCTTTTGGCCTTAAACCTCGCCACAAGGAATGAAGGATCATGTGGACCATCTTCTTGCTCCGATGCACGCCTCAAAAGCAACATTTATATCTCCAACTACTCTTTTTTTTCTTCTTTTATTTTTTGGCGTTTCTCTTTGTTCTTCTCACCACGTATCTTCCTCAATACTCCACATACAAAAAGGACCATATCATTTCATAAAAACTAAACATATGATAAATACATGATAAGTCTTAGAGCCACATACGAGAAAAAAGAAAAAGGAAAGAAGGATAATTGAAGTGACACTGAATAGAGGAAAATGGACAAGATTAGGCCACAAACGGGAATAGTTAATGTCGGTCCATTTCAATGTTGCTTTCTCTTTCGATGCCAGACACAGTCAAAAGTCCTTATCATTTTGCTTTCTAAGTCAAACACCATTCATTTTGGCCTTCCATATTTATTTTCTGGTCCCTAAAGGGCTTAACAAAACCCTATTTATAATTATCACTATCACCCCTAAGTTTGGGCCTCCACCTCACCACTAAATAATAATACAACTTGACCTTTATATAATCAAACAGTGATGCAAATGAAGAGCCCATATTTCAAATCTTTCTTATGGGCTGGATTTCTTTATCAAATCATATGAGAGGCCCAATCGTAGGGGCAGCCCAAGTAGATGAGTTGGGCTTGGTATGAGCTTCACGGTCACTAATAAAGCAGCAGCACAACAGTCAATGAATAGTCACTAATAAATCAAATGTACAGTTATCTTAGGATCGTAACTTACTTCACTTACAGTGAAAACAAAAGTAACTGAACTGAAACACACCAACATTTAACAGTAAAAACGACAGTAACTGAAATGAAACACTCCAGCATTTAACTACAACCGTAACTGTACCGTCTGTAGTAAGTCGTCAGCTACAAGACTTTTACTCACATATGTGGAAATAACCACGCACCTGCGCACAATAAGTCAAACCAGTTTTAATAGCTAACTAACGGTACGAACTTTTCCCCCTGAATTAAGATACTTTTGTTAAAACATTTGATGAATAAAACTAACCCTAACCGATTCAAAGAAAATCCTATCTTTTATATTTGCTACTCATGTTCAATACCCGACTAACACAATAATAATATATATTCTAAATAGTATTTTCCTTTTTTTGCCACATCAACTATGTGTCTATTTGTATTTAAATAATTAAAGAGGTTAATTGATAGAATTAATAATAAGTTTGAAAAATAGAGCTAATATAGGGCTTACTACATTTGTGATGTCCTGAAAAAAGATATGAGAAAAACACAACATAGATTCAGAGTTTGGAGAGAGAATTTTGAGATAAATGACTGGATATATATGCACTCGATTTTGGCCCTGATGGACAGCGAATCTGAGGAGCTGACGTGGCAGTCTCAGATGCTTCTCTTTGGGCTGGACTGGAGCAAAACAAACATCATTATACCACAACATCAGTCGGTTATCACTTGGTCAATTACCCCTAATTTTTAGGAAATTAAGAAAAAGCACTATTTACTACCTAAATTTAAATGCAAAATAGAATTCTTTTTTCTTATCACTGTATTTAATCCCCGTTCAACTGGGAACAAAACCCTAAGGGTTCTTGTAAGAATCAATCGCCGCCGGATTGATCGCAGTCGCCGCCATCTTTTCTCCATCCTCGCCGACCCAAATCATCGTTTTTGTTGCTCCGTTCCATCGGAACTATTTTTCCGCTTTGCTTTTGTTTCTGTTGATGCTACTTGGTATTTCATGATTTTCTTTGTTATCAGTCGTTTATGATTGAATTCGGGACAGAGTAGCTCGTTTTTCGATTCCTATCTACTGTCTGGTGGTTTATTTATCTGGCTCTAGTGTTTAGTTCTGTCTGAGGTGGGCGTTTCAGGCTATAGCTGTTTTTTCGGGTTAAAGTTTCAGTTTTTAGTTCTGGTTAAGGTTTTGAGTTTGATTTTAGGTTCTGGGCAATGATCAGTTTTTAGTTGTAGAGGTGGGTCTTTGATCAGTTTCAGTTTTTGACAGTAATGTTATCTGAATTGGGAAGGAGGCCGATGGTGGGAGGTAATGAGGGTTCTTTTGGGGATGATTTTGAGAAGGAGATAGGCATGCTGCTTCGCGAGCAGCGTCAGCAAGATGCTGATGATAGGGAGCGTGAGCTCAATTTGTTTAGAAGTGGGTCTGCTCCTCCAACTGTTGAGGGCTCAATGAATGCTGTTGGAGGGCTATTTGGTGGTGGTGTTGGTGGAGGAGGTATGGCTGCTTTTCCAGAGTTTGCTAGTGCCCAAAGTGGAAATGTGTTTAGGTCTGAGGAGGAGTTTAGGTCTGATCCAGCTTATCTGTCCTATTACTATTCTAACGTGAATCTGAACCCAAGGCTCCCTCCTCCTTTGCTTTCCAAGGAGGATTGGAGGTCTGCTCAGAGAGTGAAGGGAGGGAGTTCTACATTGGGTGGGATTGGAGATAGGAGAAAAATCAGTAGGGCTGATAGTGGTAGCAATAGGGCGCAGTTTTCTATGCCACCAGGATTCGATACAAGGAAACAAGAGGCTGAGGCTGACTTGCACAAAGTCAGTGGCGCCAAAGAGTGGGATGGTGATGGATTGATGGGGTTGTCAGGGCTAGGTCGGGGGAGCAAAAAGGAGAGCCTTGCTGAAAATTTTCCGGTGAGTTAATCCGGATTTTAGTATATTCTAACTACTGAAGTAACTTGTAAGTCATTTTCTTAGTTTTATGATGCATCTGTTTTGGACACTAATGCCATAGTTATTAACGATACTATGAGCATCAAAGTAATCCGTTTTCTTGGATTGTCCTATTTTGCATATTAGTGCTTCATTTCTATCCAAACTAAGTCATAAAATTTGGAATTTAGATATTGACACCAACCATGAAAAGTTTCTTCTTGTCGTTCCCCTTTATGACATTTTCTTAATATTTATTGCGAATTGATTACTTCATTGTGCTCTTATGTCAAATGTAACAAATAAAGATAAAAGATGGCTATTTGACCTATTGAATGAGGATAGTATTTATCACCCTCATCTCTTAGCACTTAAGAAATGCTATAACAGTGGTGGCTTTAAATGAAATATAACATGAAATTGGATGAGTTGAAATCCAATCCCCAAAATTTCAACCCCTTTATCAAATATGAAATGAAAAGGAAACACTTGGATGAGTTTTTAGTTATCTGTAATCAGATACATGTAGACTTTTATTTCACTTATGTTGATTAATACTTCAGCATTTCAAAATCTATTCCAAATATTCAGTAATATGGTTTTCTTATTATGGTTCTTTTATTTATGCAAATAGCCTTTATCTTTTCTAGAGGTCACAATCATATCACCCTGGAGATACTTCATTGTTCTGTAATCTAGAATTCTACTATTGTCATACGCTCTTTAAATCATGTTGCAGAAGACCATATTTTTTAGTAACTAATAGACAGCTGTTTCATTAGGTATATAGATATTGAGATTTTACGGAAGTGTGACCTTATGTGTGTAGTAATTTTATTAAAATAGTCCAAGGTCTCGGTTAACTTGTTTTATGACAACCTATGTCATGTTTTTGATAATTTAAAGTTAAAATCTATGCAGGATGATTTGGGACGCTCATCTCCTGTCACAGGACATCATTCTCGTCCAGCTAGCCGCAATGCTTTTGATGAAAGAGCCGAGGAAATGGATTCTGCTGAAGCTGAGCTTGCTCATTTACGCCGCGAATCAACACCTATAGATAGTTTACAGTCTAGGGCAAATGGTCAAGGTTCATATTCTTATGCAGCTGCATTGGATGCTTCTTTATCAAGAAGCACCACTCCTGATCCCCAATTTGTTGCTAGAGCTCCTAGTCCTTGCATTACACCTATTGGAGGAGGTAGAGTTGGTGCATCAGAAAGAAGAGGTGTTAACAGTCCAGGCCCATTTAATGGCGCTTCATCTGGAAATAGTGACTCTTCAAATCTCGCAGCTGCTTTATCTGCCATGAACTTGTCCACAAGCAGTCTGAGAGATGAAAATAACCATCTGCCATCGAAACTTGAACAGGACATTGAGAATCAGCAGAAGTATCTGTTTGGTCTTCAAGGGGGTCAGAATCAAATAAAGCCACATGCATTTGCAAAGAAGTCAGATGCTGGGTATTATCACACCCCTACTGCTCATCCTGGTAAAGGCAACAGGACTACCTCAGACCTGAAAGGGTCACCAACATCACTTAACAGTAGTAATAACTTTCCTTCTCAGTCTCAGCAGGCAGATGTTATGAATTCATCATTTCCTAACCTGGGTTTGAGTGGATACTCTATGAATCCAGCATTGGCTTCCATGATGGCAAATCAACTTGGTACTACTAATTTCCCACCTTTGTTCGAGAATGTTGCTGCAGCTTCAGCCATGGGAATGCCTGGAATGGACCCAAGAATGCTTGGAGGAGGTTTGATGTCTGGCACTGCATCTGAATCTCTGAATAACAGAGTTGGGAGTCAACTAACCGGAAATGCTTTTCAAACTCCTATTATGGACCCAGCTTATCTTCAGTACTTAAGGACATCTGAATATGCTGCACAACAGCTTGCAGCCCTTAATGACCCCTCTTTGGACAGGAACTACCTAGGTAATTCGTACATGAATTTGATTGAGCTGCAGAAAGCTTATCTTGGATCCTTGCTTTCACCTCAGAAATCACAATATGGTATCTCTCCAAGTGGTAAGTCTAGTGGTCTGAATCAAGGTTTTTATGGAAGTCCTGCATATGGCCATGGCATGTCATATCCTGGGAGTCCTTTGGCAAGTCATGTAATGCCCAACTCTCCACGTGGACCTGGTAGTCCTATGAGGCACAATGAGCTCAACATGCGCTATCCATCTGGTATGAGGAACATGGCCGGGGGTGCTATGGGAAATTGGCACTTGGACTCTGGTATGGATGAGGGCTTTGCATCCTCACTGCTTGAAGAGTTCAAAAGCAACAAAACAAAATGTTTTGAGCTTTCAGAAATTGCAGGCCATGTTGTTGAGTTCAGGTATATGCCTGTCAGTAATATTGTGCTTGATCATGTGACTATCAATATCATCCCTGTAATGATTTATCTATTTTTTTTGTAAACAGTGCCGACCAGTATGGCAGTCGATTCATCCAACAAAAGCTTGAAACAGCAACAACCGATGAGAAAAACATGGTTTATCAGGAGATCATGCCCCATGCTCTGGATTTGATGACTGATGTGTTTGGTAATTATGTGATTCAGAAGGTGCTGGAAATTCTTACTTTGCTTAACATTCATCACTATTATTGGGTTACATGATTAACAACAAATGCTTGTATGTAGTTTTTTGAGCATGGCCTTGCATCCCAAAGGAGGGAACTTGCTGCAAAGCTTTTTGGTCATGTACTTACACTTAGCCTTCAAATGTATGGATGTCGAGTTATCCAGAAGGTACCAACGTTAAACTAAGATTAGTACCAAACATGCCACTTTTTTTGTTGTTGCTAAAATGCTCATGACATGACTGGTCAGGCAATTGAAGTTGTTGATATGGACCAAAAGATAAAAATGGTGGAGGAGCTTGATGGTCATATAATGCGGTGTGTCCGTGATCAGAATGGGAACCATGTGATCCAGAAGTGTATTGAATGTGTTCCAGAAGAAGCTATTCAGTTTATTGTCTCAATATTCTTTGATCAAGTTGTGACACTTTCCACCCATCCGTATGGATGCCGCGTGATACAGGTTTCTGAAAACGACATTACTTCCTCATTTAGATGCAAAAAATACATATTATATGCTGTAACATATGTTTTCTCACGTGACAGAGAGTACTGGAGCACTGTGAGGACCCAAATACACAGAGCAAAGTAATGGATGAAATTTTAGGATCTGTTAGTATGTTGGCTCAAGATCAGTATGGCAATTATGTTGTCCAGGTTTGATATGAGTTTGGGCATTTAGTTCTTGTTGCAAGGAATGGTGTCTTATGATTGATAGTTGACCTTCTGCGTTACTTGTTAATAGCATGTACTTGAGCATGGGAAGCCTCACGAGAGATCTGCTATAATCAAAGAATTAGCTGGCAGGATTGTCCAAATGAGTCAGCAGAAATTTGCCTCCAATGTAGTGGAGAAGTGTTTAACTTTTGGTGGACCGAGTGAACGTCAATTATTGGTGGTAGAGATGCTTGGTACTACTGATGAAAACGAGCCTCTTCAGGTTTGTCAAACTCTAAATACATTTGAAACATAATATCATCATGTATCAGAAATTGATGCTAGGATAGCGCAACTGATTCCGACTTTGCATTGTGTCATTGGTTTTATAGGCAATGATGAAAGATCAATTTGCAAACTATGTTGTTCAAAAAGTGTTGGAGACTTGTGATGATCAACAACGTGAGCTGATTCTTACTCGCATAAAAGTCCATCTCAATGCTTTGAAGAAATACACCTATGGAAAGCATATTGTGGCCCGGGTAGAGAAACTTGTTGCTGCTGGAGGTAATCATTTGTCTAGCGAACCAACATATCGATCTTGTTTTGATTCGTTAAAATATAGAATGAAAGCTTTACTTGAAAATCCTTTTCAGAAAGGAGAAGTGCTGCTCAGGCAGCTCTGCACCCTTCTCTGGTGGCATAGTGTACAGCTAGCTGACTGAGGGTTAGTGGGAGCTTCCATCTGGAGTTGAAAATAAAACTGTTGCTTGTACTGTACATTGGTGTAGTTTAAGGTTTATACATAGAATGGAGCAAACTGTGGATCTGACACCCGCAGAGGAGACATACTACAACGTTAATGGTGTAAAAATGCTTAAATCATAAGGTAGAAGAGTGACTGTATAAATGTTGCCATGCGGATGGATAGCTGTTTATGTTTAGGTGAGGCTCGCTTTTCCTTTCTTCTTTCTCCAATGTATGCCTTTTAGTTTTTTTCCCTCAAGAACACAATTTTATTTCTAATTGAAGTTAAGTTTCTACTTATTTTTGTTGGTGCAATCGATGATGACGATAAATTGCTCTTTGGGTAATGGAAACAAATGCATATAAAGTTATGTTAAACATAGGATTACAATCATTTTGCTTGAAAATCAAGCTTACTATATATCATCTTCTTCTTCCTCATCATACTTTTGCCCAAAACCTCTTGGCCCTCCTTTAGCTCTCACCGCTCGTTTCTTCCCACTCTTCTTCATCTTCTTCCTCCTAATTGCCTCTTCCTTCTCGAACTTGTCTTTCTCCCTATTCGTTAGGAAATCCGTCACTGCTATGTAGATAACCTGAAAATCTCTCCAATTTCAGCTAATTTGATGATATCAACTGAACCAATCCATGATTGATTTGGCTTACCCCAATGGTGAGAATGGATAGACCCACAAAGGCGGCGAAGAGAAGGGTCTGTATGATTGTGGATACGCCGTCGTCCTTGGCTGCCATTATCTCCTGAGCAGTTTCAAGTGGTCTGGTAATGGCGGCGTCTGTGGAATCAGCTTGGATTCTCCAGCTTTTCCGATGGTGCGAATTCTTCAGTACCAGGTCGCGAAAAGGGACATTTCTCTTGGACGCTAATGCAGCGGTGGCTGAGGGCGGGCAAGCAACCAGCAGCAGAGGCGACTTGTGGGTGCGGAGAGGATTGAAGCTAGGGTTTCGAATCATGGTGGGGAAGAGAGCTCCAGATGTGGTAGCCATGGCTTACCCTCTGCTACTCTGATGATGTCATATGCCAACTCTCTTGCTTTTCTTTTCTCCTCTGAGATGGACCGGCCCATTATGGCCCAATTACAAAGCCCACTTCTCATGGCAGCAACCAAACTTATGTGCCGTTGATTTGGCTTCATGTTCGAAAGTACAAAAGACTCCTCAAAAAGTGCATAAAAGAAGCTGAGTTGGACAGCGACATGTGGCCGGTCTTGCTGGGCATTCCGTCATTTCATATAAATATCTTGTTTGCACTGTATTATTGACCTACCGCTTTACTTGCGTGGCTTATATTGATTGGATGGAACAGCACAATAAAAGCTCGTGGTGGTCACAGGAGAGCGAGTGTGGGATACGATTCGGTGAAGCGTGTGGGGAAATGAAATGACGAAGGTGGAGATATCTCTAGCGATTATAAATATCTAGGCTAGGCCGTCCACGTTGGCATCGATCTGGAATCTGGTAATGCACTTTTTTTCACTCTCTTAAAAGAGCAGAAATTTTCTATAGAAAATTATTTTCCTCTCTCCCAAACACCTTCCCCGAATCTCACGAAATATCTAATCTCTTTCCTTTCTCTATCTCTCTCCTCCAGACAGAAACTGTGCTTCATCTCCTCCGTCTGGTTTCACGTTGGCTCCGGATCCAATACCCAAAATCCGGTTCGTATGTGACCCGAATCCGTATTTCTCCATCCGACCTCTCTGTCTCTCAACTGCAAAAAGCCCTAGTCTATTTTTGATCTCGATCGTAACACTCGTATGTGTGACGAAGTGAAGATGACTGACTACGAACACGCTTCCCCCGGCGGCGATCGGGAGGGAGACGATGACCGGGTTCACGAGTGGGAGGCCGGCCTACCGAGCTCAGACGATCTCACACCATTATCTCAGGCTCTGATCCCCCAGGAGCTGGCCTCAGCCTTCAGCATCTCGCCGGAGCCGTACCGGACTCTCCTCGACGTGAATCGGGCATCCAAGGACACGTTCTCGGGCCTCCGAGGCAGCGGCGGGAGTGGGACGCTCTCGTCCAGCAACTTCAAGTCGTTGGACGACAGAGAACCGATGGTCGTCGAGGAGGACGAGACCGATCGGGACGGGTCGGGATCCGATTCGAGGAAATTGAGGAAATTAGATGGCACGGAGGAGGCCGATTCGGCTCTGAGGACTGAGAATTCGACTGACGATCCGTCGGCACGGACCCTGAAGCGGCCGCGGCTCGTCTGGACTCCGCAGCTGCACAAGCGGTTCGTCGATGTGGTGGCGCACTTGGGCATCAAGAACGCCGTCCCCAAGACGATTATGCAATTGATGAACGTCGAGGGACTCACCAGAGAGAACGTCGCCAGTCACCTCCAAAAGTACCGGCTCTATCTCAAGAGGATGCAGGGTCTGTCAAACGAGGGCCCGTCCTCGTCGGACCAGCTCTTCGCCTCCACGCCTGTTCCTCAGAGCCTGCACGAGTCCGCCGGGGCCCATGGAAATGGGGATTTTCCGATGCCGATTCCGATGCCATATGGGCAACAGATGGTGCAAATGCCGTATCTTGGGGTATCCCACGGCCACGGTCATACTGGGATGCCGGCAGGTGCTCCTGGTGGCGCGGGAGTTTATCATGGGTTCAATTCACACCCATTTAGCATGATGCAGCAGAGAGATTGGCCAGGAAATAACTATGGATCTTATATGTCATATCAACAACATGTTCCTCCTAATGATAAATGAATTTTATCAAAATTACACTGACACCTGAGTAAGAGGTGACTGGTGAGTTTTTTTGGTAAAACAATGTTTGTTCAGTTACCATTTTTGCCTGATTGTTACCTATTTGATGGTATTATACTTGTTGCCTTCTCAAGTTCAATTCAATGAAACTGAATGTTTGAATCATGACCTAAACTTTTACTTAAGCTTTTTATTTGCATGGAGTATCACAACATAGGCCATCCTTTTGATTGGTTGAAGTGGATTTTATAAAACTAGAAATCCTTGTATTTTGTTCTTTATGTTAATTCTCTTTCCTTGAGAAGAATTAAGCCTTTCATACAATGACATATAGTGTACTTGTCTGAGGTTTTAGAAAGTGGATAAAGACTAATACTATAGTGGGGATATTTGATGATTACAATCAAGCAATTCCAAGTTCCCGTTTTTGAAAGAAGCTATTGAGGGGAAGGTGAAAATTTGATGATTACAATCTAGAACTGCATAATGGGCTATTTGATGTTGACTATTGCCTTTTTTGTGAGATTAATGTCTTGATGGATAAGTACTTTGTAATTGATGAGAACTTCCATCTGTCATCTGTGTGTGGAGGTTACTCTCCCACCATGCTGAATCTAGCATGCTGATGCATATAAAATCTTCATACTTGTAACTTAACAAGTTCAGTCTACTGTTTATAAGATTCACCTTTGCCAATATCTCAAGGTTTCTGTAGATATGATTACTTAATCAAGCACTCTTGTTTGTGATGTTCTGATCTGATGATAGTTTTAATTTTAATGTTCTCTGATGACAGTTTCAACATGGTTAATCTATTGATGTTGAATTTGAGATTATCATGCTAAATAAATATACTATTTATCACACATAATTATGATAGATTGCCTGCTAGTTTCTTCTTTCCTTATTTAGACATATATTGTTTCTACCAAGCCCAATTACAGATCCTGCACATTTTCCTTCCTTTTTTATGATGATTCATCTTTAGCGTCCCCTCTTAAATAAAATGAGAGCCCCTTTATGAGTTCAGAGGTTATTCATGCTCACTGTTAGCTGATTGTATACTTATGTTTTTGAATTAACAACTAGCTTCATCAGAATACAAATTATCTATTTCATGTTGCTTTTCTTTAGATTCTGAAGTTTGAGCAAGCTGGCATAATCTTTATCCTTGGAAGTAGCTCGTTCGTAATTGTGGAGTTGATTAATACAGGAGAGGTTTGCAGGAAAATATATGGGGATTTTGTATGAATCTGGCAAAGTTAAAATCTTCTCAGTATATCTTTTCTATAATTATTGATAGCTGCAGGAGTTTCTTGGCTTATTACTTCTTGATTACAGAAAGTACACTCTTAATTTGTTTTCTTGACTGATATTTGATAAATGTTATTCATCTTATGCATTAGTATTGATATCTTAAACCTTCTTTTTCAGCAACAAAGCAAAAGTCGATAAGGGAACTAAGCAGAAGCCTGTCTGTAGTCCTTGTGCTATGATGAGCACTGAATAGTGAATATGCCTTTTACCTTTTCCCCAACCTGATCCCTTTATTAAAGACTGCTTTTCTCCTCTTTTAGTCCCTTTAACTTGGAGATTTATTATTTGCCTCTAGTTTCTGCATTTAGTTCCATTTTACTCATTGGCTTGCATGCATGAAGTGTGTACTACTTTATTATGTTGAAAATGATATACACTCGATATATTTGATGGAGGCTATGTTGATTTGATTCTTGAAAATCTGGAAATCCTTTTCTGTGGAGAATATAGTGAAAGTCAGTTGTGCAGGTAGGACAACCCGACCCCTTGGACATCTACAATCATGGCCGTTTGTTATGGTGAAATTCCACTATGTGAATAGGTTGATCGAACAACGAGTCTTGCATAACTTCATTACTTGTTGGGCTTTGCTCAAGTCAGGAAAATTGTTTAGGTTGATGTTGATCTTGTAGACTTAGAGATGTAGTGTTGGTAATTTTGCTGTAAGGTGAATCTGGAGATGTCATCTATTGCCATGATGGGTACATTCCTTACAGAAAATTACTGTGTTTATTAATATGAATGGGTTATGATTTTCTGTCAAGTGCCTGACTGCTTGTATGACATTTCAGTTTTATTTCTATAATGGAGTTCAAAGTTCAAGAAACTTCACTTAATAAAGAAAAAAAATTATGTTTCACTATCTTGTATTTTGGATTATCATTAATTCATTATTATGTACTATAATTCAATCGTATCAGTTCACCCCAATCAACTTAGTTTTTTCGTAGTTTGAGATTTAATGACAAAAATACACCTAAAATAAAAAAAACTTGAGAAAATTCTAAAAATTAGAAAATTTAAATTAAAAAACTATTCTTTATTTATTTTTATTCTCTTATAAACAAGGGGTATTTTCATCATAAAACCTCAAATTAGAGTAAATTGAAACAAAAACAAAGTTTATAAAGGTGAATTGATACAGAATTTAAAGTACATGCCAATAAATTGATAATAGTATAAATTTCAAGGTAGTGAAATGTAATTTGTCCTTTAATAGATTATGTTAAGCTACTTTTCTATTGGCACAACTTAGTTTAGAACCGTCAAGCCAACCAGAACTAGTAGGAGACTCATCTTTTGCTGCATCCCACAGAGTTGCAGTACTATATTTAACCCAAGTAAGTTTGAGTTTATTGAAATAGCTGTTTCTTTCTGATTTGGTAGCATGAAGAAACACCACAAAATGGTTTGTAAACTAAGCAGCTCTTATTTAGTAATATGTCAAGATAAGGCTCAAAGAGAGCTGAGAAGAGCAGATGAATCAGAACAAAAGCAAACAAAAAAACCTTGCAACTTGCTGGTAGTTTATTTTTTATGTCGGCCTTGGGGCTTCTATACAAAAAAATATATAAAAAACTTCATAGTTGAGTATGTATTGTGGGAAAAGAAAGGATGTGGTCCAATCCATCTCTTTATTTGTATCCTCACCAATTCAAACTGGCTTTTATCATTAATTTATTCCCCTACCTTATCTCTTCGTCTTAGGCAATTGGGTGTAGGGTGATAAGGACATAGCATCTCCCACAAATAAAATTAAAATAATGAGAGAGAGTCCACAAAAACTTGAATTTGAAGCTCAACTTTGGTTTTAGTTCTTCCCAAAGTTCCACCATAAACAATTTTAAAAGCATAAGCCGCTCAAAAGAAATGGTGTATTCCTGAAAGAGATTATACTTAGAGAAGAACTCAGTAACCAAGTTGTTGCTTAATAACTCCAATAAATCTAATGCAAAAGCATAAACAACCCAGAAATGCCAATAAGTGATCTCAGCAACTCTACTGAGGATTAGCAATATTTGCCAATCACTTAGATCTTGTTTACAGGATGCATTCTATATATTAGGGAACCTCTATCCAACTGCAGCCTGGAAGTTTTGTCAATCTTCTTCTCTTCATCATATTCTTTAACCTGGCAGCATTTTCCCAATTACCAGTTTCAGCATATAAATTTGACAGCAGACCGCTCCCTGCACTTCCTGCCTCAAGCTTTGACAATCGCTTTGCAGCTATTTCAGCAATATCTACATTCCCATGAGTCTTACATGCCCCTAATAAAGCTCCCCACACAAACAAATCAGGCTCCACCGGCATACTCTTGATCATATCATAAGCCTCATCGATCTTCCCTGCTCGCCCAAGAAGATCCACTATGCATGTGCAATGCTCCAATCTTGGCTTTATCTTGTACTTTTCTTGCATCAAGGAGAATAGGTCTTGCCCAAATTCTATCATCCCTGCATGACTACAAGCTGTGAGCACTGCAGTGAAAGTGAGGTGATTAACCTTCTCTGTCTCTGAATCTCGCAGCTCATTGAAAAGCTCTATTGCTTCTTTGCAGTACCCATGATTTGCATAACCAAAAATCATTGAGTTCCAAGTCACGGTGTTCTTTTCAGGCATCATATGAAACAATGCCCTTGCTTCAGAGATGAAGCCACATTTAGCATACATGTCAACAAGAGCACTTCTAACAAAGATATCACCCTCAACCCCTGCTACAATGGCATACCCATGAATCTCCATCCCACGCTTCACATCCACTACATTTGCACAGCCAGACAAGAGGCAACTGATTGTAGCCGAACTTGGGTACACCCCATGACTCACCATCTCTGTAAAAGCGTCGAATGCCTTGTCGTTATCAAAGTTCTTCACAAACCCAGATATGATAGAATTCCACGACACAACATCAGGTTCAACTCCATTCAGGTGCATTGATTTCAAGAGCTTGGAGACTGTAACTTCATCACCCTTCTGTGAAAACCCAGCAATTAAAGAATTCCAAGTCACTACATTAGGCTTCAAGTCCATTCTCTCAACAAGACTCAATGCTTCTGAAGCAAACCCATGTTGAGAATAGCCTGAAACCAAGGCATTCAAGGCCACAACATTTTTCTCTGCCATCTCGTCAAACACCCGGCGAGCTTCTTCAACTCGGCCACATTTCGAGTACATATCAATCAAAGAGCTGTTGATGAAAGCATCATGTTCAAATGAACATTTAAGGACTATACAGTGTATCTTCTCCCCTGTCTGTCGATTGAAGAGGTGTCCACAAGCTTTAAGAACACTTGGGAGAACAAATATGTTGGGCCTCAGGCCTTTTCTTTGCATGTCAGAGAAGACGCTCAAAACCTCTTGGTAGTATCCCAATCGAGCATAGACTCCAATCAAAGTGATCCAACCACGGATATTTCTCACAGGAATTTTATCGAACACCTTGTGAGCATAACATATTTTCCCACACTCGGAGTAGAAGGCAATGAGCTTGGTGGCTAGAAGGGTCAAATGGGTCAATCCGTTGACGACCAGATGAGCGTGAAGTACTCTGCCGGACAGCAAGGCCCGATCTTGAGCGTATATTTGGATGAGCTCAGCATATGCCTCCGGCGATGATTGAAATGAACGGTATGTGATGCGAATTTTCTGGTGGATACCACGGCATGTAATGCCCTTGAGACGAAAGGACATTGGAGCCAACATTAAAAGCCTTAATTCTACAACAACAAAATTTGATTTTTGTCCTTTAAATACCTGAGCCTGATTGGATTAGCTTGACCAGGAGTCTCTGAGTGGGCCGGGTGGCCGGGTTAATGATAACCCATGTAACGTTGACCCTAAATATAAAGAGAAGAGTGGACAAAAAAATCGATGTTGTCAAAAACCCGGAGAGAAACAAATCGTCTGAAGGAAGTATAGACATGGTCGAGTCCAATTGATAAAAAGTTGATACCAGAATCCAGTTTTTGTGTAAAAAAAAATCAATGATTATAATCGTAGATAACCAAACCGATGTTTATAAAGCCTAAAACCTTGGTTGAGCCCACAAATGAGACCCAAAAGTCACCGTTTCTTTGTCATTTTTCTTCTTCTCCATAGTGGTCCGGATGGCGTTACAACTGTTTTATTCGGTCTGAACAATAAATAGTTAACGTTGTTGTCTAGAGTTCCTCAATCGATTGTCATCTCAGCTAAATTAGTGATAACATAAGGAAAAGGTCCTCTAAGGTTGTCTTACTTGTAATTTCGGATTGTCATTTATCTATAGTTTGTGTTATCGATGATACCTGGTTAACAATGGTATCATAGCTTGCGTCCAGTGAGGGGGATTAAGAAATTTACAGTGGCAAAGCTCTCTTTTTGACAACACAAGGGTATGCAATTGTCACCATCAGAGCCAGTCCTAGATAAAATGAGGAATAATAAAACCTTTGTATGCTCAACTAGTTGTTGTGTTATATGGAATGTATCCTCCAAATCATTCTCTTGCCACTGAGTGATTATGACTTGGTATTTGGTATTGATTGGCCGAGGAATGTCTCCCCCATAACCTTTGACTATCATGAGAGGTCAATCACTGTCACCAGATCAGCTACTTCTGTAACTATGTTTGAATTTATCATATCTCCTAACTGTTCTATGGAAGGTCACAATTTATATTTGGGGTTATATTATTCTTTGTATACCTCTGAGGGTCACCCACCTATTAACCCTGAATTGGATAGGATCTTAGATCAGTTTGAGGATGATTTTGCTCCATCAACTTCACTCCTCTCTCTTAAGGATGCTATTCCCTTCAACTATGGGTCTTTCTCCCCCTTCATTCAGGCCTTACAAGCACAACTATCAGTAGAAGAATGTCATTGAGGGCTTGGTGAGGAAAATGTTAGCCTCATGAGTCATTCAAATGAGCTACACTCATTATTTTCTAGTTCTGCTTGTCAAGAAGAAAAATGGTACATGAAAGATGTGCATTGATTATAGACAGCTGAATGATCAAACTGTCAAAGAAAAGTTTCCTATACCAATCATTGATGAACTCCAAGCTAGCAACTTCTTCTCTAAAATTGATCTCAAGGCTAATTATCATCAAATCAGAATCAGAGAGAAAGAGATGAGTACAAAACTGTCTTTAGGACACACATGAATCATTATAAATTAAGAGTAATACCCTTTGGGCTTACTAATGCTCCTGCTAGCTTCTTGGCTTTGATGACATTGGTATTGCGTGACTACTTAAAAAAAAGTTTCTTGGTTTTCTTTGATGGCATCCTCGTCTATAATAACACTTGGGAGAGCATCTACACCACATTGGTATTGTATTGCAGAGATGAGAGATAGGAAATTATTTTGTAAGAGAAGCAAGCATGCATTTTTCCTATCTCAGGTGGAGCATCATGGCCACGTCATCTCTAGCTCAGGTGTAGCCACAGATCCTTCTACGATTGAAACTATGGTGAATTGGAAAACTCCAAGATCCATTAAGCCTCTCACTAATCTCTTGAAAAGGAATTCTTTCAAATGGGGTAATAAAGCATAGAGAAGCTTTGAGTTACTCAGGAAAATTGTAACAATAACTTATGTTCTCAAACTTCCTGAGTTTTCGTCACCTTTTGTGGTTGTAGCTGATGCTTGTGCCTATGGAATTGAAGGGGTGTTAATGCATAAAGGTCATCCAATTGCTTACATGAGTAAAGAATTTGGAGCAAGGGCCAAAGGGTTACTACTTATGAGAAGGAGCTTCTAGAAATTATAGCATCCATTCAAAAAAATGGAGACATTACATCTCTACCTCTCCATTAATAATCAAGACAAACCAGCAAAGTCTAAAGTTCTTACTTAAGCAGAAATTGACAGCAACCTTTCAGCATAAATGGCTTGCCAAACTGATGAGGTTGTCTTACACCACCCGAATATAACAAAAATGGAAGGAAAATTTAGTGGCTGATGCCCATCTAGATTTTCTATGGAGGAATTCATACAATTGTCTACTGTCAAGCCTATTTGGGTGACTGAAAATGATCTTGAGGTGGAAGGGTTGCTCCTGCAACTCTCTCTGGCCGCTCACCCACTTCTTAATTATAGCTTAAATCAAGGAATGCTTCTCTTCAATAGTAATGTATTTTTTAGAGGAAGTCATGACACCGGAGCAAAGGTCATTGAGTATCTGCACAATTCTGGAGTAGGAAGGCATATCGGCTGCTTAACTACTTTGAAGATAATAAAGTCTCATTTTTCTAGCCTCACATGTCTAGGAACATCACCTTCTCTATGCAACATTGTAATGTATGGCAAAGGATTAAGTCTGAGACTGTTGCTTTCCCAGGGCTTCTCCAACCCTTACTAATTCCGTCTGTTTGTTGGCTTCACATTTTAATGAATTTCGACGAGGGATTGCCACTATCTGACATCGAAGATAGCAATCCGGGTTATTGTTGACATATTTTTTTAAGTTTGCTCACTTCATCTCACTCAAACATCCCTATACATTTGCTACAATGACTACTATATTGTTTGACATCATTTTCAAGCTCCATGGTCTCCTTGAGTCTATCGTATCTGACATAGACAAGTTACTTATAAAAAATTTATGGATGGAGATTTTCGAAAGAGTTGGTTCCCATCTCAATATCTCTTCTGATTACCATCCCCAAATTAATGGTCAGACAAAGAGGGTTAACCAATACCTTGAGGACCACATAAGAGATATGACACATCAGGCACCAAAAAAAAAATGGACATCTTGGCTGTTAATGGCTCATTACTGGTACAATACTTCCTATCATAAGTCCCTCACAACCTCACCTTTTGTAGCATTGTTTAGAAACAACCCGCCTCTCTTTTGTTTATAGGGTGATTATTCTAAAGATTTTAGCTATGGAGGAATTTCTTACCACTTGAAACTGAAAAAGGCCCAGAATTGTTGCGATGTAAATAACTCAAGTATATCATAGAATTTCAAATACATAAATATGTGAGCACTAGCAATGAAACTCAGTTCTAAGAAATCGAAAAAGAAGCTTGCAGCGCCGGGAAAAGCTCTAATTTGGGTGCTTAATGCATTAACCAAAACTACTAATCTCATCAGCAACTTAAAATCTCTCTCCAAACCGGAGGAACACAGAGCCAGTACCAGAATTATGATCAACAGCATACTCAGCTCGCACTAGACCAAGCTTCACACCAACACCATAAGATGAACCCTGACCCATTCTTCTGTAGACCTCGGTCGGGTTCCCCTTCACATCCTTTGAACTTCCAAGATCAGTGCCATGTTCTACAAAGGCATAAGCATGAGTTTTTCGCACTGGGATCCGTAGCTCTGCTGCAAGCTGCACACAACATTTGAAATTAGTATTTGTCATTAACAATTATTAGTATCCATAGATAGAGTAATTTCTCTCAAGATCTTTAGAAATTTTACCTCAAGAATGTTTCTGGCGGCACCTAACTCGCCCATGTTGTAACCCCTCACAGAGTAGGGCCCGCCTAGGGTGAAAGCATCATAACTAGGAAGGTCTCCTATACAGCCACCATAATGGCCATGAAAAACTAGAACAGGTGGTGGAGAATCTTCTGCTGCTTTTCCCACTTGATAGAATCGGGTCATAGTCAGCTGGTGGCGGTTAAAGAATGGGTTCTTGCTGCCAATCCCAAGCCCTTGATCAAGCTACATTTTGCATGCAAGAAGATTTCACGGAAGTATATATTAGATACATAACTGCATAGAGTCACAGACCGGAAGAAAAAAGAGGCATATATTTAAAAATTAGGAGATATTCAGCTTCTTCACACTTGAAGCAACTTTTGAGTACAAAACAAAGTTCCTATGGTAAAAAAGACTAGCATAAACCAAGAGAATACATCTGCTTATATATATGTTTGCTAGGTGCTAGCCCCTCGAGAATCTAGAGAACTTGTAAGCACATTAAAGCAAGATATTCAATGTGGGATTGAGGGAGTATGTTTTTCTGTTTCGAACTCGAGGCCAATAAAAATCCCTAGTTCTATATGTTACATACACAGATACTACTAAGCAATTAACTTCCAGTTCACCTTTCACGTGAAACACGCTAACTTGAGAAATTCACTACCGATAAAAAATCACTATAACTTTACACTTGAAATTTACCCCTGGTAAAGCCTCTACTATTTGATATAGTTCAGGCTGCAAAATAAGAGATGCAGAACTCTGAACATTAAAAGATAGATTGGAATCTTTAATGAACTATAATTTTCCACTCAAATTTTCGAAAAAATATTGTTACAATACAACCAAAAAAGTAGACCTCTTACGTTGCAGTAAGGGGAAGAAAGACATTTCCATTTCCGTTGTGTAATACTTTCAGAAATACTCACCCCTAACACTTCCATATCTTTGGGTTGTGCAGAGACCCAGCAAAAAAATAACAATTAAATATGACAATTTTGCATCCTTGAAAGTCCAAAAATGCATGCTGGAATACAGGTATAAAAAATTGAAAACTAAAGCAGGTACAATTTGGAATAACTAATATTTTTGTCAAGGCAATATTAAAGTACTGAGGCTCATCCCTTTACCCCCTCTTCTCATTATCGGGAAGAATATGAGTGGAGTTTTATTGTCAGAGGGCGGTTTAACCAGTGCATATATCATCCAAGTATTCAGTTAACAAGAGATGTTATGTACCAATGACACATGATGTTTGAAAGCAAGACGTTTCTATGATAATTTACTCACATATGATATGTAGACTAGCTTACCTGAAACACATCCCTCTCACCAACTATGGCTCCATTTACGAACGTGGTGTTATCTCGTGTTATATTCACTTGTGCAAACGTCATTCGATCAATGCCAGTACCACTAAGGGTTGTTGGAGGTCCATCTGCACTAATTCCTCCATTTGGCAACACCCTTTGACCGTTTGGAGAAACGTGACTGCTCTCATCACGTGTTGTTATCTCTTCCATCACAAGACCATATGTAAATTTGCTCTGACGGGTTAAATTCTGCCAGCCACAATTCCATCAAAATTGGAAGAGAAACAACATTACATAGTACATCCAAGGTAGTAATTAAATTTAACCCCAACAAAACAAGGATTACTGCAATTTACCTCTGTGATATTAGCTTTGACACCAGTACGATCGACCCATATAGGAGGGACTTCATCTACTCCTGGCCCTCCAGTAAAAACTGGACTTAGCTTCCGACTATTAAAACAGCTTGCACGGAAAGTACGGTTTCGACGACTTGTCACACCATCCAAATATGGATGGACATAATCCAGCTTAAAAGCAAGATCATCCTATGGAACGATGTTATTGTGAGCATCCCATCAAAGGTCTAAATAAATAATCAAAACTAGCATGTTGCTTCAAGTCAACTCACAGGTGAATCAAAGAAGTTGCTAGTAGTCACTGAGCCAAGAATGGATCTATTGAGACCACCAATATTCCTATGTTCAAATGAAACAGTTCCACCAGGTATAACTCCAGCCTACACAGAACAAATACAATGATATACCATTGGATCAACTTTTCGATTATGCAGCCAGTAATGAATCATATTTCCACAAATAAATAGAGGAGAATCTATACCAGAGTAGGACGTCCTCCCCGTCCAGGAACAATACTCCACTCTGTGCTGATTTCAGCTGACTTTTGGTCTAGTTCTTTAAGTTTGAACTCAACAATAATCCCTCCTTCATTGTCCTCATCAGGCCGAGGGTTGACTTCAATGTTTGAAAACAAACCTAAGGAATTTATGTTCCTCAGAGCTTCTCTCCCTGCTTTAATGTTAAAAGGTTTCCCTCTTGTCATCTGAAATCCAACAATCCATCGGTAAATAAACAATCAACTAAAAGTATTCACCGCAGCTATGAAACTTTACATTTAAAACCAATACTGTAGACACCAGAATTTCCAGAACCACGCAATATTACAATTCTATGGATCCATGCCTTTCAAACATATTGTGATCATACATTTATATGCAGTAAATTACTCAAAGAAATCAAACATATTGTGAGCATACCATATAAGGCATTTCTCTCCTGACAATATCAGGGTGAGTGTTTCCCTCAACCACATTGCCAAGCTTGTCTTGAAACTGTATATCAACACGAGTAATGTCTCCTTCCACCACCTCACAGACCACTTCATCTGTATTCAAATTTCCAAAATTGACAACCTGGGCACAAGCATATCCTTGGTTGGCATACCACTCCTGGACTGTATCTCTTATAGTCTGTAATGTCCTGGCGCTGACCTTCCCCTCTGACTTCAACATGTCAACAATATCCTGGGAGGCAGATTCAGGGAACAGACAGCGCCTAGCCCTCTGCATTCTCCTCTTGTACTCCTTCTCCTGGGACTTGTACAATTCGAACTTCTCCTTCTCAGTCATGTCTGGATCCATGGAGAGCTGCTTAGACTGCTTCATCATGCCAACATTAATACACTTGAATTGCGCAGCAGCTTGCCATGTACTCTCATCGTACAAGATTCTGATCGTCATGGTCCCATCTGGGTTGGCCTTCCCCTCCATATCTACCTTCTCAAACATTCCGCAAGTCTCAAGGGTTTCAAGCTCGCTCTGGAGCTGAGACTTGGAGTAGACACTGCCTGCCTTGAGAGACACCATCTCGAAGAAGGAGTCGTCATTTCCAACTGTAGTCTTTTTCTTCCTATCGAAGAAGACGATCTCAGAAATCTTATACCTTTTATAGCCATTGAGCTTGTTGAGTTGAACTGTGGCGTTGCCAGGCAGGCCGTGAGGGTCATAATCGTCTTCCGACTGGCTCTCGTCAGCAATAGCATAAGACGGAGAGAACAATCGCCTCCAGAAGCCTCCGCCGCCGCCTCCTCCTCCCCCGCCGAAACCACCATTACCGCCGAAATCTCCAGGACCGCCGCCCCCGTGAAAGAGTGAGGCAAGAGGGGAGACGTTGAAGATGATGGCCGCAGCCGCCACGGAAGCCGACGAAAAGGCTAGGGTTTTGGAGAGGGTTCTGAAGGAAATTAGCCTGGGTTTAGGATTTTGCGATGAGGTTGAAGACTGAGAGGGTAAGGAGTTGCATATTGGAGCGGCGGAGGAGACCACCGGAAATGATTTGGCTGAAGAAGACAAGGACGAGGCGGAGGAGCGGCGGCGGGACGGCAGCGGTTGGGCTATCCCGATTGGCGTCGGCGTGCGAGTCGAAAGCGCAAGAGGGTGCATTTTACTGAAGACCAAGTCAGAGCGAGATTGAAGGAGAAGGATACCAGAGACTGTGAAAGGAGATTTGGTGGATAGATTAGACTCGTCCCTGCTCCCGAGAGACACTTTTTTGCCTCTGATGGATAGGTTTTGTTGCTCTGCCCTCTACTACAACGGGTCGGGTCGGGTCACAGTTCAGTTCGTATCTGTTGGGCGAGACATTCAAGGCAACATTTCCGTAAATTTCTCTGCTCCAAATCTGATTCACCGATGGATCAATATGGGCCTGGATTCGAATACAAAGCCCAAGCGTACTTTAGGACCTGGGCCTAACATGAGGGTCATATGCTATTTCTAATTTGCCTTAAAATTTAATTAGTAATTAGTTAAAGGCACGCCACGTGTAAAATTAGAGACCAAAGCTACGAGAGAGAGCTCCGCAAACAAAGGTCCGATTAAGGGTTAAGCAAAAGGTAAGGTGCCATTTTCTTCGATTTCCTATGGTGCTCTTTGATTGTTTTGTCGATCTTGTTCCCAAGAAAAACAAAGCTACACACGCACAGAGAGATTCATGATAGACATAAACGGCCCATTTCAGTCTTATGATTGATTCTCTGTGACGGTGTTGTGGTGGTAAAAATTCAATTGAATCGCAAAACAAGACATGGCTCAACTGCGCAGAAATTATGCCGAGGAGAGCCCAAACGCTCCGCCGGCCGCCGCCGCACGATTCAGCGAAGAGGCTCCGATCCCTAAAGCCTCAGCCATCTCCAGATTCGCCAGCTTCACTCCCAGAGCCCCCACCATGGCCATGGCCACCGTGGAGCAACTCCTCCGAGGTACTGTCTTCAACATTTTAACATGGTATTGACATTTGACAAGGTTATGTGCATATGTATATGTAACGTAAATTCAGGAGGAGGGGAGCAAGTGTATGCGAGATGGCCTTCGATGTCGAAGGGGAGCACGGCGTCGGGGTCAACCCCGACCATAACGGCCACTTCGAGCAACAAGGCGGTGATCCTCGGCAGGGACTTCGACCCGGAAGAGAACAGCATCACTCAGCTCAGGGCATCGCCCTCTGTTCTTGCCAGAGTCAAGGAGAAGGCCGAGAGGTGGCGCCGCACCCTTAGCAGCGTCCAGAGGTCGACTTCTCTCGACCCCAACTTCACCCCCTCCTGGGGCGTCAGCTTGGACGACATTGACGACCCTTTCGCTGACGACGACCCCGACAACCTCGTTGTACCCCCAAGTAATCACCCAACCCCAGAACAGAACACCCATTTGATTTCTTAGATTGATTATGTCTTGTTTATGTTTCAGTAGTTCCGGAGGAAATTAAGGGACAAGTTCTGGTATCCGAGGACCAGGCTGCAGCAATCTGCGTGAAGCTAGCGCCAGAGCTGACGACTGTCCTAGCTCCTACTACAGCTGAGGAGGATCAAGTGTCCGAGTCCGACAAAGGCGTTTCTGTGAAAGAGTACATAATGCACAAGTTGGAGCCAGGGGACGATGAGAAAGCGCTGTCTCAGATGATAGTCCATGCGATGAGTCCAAGGGGCAATACCTCCCCCGCTACTATTAATGTTAATATGGAACCTACTCCTAGTGCTCTTGGTAATAATGTTATCGCCGTTTCTTCTGTTGCTACTACCGGGAGCAATGTCTTTTCTGTTGCTACTACTACCGGAAGCAACGTAGTGGGCGCCGCCGTTGCTGTTGCTTCTGCTGCTACCACTACCGGGAGCAATGTCGTTGGCGCTGCTGCTGCTGTCGCTTCCAGTACCGGGAGCAATGTCGTTGGGGTCGTAGGGAAGGTGAGGGGAGCTGTGAGTTCTTTGCTCCTAACTTCTGTCATCAACACCCCGACTCCAGATGAAGTCTCTCAGAATGCTCATGAAGGTGAGCTCATAAATTTTCTTCTGATTAGTATGATATGTTTCTTATATGATTGAGCTTTTGCGATGCAGCAGTTGAGCAGGAAAATGAAGGACGAAAAACCAATACTAACTGAGAGAAGAACCGTACCGAAGGGGCTATGCAGAAAAAAATAGCATAGAAAGATTATTTTCTTCACTTGTATCAGTTTTTTGTATCAGCCTGTGAAGTTGTTGCTACTAATATAAATTTTGATGCACTTGGGTGCGTGAACCCCTGTGAAACGTAGTAAGATAATGAATGATTCATGGACTTCAGCATAGATTGCAGCTACAAACATGTTTGCACATCACGATAACATAACATAGACGATACTTTTAAATCCGAAAACAAAATGCAGTCTGGTATTAATCAGGTGAATAGAACGGGGAAATGGATTTTTAGAAGAATGAATAGGAAAGGTGAATAATTGGAAGTGTGACAAGTGATGAATAGACCATCGAATATATATTTTAATCTCAACATTATGTTTGTTAAGGAAAATCGAGTTTATTTAAAGAGGAACACACAACAACAAGAAGCTTATAATTTACATATTGACTATTCTACTTAGGCTCAAAAGATTAATCTCTCAAGTCATGGGTCCAAGATATGTACTGAGTCTTTCTTTATTCTGTAAGTATCTGATGTGGAACTCATGCCCTATACCAAAAAAATTCAGTTTTCTGGTAATTGCCACCAGCACCGCATCAGAACCGCGAAAGTATCATAAAATTCCGACAAAATCTATTTCGGTCGGTTTTTCAGTTTTAACTGACCACCCATATAATCAAATGTGCTTCTATAATGGTCCAAATTCCAGAGAAATCGCAAAAATGTGCTGATTTGGTGACCCTTCGTTCCTCGAGGGTGATGGCCCAATGAAAAACGAAAAAAGAAGGGAGAATAAGAAGAAGGATGGGAAGACGTCGATGCGGAGATCGGAGAAGGTGTCCGTGTGGTTGCCATAGAGAATAAATCTCTCATTTTGAGATGATAGAGATGGAAGAAAGGAATGTATGTGAAACGAAGGAGAGATAGAGCGTCCGGCCGTAAGTCTTATGCACCCGTGTTGGAGATGTTCTCACATCGACGTTATCTTTCCTTTCCCTATCGAAACTTTCATATGTTACAGTGAAATGAGTTGACGTCAACAATCTAGATTTTTATTTAATTTTAATGTATAATAGTACTTTTAGTAGCTTTAAAAGTTCACCAAGAGAAAAAAACTCCATACGTCTTGAGCCCCTCCCTCTGCAACGTGCTCTTTGTCCCCAAGTCTTGTCATTTCCTCCTCCTTCCCAAGGTAGTGTATCGGTGGCCCAACCTTCTTTATCTTACTCCTCCTCCTCCGTCTCCCACCGTCGAACTACACCGATCAACACTTCTCCCTCTTGTCCCAAACCTTCTTCACATTCCCGTCTCTTTACCTATCACCACTATTCTTACTGTCACACATCAAATCCTATGGATTCACCTTTAACCCCCTCAAACCAGATGAACTTCCACACGAACAACGTTCTCTACCGCCAATCCTTCCGACACCTACCGATACTGAAACATCGTCACCGAGCTTAAATCTCATCCTGTCATGCAACTTCAGCTCGTTAGAACACCATGCACGGGTCAATTTGTGGAATGAGATCTCCCGAGCAAATGCCCAGGGATCCAATTCCTCAAATCTAGTGACGGTTCAGGAATGTCCAACAAAAGTGTCGGTTGTGGAACCTATCTGGGATGCTTACGAGGAAGAAGATATTGTAATCCCTATTCCGGCGAACACAGTACCGAGACCAGATGATAGCCGGTATAAGTACGCTTTAGCCGCCCGTCTTCTTGTGGATAAAGATGTAAGTCCTCATACCTTCTGCTCTGTTATTTTTAGAGAATAGAATGTGGAAAACCTGACCTTCCAGCCCCTTACCGAAAAAATCATGATTTTCTTCATCCCTTCCCAAACCTCCCTTGACAATATCAAAAACCAGGAACCCTGACGTTTCTTCGAGATAGTCACACTCTTAGTCCCCCCTTCCACGTTAAGGAAGGAGGTGGGAAACTTAGAAGCCACTTACCCGGAATCGGCTACGCTACAAAATGGTTGGTTCCTTTTTCTCGGTCTACGACTAGAAATCGACGCCACAAGATCCATTAGACGTCATCTTACCTTACAACTGGACCATTCTGTGGCCCCGTTCAAAGCCCGATTGGAATACGAAAAGCTCCCACCCTTCTGCTCCAGGTGTGTCCGACTTGACCACCTATCTTTCACTTGCATTTCCCTACTTCCGGGGTGGATTTTAATATTTTCAGATATGGAGATGGGTTGCGGGCCACCACGTTCCCCGCGCATGTAGAGCTTGCCACATGGAAGAAGGAACACCCGGAATATCCCGAGAAGGTTATTCTAATGGGCACCTCTATGAGGCCTCTTTTGTTGTCCTCCTTCACAAGATCTAGGTTACCAGTTTCGACCCTCCCACCGAGAACATCCGGGATATCAAATGAGGGTTCCTCAACATGGAGAGATCTTGCCGTTAACTTTCCAATCCTACCTAAGATCCACAATACCGAGGAATTCCGACAGATCATGAGGACAGGTGATCGGGATAGGGGGAAGGGATCAGTTGGATGTCCCCTATCATCACAGACTACTCCACCCACAATCCCACATGACTAGAAGAATTTCCTCTTCACCTTCATCCGGGAAGCAACAAGGACCCGAGAAAGACAACTTCAACATGACCGACGAAAACCTCACCGCCCACTCTGCAATATGATTCCTAGGAGAAAGAACGGAGAGCGAATCACTACGCTTTAGACAACATCTTCTATTAGGGGGAAAGTACCATGGAGGCCCCGACTATACCACTACCGCAAAAGCGGATACTCCACCAACTGACCACCTCCGGTCAGGAGGACGGTCACTCGAAAATGACCCTATTCGGATTATCGACGAGGGCTGAAAACAGGGACTTGGCCTTTTGGTCCCCTACGGGAGTCCGGGCCCCATCTGGGACGACCATGTCCCTTGGGGTGATCGTCTATGCCCCCCGCATGCCAGGACAACCTCGTTCACCGGCTTCTAGTTTCGTGTCAGTGTGTTAAAGTGCGAATATTTGGTCTATCTTGAGTTCCACACCGAGTGGTAGAAATTTTAGTTTCTTATCCATGTGTATTGGATCACTTTCTTGTTTCTATAGAGGGGATCCCGATTTTCTTCTTAGACTGTTTCGGGATATACCCCTAAACTTTATTTGGTTTCGTTTGTACCGGTTGTATGTTTGTTGGTTTTTACCTTAATTAATCAAACACTTACCCTTTATCAAAAAAAAAGTTCACCATTAGTGTTTTAGTATTTTCGTAGTTATTGTGGATGAAAAAATTCAAATCACAACGGGATCGCTTACAGTGGAGAAAAATGAAACTTGCAAGATGTATATGCTTGGCCTTCAACAGTATCTTGTACAAGGCTTTGCTGCACTGTCATGAATATCTCCATTTTCATGCTCTAAGCAACCAGAAAGAACAAATGTTCCAAAAGACAAACAGTTTCTGGTTTAAAGAGACATAGATCATTATTTACAACAGCAGTTCATTACTCAGTTACATTAACATGACTCAGGAAAGAAACATAAGCACAAAATCACAGTCAAGCTGAAGCAATCACTTCAATATTTTGGATTCAATTTCTTCCAAGCTCAACCCTTTAGTCTCGGGGACTATATATATCACAAAGATAAGTGATAGCAAAGCAATGCCCCCAAACAGAAGGAAAAGGTTATCTGCTCCAAGCAATTCCTGCACAAGTAGCACAGTTTTGTTATCCCTAGTGTTCGACAAGCAACCATTAAGTGTTGTTCCATACCTTCAGTGGCGAGAATGCAAAGGTTACAATGGCATTTGAACCAAAGTTGGTAAGAACTGCAAGGCTAATCCCTCTTCCTCTTGTGCGAATGGGGAATATTTCTGACACCATGAGCCAACTGATAGGACCAAATGATATCTGTAATACCATTAACAGAAGAAGATAAGAATCCTCTATAGGTTTTAAACATGGAGAAAAAACAAATTATCAAGGTATAAATAGCAACAACCAAAAGCCAAAACAGTCACCTGGTAGCAACCAACATACAGAAGTAGAGCTCCTACAGCAACAATGGGAAACCCTCCAAGAAATTTGTAATAAGCAGACAGCAGAGCAAGGGAAAGAGCCTGTAATAGATATAAGACAAGGATAAAAACAACTCATCACCCTATTGACATGAAGGTGCAACATTATGGAAAGGGAGAAAATACTCAGTGATAGGGAACATACTATCCCACCAACACCTCCAATAAGCAATGGTCTTCTCCCAAGATCATCAACTTTAAGGACAGCGATCCAGGTCATGAGGAACTACGACAACAACTCAAACCCACGTCAGATAGAGAAGCACAAGGTAGGCAAAGCACCCTTAGAGTTGAAGATAAAGCATGTACCTTGAACAAACCAATTACAACTGAAACTTTGGCAGCATCCGAAGCCGCAGCAAATCCAGCAGTCTTGAGTAACAGATATTGGAAAATATTAAAAAGGGGATTCGCATGAAAAAAAATCTTCCATCTCACTAAGGAAAAGGCAAGTATTTAACTATTAAGTACCTGAAGAATAGAACCGGCATAATATAGAACACTTGGTTGCCCAGTTATCTGTCATAATTAGGTTAAAAGTATCATATTATTGCAAGTCTTTATTGTCACTCCACATAATCAGAAAGAAGGAAGAATACCTGCTGAAAAAGGACCAAGCCTCCTCCAATGATGAAAGCTTTCAGACTTGGACCCTGAAACACCTCCAAGAAACTTCCCTCAGATTCCTCTTCTGCATAGGCAGACTTCAACGAAACAAGGGTGTCTTCTATTTGCTTCTCGGACACCTTGTCACCAGGAGACCGGCCCCTTAACTTGCTCAGAGCAAGAAAGGCCTTCTCTTTGAGTTCTTCTAAAGATCCTTTCCCTTGAACTGCCCTGAGAAGTAACCAGCGTGGAGAAGGTGGGAGGCTCAACATACCTATCCCCATCAATAGAGCAATGGGAGCACTTATTCCATACATGTAACGCCACCCTCCAATTGCACTAATCTGGAAGCTTCCCACTAAATACCCTAGCTGCATAATGTTCCAACTTCTAATTAACCCAGTCAACCATATTAACTGATATCTTGGAGTGTAATATAATAAACCAGAAAATACCAGAATGCCTAGAACTATGAAAAGCTCCTTCAAAGATATAAGAGTCCCACGAATCTGAGAAGGACATGTCTCTGCAATATAGAGAGGAGCTCCATGCATGGCCTGTTAAACCAAATTACTGAAAGCTGTTCAGTACTCACTAGAATAATAATTTGAGTGAACAAAGGTAAGTAGCAGCAATATAGAAGGAAATGCTGGCTGATCAACAAAAAAATATAGAAGGAAAGGCTAGATTAGAAGTTTGAATTTGAAGGCTCTAGATACGGTATCGCGCCTAAGTGCCGGAGGTCGTGGTTCTTAGTTATCATAAAGCATAATTCTTCTGATGTTGTGATCATGAAAACCCAAATTCATGTCCTTCTGAATCGATTGAGGCACTTTCCCTTGATTGTAATGGGCGAGAAGATATCTGATATGGCCTTAATTGATCAACTAGGGTTGGAGGTGTTCGAGGAGGTAAGTCAATTTGCTAATTAGTCAGTATGTGGCTAATGGTGAGAAGAGAAGTGGGTATTGAACAGGAACAAACCACATAGATAGAAGACCTCAAAAATCTATCTTCTAGATGTCATAGTAGAACAAATTATGAAGTAATCCAATCTTATGTTAGCCAAGTAGAATAAAAACAGGAGGTCCAAAAAAACTCACCAAACCTATGCCAAGACCATAGAGTAGCCGTCCTACAAAGAGAACACCAAGGCCAGGAGCAAAAGAAGTGATCACGCCTCCAAGCAGATATAGTACAGCAGCTGTAATTAGCTCCCTTCTTCTCCCTTTAGTCAATGAAATAGGTTCAGTCAGCAATATCCATCAACAATGCTTCGAAGTTCAAGAGATGAAGTATGTAGCAGGGGAATTACCAAGAAAGTCAGCAATTGGGTAGACAAGCAGGGATCCAATAAGAGCCCCGTAAAGGGAGCCACTGACCTACATGTTACTAATTGGATTACACAAACCACATCTTATACGGAGGCAGAATTATTGTGAGCATGGCATGTGAACCATACCACAAGACCAAGCTGAACAGAAGAAAGGTCGAACCAAGTTGTTCCACTAAGCTCAGGAGACTGCAAAATCATCATAGTAATACGGAGGTTTGACGAGGTAGTGAACATTGAGAATAAAACAAAAGAAAACAAGAAAAAAAAGCAGTCACACCACAGATACAATCAACTTTATAAACCACAACAAGAAAACAATCAATAAACTAAACAAGAACCTGCAACGAAAGGGTAGCGCCAGAGGTTGCACCAATGTCATAACCAAATAACAAACCACCCAAGGCCGGGAACAAGAACCTGAAATTCCAAGAAATTAGTCAAAGTGGGCAATATCTCATCAACTATCTATCAGACAACCTATTACAGAGTGAACCAAACAAAAATTTCAGCAGTACAGTACAGTACAGTACAAGGTGACTCATACAGATATTTCTTTCTTCAATTTGAACACTGCCAAAGTAAAATTTGAAAGAGAAGCACTTCCAAGATGCAAGTTAGTTCAATGAAGATCCAATTTCGGACCGACAACTATCCATTTGCAAGAGCAATTACCAATTCCCTAACACTTGACTAGTTCATCAACACTCAAAGATGAAAATGCAGTAAAACTGAAACCGAGAAAATTGAAGAGCCGATAGCCAATTACCCATTAACACACAAAACTAAACAGAAACCCAGATTAAAACATACGGAAAAATCACTGAAGACCAGGAAAATTCCTCTTGGTACTTGGCGTCAGAAACAAGTGGATCAGATTCCTCCCTCGACGAAGCGGCTCTTAGAACTCCAACCTGCCCAGAAAATGGGGGAAAATCAAATTCTAAATAGGAGAGGTCAAAAAGAAGAGAATTAGAGTGTGTGGAGTAGTCACATTGGATCTGCGTCCGGGAGGTGAGAGCAGCATAGGTTTGGAAAATATGTGGCGTCTGGATTCGAAGTGAGCATTACAGAGTGGAATTGGAGGTGGGTTCGTGTCAGATAAGAGAAAAACAGGTCGTTGCTTGGTGGGTTGGTGAAATGGCGGGCGCGAGGTCCTGAGGTTGAAGAGAGTATGAGAGGAGGCACTGCAACTATAAGCCATTGCCATTGACCCCGCACTGGTAGTTACCTTCCCGCTATATTTATCCTCTGCTTTCTGTGGTCTTCTTTGTTTGTTTTCATTTTTGTTTCACTTTACCTTTTACCTTTTTTTACCATGTTTGATTTTTATTTTTTTGAATTTTAAGCGGGACAATGTAATTAAATACCAGCATTAAGAATACATCTAAGTGGGATATCATATCTTGTCATTCTCAGACATGGAAGATCAAACCATTTTGACAGACCAATGAGTAGTTTTATTTGTTGTCCGCTTAACAATCTAAGATACATAACCTCGATTCTTGCTAAAAGGGTTATGTAGTCATTGATAATTATCCTGAAAAAGAAAGTGAGTTCTTCCGGTTGATCAGGTCCACAACAACTTTGTAGTTACTTCGAACCCAAATAACATGTATGGGATTGGTGTCCAACCATTATAATGCGCCTTTGATAACGCAAGCTCCAACTAATATGCGAGTTAGACTTATAGAGCCGAAGTTGATCTCGCTCTCACCAATCTTTTTGAATTGTCCCGACAAATAAAACTTATTCCGACTAGACCAATGTGAACAAACAAATCATCATCAACGTTCGTAGAAGCTTTCTAATAATATGTGATTGATGTTATGTCAAGTAAGTGAATATGTTTCATATGACAAATAAACGGAATTATAATTTATTTGTTTATATTTGAAAGAGCTTATAAACTCCTCTCACCTCTTTGATAAACTAAAAGAACAAAATTATAATTTTCTTGCGAAATTATAATAAAAAGTATTTTTATAAAATAAAAAATATATGTTTTATAAAAATAAAACCTCATTTTTGTAAATATGATATATATATATTTAAAAAATATATATTTTTTATAATAAATTTTGGAAATTTGAAGATAAATGAATGGTATTTTGGGCATCTTACATTTTTGTGGATGAAAAGTTAACTGAAAATTAACTATAGATACTAAATTAAAAATAAAACTTTCATATTATAATGCAAGAAAACATACTAGAGTATTATATTGAAAATAAAACTTTCACATGTTATTATAATAAAAAATTATGTACTATATTATTATCTAGCTTTAATGAATAAGAATGTTTATCTTACTATATCATTTGTATAAAATTATTATAAAAATGTTATTTATCTCTTTGTTTTTGTTCTTTTATATTTAAATACATTTACTGCAATATAATATTTCATACTATCAAGGTATTTTGGTCCGGCTTTTACATGATCTATAGTATAGGGTTTCGTGACTTGTTTGCAAATTTTAGGTATCAATAGTCTATACATGAAAGACAAAGGGGTCCTTATTGATAGTGACAACGAGTCGACTGACTCCGAGGAGGAACTCTATTAGGGGGGAGGGGGTGAGTTGCAATTCGAGCTGACAACTAGTGTGATGTGGGAGTAGCAGTATAACCGCGCGATATTTTAGGAGGTGATAGAGAAAGCATGGAACATGAGAGTCTTACACATCCAAACCCTAACGCGGGAGATTACATGACTCTTCTTTCAATCCGAGAAAGATAGGCGGAAGGTGTTTAAGATGGAACCTTGGAACTTTAATAAACCCTTGGTGGCTCTCACGGTGATTGATGCGGATGTCAACCCGGGTGAGTTGGTGTTCAGAGCCTCATCGGTGTGGGTGCATGCTTCTAACTTTTCATTCAAGGAATTGACAAAAAAGTGGGGGAGGTCATCGACAATAAGATAGGTAGAACCTTATAGGTCGATTGCAATGAGGATGGTAGAGCATGAGAGAAATTCATTCAAATAAGGGTTCAATAGTATCTAGCGAAACCGCTCAGGAGCATGGCTAAAGTGCACCCGGGTGATAACATGGAGCCCACGATGGCACAATTGACGTATGAGAAGGTACCATAATTTTGATTTTAAGTGTGGTAGGTTGAGACATATAGAGAGGAAGTGTGAGGAAAATGTCACGCCCCAAATCCGGTACTTGACCGAACTCGAGACGTGAAACGGAAGTTATTGAGAAAATAATTTAAAAAGCATGAATAAATCCAAAACTGTACATAAACGTAATAAATGTCAATGTCTGAAAATTTGAGTCCTACGCTCAGTCAAATACCAGTTTCAAATACACAGTACGTCTCTAAGAAATAAAATAAAAACCACGACTCTCGCTAGCCCCATGCTCCGCGATGTCCTCTAGTCCAGATCATAGCTAATACCTGTGGAAAACACGGTAAGGGGGTGAGCTTGACGCTCAGTAGGAAAAAGCCACGAAATCCACCTCATTACAAATTTACAAAGAACGTCTTTCCAAGGTTTAAAGTTTAATAAAAGGGTTGCTAAATCGATGCGACACCTGAACCATTTTAAAGACAATACCCACTTTAACCTGACACTCACCAGACCAACAACTCCAACTTTAACTCAACACTAATTGCTACACCAAGGCAAACACCGAAGGATCAACAATGAAACACACAAGGCCACAAGCATCACAACACTCCCTCAAAATCCAAGGCATTCTCAACACAACAATTCACACATACTTGCACGGTTTCGAGAGCAACCCGTTCGGCTCGGCGAAGCCACACGCAACTTTCCCCATAACACAGTCGGGAGAGGCGGTCGACCTCGTCGCGGAACACACTCTTCGCGGAACACATCGCAGACACAGCGTTTTACCGACACACGGAAGGCAGGGAAATCGCCTCTTCGCGGAACACATCGCGGACACAGCGTTTTACCGAGTGTTAGTCGGAAGGTAGGGAAACCACCTCTTCGAGGGACACATCGTTTTACCGACTCAAGGTCGGAAGGTAGGGAAACCACCTTTCTCATGTAACCAGAGCACTCACAATCACCATCACAACCACAACCACAATGATACTCACACAACAACACTTACTTACCATCACTTACTGACACCACACTCAACGTGGTAACCCTACCGGCTTAACCGGTATCCATTCCCCAAAGTCCACGGTTCAACAGATCATATAAACAGGGAAATAACCACACAAGTCACTAATATGCATCACTAAGTTCACCTCTACTCGTTTTCATGCTTATTATTTATTAACTGTTTAAACAACACAGAGCACACCAGCAGGCACAATCAGCAAACAATCCTACAGGCGCGACATGGCCCGATTCAACCGGCACGACAATTTTCCAAATCTACGGTACTACCAGGTTTGTAAATGTCCACAATTCATATGTCTACGCTAGTTATTCACATCCTACATGTATACTAGTTCTTTATCCGGTTATTACGTTTCCCTATATGCATTCTAGTACATTCGTAATAAAGTAGGGTTTCGAGGTATTTCCCTACCTCTCAGTCTCTATCTGGATCGCCTAGCTGCTGACGTCCGGGCCTACTCCGGTCTTCTTCACGCTCGGGGTAAAAGCCTGGTTTTAACAAAAAGGGACGGTAATCAGTCCCGGTCCAGTCCGTAACAGTCCTCTAATTATCAAATAAGTCCTTTAATTTAACCGTTAAGTCCTTGAATTTATCTGATCTAAGTCCTTTTAAGTTCTCCGATTTAAATCCGTTAAGTTAATTAATTAAATTAATTAATCACTGTCCTGACCCGGATCCGACCCTAATCCGAAACCCGGGCCCGAATCCGACCCGGTCCAGATCTCAGACCCGGACTTGACCCGAGCCCGACCCAGACCCAAATCCAGATCCTAGTCCAGACCCGAGTCAGATCCACGTCCAGGCCCGAGGCCCAGATCAAGTCTAGGCCCGAGTCTTGACTCTGGCCCAATCTTGTCCAAGGCCCAAGCCTGTCTCATCTTGGCCCAGGGCCAAGGCCTGGCTCGTCTTGTCCCGAGCTGGGAACGGAGGTGAGACGGGGCTAAGGTTCCGGTCCAGCTCCGGCGACGGCGGCAGAGGCGGAGTCAGGGGGTTTCTCGACGGCGGCGACAGCGTCAGGGGCTCGGAGGGACGAGGGATGGGTTGTTGGTGCGCGTTCAGAGCTCCTCAGTCCAGATCTGACGACGAGGAAGCTTCGCCGGCGTTGGAGCTTGGATCTGGAGCTCGAAACTCAGGTTGTGTCTCTCCGGCCGAGCTCGCCCCAAATCGAGCTCGCACGCTCGCGAATCTCAAGGAAGGACCACCGGGGAAGAAGAAACGAGCCTGGATTGAGGCTCACCTGCTCTGGAAAGCTCGTTGCTGGAGTAGCGTGGCTCGAGTGAGGGCGGCGGCGAGGTTCGCGTCTTCTCGAGGAGGAAGAAGGGAGAGAAAGAGGTTTCTGGCACGGGGGCGGTGTCTGGTGGTTAGGGACGGTCATGGTTGGAGAAATGGAGATCAGGCGAGGGAGGGTTGGAGCTCCGGCGAGGTTTCGAGGTCGAGAGAAGACGAAGGGAGGGAGAGAGAAGAGAGAGACGACGCTGTGGCTCGGGAATCGTGCGCGAAAGTGAGGAAGAAAGGAGACGCGAGCTAGGGTTAAGGCTGGGCTGGCGATCTGGGCTTGTCAGGCTGGGCCTAGTCCAGCTGATTTGGGCCAGGTCCTGGCTTGGCCCAAGTCCTCATTTCCTTTTTTTTGTTTTCTTTTTTTTTTGAATTCGATCCAAATTTTAACCCGTTCTCCACCCAACGTCGTTTTAAATTTATAAATTAAATATTAATTCCTGTAACCGGAGCGGTGTTTACAGAAGGGACTAAGGGGATAACTTAGGTGAAAGGGAGATATGAGCCTTTCATGAGTGCTCTAGAGGAACGAAGAAGGTCTGGTTCGTTCATAATTGTAAGAACCGCTCCCGGTCAACGCCGGTCAAAACGGCAAAAAACAGGAAAATTTAAAATTTTGGGACAAACACTTAAATGAACCTAAATTTGACCCCGAGTGTCATACCGGACTTAAGTTGACCCCCAATATCGACCAAAGTGAGTTCTGGGGGACTCAGGGCAACTTTCTGACCAATTTGGGAAATGTTGACTTTTTGCCGGAAAAGTCAACCGAGCGACGCTTTGGTCCGTTCGAGGTCCGTTTTGGATCCAAAAAGCTTAGCCGTCATTACAACGGTCTTAGTTGAGCCGTTTCCTTGTAGCCCGTGAAGTTTCGTAATATCTTGGAAAATGGGCCCGTCCGGGGCCCGAGACGACCGAATTTCGCGAATCTAACAGGGTGGGACCCACTTGCCACTTGTCACACAAGTGGTGGTGTTAGGTAACTTTGAACAAAACAAAAGGAAGACACAAGGGGGGTGGTCGGCCACATTCAAAAAAAAGGAAAAAAAGATAGAGGAAAGGAGAGAGAAAGAAGAGAGAAGAAGGAGAAAAGAAAAAGGAAAAGGAAGAAAAAAGTGTTAGGGTTTAGGGTTTTCCCAACGATCCAACCAACAGATCGTCTCAACGGTTGAAGAATCGAGCTCCCATCGTCATTCCTTACGGTGAGAACCTATTAGATTTTCGTTTTGATACGTTTGAAAGTTAGGGTTTGGGCTTAAACGGTTAAATATGGATGAGTCGAGGTGTAGGGTTCGTTGGGAACGTTTTGGAGCGAAAAGGATCGGTTTCCAGTGACCGGAGGCTCGGGGGAGCTCCGGCCACTGTGGGTGGTGGCTGGCCGGAGCTAGGACCGGCCACCATGGTGGTGAACCAGTCCAAGACCGGTCCAGCCACCCACGGCTAAGGGTGGCCGGGTGGGGCCCACGTGTCGGGTCTCAGGTTTTTCATGTTCGGGTGGTTTAGGACAATCCCCAAGTCGTTAATCCACACCCGGAACGAATTATGGATTTAAATTGTGAAAGTTAGAAATAACGGGTTTAGAAACTTTAAACGCGAATTAAATCGCTCAGAAGTCGGAAATTGATTCCGTCGATTGCATTGGAACCCTTGAATTATTCTAAGATCGTAGAAACGAAAACGGGAATTTTCGGAGCCCCGGAAAGGCGTTTTCCAATCCCGGGCAGATTCGCCGAGCCAGGCGAATCGGGCCTTTCCGGGCCCGTTGTTGACAATGTCGAGTAATTGGGAAGTTTGGGAGTGATCGACATTACCGGGGTTGCTTTTGGGCGTCTAATTCTTTAAAATTCAGCTTTGCCTGCGAACTTAAAAAGTGTTTTAATTGTGTTCTTGTTAGATCGTGTCGACGACCGCGAAAAGGGGAAGATAGGCGAGTGATCGCGAGCACGCCGGAGCTTGGGCGTGGACTTTTGGGAAAGTGTTACAAGGTAGGGAAAAGTAGCCGAATCTCGGCCTTGACTAGGGAAAGTTAAAAGTAGAAATGCATGTGACACCTAGTGGTGTCGTAGGATAAGTAAGTTTATCGAACACTAGAAATGCAGGCGACACTTAGTGGTGTCGTATGATACGTGAACGTATCGAACAATAGAAAGGCATGTGACGCTTAGTAGTGTCGTAGGATAAGTGAACTTATCGAACAATAGAAAGGCATGTGACGCTTAGTAGTGTCGTAGGATAAGTGAACTTATCGAACAATAGAAATACTGGTGGCATTTGGTTGTGCCCGGAGGTTGATTGATTTGTTTGTGTTTGTGGGTGGCCATGAGTTCCCATGGGGAGTTGAACCCGTATTTTATCGTTTGTGTGTCGTGGGTGGCCATGAGTGCCCGTGGGGAGTTGAACCCGTATTTTACTGTTCGTGTGTCGGTGGCCATGAGTGCCCGTGGGGAGTTGAACCTGTATTTTACTGTTTGTGTGTCGTGGGTGGTCAGGTGTGCCTTTGGGGTGTTGGACCCGTGTGTGTTACTGTTTGCGGGTCGTGGGTGGTCCTTTGGGGTGTTGAACCCGTGTGATACTGTTTCGTGTGTCGTGGGTGGTCATGTGTGCCTGTGGGGTGTTAAACCTTTGTTGTCACTATTTGTTGAACCTTGGGTGATGACTGTGATTGCATGGAGGTCGGGGGCCCGCCTGATGAAAAAGGGGTCCTGTGGTCGCGCGCGTGGGGGTTGGCTAGCCTTCCGACTAACCATTGGTAAAGTTTTGCATTCTTCGGCGATGAAGGGTGGCTCCCCTTCAGACCAGATATTGGAAAAGTATTGATGTATATATCGCTAACAGGTCGACCGCCTGGCCCGACTGAGTGTCGGGGAAAGTTGCGTGGGGCAGGCTCGAGCCCAGCCGGTTAGCAACCGGCACTGAGCAGCTGGAGTGCGATCCTTTGTGATCTTGTTTGTCGTGTGCGATCCTTTGTGATCTTGGGTGTTGCGTGGTTATTATTCGCGTCTTGGGTTGAGGTCGTAACCGCTGTGTCGGGTCTACATCACGTGTCCGGGTGTTGAGTTGGTTGGGGAAAGTAATAGTTCGTGTGACAGTCGGGTTATTTGAGTTTGGGGATAGTAGTCCCCGGTGTTTTGTTTGTTGTTGGTGTTTCCTGCATTTCTGCTAGTATGTCGTAGTCAGTCTGGTATCCGTGGTGGTGAGCGAACGCTCACCCCTAGCTGCTTTTCCTACAGGTACTGGTCGCGAGGCGGACTAGGGGAGCTCTCGAAGCTTGAAGAGCTGGGAGCGGGAGTCCGGGTTTTTGGGAGTTTAGCGACGTACACTTTGGTTTTTGTCCGATTGTTTTGGACTTGTTTTCAGTTGTAAAATATTATTTTGTTTAACTCAAAGTGGTGATTTTAAGCGGTTTATTAAAATGTTTGAAAATTGTTTTATTGTTTCACTGTTCGCGTTCCGGGTTCGGTCCTACTGAATTCGGGGCGTGACAGTTTGGTATCAGAGCTCTAGGTTTCATACCTCGGACTGTACGTCAATTAAGGTGGGGAGAGTTGAGCCTTGAAAGTCCCGTCGTGCGTGGGTTACGCAAGTCGAAAACCGTGTGTAGACCCGTAGTGACATGAGTCCTGGTTGTTGTTGTGTGTATGTGCAGTACTGTTATTACTGGCATACTGATTGTGTGTTGCTGCGTGAAACGTTTTTAAGTTGTCGCGACTCGAATCAGGAGCGCTCATGTGGTCGAACGTGACGGTGCTGATATCAAGTGGGTACAATTTAGTTCGGGGACGCCTGGACCGGGTTGTAACTACGTGATGTCAAAAATGAGATTTTATGATGAAAGGGAGAAAAGGTTTGAAATTGGTTGGCCTTGTGGGCTTGTGATTGCGGTTGGGTGACTTAAATTTGTCTGTAAGTCGTTGTGCGTGTGTTGTTAATGCGTGACGTTGTTCACGATTGTGTCAGGTCGTGTTGAGGTCTCCCTTACGTGAGCGAGTAATTGGTGCATTGATAGCGTGAGCAGTGTGGCGTTTTGATAACGAGTACGCTAGATTAGACATAGGCGGTGTGAACGCTAGTGTATTGAACTTGTCGTTGTGGTATAAGTTCGCAAACTAAGCGTTTGCGTGTATCCGTGTAGAGGATACCGACTACATGGCACGTGGCAGGAGAGGACGATCAGCTGGGGCACCGGGACGGGCGCCCACACGTGGCAGGAGGGGACGATCAGCTGGGGCACCGGGACAGATGCAAACCATCAAACCCCCTGAGTCCACGGAAGCCCAGGGTACTCCCGTCGGGGAGGACAGGAGGAACGACGCAAGACCGTCTGCGGGCACGCCCAGCGTCCCACCGGTAGCAGACTCGTCCACTGCGGCCGCTCTGGGAGAGTTGACCCGGACGGTGCAGAGCTTGGTGGCGAGCATCGTCCGTAGGGAGTCTGCATCGCCAGCTCCGGAGACAGTATCTGCGGCTGTTGCAGCCGATCCAGCGAGTCCCGTTCGGGCCGAAGGCCATACGGCCTGGACACTGCTGGATTTCTTGAAGCTGGGCATACCTACGTTCGTCGGGGAACCAAACCCCGACATAGCCGAGAGATGGCTGGAGCAGGTCACTCGGGACCTGAACACGTCGGGTATAGATGACGGTCACACCAGGGTGTCCTTTGCAGCTCACCAGCTGAGGGACAGCGCCTACCACTGGTGGGGGGGCGTACGGGACAGAGTCGGGGACGACTATAGTACCTTCGAGGCGGCCTTCCTAGAGCAGTATTTCCCCGAGTCGGCCAGGGCGGATCGACATCAGCAGTTCCTGTAACTGCAGCAGGACGGGGCATCAATGGCAGAGTATGAGGCCAGATTCACGTCCATGACCCGATTTGCACTAAAAATGGTGGCGACAGAGCTGAACCATTGCCGACGGTTCGAGACGGGGCTGAAGCCGATGATTCGGGATCGAGTCCTTGCCCTGAGGATTCGGGTGTTTACAGAGCTAGTGGACACGGCAGTGACAGTGGAGCGGGGTCTCCGAGAGGCAGCGAGGACCCGTGAGGTTCGACAGCGGCCGATCAGTATTGCGGGACCGTCCGATTCCCGAGATCAGAGGAGGCAGAGGACCGGGGGGTTCTTTCGGCCACAGGCTCAGTAGGGCGGAGCGAGACAGATGGGGTCGGTGGCGTCAGTAGGGCCAGTCGCTTCAGAGAGGGGGCCGATATGTTTTATCTGCGGGCAGCCAGGCTACATGCGGCGAGAGTGTCCGTTAGGAGGAGGGCCCGCCGCACCACCAGTGGTCAGACAGATAGACCAGGGTAGGGGACCGAGGGGCGATTGTGCCAGGTGCCATCGGTGTGGCCGGTTTGGACACCTAGTTAGGGTGTGCCCTGAGCGGGGCGGGGAGACGTCGGTGCAACGATCGCAGTTTTCGCACACCGTGCAATTACCCCAGGCTCGCCAGCATCAGAGTCAGCCGTCGAGGTTCTCGCAGCCGTCCACGAGCGCGCCAGTTCCGAGACAGCAACAGAGGTCTGCACAGCCAGCAGTCGGTGCGTCAGGTCAGAGGCAGCAGGCGTCGCAGGGTAGAGTGTACGCAGTTGCCGACTCCCGAGCCACATGATCCTCTACCTACCGTGAGACCATTCAGGGTACGTGTTTATTGTATCATTTGTGGGCGTTATTTTTATTTGATACCGGGGCGTCGCACTCGTTTATTTCGTCGAGTTGTGCTGAGAGGTTGGGGCTGAGTTTAGAGTCGTTGAGTCCACCCATGCGTCTGGACACCCCAGTTGGGGGTGCTGTGATGTTGACTAGGGTCTGTCGTGCCTGCGAAGTTAGAGTCGCAGACTGTCCCTACCCTAGTGACCTTCTCGTGCTGGGAATGACGACCTTTGACGTAATCTTGGGAATGGATTGACTGGCGAAGTACCAAGCCAATATCGACTGCTATAGGCGACAAGTGACAGTGTCAGAAGGCAACACGAAGGTTTCGTGTATTATGTTCAGTAAGAGCGCGGTTCTCCTGTCGGCTTAGTCCGTAGTGGAGGAAGTATCGGTCGTGCAGAGCCGAGAGCTACCGCGAGTGGTATGCAAGTTCCCCGAGGTCTTTCCTGAGGAGTTGAGCGGGTTACCACCAGTTCGTGAGGTGGAGTTCGGGATTGACCTGATGCCGGGAACGACAGCGATATCGATGGTGCCTTATAGGTTCGCGCCATCAGAGTTGACTGAGCTGAAGCGTCAGCTCAAGGAGCTTTAGAAGAAGGGGTTTATCCGTCCGAGTGTATCGTCGTGGGGAGCACCAGCACTCTTTGTGAAAAAGAAGAGTGGAGAGCTTCGGATGTGTATAGACTACCGGAAGCTGAACCGGGTTACGGTGAAGAACTGATACCCGATGCCGAGGATTGACGACTTGTTCGATCAGTTGAGAGGGTCGACATGCTTCTTGAAGATCGATCTGCGATCCGGATATTACCAGTTGCGAGTCCGGGAGGGGGACATTGCAAAGACTGCATTCCGGACATGCTATGGGCATTACGAGTTCTTGGTGATGCCATTTGGACTGACGAACGCACCTGCAACGTTCATGGATCTGATGAACAGTATATTCCGGCCGTTCTTAGACCAATTTGTGGTGGTGTTTGTAGAAGACATCTTGATCTACTCGCAGAACGCGGTGGCACATGAGGAGCATCTGAGGTCTGTTCTGACCCTGCTGCGCACACATCAGCTATATGCCAACCTGGAGAAGTGCGAGTTTTGGCTCGCTGAGGTGAAATTCCTCGGTCACATTGTATCCCGTAACGGTATACTGGTCGATCTGACGAAGATCGACGCGGTTTCGAAGTGGGCTAGGCCCACGAGTGTCTTCGAGATCCGCAACTTTCTGGGGTTGGCAGGATATTATCGACGGTTTGTCCAGGATTTTGCGCGAATAGCCGCGCCTATGACTATGTTGACGCGCAAGGGAGTCGGGTTTGTGTGGACAGAGGATTGTGAACGTGCGTTCACGGAGTTGAAGACTCGTCTGACTACCGCTCCAGTATTGGTAGTGCCAGAGCGAGGGATCGGGTATGAGGTCTATTGTGACGCATCCGGGGAAGGACTGGGATGTGTACTGATGCCGTTGGGTAGAGTTGTTGCTTATGACTCCAGGCAGTTGAAGACACACGAGCGCAACTATCCTACCCATGACTTGGAGCTAGCAGAAGTCGTGTTCGCGTTGAAGGGTTGGCGGTATTATCTGTACGACGAATGATTTCAGGTGTTCTCGGATCACAAGAGCCTCAAGTACATCTTTTCCCAACGAGACCTGAACATGCGCCTGCGGCGATGGATGGAGCTACTTGAGGAGTACGACTTTGAGCTACACTACCATCCGGGTAAGGCGAACGTGGTTGCCGACGCCCTGAGTAGGAAGTCGGTTCCGAGTCTTGCTAGCATATCAGTCCGAGAGTGGGACATGATGAGGAACTGGGCACGTTCGGGCTTGAGCTAGATGAGGTTACTGGTGGCGTGGCCATGTGCTCATTGGTGGCTCAGCCCTCACTACTTGCCCGAGTGTTGGAGGCGCAGTCGGAGGATGTCGAGATGTTAGAGATCCGAGAGAGGGTCGTCAACGGTGATGAGGCGGAAGGCTGGGAACTCAGTGCTGATTGGGGGTTACGGTATCGAGGAGGATTGTTCGTGTCGGGCAACTGTAGAGATGACGTGTTGCGAGAGTCATATCATTCGCGTCTTACAGTGCACCCGGGTAGCACCAAGATGTACCGCGACATCAGGCGGCACCCGGGTTTGTGTCGAGATGTCTCACCTGTCAGCAGGTGAAGGCCGAACATCAGCGACCTGCCGGACTATTGCAGCCGCTGCCGATTTCCCAGTGGAAGTGGGAGCACATCACGATCGACTTCGTGAGTGGATTGCCGAGATCGCCGAAGGTACATGATGCGGTATGGGTGGTAGTCGATCGGTTGACCAAGTCGGCCCATTTCCTGGCCATGAGGATGACTGATCCGGTCGACAAGTTGAGCGCCTTTACATTCAGGAGATAGTGCGTCTCCATAAAGTCCCTGTGTCGATAGTGTCTGACAGGGATCCTCGTTTCACGTCCAGATTTTGGCCGAGTCTGCAGACCGCGTTGGGGACCGAGGTTCTACTCAGTACAGCACACCATCCCCAGGCAGACGGCCAGTTCGAGAGCACGATTCAGATTTTGAAGGACATGCTGCGGGCATGTGTGCTAGACTTTAGGGGGTCGTGGGAGACCCACCTACCGTTAGTCGAGTTCGCCTACAACAACAGCTTCTAGGCCAGTATTGGGATGGCACCGTTCGAAGCATTGTATGGTAGGCCGTGTCGATCGCTAGTGTGTTGGGCAGAGGGTAGAGACAAGAGTCTACTAGGGCCAGAGCTCGTCCGAGAGACGACAGAAAAGGTCGCGCTGATACGTGAGCGGTTGAAGACCACACAGAGTGGGCAGAAGAGCTACGCCGACAGACGACGCCGACCTCTCGAGTTCGCAGTCGGTGATCACGTGTTCCTGAAGGCGAGCCCGAGGAAGGGGCTGGTACGATTCAGCCGCGGCGGAGTCAAGTTAGCCCCGCGGTATATCGGCCCTTTCGAGATCTTGAGCAGAGTGGGAGTAGTGGCATATCGTCTGGCATTACCACCGCAACTTGGGAGGATTCATAACGTCTTCCACGTGTCCCAGTTGCGGAAGTACAATGCGGACCCCTCCCACGTCATTGAGTCGGAAGATATCGAGGTGGCTGACGATGTCTCTTATGAGGAGCAGCCGGTTCGAATCATGGACACACGGGAGCAGGTCCTGTGTGGCAAGGTGATCCGCCTGGTACGGGTGCAGTGGCGACACCACGGGGCTGAGTCTACTTGGGAGCGCGAGGACGAGGTTCGCGCGAAGTACCCCGACCTGTTCGACTCCGGAGGTACGTTTGTTTTAAATTTCGCGGACGAAATTCCTTTAAGGGGGTAGATTGTAAGAACCGCTCCCGGTCAACGCCGGTCAAAACGGCGAAAAACAGGATAATTTAAAATTTTGGGACAGACACTTAAATGAACCTAAATTTGACCCCGAGGGTCATACCGGACTTAAGTTGACCCCGATATCGACCAAAGTGAGTTCTGGGGGACTCAGGGCAACTTTCTAACCAATTTGGGAAAGGTTGACTTTTTGCCGGAAAAATAAAACCGAGCGACGTTTTGGCCGTTCGAGGTCCGTTTTAGATCCAAAAAGCTTAGCCGTCGTTACAGCGGTCTTAGTTGAGCCGTTTCCTTGTAGCCCGTGAAGTTTCGTAATTTCTTGGAAAATGGGCCCGTTCGGGGCCTGAGACCGCCGAATTTCGCGAATCTGACAGAAAAATATCTACAAGATATTTTGTTTAAAGGGTGGGACCCACTTTCCACTTGTCACACAAGTGGTGGTGTTAGGTAACTTTGAACAAAACAAAAGGAAGACACAGGGGGGTGGTCGGCCACATTAAAAAAAAAAGGAAAAAAAGAGAGAGAAAAAGGAGAGAGAAAGAAGAGAGAAGAAGGAGAGAAGAAAAAGGAAAAGGAAGAAGAAAGTGTTAGGGTTTAGGGTTTTCCCGACGATCCAACCAACGGATCGTCTCAACGGTTGAAGAATCGAGCTCCCATCATCACTCCTTACGGTGAGAACCTATTCGATTTTCGTTTTGATACGTTTGAAAGTTAGGGTTTGGGCTTAAACGGGTTAAATATGGATGAGTCGAGGTGTAGGGTTCGTTGGGAACGTTTTGGAGCGAAAAGGATCGGTTTCCGGTGACCGGAGGCTCGGGGGAGCTCCGGCCACCGTGGGTGGTGGCTGGCCGGAGCTAGGACCGGCCACCATGGTGGTGAACCGGTCCAAGACCGGTCCAGCCACCCACGACTAAGGGTGGCTGGGTGGGACCCACGTGTCGGGTCTCAGGTTTTTCGTGTTCGGGTGGTTTAAGACGATCCCCAAGTCGTTAATCCACACCCGGAACGAATTATGGATTTAAATTTTGAAAGTTAGAAATGACGGTTTTAGAAACTTTAAACGCGAATTAAATCGCTCGGAAGTCGGAAATTGATTCCGTCGATTGCATTGGAACCCTTGAATTATTCTAAGATCGTAGAAACGAAAACGGGAATTTTCGGAGCCCTAGAAAGGCGTTTTCCAATCCCGGGCAGATTCGCCGAGCCGGACGAATCGGGCCTTTCCGGGCCCGTTGTTGACAATGTCGAGTAATTGGGAAGTTTGGGAGTGATCGACATTACCGGGGTTGCTTTTGGGCGTCTAATTCTTTAAAATTCAGCTTTGCCTACGAACTTAAAAAGTGTTTTAATTGTGTTCTTGTTAGATCGTGCCGACGACCGCGGAAAGGGGAAGCTAGGCGAGTGATCGCGAGCACGCCGGAGCTTGGGCGTGAAATTTTGGGAAAGCGTTACGAGGTAGGGAAAATTAGCCGAATCTCGGCCTTGACTGAGAAGGGTCTAGCTTTAATCGCCACAACATTGGGAAAGAGGAAAGGAAATTTTGAGGACCATATTGTAGAGATTAGTCCATCGAGTCATACGGTACATGACGATTTGTCAATGTTAACAACGAGGGTTTCCAAGAAATACCCTTGGGCCTAATGATAATCTTAGGTTAGAACTATTGAGGGTTTGGGAACCCTTAACCCAAACAATTCCTTATAGAGTTGTGTACTTGAAAGAGACTTGGCATTGTACTTATAAGAAAGAGAAAATACAGTGGGAAGAAGATCTGAAGTATTCAAAGAAGTGTGGGGATGGAGGGAGCACTCGTGGTCTACAATCAAGGAGTCGTTGGGGCATCGTCATGTTATGGAAGTGTAAGGAGGAAGGGAACCTTCGAACGTATTCGAAAATTGACATCGACATGGACGTCACAGACATTGAAGGGAGAACAGTCTGGATCACTGGGATGTTTAGGGAACCCCGTAGGGATAAGAGAGCCCAAACGCGAGACTTACTACGTCAGTTGGCTGCACACAATAGTCGGCCTTGGCTAGTCGTGGGGGACATCAATAATATCCTCAATAACAACGATATTAGGAGAGGTCACTCCTACCTGGAGTAACTTCTAAGTGGATTCAAATACACGATAGAGGATTGTGGATCACAGGACATGGACATATTAGGGTACCGATACACATGGGAGAAAACAAAACAGGAACCAGAAAGAGTAGAAATTCAGCTAGACAGAGCATTTACGGACATAAGATGGATTAATCTATTCCAAGATATAAGACTCATGCACAAGGGACTATCCCCATCGGGACACATCTCTATCATATTATACGGACCCAGAGAAATAATTATTAGTTGCCCGAGACTATTCCAGTTTGAGAAGGCTTGGGGGAGAGATGAAACCTGCAAAGGTTTGGTATAGGAAGCATGGATGCATGGAGGGAACCAGTCCATTATGGACCATTGAGCCATGGTGGAGGATGTGTTGACGCAATGGAGGAGGCTGAACCCTGAACCATTGAACAAACAGATTGAGACCTTATATGAGGAAATGAACAAAGTGGGTCAAAGGTGGGATTATGCTAGTGGGGCAAGAGTCCAAGATCTTCGGAAGAAGCTTAACGAGCTGAGACTGAAGAGGAACGGTATGTAGAGATAGAGGGAAAGAAGCATTGATTGAGGGATGAGGACTCAAATACGAGATACTTCCACGTAAAAGCCACTGCTCATAGAAGGCATAATCGCATCACATCATTGAAGGACGAAGAAGGACTCATGATCGGTTGGGGGACGAGTTTAGAGGAGGTTATGGAACTAGCTGATTCCCACAACAGTTATGAAGGAGGATAATATAGAGCTCCGACGGCCAGTTACAAGTGAGGAGGTGCGTAAAGCAATGTTCAGTATGGAGGCTCTTAAGGCACCGAGTCTGGATGGATTCAACTCGGGGTTCTACTAATGCTACTGGGGTATATTGGTAGATTAGGTGACATTGATTGTCCGGGAGGTAGTTCACACGGGTCAATTACCACAGTCGATAAATGACACCAACTTGGTGTTGATCCCGATGGTTAAAAGACCCCAGACCATAGGGTAGTTCAGACCTATATCATTATATACGATTTTGTACAAGATTTTCTCAAAGGTGATGGTCAATCAGATGAAGGTCCTCTCGGGCGCGATCTCATAGTGCTTTCATACAAGACATGCTTATTAAAAATAATGGTATTATTTATAGAGATGTTCTACATAATCTACGAACACGAAGGAAGGGGCAAACATGGGTCATGGCGATGAAGGTAGACATGGGCAAGACCTATGATCGGGTTGAATGAAGGTTTTTGGAAAGAATAATGACCATGGAGTTTTCCAGTGATTGGATTCGGTTGGTCATGTAGTGTAAGTACGGACCGAATGTGGGTGATAGATGAGGGTCGTCAGATTGGTCCGACTGTGTTGTCCGAAGGGATAAGGTAGGGGGTTCGCTTTTCCCTTACTTTTTTTATCACGTGTGTGTAAGTGCTTTCCCGGTTCATCTCTAAAACGGAGAGGGATGCTGGCATTCAGGGAGTTCGGGTGGTCCATGGAGCGCTAAGGATATCACACTTTTTCTTCGCGGTTGACAACTTCATGTTCTCTTGGGCCACAAAAGTTGAGGCAACCAGCTAGAAACAATTGTTCAGAATCTACGAGACGACCTCGGGTCAAAAAATCAGTGTGTAGAAGTCCTCCGTCATGTTTAGCCCAAACACAAGTGAGACGACTAAGAGCAACATTGTTGCTAGCTTAGGGATGACAGAGGTTATCGACACATGCATATACCTAGGTCTCCCGTCGGTGCTGAATATGAGTCTTATTTGAGTTTATCAAGAATAAGACCATGCAGAGATTATGCAGTTGAGATGAGATGTTACTAAGTAAAGTCGGGAAAGAGGTGCTCCTGAACGCAGTTATTCAGGCTCTTCTAACCTATGCAATGGGAGTCTATTTGCTGCTCTAGGGATTGATACAGGATATTGAGGTGGTGATGAACTAATTCTGGTGGAGTCACAACTCGAGAACTAAGAAAGGTGTTTGTTGGCATCAGTGGGTGTGTGTGTTGGGTTTTAACAAACGTAACGCAGCGAAAATTAAAAAAAATAATCTAAAACCCAAAAGCCGGATCTTGTAATTCGATTAACTGATAAGAAAATGAATAGAAATGGTTACCTCTTGTAGTTTCGGTGCCTGGTTCGAGACGGGGACCCTTGATTAGAAACGCTTTTGTATTCTTTGTGATTGAGACGCCTCCAACAGGATTCGCCCTCTGCAAGTATCCACACGAACAAACCCGATGTGTGCTAGCACTTATAATTCTCAAAAGGGTACATTCCACCTCAATACCCTAACTATCGTCTTATTTCACCTCAATACCCTAACTATTTTTCGTGGCACCTCAATACCCTATAATGACATTTTCCGTCACTTTAGTACCCGCCGTCAACTTTCCATCCATTTTGGATGGAAAGTGGTCATGTGCTTGGCACATGACCCCAATTTTTTTTAAATGACAAATGTACCCTTGTTATGTTAAAACCCTAAATTCTATTTTCTTTATTCATTTTCTTTCTATTTCTTCTCTCTACCTCTTCTCTCTACCTCTTCTCTTTTTCTCTCGCTGCCATGGCTGAGTTCATCTTCGGTGAGCAAATACATGCCACCACTCGCCCCGCCGCTGTCGAGAATACACGCCCGAGCTCAGATCCTTGTCTGTCTCTTCTTCTCCACTCGGGTTCAGATCTCAAAGCCACGCCGGCGTTGACATCGGCTTCTCCATCCCTCGAACCCACGCCTGGTTATCCCTCCAGATCTGAAACCGTGAGAGGCAACTACTACTTCCCCACTCTGTCTCTCCTCAAAACAGTCTGCTACATATCCCTCCAGATCTGAAACCGTGTGTTCTTTTCACCAAATCATGTTTTGGGCTCTCTCGTTGCTTAGCTCTCACTGTTTGTGGGTCTTTTCTAATCTAACCCCTTTTCCTTTGGGTTTGCTTCAAGCTACCAATCTTTTGATTCCTTTTGATTTGTTAATCTTTGCTAATCTGACCCCTTCACCAAATCATATTCTGATTCCTTTTGATTTGTTAGTCTGGGAAGCAAAATGAACAAAAAGAAACAATCTGGGTTTGAGTTTGATTTTCGTTTCTGAAAGAACAAAAGGAATTAAAAATAAATCATTTTTGAAAAATTAATGAATTAGTATTGGTTTTAAAAAATTAATAAAAAACTGATTTTATAATATAAAAAACTGATTTTATAATAAATATACTGATTTTATAATAAAAAACTGATTTTATAATAAAAAAAATCTGATTTTATAAAAAGTAAACTGATTTTATAATAGAAAAAAACTGATTTTATAATAAAAAACTGATTTTATAATAAAAAAACTGATTTTATAATAAAAAAACTGATTTTATAATAAAAAAACTGATTTTATAACAATAAAATATGATTTTATAATAAAAAACTGATTTTTTAACAATAAAATATGATTTTTAAAAATAAAAGTGAACTTTTGTAGTAAAAATTGAATTTTGAAAAATAAAATCTAATTTTTAAAAATTAAAAACAGATTTTTATAATATAAATAAATAAATATAATTTTTGAAAATCAATGGCATTGGTTTGAAAATTTGACTGTTAGTGAGGGGTATTTTGGACTTTTCAAGCATTTTCCATCCAAAATGGATGGAAAGTTGACGGCGGGTACTAAAATGATGGAAAATGATATTCTAGGGTATTGAGGTGGCACGAAAAATAGTTAGGGTATTGAGATGAAATAAGACGATAGTTAGGGTATTGAAGTGGAATTTACCCTTCTCAAAACAATTTTGAGTACTAAAAGAAATTGTCTAGTTTTTGGTAGAACACACTCTCTCTCTCGCACAAAAACAAAAGGATTATATTTTAACTAAGAAGCCTTAACCGTATACACTGTTCTCAGTTTTTGTGTATTTTGTTTCTTAAAAAATTAAAAACCAAAATATCACCAACTACTTTGTACGTAAGTAGTGGTAGCTAAAATTAGAAGATCTTAAAATCTTTTTACCATGAGTTAAAACTAGAGGATAATAATCCTCATCCAAGTATAACTACATGCCATCTCTTTTAATTATTTATTTAAAATAAAATTAAAACCAAAAGGAAAGAGATCATTCAAAATATAACTACCACTACATGTAAACCTTTTCAAAGTTTAAAAAAAAAAAATAATAAATAATCTTTCAACTATTTTCTTCGACCTTAAAACCACATATACTAAAATCAAAATTTAAAAACACTTTTAAAATTTAATTCAATATATTTACTATATCAAATCTCATTTGATATCAATTCTACCAAAAATTATTACTTTAAATTTAAATAATAATCTAGACAAAAAAATACATTTATTATATTTATCACATAAATATATTTTCATATTTAATTGGACTTCTAAAACTCCAATTCATTTATTTTGGGCTTGCTCTATGTGTGACCCTACAGGTTCATATAACGTTGGTAGTGGGACTAAAATTTCTATTTAGCCCACAAGTCATAATTGGCCTATAGCAAGACATCATGACTATCCAAAGTTATATGAAGATCGACAATACGATTCAACTTTTTACCGTTAATATCTTAATCTCTTTGTCATCGATATCTCGATCGAATATAAGGCATATGATCGTCATCCTTATTTTATTCGATCGTTAGTTTCTTGATCTTAAGTAGACTGTAAGTGATAACTCATTATCGATTCGCATGGCCATGCATTTCCACAGTCTCACTTATCAAGGGGGCCAAACGATATCTCTCATATTTACATGAGTGACAAATCCCTTATCAATTGCTCACATTCCTCACATAGCCAATTATGTATTCAACAACAATCTTTATTGTTGCCCGGTTAAAGACAACGTTGAACTGCGTCAAGACACACAACCACCTATGTAGAAAGCCATGACGACTATAAGGTCAAAGGACTTAAGTCATATTACGGTACTGAGAAATACTCATGACATTTCCTATGTAGTATTCTCACAGTAGGTCATCTAATACCATTTCCCTAAATGGAATCTATTATTTGACTTCATATCCAATATGAATGATCAGTAAAACGTGATCATTAGCCAACATCATACTAGTCTTAGTATATCAGTAAGACCAAGGATCAATGGAATAATACTCTTTATTCATCTAAGAGTTTTACTATCAAGTCACATACTTGATGATCTTAGAAAGAGCTGATTATTCACGCAATTAACATTTAACAAAATGATAATGAAAGGGCCAATGTATTAATAAATGATAATTTCATACATGAAAAGATTGGCCTAAGGCATAAAACTAACAGTGTGCTCTACGATCATAAGCAGAAGTGCAGGATGGGATTTAAGCATCTCCTCGAATTAAATTTAGCACTACTAGGTAAGCAAGGGTGGAGGTTTTTGCAGAACCCATCAAGTTTGGTGGCTCAAGTTTTGAAGGGGAAGTACTATCCAAGTTCGAACTTTCTAGTAGCAAGGCTGTGATTGGGAGACAATTGCATTTGGAGAGCATCATGGCTGCCTAAGAGATGGTTCGGTAGGGGGATCGGAAGAGGATCATATATGGTCAGGGCACTCGAATTCACAGGCAGTCGTAGTTACCTATAGATTCAAGAGTTGTGGAGGGCTCGGTGGTAGGAATTGAGGGTTGGTCAGTTGCCCGTTTATTGGAATCGGGGAGGATCGGGTGAAACAAATATTTGACCGAGGGCTCTTTCCACATGTTGAATGCGTAGGCGACTTAAAACATTATGTTGCCAAGGTATTGTAGGTATAGGGATTCTTAGTTCTAGAGAGGCTGTAAGGATAGCTTGTACCGAGTTTGGGACGTTTACATGGAACTGTAAAGATAGAAGGGGAGCGGGAGGAGAGCGTCATGAATGTGTTCAGGAAGCGTCTTTGGGCTATGTAGGTTCCCGGAAAGGCTCGACATCTGGCTTAGAGGCTCCTGAAGGGTTCGCTTCGTACAAATGTGAACCTACTGATTAGATTTGTCTAGATTCTTGTTACCTATGGGGTCGACAAAAATGCGGAGAAGAAGAAACACGTTTTGGTTTACTATCTGAAGGAAAAGGAGGTGTGGGAGCTTACCTCCCAGGTTATGCATCTGAGAAGTCTAAGGCTCAAGGCGTGGTTGGAGGATTGTTGGGAGAGGGAGAGGAAGGACGATGCGAAATGAGTAGTGGATGGATGCAGTAGTTGTGGAGGGCTCGCAATACCTTAGTATGGAACGACCAGGATGGATTGGAAAGGGCAGTCAAGGAGACGGTTCTAACACTAGTGAGGGTATGAGGCACATGCTAGGGTGGATGGGAGTCGAGCGTAGAGGAAATCAACAGATGGGACCGCCGCCAATAAGAACCCTCAAAGTACATGTTGATGGGGCTCTTCTCAGTCCGAAGCTGGGAGGACGGGATGATATATCGGGGGAGGATAGTGTGGCCAAAACGACAAGATGCTTGTTGTTCTCGAGAACGGTCAAGCCTGAGATAGTCGAACTCCTGTGTAACCAAGAGGCTTTGGGGTGGATTGTGGGTTGCAGGTGGTGGAATGTACGTACAGGTTGAGTACGACTGTCAAAGGAGTTAGTATGAGGTTTATAAGAAGATCAGAGAATTAAACGACCCACTCATTGGCCTGTCACACTCACGAGTGGAGTCGTATAGATTGATCTATCGATAATATCTTGTTGCTTTGTTAAGTATGTTGAACCCTGATTAATACAATCCTATATTTCTTCAAAATTAATATTTCATATTATCAATTAAATTTAAGCATTTATTATGAATTATCTAAATACATAACTTTAACTAATTTAAAAGCTAATTAAACCAAAACTGTCACGCCCCAAATCCGTTTTGACCGGACTCGAGACGTGACCTGAGTTGAAATAAAAAGAAATCATAAACGATAGATAAAAGTTCCAAAATCTCATACGAACTCCGTCAAAAATCGACACATAAATAAATAGTTTAAAAACATCGTGAGTCACAGCTCAACATAGATGGTCAAATAAAAGATGTTCAATACAAGAGACTAACATAATTCTAGTAAAACCCAAAGAAGTCCAAAAGCTCCCGAGCCTTGACTTCCCTCGACAACCGGTACTCCTGTAAAACAGTTAGAAACCAAAGGGGATGAGCTTACGCTCAGTAGGAAAAACCTTAATAACTCAACCTTTACGTTAAAGACAAATTGCTTACAAATGTAAACCGAACAACAGAACAATATAATAAATAAGGAAGTGATAACGAATCAGAAATAATTACAACAACGTTATAGTATCCAAGTAACAGTGACATAAATAAGTTTATAATAATTACTTTAAAGGGACAATAAAAGTAAACTGGGAATTATCAGTATCTTGCCAATCACTTGCCTTCTCAAGCCTCCGATCCGTGGATACATTCTGGGATCACTTCGGTTCCCAAAATCCGATCCACCAGAGTATCCACATCACATCAGATTTTCCCTCGGTCCAGAGGAGGTACATGCATCGAGGCATCGAAACTAATTCGGAAATGCCACCTAAGGACCATATGTCATGGGGGACCAAGTAGTGCATCCACTGGGATGCAGTTCCTTGGGGTGAAACCATAAGTAATCCTTTCCCCGCAGGGTAAACTGTCCAATTGCCCGCATGCCCAATAACCAATGCCCCGCAGGGTCCAATAACCAACTGCCCGCAGGCCCAATAACCAATGCCCCGCAGGGTCCAATAACCAAATGCCCACAGGCCCAATAACCGATGCCCCGCAGGGTCCAATAACCAAATGCCCGCACGCCCAATAACCGATGAATATCCCGCAGGATCTGCCAATAATCAACTCTCATAATATCCAGTAACCAAAGAATATCCCGCAGGATCGGCCAATACTCAACTCTTATAATATCCAGTAACCAATACCCTCAGGCTCTAAACTCAGTCATTAACTCACTGTATCTGTCCAACTCCAACCACCTCATCGGCACCGGATTACTAGACTCATCGTCCTAATTGTCATCGTCCTAAACGCTTAGTATTGAAAGCACACTTCACTAATTGTCATCGTCCTAAACATGCATACTAGACTCATCCATTTATTAGTAATTGAAAGACGACGATTCTAGTTATTCGCATCCTATATGCAATTTTAGGACATTTCTGATTTTATTATCCTAATCATGCATACTAAGCGTTAATTAAACAATTAAGATTTTCCCTACCTTGTGGTCTTCCTACGAACAAATACTCCTATCAACAGCTGTCCGGCTAGCCTCGGCTCCTCGGGCGAAGTCCAAGCTCTCGAGCGAGGTCCAAGCCTGGGTTAAACAGGCAAACGTCCAATCAGTCTCGGTAGTACAAGGGTACTCAGAAAGTCCAAAATTGTCTTTTAAATATCCAATTTTAACCATTTAAATTAATTAAATTAATTAATTTAAAGCCTGACCCGGATCCGACCCGGATCCAGACCCAACCCGGATCCAGACCCACCCCGAACCCGGAACACGGCCCGGACCCGTGTCAGGCCCGAATCCTGACTTAACAAGATCTGGGCCTGGCCCAGGTCTTCGCTCGTTGGCCCAAGACCGTCCGGCCCAAGACCGTCCGGAACCTGGTCCAGCCCACGAGAGCTCGGTCTGAGCTGGTTTCAGCTCCGGCGACATCAACGGTTCTCCGGCCACCGTCCACGGTGCTGGAGAGGCTCGCACAGGGAGGAAAGAAGGCGGAGACGAGCGCCCGGCTCCCGGCGACGCGTGGACGTGACGGCGATGGCTCAGGCGAGACCCAACACCCGTCCTCGTCTCAGATCTGACGGCTCGAGGTCGCCGGCAAGGGTTTCCGACCAAACCTGCTCGAATCGAGCTCGAAAACGGGTGATTTCTGTCACGGCGAAGTCAAAGAAGAAGGAGAAGGCGGCGGGGAAAGGTTCGGACCTACCGTTGCTCGTCTCTATGTCGAAACGCGTCCGGCAACACAAACCCGGAGAAGCCTCTCCGGCGAGGGTTCGGTTTGGGCGAACGGTGGCTCGGTGCGAGGACGGAGAAGGGGTGACTGAAGGGGAAGAAGTAGAAGCTGAGGAAGGAGAAGGATGACGACGAGGGAAGGACGGCGGCAAACCGATCGGATTCGTAGAGAGAGGGAGGGAGAGAGTTCGTTGGAGGCGATGAACAGTACTCTGCAGCTAGGGTTTGACCCTGAAATACCGACTCCAGAGGGCTGGGCCTCGTGCCTCAGCGAACCGGGCCAGCGTCCCTGGTTTGGGCCCGGCCTGGCCCAAACTACCCTTCAGTCCAGCCTTTCCCAAACCCTTTTTTTTTACTTTTCTTTTCAAATAAACCTTGTTGCAAATAACCACCCTCACGTTTCCTTTTGTAAAAGATTAACCCACTTTAATTTTTCCGGTATTTACAAAAACATTTATACGTAAAATAATTAGCTTCATCAACAAAAAGTAATTAACGAACTAATATAAAATGAATTCATAATATTATACATAAGTACATAGAATATGTGATCAATCCGACTCAACCAAGCGATGGTTCTATGGCTGAGAAAATAATAAAAATTGACTGGACGTTTCAGTCCCTGAGACTCGCACAACATGCAAATAGCAAAAGAAGGCAAAATCTTACAGTTGTGCACTCCAGCAGGACCGGCTAATGATTATTAGGTCCTAAAGCGAGAATTGATCGATGTCTTTTTTTCTTTATGAAATAATATAATAATAAAATACGTAAACATGTTCGTATAGAAAGATTGTACTAGATGATATTAAACAAATGAGATTGAACATCTATTTATAACACTCAAAATCTAAAATGAATGATGAAAATTAATTTCTAACAAGACAACCTTTATGGATAAGATGTACCGTCTAGAATTCCATACAAAAATCTAAAAGCTTAAGGATTCACGTTTATCTATAAACACGATACATTCATGTCAAGTTAAAATATGACAGGTTCAAGATAATCCTTTGGGTAAACTACAAATACCTACCCCAAACGTGTAGCGTTTAACTGATACTTACCCTAAAGTTATTTTTAACCGATACCTACTCAGATGTTTAGATATATAATAAATAGCCTAAGCTGTCAGCTAAAATGACGAAAATACCCTCAGTGATTTTTTAAATAAAACTGAAGTGATTTTTTAAATAAAACTTAAGTGATTTAATAAGTAAATATATATTTATAACAAAAATGATTTTTAAATATTTTTTTTTAATAATTAGTGAAGTGTAGTTGAGGGTATTTTCGTCATTTTAACTGACGGCTTGGGCTATTTGTTATATAATTAAACATCTGAGTAGGTATCAATTAAAAAAACTTTAGGGTAAGTATCAGTTAAACGCGACAAGTTTGGGGGTAGGTATTTGTAGTTTACCCTAATCTTTTTTAATAAGAGAATATTGGTATTCTTTAATATTTATCTTTGGATGCATAGTTTCATTATTTGAATGTCTGAGAAATTGGTTTATAAAATACTAATGGAAGTATGAGATATCAGATCAATCATTCAATGGATTTCTTGTATGTTTGTTTTGCATTCTTTCTGCTTTGATTAAATATTTATACCTAATATTGGATTTTTTTCCAATTTTTCCAATTTACTTTTCTAGATTATTTTTGTTTTTGCATTTCCGTAATGAAGTTGATAAATTGATTGTGATTCCTCAAACAAGTATTATAGTGTATTGATATATAAATATCCGCACTTCTTTTTTTGATGTGTTCCATTGTTTTTATCCCTATTTTTAATTCACTGATCATTGATAAATTGAACTTGCATGTTTTGTTTCGTTAACGATAGTTTTTCACTGGGAAATAAACATTCATAGAGTTTTTAGAATGTTCAACCATCAAGAAAAATTGTCTTCCATTTGGATGAAAAATGTTTTTCTGAAAAACATACTTGAATAGAGATCAAAATTAAGCCTAAGAGCATCCACAGTGAGCTGGCTGGGAGCCGGTTGGGAGCAAATAAGAGGAGAAATAGTCCAAAAAAAGAGGAAAGAGAGTCGATGGTGAAATTGGTTCCAAAATGGTGATTTCTTCAATCTCCATATAATTTGATAATCTAAATTTGGTTCATTCGTTACTTATAAGAGCCATTGAAGCTGATGCTGCTGCTGCCTTTCACAATATTAATTTAATGTCTCAAAATTTATTCTTGATGTATAACAATCTAAGTTAGGTTGCTTAATATGGACAGTTTGGACTGTATTAGTGCTTGTTTAATACATGCATGTTGTTGGATTAACCTGCAAGAAAATAATAGATGAGAAAACATGAGATATCACAAGGTATTGTTTGTACATTACTGCACAGCTTGGTGGTAATTACAATGAATCATATACTTAATTGGCATGTTTTCAGCATTTTCATTGCACCAAAGTGATCTATGTAGGTTTGCATCTGCATATAGTTTATTCAATAAATGTAGGATGCCACCACCAAAGAAAGTGAAGATAGTCTATTTCTTTGCGAAGCACTTTGATGGTGAGCAAATTGGCCCCAATACAGCATAACAGGATTCCCCGATTGCTTCAGGGATGTCAGGGAGCAGCCATCTATGTCGGGGGTCGTTGGGGCCGATCGTCGATGTGGGTGAGTCTACGGCGTCGGTCTCGAGTGCTAAGGACGCCCCCAACATCCGGTCTAAGAAGAAACAACCTGAAGTGAATGGTGATTGTTTGATTGCTGAACTCGCAGGCCCCTCCAAGAAAAAGAGGGGTGGTCATCGGGGACTTGTCACGACCAGCCGCACTGATCAGCTAGTCCGTACTTCGAAGAGTAAGGTGAGTATGACTTGGGATACGGTCAGAGAAAGGCCATGTTGTAGCAACGGGTTACAACGTCTCGCGTCAGATCTCGGGGCTATCGTACGCAACTATGTGGCGATGGTAGGCGCGTGGTCCGAACTCGATGCTCGAGGACGGGTGGTGTTTTGGGACCGGTTAACGGTAAGTATATTCTCCATTTTCAATTTTGTCTTGTTTCATGATTACGTTAAATTGTTTTTTTATTGATTAATATGTCTACGATTTTTCAGAGTTTGTACGATTTCGATAGAACGTCAAAGCCGCTAACAGAACTTTTAGAGACCGCTGCTAAGGGTCGGTACAATGATTGGAAAAGCAAATGCCATGATTGGTGGAATAGGTATAAAGATTAAATGTTAAAGGAAGGCAAGGACCCAAATGCTATAGTGCCGAAGAACTTCCTTACCCGTCCTGACCAGTGGCAGTCAATTCGCGATTATTGGGAGTTTGAAAAGGGCACAATAAGTATATGGTTTCCATTCTTTCCTATTTTTGTGTTTCATATATAACTAATTCCTAATATTAAAATGGATGACTTTTGAAATATGTTAGACCATGTCAGGTTGAGGTAAGGAGGCTCGGGAACACAATACGTTGAATACCCGAGGAGGAAGTAAGGTGATGGTCGTGCATGTAGACGAATACGAAGCCGGTGACACAGAAGATTCCCTTCATCCCCTAGTTAGCGCATGACTAAGGTGTTTTCCGGTTAACGATCCACACTCCCCGACTAGGAAACGTGGGGTAAGATTTCCACCTTTTGAATAACTAAATTGTATGTTTCTATTTAATCTTTCAAATAACCATTTACTTTCATGTTTCCGGTTATCGCAGGAAATGTTTGCAGAGGCCAAAGAGGATTTTTTCGAGACCGTACATGGTGCAACCCAAGTCACGCAAGAGTCTGGTATCGATATCACCTTACCCACGCCCGAGGAGAAGAGAGCCTTTGAGGTTGAAACGATCATTAAGCACGTCGGTGAATCTAAGGGATATTACCAGTCCGGATTCGGGAATAAGGTGAGGGTAAGAAAACCTTGGAACCGTGCCAACTCATCCAACTCTGGTGCATCCGCCGAATCCACTCAAAAGATCGATGAACTCTCCCAACTTGTCCAACAACAACAAGAGATGCTAACAACACTAGCCAAGGAAAGGGTTCGAGAGCAAGAGGAGAGAGTTCGGGAGCAAGAGGAAAGAGATGAGATTAAGAGGCAAAACGAGGAATTAGCAAAGCAACTTTCCAGTGTCACAAAATTCCTCCAGACCAATGGTCACATGCTCGACAATTAACTTTAATGTTTAGTTACTTTGTGTTCATGATACTTTATCACATTCGGTTATGAAAAACTTAATTATAATTTGTTGTTCTGGTGAATAGACTGTTTTGTATGGACTTGCAGGTTAATTTGAATTTCTTTGCACGTTAAGGTGTACGATGTCCAATTATATTGTCGGAATTGAATATTCAATATCGACTAAATCGTTGTTTGGTCGTTAATGAAAATGTTTAATAGCAACTGAAAAATCATAATCGTTGTTGAAAATATTTTCAACAACGACCAAATCTATGTTTGGTCGTTACTCAAAATGTTTCAACAACGACTAGAATTTTCCAGTCGGTATTAAACATTTTCATTAACGACCAAATGTAGACTTGGTCGTTACTCAAAATGTTTTCAACAACGACCAATGTATTTAGTCGTTGTTATATATTCAGCAGCAACCGATAAATATTTGGTCGGTATTGGAAAAAAAATTGCTTCAACAGCGACCAATCAAGGGCGACCAATCGTTTGGTCGTTGAGTTTCAACAACGACCAAAAAAGTTACAACAGCGACCTAATATTTTGGTCGCTGATGTGAACATTTGGTGTAGTGAGAAATTAATTTAATATTGCTGACTGGGAGTGCTGGCTGGTAGCTCATCGCCAGCCCTTATCGCTGGTTGGGTGCAAAAATATGAAGGAAAAGGGCTATCATAAAGCCAACAAAAAGGGCTACCATTGTAGGGTGTTGGCTAGGAGAGCTGACTGTAAGCCAAAAAAAATGATTTTTTATTGTCTCTGCCAGCACCTCCCCGCCAACAACCAGCTATATGGTTGTGGATGCTCTAACTAGTATTAAATTTTAATTTCAAGATTAAAAGTCTAAAATTTTCACTTGATTTAGTTTGATCAAATGATAACAGATCTTTAACTTTATGTAGTATTTTTCACCTAATGTCTCAAACGGCTTCTTATTTATTTTACGGAGCTTTTTCTGATCGGTGGCCTTAAGCGATTGTTTAACTCGCTTAAAGCTTAAGCCGGCCCTGCACTCCAAAAACTTGTTTGCTTGTAAAAATGCAAGCTTTAAATAAAAATAACAATGTGTTGCATAAATAAACTAAAATGTGAAAGTTTACAGAGTAAATGGAATAAGTTAACATCCTAGAACAGCCATTCGGATTCATTAACAGCCAAAAAAAAGCTCACCCCTTTATGTACAAAGGGCCAACCCGTCCTTACTTCAAAAAAAAGCATCACGCAAACTCCTTCTTTGTACTCCTTAACTTAATAACAATTTCAGGAACAATCCCATGATAACACCCTGCTTTTCTTCTCCCATACCATGGATAGACAATAGATACTTCTCTCTACCAAAATCAGAAGTCAAATTCTCCTGTCACCTGCACAAGATGGGTATGATTCTAACACTTCTATGTTTCACCATGAGTTCACCGGAATAATATATATACAAAAAGCTTACTTTGTTGAATAAAACATCCTTGTTGTTTATGCGCATGATGCCGTCTTTCAGTGTGCACTTCCACCTGCTCTTTGTACGTGTCACCTATATCCACCCACCAACCCACATATAATTAATATTATTAAAAACAATAATAATAATAATAGTAATAGAATAATTGTTAAGACGAGAAACTCCAAAAATCTATTACCTTGTCAAACTGAGCCAAGACTAAATGCTGTGTGTTTAGCTCATCATTTTGATATACATCATCCAATTCATCATCATCATCATTTTCATTTAGAGGCTCATCATCATCATCATCATCCTCTCCAGCATCATCCTGAGCAGGGATTGCAGGAGTCGCTGCCTGTAAATCTAAAGAAGAGATAACAGCTCTCAGATCCAAACACTTGACACCTCTAAATAAATCATAAGGTTTTACACATCAACTTTAAATGTTACCATTGGGAGCTGGCGTGTTCACTATGTTGTAGTCTTCATTCACAACCCCTTCATAATTGTATATCTTCAAGACACCAAACAAATAGATGTATAAGAAAGTGAAGGTGATGTCAAAAAATTTAGGGAGTTAAGCAAATACTCCACAGAGATAATGCTCCATGAATTTAACCATCTATTTCTAATCCTTACCCCAACCTCCATTTTAAGAGTTTCTACCTCACTGTAGATTTTTTTATAAGAAAAGAAAACAAATAATTCTACCTTCTTCCTTGAAGACTTGAGGACCAAAGCTGATACTAATAATTAGTGCTCTCCAGATACAATGGAATTTTTTTAACTACTTGACTAAAGAAATACTTACATTGGGAGTAGAAAGAACATCATCATACTGATCAGGCATTGGTCCATCAGATTGAGGAATTTTTGAGGAAGATTTTGCCACTAAGGAAGACAACTTTCTATTGGCAGCAGTTACCATGCCATGTTTAACATCAAAATTGCTCCCTACCTGAAGGTTTTTAATAAATGATTCAGAATTGCGTAGAATTTATAAGTCAACCATCATGATTAATCATTATGTACAGTTTAAAGATATAAATATGGAATTAACTAAAGAGCCAAGTTCAAATTCCATTTGTATTCAAGCTTGTGTGGTGCAAACTGAAACAAAAGCAAATTGTCTTAAGATGGACCTATAAAAGAGTAATAACCACAAGACAGACAGGAAAGGAAAAATAAAGTGTATCTCACAAGTTTAGCAATCAATGTACTTGGTTTCTTAGTCTTGAAAATGTCATTAGCGAAGGTGTTAGTAGCAACAAAGGTGATAAAAATGTGATTCTTTATTTACGCATCAACTCTACTTACACTCAGTTTCAACTCTCTTCCTCCACTTAAGAACTCACCCTCAAACTCATACATCTTGCCAACAATACCACTACGATTGCTCTGCCATATTCCAACTGCCACTATTCCATTAAACATAATTGCTTTCTATCTCAGTCTTACTTCCATTCCATCCTTCCTGAACATTCTTACTTGATCCAGATTACAAATATATTCAAGACCTGTATCCAATAAACACAATGTACTCCCACCACCACCCCATCGCAACCCCTCAAGAAAGAAATAATTGAAACTATCTTCTGACCCCCACGAGTCATGAACTTAACTTCTCACCTAAACACTCACCACTTCATTCATCACATGATTAATGCATGTCTCTTCAAATAAAATTCCTAAAACAAATGGGACTACCAAGACAGTCTAGTACTTCAGAAACTCTCTTTTTATTGTATAACTTCTTTTGGTAATGCCATTAGCCTAACATGACCATCCTGAATACACTTCATTCCATAAAGTCCAAATCAAGCATGTTAATCTATGAGAGCCTATTGCTCCCACTAATTCTGTTAAGCTGAAAACCCACTCAAGAAAGTGAAAAGTGATCGAGATTATAATCGACGTTCAGATAGAGAATGCAGTGAAATAGTGCATGTAACCACGTCACTTCATGCATCTGAACATGCAGTGCTAATCTGTAAGCTTCCGCGTCAAGCTTTTATCTAATAATTCGAAAATCCAACTTCAGTTGTTGTACAAAGAACCCCAAAACACCTTCACTGGTAACTAATCTTCCTTTGATGGTAAAATACTATCCATATGACACTACAAAAACATATCCAGCACTGCCTCTAACAATTTTAATCATGAAAGCTCCTAAGAACTTTTTGAATCTAATGTGACATGTCTTGTCCACCCACACTTCTATATTCACCTGAACAATAGGTAAAGGTGTCTAATTTCAACTCATATTTGTAGGAACTCAGAGAAGATTATCCTTTATAGTTTCTACACATCCCAATCCCACTCTTACACCCACCAACTTTGGGAACTCGAGATAGGCATCCAATACTTATATGCAAGTAGAAATAAATCACCACAATTCAAACCACTGAAGCTGCATCTAACCATTATCATGCTAAAAGGAAAAAACTGATGCAAGAGTCTGAAGCCATGCAAACAGTGAAGCGCTTATGATACTGTTGATCTTCCAGTACACTTCACTAGATACTCGAATCTAACTAAGGAAAGAGAGATCAAAATATAAAAGCTTATACTCAATCTAGTGGCCAGGAATCAGAAATTAGGTCATTGTTCTTCAGGGAATAAACACGGTTATGAATGGTGAATGGCGTGACAACGGCTTCTCCCCAAAGAAGGGAGGGAAACGGCATGGTATTTTTTAAATGGTGCACCTTTTGTCCACCGCTCCTTGAGGCTAACATCAGGTAAATCATAACCATTATAAGGTACATGAAATATTTTCTCCATATATACAGGCGCCTGCTTTAAGTTGGCTCTCTTAGGCTTTCGATGAAGGAAAGTTGGACTAATATATGCATACTTGTTAGCTTATTTTGAGGGGGAGAAAAGAAGGAATATTTCCTGTCCGGCGGGTCCAGCCACCTTATATGCAAGAAGCCAAGCATTTTTCTCATACACAATACCTCATAATTCATTTTGATAGTTTATAGCCATTAGTAGTTTGTCTTTTAGCGTAAGACGGGTTAATTTCAGTATGATTAATTGTTAAAGGTGTTTGGCATAAGACAGATTACTTTTAACACATTTCAGTTCCTCGCTTTCAAAAGGTTTCATATTGAGTCATTGTGAATTGTGAGCCATAAATAATTATAGGAATGAAGAAAAACTATTCCTAAATTTCAGGGTTCCATACAAATCATACAAATGTAATGCGAGGAGCCCTATCTAAGTGAATGATATGTTGAGAAGTATAAAATGTCATGTAAACATTTATAGTTGAAAAGAGAATGACCAGTGAGCTTAGGCCTTTGCATTTTTAACCATAATTATCAGAGCACTTATCTTAGAACAAATGTTTGAAATAGCTTTTTCCTGAGTTAACAATCCATGCATGTTTAGTCACCTCAATCAACTTTGTTATCAACTGGTTACAATCTGCTGATGATTTCAAAGGTTACTATATCCCAGTATGTTATGGTGACATTTACCATATATTTATTTCATCCAAAATATGTTTGTAATGAGAATTCGAAAGGCATGAAGCTTCAACCTGAATGCTTGATATAAAAAAAACTCAATCCAAATATAATAAACTGCCCACAGTTGTATCCTAGAACAACCACTTACAGGAATGATCATAAAATGTTTTCTAGAGCTTATTCAGAACCATGTCACGATCCCCACGACCAATGGAAACAATGAATAATGAACTAATAGTATAATTAGAAAAGTTGATATGGTTATGCCTCTTGACATTGTTTAGTTATGGTATCCCCTATATTTAAAGTTAACACAAATCAACCATAACTGAACAAACAAAAATAAGCAGAAAGTTCTGTGGGCATCAAGAGAATGAGAAGGGTGCGCTTGGAGAAGCACATAAATATTGACATTGCCATGAAATACTAACCTCAAACTCAATCTCAATACCGTCAGGTGTGGCATCCGCAGCTCCATCTTGCTGAGGTATATATCCACCAGCTTGATATTGAGGAGGAAGCTCATCACGCTTTCGCTTTCCAGCAGACATCAGGAAGAAATCCTGGATTTTTTTTTCTCAAACATTAGAATTGATAACTGAGTTTAGCAGTAAAATTAACAACAGAACCAACCTGTGTCAAGGGTTGTTGATTAGAGGTTCCTCTGTCTGCCTCTTCACGCCCTTCCACATAAGCTACAAGAACACAGGATCAGTTACTCCACAGCCCATCATAAGAGAAAAAAACGCCTCTTCCAATACCAACTTACCAACATTAACATCAAGTGGGGGCCTTTGACTCATCCAAGGAGAAGGAGGTGGCTGTGTTGAGACAGAAATCAATTTATCATTTACACATATAATCGATTCAGATGGAAACTGAAATCCAATAATGGGAAAGAGGAGATATATTTGCTGAGTACTGTATGGCAGAAAAAGATGCAAAGCTTTAAAAGTTATATCAATCTACATATAAAACAGAAAGAAAGCGCAATGTATGTACCATGTAGGGACTAGGCCTTCCAGCTTTCGCCTCAGGAATCCCTGTACTTGTATCCTGTCCAGGAGTTGGGGTAGAATAGTCACTTTGTCCAGTGGGGATGTTATACATAGAGTTCTCAGCTGTCCCTGGCAAAGGCGTCTGAATGGGAGTTTGTATAGGGGTCTGCATTCCACATCAAGTCCAACAACAGGTTGGTGTATTAGCAAAATTAGGGCAAGAGAATATCAACTACAACAACAGGAACAAAATACTCACTGGAGGAAAGAGTATCTCAGCAGTGGGGGTTTCATACTCCTCAGTCCCTTCATAAGGCACATTAAGATCGTGAACAGGAGCAATCGGAGCACCTGGTACGGGCTTATTAGGTGCAGAGGACCTGTCTATAGGTCTGCACAGAACACCTGCATGAATCATCTTGAGCTCCCATGCCTGAAAGTTATCCACAAAGATTAACAACATCAGCTACACTAGAGCTTCAGTACACTACCCAATACGATAATGGAAGCAGCAAATCAGTAAATCTCAAAACCCTAGAACTTGTCAGATCCACGGCACCGATCCGCCTAAACCCCAATCTCTTCCGAATAAAAGACCACAGCTCTAATCAACATTATGTCAAAGACAATAAACGAAGGAAAAAAAATCCAAACTCGGCAGGAGAAAGAAGAACAAGAAAAGATCTGTATAGATAAAGGTGGGCATTACCTCTTGGAGTTCCCGGAGAACAGCCTCGCCAGGTCCGCCGTTGTTGATAAACTCCTCGCGGGTCTTGTTGATGACATCTTCGATGACGTTGATGTACACCGAACTCGTCGTCGTAGACGCCATTCCGGAAAAGGAGAAAGGAAAATCGTTGCTACCACACTGAGGTTTTCTAACGGATCCAACAAATTGCTCGGGGAAATTGAATCGATAACACGAAATCGAAGGAGGTGAGACGGTAAGGTCGGAATGGGTTTGAGGCCGGACTGAGGGAGAAGGAGCTAGGTGAGATGGAAAAGGGATAGGGAAGAAGGGGAGATAAAATGGGGCGGACCAGAGACGATGAATAAAGAGTGCAATATAAATAGGTTTGCATCCGATTGTATGCGTGGGTCCGTCCATGTGTCTCAATCTCCAGCACGTTTCTTGTTTCTTATTTTCATTTTAATAAATCAAATCAAGCATGTTTATTTAATTATTTATATATAAAAAATGTGTGTACAAATCATTTATGAGAACATGTACAGTGGCAATTGTTGATTTTCGGATGTCGGATTTTGTAGGGTCAGGCAACAGTCGGTAACCAGTATCGGGAGCTAGATTCCACAATCGATTCGAGACCTTCGCTTTTTTAAAATGTGATAACGGTTGTTGAGGGATTGACGTTAGTTTTCCCTAACAGATGTTTATGAGCATAGGATGACTAACCAATCATCGAAAAATGATCTAGATATCATATCCCGACAACGACGTCATCTTGTCAAGTGTGCGCTATCAGGGCGCAATCTCAACAATAAAATATAGATTTGTCGAGTAAGTGCGTAGTTGTTGGTTGCTAAACAAGGCAATGGATAAACGTCGTAAGTTCCGACTCTCAAGTTACACTATTCGGATGTTGATCGTCGTGGATCTTGCGGTTCGTCGTGGTACTGGTATTGGTATACCCTCTCTTCAGCTTAAGATAGGTGTCCCCGCATTGTCCCTTTAACGTTATTAGTTTAGATCTGCTTCGTTCCAATTTTTTGGTTAGGACTCGTCGGTTTAAGGTGTTGCCCGCCGGTGAGTGGTTTTGTCATTGTGCCTTCAATTTGTGTGACAGGTTCATGGACATGATGAGACAAGGTGTTCTACTTTCTTAGCCAGTTGGTTGGGTTTATGTCTGTATCGCTTGTGCTTGATAGTTGAAAAATCCAAGTTAATGGCCCCTTTTTTTACTTGTGCGTTTATGGTTGTAAAATCTGGGTGTTAGGCCCTACTATTTGTACTTGTTTTGTGCTTCATGGTTGTAAAATCTGGTTACTTAGATCTTCTTTATCTGGTTTGTTCTAATGTTGGGTTGTCAAGGTTCCTTTCACATGAATGCTCTCTCTTGTATATGGTTGTTCTCTGGTTGTAGGGGTGTGCAAATATCCGGTTGTCACCGGAATTCAGTTGTCCCTATCACCGGAATCACTCGAACCAGTTTTTTTATCTTTCAAGTCGGTAAAAAACCGACCGACCGACTTCTATTTCATAAACCTATTACTTTTATGTATTCATTGGGCTGCCTAGACTTTTTTTGATAAGCAATGAATTTATCAATCTTTGAAATTTGAGACAAATTACAAAGAAGAGGACAGACCACCCGAAGGAAGGTCGTCCCGCAACTGAAACTCTCTTCCCTACGAAAAGCGACAAACCAATCAAACTCAAAACAGAAAAAACTAACAGACCCTTTAACAGATCACTCAGTCGCCAGCTTTCCCGTGTTGACAAAATGTCTCCAGATCTCATTTCTACGCTGTGCTGTTAGCCGATCTTGTTCGTTCTGAGTTGACGTTCGGGTTTGAATAGAGCAGGTACAACCCTTTTTTCTTTTGATCGCTTTGGTTTTTGTCACGACAGGTTTTGGGGGACTGAGGAGGATGTCCTTCCAAGTACTATCCCCACGACCCCCAACCTGTTCTCCAACATTAACCAAACAAGAATTAGGATGTGTGAATTCCACCCCTACTTGCGCAGGCTCAACCGTACGGTCATCCCCTGGATTGGATCCAAGAGTTTGCCTAGTCACTGTGGAGAACATTGGGTGCTTTAGACTTAATAAGCCCAAATTTATTTAATTTACATTGGGCTGCTTTATGCCTTGTCCCGGCTCTACATCTTTCACCGAAATTATATAAGTTTATGGGGTAAGCCTTTTTAGTCCATTTAATTTTCAACCACCAATTAACTTATTGCATTTAAGTCCATTTATTCATTCAACTACCAATTAACCTTAACCCTAATAATGGGGTGGCTAAAAAACCGACTGTCACCAAAAACCTCGTTAACAAAATTGACAAATATTAAAAAATGATGTCAACATATAGAAATAAAGTACAAATTTTGCTAAAGAACTTAAATCATGGCTCAAATTTGAAAGCTAAAATGAAGGCCCAAAAAGGCTCAATGGGCTTAGTGGATCGGATAAAAATCATAACCGGCCGACCCCGTAACCGGTCGGATTCTTAGATAAATGTCGGTTATGGGGACCGTGACGGTTATGGATCTTAGTAAACCGATAATCACGATCCGGTTACCGATTTAAGGTTAAAAGGGTGGTCACCGGTCGACGCCCATAGATCCGGTATGGTGGTTCGTGGTGTCTGTGGCATGCTCTTGTCTGTTGTTGTTGTTTTTATTCTTGTTTGGGTTCTATAGCTAGGACCTGCTTGTACTCTTTTTCCACCTCCGAAAATGTTTCATTTAACAATTTGCATTCGTTGATAAAAAAAAATATGGGCGGAATCCTCTAGGATATAATTCAAAAGTCGGATTTTAATATTTAAAAGCTCATACGACACTCAAACAAGCAGTATAGTTTACGATACAAAAGTACTCGTCGATCCCACAGGGAAGAGATGGGCATCCATAATATACAAACACTTTAACCTAAAGCTATCAGTACCCTAGGTTAGCTTTTATTTATTCCTTTTTCTACATTGTACAAATTTCGCTCACACAAATTAAAAAATCTACATGTGTTTGAACTTTAAACCATTTAGCTTTGAATCTACCCAAAACAGTATCAAAAATTCAAAATCTAATGTTAACAATTTAGCCGAATCATTTCTGTATTCTAATGTTAATCTATCTTGCATGTCCATCTATAACCAAACTCCATGTATAAAAATCTAATGTCTCCCTTGTATCATTTGTGCAAGTGAATAATATCCTCACCCGAGGATAGACTTATCCGGATTCCCTGAGCTTTTGCTTTGAAGCATGCTCCAATTTGTAGTCAACTTTGGAGGTTGCAGGATTAGAAACATGATTCTCATTTTCACACAAAACTTGCAAATATGGAAAGGTTGTTCGCTTTCAACAATCGAGAAATATGACAATCAAAGCCACGACGAAAGCGTGGTCAACAAGCCCAGGATATATGGTAAGCCGAAATCTGTCCCTCCTCACATATAACTGCCGGAGCTTGTACATGAGGCTAGTCTGCATGAGAAATTAACATCGTTCAAGACAAGATGATTTGTACCAAAGAAAATGGAAAACAATAAGAAAAATAAATGTCCTAAATTTGAGTGGTCACGATCAAGTATATAGACCACGACTATGCTATGAGAATTACCAATGATAAAAGTGGAATAACTTCAAGAATGCCAAAAGAAAGCCCACTGAGGCCACTGTCTTGAACCAGTGTAACAAGACAAGTTAATACTTTTTCTTATACGTACTAACTGCTGGGCATGGGGATTAAAACACAGAGACGCAAACCTATTTTATGAGGTCCCTACCACTTCTTGGATAAGAAATGAATTATGAAACATGACAAGGGAACTAGCTAATATGAATAAGGCGCCCTCAAGGGTATGTTTACCCAATTATGAGTAATCTTATTGCATTTCCAGACAACCATTGGACGGTTACATTCCTTGTTTTGCAAGGGGCGACACACTTATCTTGGAGAACTAGAAGAGTGTTCAGACAGTCTTGACCGCTAGCACCTACTTAAGATACTCCCAAGAGCCCATAACGACCATTCCCAATCTTGAATCAACCATTCAAAGTTGAGTCGATGAATTCATTAAAAAGGGACAATTAGCACCATCCAGGTATGTGGCCAAAATGCAATGGAAATGCCAAGCATATATATTATGATGTATCCTAAACCGGAATAAATGACAAGTATACGCTATTATGATAAACATTACAAGGGATAATAGCATATAGTTATCCCAAACTATATGTCAGTCCCAACTTCTAAATGTTTTTATACAAGTCCCAGATCTCCATTTTCTTATGGTCACATCTATAAATCAATAGTTAAAGAGATTTTAAACTTTTCACTTTGAATATAAAGTTTCATATTTGAGCATAGTTAATTACGAAATTGAGTATAACTATCTGCAATTATCCCATATAAGAATGATGCTAAGATACATGATATGCTGAAAATGATAATGGAGCAAGGCAACAAGTGTACCTGTGCCACAATGGAATCGCCCTTGAAGATGGTGCAAGATCTCTGAAAGGGGAAACCTTTGACCTTGAAATCGGAGGCATTTTCAGTTTGACCGACAAGAGACACTTCCAACTCAGTTCTGGTGAGCCTATTGAGCGTCCTCTGCACTCTGAAAATCAACTCTTTATCACTGTTGCCGCTGTAACCATGCCAAGATGCTTTCTGATACAAATTTAAGCCGTAAAACAGATCAAATGGGGATGGAAAATTCAAAATTCCAATCTTTGACGGAAGATAAAAGACTCACCTTTGTAGGGTCTAGGTGGACGGAAAGGAGGGGGTTTTGGGCGGCATCGACGACCAGAAAGGAACGCTTGCGAGGTGAGTTTGGGATGGGATTGAGCACCTGGTAGAGAATGTTACCGGAGGAATCCGCAAAGCCGCTATGTTTCTTCGAGACAAACAGATCGATGGGAATTTGAGAACTGGAGGGCTCTTCTTCTTGTTGCAGAGCAGCCCAACTATCATCCATATCACGCCCCTCCGACGGTATTAGCAATAGGGCGAGAGCAACACAGAGTGCGTTGGGAAAAGGGGTGAGGACACGATTCGTTGGGAGATGGGGTATTGAGACGAGTCCTTGTGTCAATTTGGACTCAAACTCATTTGGATTGAATAGTTTTTTTTAATAGAAAAATTAAAAAGTTATGTTCTGTATTGTTTACGTTTATCCTCGATTAGGGTTCTCGATCCCACCTCTTTGTCTCTCTTCCATGTCGAGTCCACCATCCAATGGCGTCGCTTGTCCCTGTTATGTCTTTTTCACCACTTTTCCTCCAATCACATGGTCTTCCTGACCACACCTCCACCTATAATCCATACCCCCTATAATTACCTTCCCTCGAGAAACACCGTAAAACCCTAGAGAGAATTCGTAAAACCCACCTCGCAACGAAGTAAATCCCAACGCCCCTTGTCGGTCCCCCTTGCACTCCCGCCTGTGATGATTCAAGCCGACGCGCCTCCCAATTCTGGCCCTCTGACCATTCGCCCCTACGTCTCTAGGAATGCTCCACTCTCAACCACGGTGGAGGCTACTCTGTCGCCACTCCCTCCGATGAAGGCTCTTCTAGTATTCCAAGGGATCTTTGGCGCTTTGTCCATGTAGAAGGAGGAAGATCAAGTCATGTCACGCCCCAAATCCGGTTTTGACGGGACTCGAGACGTGAACTAAGAATAATAATAATGAAGCGAGTTTTAAAAGAAATAAACTCCAAAATGATAATTCGAACCAAAAGTTCTGACAATACGACTCTAAACCGAAAACCAAGTAATAAAGATGTTCAATAACAAGAGGAAAGTACGTCTCTAAACCGAATAAAAATAAGACTCTCGCTAGCTCCCAAGCTCCGAGAAGTCCTCTAGATCAAATCCCGCTCAAAACCTGTAGACAGTAAAGGAGAGGGGTGAGCTTTCGCTCAGTAGGAAAAAGTAGTTAAGGGGATGAGCTATCCGCTCACCACCACGGGTAACCGTCCAATTATGGCATACTAAAACAGCACAACGACTAACGACATCCACATGAATCACATAATCACAAATCATACTCACATGACTATAACACGCTTAAACACATCACTTACCCTCAAGCAAATATCACACGGTAAAACACCCACAAGTCCCGTACAACAGTCCCCCCCCCCCCCCCCGTCATCGGCTTCCATAGCACGACTCATCCATATCGTACCGGAACACACAGCCTCGGCCTAGATATCTTCCCGGATCACACAACATCGGGTACAACTCATAATAAACATATCGGACCGGCACACACCTCGGTCGGATATCTTCCCGGACCACACAGCATCGGGGTACAACACAACACCACCTCGGCCTAGATGTCATATACCGGAATCCTCCATCGGTATAGACATCATGCCGGAACCCTTAGCCCCGGGGGACCGCGTACGTGGGACACCATCCTCGGCCTAGATATCCTACACCGGAATCCTCAACGGTCTAGATATCGTACCGGAACACCTCGCCTCGGAACATATCGTATCGGATCACACACACAATGTCTCAAACATGTCACAAGGCCATAGTTCAAACTAACAGCATACCGTACCGAACAATCTTACCGAACACACCACATCGGTTTATCATTCACCCGATCATATCATAAGGCAATAACTAACACTAACATTCACCGCATTTTCATAGCATATCATGATCCTTAATTCAACACCAAAACATATCACAGACGAATTATGATATTAAATCAATCATCAACAACGCAATTAGCACACAATCCTACGGGCCCAATCAGGGACCCACATGCAATTTTACAGCACGACAATTCCCAAACCTACGAGCCCAACCAGGGACCCACATGTGATTCTATATTATAAAAGACTACCCTAGTTATTCACACCCTACATGTGATTCTACAATTGTTCGATTTCTTAACCTATATGTAATTCTAGTAACTTTCCGTAATTAAACTGGTATTCGCTACTTTTCCCTACCTCGATCGCTATCCAAACACAAGCCAAGCGAGCCGCCTAGTAGCCTCCTCCACCGTGCTCGGGACCAACGTCTAAGATCACAAAGTAATACGAGAATTAATGCTAATTCAAGTGTGGTTTAAAGAGAGAAATACCTAAACTAACCCCCAATTGCTCAACTTTTCAAAGTGGGCCCGAAAGGCCCACTTTTCCCGGAATCGGGAAAATGTCCCTCGGGACTCCGAAAATTTCCCTTTTCGTTTCTATCATTCCTAATTTAATTTACTTGTTCCAACGCACTTGACGGAATTAAATTCCGAGGTCCGAGCGTTCTAAAATTCGCAATTAAAGTTTCTAATCGCATTTTCCGAAATTTCTCGAATCACTTCCATAATTCGTTCCGGGCGTGAAATTATCGACCCGGGGTTCACCCAAGACCGCCCAAGCATGACACAATCAAACCCCGGCCATGTGGGCTCCACGGCCACACTTGGGCCGTGAGTGGCCGGACCGGCCCGCCACCGTTGTGGCCGGTCACGGTTCCGCGGCTCTTCCTCCGGCCATGGCCGGTCACATCACCCAGTGACCGGTCGGAGCTCCGACGGACCTCCGGTTGCCGGAAAAATATCTCCTTTCTCCCAAAAAGCTCCTAACAATCTCTAGATTCTCCAAAACTCCATTGTTAAGCTCCAAAACCTCAAAATTAACCTCTACAACTCCAAAACTTATCAAGTTTGACTGTAATTTCTCAAATACAATCCAACCCTTACAAATTAGTCTTCAACAGAATCGCCTCTCAAAAAAAATAACCATCTAATATGGCATCACTTCTTTGTGAGAATAAAGAACATTTAATGCATCATAAAAATGAGCATTAAGTGCTCATTTTCAGCAACCCAACAAAAAGGGAATAAAGATCACAAACCTTTCACGGTTTTGCTCAAAACCAATTTCTATTCTTTTTTTAGTTTCCTTTGCTGACCACGCGCCACTTCAAAAACAAAGCTCTTGATGTACAGGTGCAAGTTGCACATAATCCAGCCAAGACTCAATTGATCCACGCACAACACACAAGAAGAAGAGCCAAATGTGTTTGAAACCCTACTATTCCTTATACAAGACAAAATGAGAGATGGGCTTAAGTTGTTGGGCCTCAAGGCTATGTACTTTAGAGCCCAAAAAAAAAATAACAATCTCCACCCACAATTAGCTCAGCCCAATTAATTAATTCGATAAAAACCTTAATTCGATCCCGTTTGATCCGAAAAATTGACTTTTTTCGTAAAAGTAGTCATTTGAAAGGAAACGACTCAACTAAGCTAACCGTAACGACGACTAAGTTTTTTGGGTCCCGAAAAGGTCCCGAATGACTCCCGAAGTCATCGGTTGACTTTTCCGGCAGAAATTCAATTTTTCCCAAATTTCACCGTGTCACGCCCCAAATCCGGTTTTGACCGGACGCGAGACGTGATCTAAAGCAATAAAAAATACTGATAAAAGTAATTTAAATAACTAGAATTCTGAGTAAAAGTTTAACAATATGAGTCAAGTTCAAATCCAAATGACTAAAACAAAGTTTAGTTCATAAACAGAAAATAGACAGTACGTCTCCACTACATAAACCGCCCGGATCCTCACAGCTCCCGAGCCCTGAGACAACCTCTAGGTCTACTCATCAACGAAACCTGTAAAAACAGTAAACACAAAGGGGGTGAGCTTACGCTCAATAGGAAAAAGTAGTAAAGGAAAAGGACCCCCGTTTCGCCAACAAATTTCCCAATTAGTACGATTACTCAAAAGACAACATAATTAGAGATCAACAGGAACTTCCACACTTAATAAAATAACAACTCAAAAGGAAATCAATGGGGAGACACGTACTCACCAATAGGAACCAACTAAAGAAACACACGAATACCGAAATATAGATAAATAAACCACAAGACTCTGATCCACACACCAACACATATATCGTACCGGAACACACATCGGCCTAGATATCTTCCCGGAACTCACATCATCGGGGTGAAATAAGTCTTCCCGAAACACGTAGCATCGGGTTAAGACAATAATATACCATACCGGAATGTCCCTCGGCCTAGGTCTTCCCGGAACACGTAGCATCGGGGTAAAACAAGTCTTCCCGAAACACGTAGCATCGGGTTAAGACAACAATATACCATACCGGAATGTCCATCGGCCTAGGTCTTCCCAGAACACGTAGCATCGGGGTGAAACAACAATATAAACATATCGGACCGACATACCCCCTCGGCCGGATATCCTCCCGGAAACACCCTCGGGGCACGCAAACAACAATACACTCAATACCAAACAAACACATTACACCGAACTCATATTATCAACCAAGCTTACCGACATGACTTACCAACCACGTCCCATCGGTCTATCATTCACCCGATCACATCACTCGGCACAATCATATCACATTCAACACTATCACACAACCAATCATGTCATAGAGCAACCATTCATATCGTACTCATCATAATTCATCTAGTTTAATAAGACTCTTATATTAATCAAAGAATGGAACATGCATTGACATTTGAGGACAATGATCACAATCCAATACAACCACAATCAATCCTAAGGCTCGACATGGACATTCTACCAGCACGACAATTCTCATAATTGAAAGCGATTAAACTAGTGAATCACATCATATATGCATACTAAGACTCTTCCGGTTATTAACGTAATTGAAAGCGGTTATTCTAGTGAATCACATCCTATATGCAAACTAGGACATTTCCGGTTATTATTATCCTATAGGCATACTATTAGCATTCTTTAAATTAAAAGTAAAGTTTACTACTCTTCCCTACCTCAAAAACAACACAATCCTAGCAGCTGACGACCTGGCTAGCTTCCTTCTCATCCTCTCACGCGGTCCAAAGGCCTCTTCCTCCATCAACCTCGGTTCCAAGGTCTTGGATCACAATTAATACTATAATTAATAAGCAAACAATGCCGGTTTTAAAGTGAACTATCTAAAGCGCCCCTAATGACAAAACTTGGGCCAAAAGGGTAAATTGGGCCCGAACTAGGCCCAATTCGGGGAGCCCACGGATCTGGAAACCGGCCCGGACCGTGCCCCTCAAAGGCCCGGAACCAGACCCGGACCGTGCCCCTCAGAGGCCCAGAATCAGGCTCGGACCGTGCCCCTCAGAGGGTCAGTCTGGGATCCGGACCGTGCCACTCAGATGGCCTGTCTGGGACCCGTTCCGTGCCGCTCAGAATGCCTGCATCGAGCCCGGACCGTGCCGCTCAGAGGGACGGTCTGGGACCCGTTCTGTGCCGCTCAGAGGGCCGGAATCAAACACTTTTCGCGTGAAATCTGGGCAGACTCAAGCCCCTTCTTCCCCAAATTTGTTTCTACGAAAATCTACTTCAAACACTCCATTTTTACCATCAACAAGCTCCAAAAAAAGTCATCCAAACTCCCAAACTTCACTACCCTTAATGGGTTTCATCAAAGCATCAACAATCTAATCAAAACCAACCTAAACTTCACTATTCTTCACCAAAAACAACCATCTAACAACACTAACAACAAAACCCAACAAGTTCATGCAATTTTCTTAGAAACCCACAACCCAAAAGTGAATGGAAGAAGGATTTAAGAGTTTACTTACCTTGAGGATGAGTAGATGATGAAGAATAGAAGGTTTTGGAGAGGTTTTGATGAAGAAACGGTCCCAAGTTGCTTCCTTTTCTCCCTTTCTTCTTCCTCAAGTTATAAAGCTTGTTCTTCCTCTCTCTCCCTTGCAATTTTCGGCCAGCACAAGAAATGAGCTGAAATGTGACCCAAAAATGCCTTTAACCTATAATTGTAATGACCAAAAGGCCTTTCCTTATTTCCTTCTTCTAGCTTGGCACTTAGGAGGGCAAATGGGTCATTAGAGACCCATTTTTCTCCTCCAAGCCACTATGGACAAGTGTCCTAGTGGGGACCACCTTTTCCTTAGAAAATCCAACAACTTTAATTAATTAGGGTTTAGTCGTTAATTGGCCTAAGTTTGACCCGAGTTTGACTTTTTCGCAAAGATAGTCAATTAAAAGGAAACGACCCAACTAAGCTAACCGTAACGACGACTAAGATTTTTGGGTCCCGGAAAGGTCCTGAATGACTCCCGGAGTCCTCGGTTGACTTTTTCGACCGAAAGTCAAACTTCGCCAAAAATCACTGGTTCGACCGGGATCGACCGGGGGCGGTTCTTACACACCGGTTCGACCGGGGGCGGTTCTTACAAGTCATCCTGGTCCCTCGGGATCCTATAGCGGATATTCAGGCAGCCCAAACAACGTTTGGTTTTGTTGGATATCTGCTTACATCCCGACACTACGATCACCGACCTTGGAAGGTCTGATGATGAAGGTGTGGAATCATCAAGGCCTGGTCATCTAAGACATTGGCTTGGGAATCTCAAGTGTAAAGACTGTCTCAATTAAAGGAATTAAATTATTAAAGTTAGCGACTTGAAACGCCGTGGTTGGAATTCGGGCTGAAAAATTGGAACGAGTGCAGAAA